>LR812542.1:5897692-6092692 GCA_903798195.1 Danio kyathit
ATGCCAAGACATGCGCAAGGTCATAATTTAACAGTTTTATTTTGGATCAAAAAAGTCTGGAAAAAACAAGATACAACTGGTTAAAATTCTCACAACTTTAAAATTACAGTGGTTACATTTTATTGAATAGTATTTATGTAAAACATGTTGAGGTTTAAGTTATATGGAATGATTCAGTTCCAAATCTTAAATGAAACTGAAACGTGAATGGGACACTGACAAAGGAGTGCGGATCCAAATTCAAGTTTATTACAGATGGTCACGCAAGCAACAGTCAACAGAGGAGCAAACAGATGTATGCAGGGAATCCAGAGTCATGGTCAAATAACAGGCAAATGGTCAGTCCCAGCAGCTACAACAACATAAACAATTAACAAGCAAAGCAAGAGAAACGCGTCATAATGTTCACAGTAACAGTATAACAAGCCTTAGCAATTAGTGCGTGCGTCTGTGCTGCTTTTAAAGTCCATGTAATCAGTTCATAACGATCCTCCGACTGTGTGTGTGTGCCCAATCAGTGGAATCTGGAACAGGTGCCTGTGAGCATTGCATGACTGGATCTGTAGTCTATATAATGGCGGATTTGTAGTTCTATGGTGATCTGCGTGTTTACCAGCGATCTACAAGGATTAAATTGCTGATGATTGTGACAGGAACATTTATACTACTACAGTAAACAGCACAACATTTTCATGAAATTCTCAGACTATAGGATTATGATAAACTTAAGATATACTGAAAACGTATACAGCTACTTGATTTTCACTGTTTCACACCCACTATATGCACACACACACACACACACACACACACAGTCGGAGGATCGTTATGAACTGATTACATGGATTTTAAAAGCAGCACAGACGCACGCACCAATTGCTAAGGCTTGTTATACTGTTACTGTGAACATTATGACGCGCTTATCTTGCTTTGCTTTGTTTGTTAATTGTTTATGTTGTTGTAGCTGCTGGGACTGACCATTTGCCTGTTATTTGACCATGACTCTGGATTCCCTGCATACATCTGTTTGCTCCTCTGTTGACTGTTGCTTGCGTGACCATCTCTGTGTAATAAACTTGCATTTGGATCCGCACTCCTTTGTCGGTGTCCCATTCACATTACAGTTTCATTTAAGATTTGGAAGTCATTCCATATAACTTAAACCTCAACATGTTTTACATAAATACTATTCAATAAAATGTAACCACTGTAATTTTAAAGTTGTGAGAATTTTAACCAATTGTATCTTGTATCTTGTTTTTTTTGATCCAAAATAAAACTGTTAAATTATGACCTTGCGCATGTCTTGGCATTTTATTAAAGGTGTTTAATCGTAATGATTTAGGGAAAATTCTTTTAAATAACATTGTTTTCTCTTAAACTTTTAGTGCAGTCACTTTATTGATGGTGTTCGATCATAATAATCTATGAAAAGTTTGTAAAATAATAATGTTTCTCTGTAAAACTCTTATTGTGTAACTTTATTAAATGGATTTGATCATAATAATCTATGAAAAGTTTGTAAAATAATAGTGTTTCTCTGTAAAACTCTTATTGTGTAACTTTATTAAATGGATTTGATCATAATAATCTAGGAAAAGTCTGTAAAATAACAGTGTTTCTCTGTAAAACTCTTATTGTGTAACTTTATTAAATGGATTTGATCATAATAATCTAGGAAAAGTTTGTAAAATAACAGTGTTTCTCTGTAAAACTCTTATTGTGTAACTTTATTAAATGGATTTGATCATAGTATTCTAGGAAAAGTCTGTAAAATAACAGTGTTTCTCTGTAAAACTCTTATTGTGTAACTTTATTAAATGGATTTGATCATAATAATCTATGAAAAGTTTGTAAAATAACAGTGTTTCTCTGTAAAACTCTTATTGTGTAACTTTATTAAATGGATTTGATTATAATAATCTAGGAAAAGTTTGTAAAATAATAGTGTTTCTCTGTAAAACTCTTATTGTGTAACTTTATTAAATGGATTTGATTATAATAATCTAGGAAAAGTTTGTAAAATAATAGTGTTTCTCTGTAAAACTCTTATTGTGTAACTTTATTAAATGGATTTGATCATAATAATCTAGGAAAAGTCTGTAAAATAACAGTGTTTCTCTGTAAAACTCTTATTGTGTAACTTTATTAAATGGATTTGATCATAATAATCTATGAAAAGTTTGTAAAATAACAGTGTTTCTCTGTAAAACTCTTATTGTGTAACTTTATTAAATGGATTTGATCATAATAATCTAGGAGAAGTCTGTAAAATAACAGTGGTTCTTTGTAAAACTCTTATTGTGTAACTTTATTAAACGGATTTGATCGTAATAATCTAGGAAAAGTTTGTAAAATAACAGTGTTTCTCTGTAAAACTCTTATTTTGTAACTTTATTAAACGTGTTTGATCATAATAATCTAGGAAAAGTTTGTAAAATAACAGTGTTTCTCTGTAAAACTCTTATTTTGTAACTTTATTAAACGTATTTGATCATAATAATCTAGAAGAAGTTTGTAAAATAACAGTGTTTCTCTGTAAAACTCTTATTTTGTAACTTTGTTAAACGTATTTGATCATAATAATCTAGGAGAAGTTTGTAAAATAACAGTGTTTCTCTGTAAACATTTTAATGAAAATATCTGTAGATTTATTATTTTTGCACTTTATTTCAACAAAAGAAATTTTACCGTAATTTTATGGTTTTTGTTTGGCAGCCGTAGCTGCCAGTCATTTACCTTTTTTTTACGATTTTTTTTTTTTTTTTACAATTACAATTTATTACTTTAATTTTATGTAATTTTAAATGTACTTCAAAAAAACAGGAAAAAACTGTGTGTAAATAATACGGCAATTTAATTGTATAAAACAGACAAATTGCTGTAATTTGTCATTAATTGTATAATACATAAAATAACAGTCAAGCTGTTAATTTACAGATATTGTTTGTAATTTTTACGGACTTTTGAATATAATTTAAAATAACAGAAAAATACTGTATAAATAATAGTGTATTTTCCCTGTATAAAAAACACAAATGTCAGTAATTTGTCTTTAATGATAAAGTACCTAAAATGAAAGTCAAACTGTTAATTTAGAGAGATTGTTTGTCATTTTACTAAGTTTTGAATATAATTTGAAATGACAAAAAATTACTGTAAAAAATTTAGAGATATTTTCTGTAAAATTAGGGTTTTTTTTTTACAGTGTATATATATATATATATATATATATATATATATATATATATATATATATATATATATATATATATATATATATATATATATATATATATATATATATATATATATATATATATACAGTGCATCCGGAAAGTATTTATAGCTTCACTTTTTCCACATTTTCTTATGTTAAAGCTTCATTCCAAAATGGATTAAATTCATTTATTTCCTCCACATTCTACACACAATCCCCCATAATGACGATGTGAAAAAAAGAGTTTTTTAAATTGTTGCAAATTTAATAAAAATAAAAACCCTGAAAAATCACATGTGCATGAGTATTCACAGCCTTTGCTCAGTACTTTGTTGATGCACCTTTGGCAGCAATTACAGCCTCAAGTCTTTTTGTATATGATGCCACAAGCACACCTGTCTTTGGGAATTTTTGCCCATTCCTCTTTGCAGTACTTCTGTATCTCTATACATTGCTGCATTCATCTTTACCTCTATCCTGACTAGTTTACCAGTTCCTGCTGCTAAAAAACATCCCCACAGCATGATGCTGCAACCACCATGCTTCACTGTAGGGATGGTGATGAGCGGTGCCTGCTTTTCTCCAAACGTAACGCCTGGCATTCACTCCAAAGAGTTCAACTTTAGCCTCATCAGACCAGAGAATTTAGTTTCTTATGGTCTGAGAGTCCTTCAGATGCCTTTTGGCAAATTCCAGGCTGGGAGTGGCTTCCGCCTGGCCAATCTACCATATAGGCCTGATTGGTGGATTGCTGCACAGATGGTTGTCCTTCTGTAAGGTTCTCCTCTCTCCACAGATAAACACTGGAGCTCAGACAGAGTGACCATCGGGTTATTGATCACCTCCCTGACTAAGGCCCTTCTCCCCCGATCACTCAGCTTAGATGGCCGGCCAGCTCTAGGAAGAGTCCTGGTGGTTCCAAACATCTTCCACTTACGGATGACGGAGGCCACTGCTCATTGGAAATTTCAGAGCAGCAGAACTTTTTCTGAAACATTTTCCAGCCTTGTGCCTCGACACAATCCTGTCTCAGAGATCTACAGACAATTCCTCTGTCTTCATGCTTGGTTTGTGCTTTGACATGCACTGCCAACTCTGGGACCTTATATAGACAGGCATATGCCTTTTCAAATCTTGTCCAATCAACTGAATTGACCACAGGTGAACTCCAATTAAGCAGCTGAAACATCTCAAGGATGATCAGTGGAAACAAAATGTATCTGAGCTAAATTTAGAGGTTCACGGCAAAGGCTGTGAATACTTATGTACATGTGATTTTTCAGTGTGTATACATTTATATATGTACTACTATATGTTTATATATGTACTATTAATACATGTTTAAGGAAAATATATTTTTGCATATTCATTCAAACATTTATTTTCTTTTCGGCTTAGTCCCTTTATTAATCCTGGGTCACCACAGCAGAATGAATCGCCAACCTATCCAGCACATGTTTTACGCAGCAGATGTCCTTTCAGCCGCAACCCATCTCTGGGAAACATCCATACACACTCATTCACACACACTACGGACAATTTAGCCTACCCAATTCACCTGTACTGCATGTCTTTAGACTGTGGGGGAAACCGGAGCACCCGGAGAAAACCCACGCGAACGCAGGGAGAACATGCAAACTCAACACAGAAATGCCAACTGACCCAGCCGAGGCTCGAACCAGCGACCTTCTTGCTGTGAGGCGACAGCACTACCTACTGCGCCACTGCGTCACCATATTTTTGCATATTTGGGAACAAATAGAAAGGGAGTGACTGAGGGAATCTGACTAACAAAAATCAGTTACAGTAACATGACCCAACCAAAAAAAACTTGTTGTTTCAACTCATTTTAAATATGTAGTTTAATCAAGCAGCAAAAGTCTTTTTTGGTAGCAAAAACAGAACAGAACAAAAATAACATTTTATTTATTTATTTTATTCTTTACTTACTATTTTGACTACTAAGCAACCTAGAAACACCTTAGCAACCACAAAGCAACAGTCTGACAAATAACAACAACAAGATTATTCTACACAGGCTTATTCTACACAAACCCAAGCCATTAGTACACATTAGTAAAAATACTGCGCTCCACACAATTCCTTCATGTTGTCTCAACACAAATCAATTAAGTTAACCCCAAAAAACTGTTCAACTCATTTTAAATAAGTATTTTGAACAAGCACCAAAAGTTGATTATTTTTAGTATAAATCAGGCCTTTCTCATTTCCCCACACCTGAACAGCAGCACAGCTCAGCCTCTGCTGTCCTCATGAATGAACAATGTAAAGACGGAGGGACAGACAGTGCGGTTTGCTGTGCTCTTGACAGGCCGTGTGGACAATGCCCTCCATCCCCTCAGTGCCCCCATTAAATCAGGCCCGAGGATTAGTGCGAAACACTGCCATTTCCCCAGGTAGCGGATTTGCCTTCCATTAGCTGACAGCGCCTCTGGCTCCCTCTGCTTCAACTCCAGTTCAGCTCAATTATCTGCTGGACCAAGTCAGGTACTTTCTCTTAATTAGAAAGTTCATCGCAGCCGAGGCCATCTGGAGTGAAAAAAAGAGAAGATATTGTGCTCTGGCCATGAGGAGGGATGCGAATCTTGACAGATTTGGTGATTCTGTCACCATTTTGATTCCAGTTAATGGTTTTGGGGGGATCCTTAACCATTTCATTAGGAATTTAATTAGCATTGAGACAACCAATGTGTGGTCCTAATTATGTTTATTTAAATTAATTCTTAAAGTTATTTGTTGTTTCTGGAATTACTGTACTTGTTTTTTATTTACATTTGTGTTTAGTTGGTTTTATTGTCATTATTTTTAATTATACATGTAAAGATTGTATTACACTGTTAAATACATTATATATATATTTTTTTTTTATTCTGAGTATTTATTTAATTATTTGTGGATCTTTTTTCTTTCTCTTCAGTTTAGTTTTTATTTGTTTTGATTATCATTATTAAATACTTTCAACTATGAAATATTTATTGATTTCATGGAATTACTGTACTTGTTTTTTTTGTATTTGATTTTAGTTGGTTTCATTATAATTACTTTGGTCACATTTTACAATAAGGTTGTATTGGTTAATGTTAATTAATGCATTTATTAACATGAACAAACAATAAACAATACACTTACTACAGTATTTGTTCATGTTAGTTAACGCTAGTTAATGAAAATACAGTTGTTCATTATTAGTTCATGTTAACTCCCGGTGCATTAACTAATGCTAATAAGCATTAACCTGGAAGTTAATAACGCATTAGTAAATGTGGAATTACGATAATTAAATGCAGCACAAGTATTGTTTTTAATAATTATCATTATTAAATACGTTCAACTATTACATTTATTTATTAATCATTGACTATTTAACTATCTAATTTATTTGTCCATAGTGTGTGTGAATGAGTGTATGGATGTTTCCCAGTGATGGGTTGCAGCTGGAAGGGCATCCGCTGCGTAAAACATATGCTGGATAAGTTGGCGGTTCATTTTGCTGTGGCAACCCCAGATTAATAAAGGGACTAAGCCGAAAAGAAAATGAATGAATGAATGAATAATTATTTTAATTAAATTTATTTATTTTATTTTATGTATTTTAAAGCTCATCTATATCTATTATAAAATAAGTTTTAAAAGTTTAATATCATTGTATTTCTCTTCAGTCTAGATTTTATTTGTTACATTATCATTATAAATTACATTCACTATTACATTTATTTCTTAATCATTGTTATTTTATAATTTAATTTAATTCATTTCAAAGCTCATCCACTAAAAATTAAATAAGTTTCAGAAGTTTAATGCCATTTTTTTTTTTTTTTTTGTCAGTTCAGCGTTTTTGCTATCAAATCATGTATTTCATGCAGGTGAATTCATTTTCTTGAGTATTTATTCATGTATGAATGGATAGTTTTCCTTTCTTTTCAATCAGTTTAAATTTGATCCGTTTTGATCATCATTATTAATTACCTATTAAACTACTGAACTATTAAAATATGTTATTACCATTATATATTTAATCATTTACTTTTACTTATTTTATTTTAAAGAACAAAATCTGTTTTTATTATCAATATTAATTACTTTCAAGTATTAAAATACGTTATTAACCATTATCTATTTAATTATTTGCATTTATGATTTGCCTGATTTATTTATTTTAATATTTATTTAATTATTTTAATATTTATTTTGTTACAAAGCTCAAAATCTGTTTTTATTATCAATATTAATTACTTTCAAGTATTAAAATACGTTATTAACCATTATTTAATTATTTGCATTTATGATTTGCCTGATTTATTTATTTTAATATTTATTTAATTATTTTAATATTTATTTTGTTACAAAGCTCAAAATCTGTTTTTATTGTCATTATTAATTACTTTCAACTATTAAAATACATTATTAAGTTCATTATTATTAACGCTATATTTGTTTATTTATTTGCATTTATGATTTGCCTGATTTATTTACTTTAATATTTATTTATTTATTTTAAAATTTATTTATTTATTTTAATCTTTACTTTTTTACTTTAATATTTATTTTATTTACATTTTAAGCATTCCAAAGTTCATAAATAAAATCAGTTTGAAACATTTAATACCTCCATTTTTCTAAATTCAATATTTCTGCTATCAAATTGTGTTTAACGCAGGTGAATTGCATTTTCAAAGTTTCAAATATGCTATGTACTTAAAAAAAATGCCTTGGTTTTAATTTTTGTGTAATCTAAAGTTTATAAATAGTCTTAACTAAAACTAATGAAGCTTGTGAAATACCTCACTCATTTCCTTTTACATTTAAAATACATTTTTTATGCCTAAATTTCAGGTGGAATCTATGTGTGTTTAATACTAAGCAGAATCGAATCATTGATTAGCGTCCGCGAGTCTCTTTCCGTCCCTTTTCTCCTTTTTTTTAAGACATAACATCCTCTTTTCATGCATATTTCATGGGCTGCGTGAGGGCTGTCGGTCACCTGTCTGGGGACCCTGACAGATGTCCGCACCGTCCCGCTCCAGGACACTTGAGGGAAGGGAGAGGGTCTCCTGTGGTGGTTCCTCCCCTCTCCAAGGGTCCCATCTGTTGGGTGTCTCCAGCTCGGCCTTTCAATGGCTGCTGTACATCAGATCATATTTCCTATGCGGGTCCATCTGAGTCAAATGCATATATTTCACAGTGGGCTCTGAACTTCGGGGGGTGTTTCATGAAACCAGTTGATATCATTTTCATCCGTTAAGGGCGGGAGAAATTAATGACAGATGGTATGAGACTCTCAAATTAGGGTGGTATGAGCTGAAGCCAAAGTTCTGCAACACAGGTCATGGGAGTGAGTGTACGGTTGCTTAAATGAATGACAGTTTCAGATGCACTGAATAAACAGTAGTGGAGAGTGTAAGAAGATATATGAGGTATACACACTTCTATATCAGTAGATATTGTGTATGTCTAAATTTAGTAGAGTGATTAGCAGAGTGGGGAGAATGTACGGCCTAAATAATACAGAAGATTTTTATAAATTAAATTAAATTAAATTACAATTTTATCTAAGGCCCATACAATACATTAATTTAATTTATTTCAATACAATATTATTTATTAATATATTTTATTTTATTTTATTTTAATTAATAAAAAAAATTTTGTATTGGTTTTTTTTTTTGTTTTATTTTATTTTAGTTTGTTTTAATTAATTTAATTTTATTTTAATTAATTTTATTTTAATTAATTTTTGTTTTATTTTGTTTTATTTTGTTTCATTTGAGTTTAATTTAATTTTAATTAAATTAAGTTAAGTTAAATTAAATAACATTATTTTATTTGTTTTATTTTATTTTATTAATATTCATTCATTTTATTTAGGGAGAGTGATTGGGGAGAATCTAAGGCCCACATATTACAGAATTTTAATTTAATTTAATTTAATTTAATTTTACTTTATTTATACTTTTAAAAATTGTATTAATATTAATCAATTCATTCATTGTGGTGTAAGACAATTTATTATTATTATTATTTATTATTATAATTATTATTTTCTATCGAGTGTTTTGCGTGTTGCTTATGAGCCTTATGTATTTTAACTGCCTGCTGTACTTTATATTTTTGCACATGTTTTCGGTTGCCTGGCAACATAAAATAACTGCAGTGCACTGTAAACTCTGTGTGATTACACACATAATGAAAACGGAGCACTCAGAGGAAACCCATGTCAACACGGGGAGAACATGCAAACTCCACACAGAAATGCCACTGACTCTGCCGGGACTGGACCCAGCAACCTTCCTGTTGTGAGGCGACAGTGCTAACCACTAAGCCACCGTGTCGCCAGTTTCTAATAAGTAAAAAATAAGTAATTGTTACCCGACACGTGTCTAAATGTCTTATGGAGCCACTGAAGGTCACAGAGAAGCCTGGAGCAGCGTCTGATGACTGTCTCTGTGCAGGGTGGTCCGGTCATGAGCAGACGGGGCAGATATTTCGACATTCTGGCCCCTGGATATAATTACTTGGCCATCTTCAGCCCCGAGGATACTCATGCTGGATCCTTGGTGTAATGTCGTATTATATGGTGGAAACGTCTCTAATCAGATGGTTGGTCTGTGTGTGACAGATGTGATTTTTCCAGGACAGTGAGAACACAAACAATCCAATCTTTTCTAATTTGATTTGGGAAATGTTATCCAAACATCTGACACACACACACACACACACACACACACACACACACACACACACACACACACACACACACACAGTCAATCTGTTGGTATGCAGCAGGATTGATGGGTGGAAAACAGATACAAGAATAGATGAATGGACAGAATGATAAATCATTTGACAAGTTGGATGGATGGATGGATGGATGGATGGATGGATGGATGGATGGATGGATGGATGGATGGATGGATGGATGGATGGATGGATGGATGGACGGACGGACGGATGGACGGACGGACGGACGGACGGACGGACAGACACAGACAGAGAGACATATAGACATATAGACAGAGAGACAGATAGACCGATAGACAGATAGATAGATAGATAGATAGATAGATAGATAGATAGATAGATAGATAGATAGATAGATAGATAGATAGATAGATAGATAGATAGATAGATAGATAGATAGATAGATAGATAGATAGATAGATAGATAGATAGATAGAGCAATCACACTGCCTCTACTGGTGTATTTGGACACTCCGTGTGGAGGAGGATGAAGCAGAATACGGAAGAGCTCAAGTCTTTTCAGCTTGGTGTGAAACTAGAGTTCAAACAGAGGGTCACATGGGCAGCGCAGACCCCAAACTCAGCCACACACAGTCAGCCATGATACTCGTAATCCAAGAGCACGGATTTCATTCTTTTACAAGCCTCCAAACGCCTACAGAACATAGCAGCTGTGTGTATCTGTTTGTAGCATACACACAGACACACACACACACACACACACACACAACATCGCTGCTTATCCATCAAGCTCATTAAAGCATGTGGAGTCCAGAGCTCATTCTCAGGGGCCGCTGGATTTGGGCTGGCTGTTGCGTGTTGCCCGTGGCCAGGTGAGCCAGCCTCTCAAATATTAATGAGCGTATTACTGCCCGGCCTATACCAGGTCAGCACAAACCGCATGAAGCTAATGGAGCGTGTGTGCCACGATTCTCCTGGGTTTAATGTGCTATCTCCGGCAATAACAACAACCATCGCGCACACACACACGGACACACAGCCCGAGGTGTAACTCTGAGGTATAAACACACATCTGCCTGCTTGACAAGCTCAGGAATTCAGAAGTGGGTTTATCTTTTGTACAACCATCTCATGGACTCAATGATGCTGAAGGCGCTTGTTCTGAAGATATTTTAGACTCTTTCTTTTGACAAATATGACATATTTGTGCGGTGACCCTACTTTTTTATGGATAGATGGATGGATGGATGGATAAATAATCTGACAGGTTAATATATGGATGGATGGATAGATAGATGGATAGATAAATAAATAATCTGACAGGTTAATAGGTGGATGGACAGATTTATAGATAAATAAATAATCTGACAGGTTAATAGGTGGATGGACAGATTTATAGATAAATAAATAATCTGACAGGTTAATGGATGGATGGATGGATGGATGGATGGATGGATGGATGGATGGATGGATGGATGGATGGATGGATGGATGGATGGATGGATGGATGGATGGATGGATGGATGGATGGATGGATGGATGGATGGATGGATGGATACAATGATAAATAATCTGATGTTATTAAATGGATGGATGGATACAATGATAAATAATCTGATGTTATTAAATGGATGGATGGATGAATAAAAAAATATTCTGATAGGTTATTAGATGGATGGATTGATAAATAATCTGACATGTTATTAGATAGATAGATGGATAGATGGATAGATAAATAAATAATCTGACAGGTTAATAGGTGGATGGACAGATTTATAGATAAATAAATAATCTGACAGGTTAATATATGGATGGATGCATGGATGGATGCATACAATGATAAATATTCTGATGTTATTAAATGAATGGATGGATGACTAAATAAATACTCTGATAGGTTAATAGATGGATGGATGGATAGATTGATAAATATTCTCACATGTTAATAGATGGATGGATGGATGGATGGATGAATGGATGAATGAATAAATAAATTAATACTCTGATAGGTTAATGGATGGATGGATGGATGGATGGATAATCTGACAGGTTAATAGATGATAAATGGATACAATGTTAAATAATCTGACGTTATTAGATGGATGGATGAATAAATAATCTGACATGTTAATAGATAGATGGAAAGATAGATAAATAATTTGACATGTTATTAGATGGATGGATGGATGAATGAATAAATAAATAAATACTCTGAACGGACGGACGGACGGACGGACGGACGGACGGACGGACGGACGGACGGACGGACGGACGGACGGACGGACGGACAGACAGACAGACAGACAGATAGATAGATAGATAGATAGATAGATAGATAGATAGATAGATAGATAGATAGATAGATAGATAGATACTCTGACAAGTTATTAGATGGATGGATGGATGGAAAGATAATTATCCTTAATTAAACTTAATTTTATACTCTTTCTTATGACAAATCCGGCATATCTGTGCAGTGACCCTGCATTTTTCCTAAGCTAGCGAAGTGGGCTCTTAAATCAACACGTTTCACATGTCGAAACACTGAACACCTTTATGTCTGTGCACGTTTATAAATGCGCAAAGGGTTTTCTTTTTTATAAGCCCTCAGGAAAATTGATGAGGTTATTCGGTCCAGCGTTGTTTTCTTTGGACTGCCACCGGGGCTCTAGGCATGATTATGGAGTGAGTTTTTCCAGACTTTTTCGTTCTGGTCGCCACAGAAGGCAGCGGAGACCCAAGAGAGCATCTAATTTCCTGTGCTAGCGTGCTAGCGCGTTCTTTTACGGGCCGCTCGCTCTGATGAAGGACATGCTAATTTCAGAGATTCGCATCTGGACACTTACTTCTTCCTCTGCTGACCTTATGGAGAGGTGCCTTCCTACAGCACAAAAAATATGAACATTAGCTGTCTCGAATGTCTTTGAAACAACACAGAAGTCAATGTGAAAGATTGTTAGCACGCAATATTTTGAATGATTTAAAAAAATGCCATTCGTTTGCATAATTACAGATCTTCTGGAATATTGATTGTGATCGGTCAGTCTGGTATTTTTGTGTTATGTGTGTGTAATTAAAATGAACTTGTGGTTAAAATACTCCTCTCGTTTCAACTCGAAGCGTTGTTTCACACAGAATTTGTTTTCCAAATGAATAAATGAAACAATCAAATAAATAAAAATAATGTACTTCCTGAGCATAGCGACACAGTGGCTCAGTGGTTAGCACTGTCCCCTCACAGCAAGAAGGTCGCTCGTTCGATTCCCTGGATCAGATTCTGTGAGAAGTTTCCATGTTCTCTCCGTGTTGGTGTGTTTCCTTCGGGTGCTCCGGTTTTCCCCACAGTCCAAGGACATGCAGTACAGGTGAATTTAATAAACTATATTAGGTTTATTAGTAGTGGATGTGTGTGAATGAGTGTGTATGGATGTTTAACAGTACTGGGTTGCAGCTGGAAGGGTATCCATTGGGTAAAACATATGCTGGATAAGTTGGCGGTTCATTCCGCTGTGGTGACCCCTGATGAATAAAGGGACTAAGCCAGAAATGAATGAATTTATGAGCCTTTTTTTAAGTCAGTCCAAAATATACTCATAGAGATGTCATAGAGATAATTAGTGTTATGACTATTTAAAAATTGTAAAGTGTATTTTTTTTACTTGTGTGCACTTATTATAAAAAAACAAAATGTGTGTAAAAACATATGCCAGATAGTTGGCGGTTCATTCCACTGTGGTGACCCATGATAAATCACTCTCTAAATCCATCACACTCTCTCATTGAAATCCATCAGAAACTCATCCGAAAATGAACTGTAACTCAGCAAACACCTTTAAAAATATCTGCTTTTAAAGGGGACAAGATGTAAAATAAGTCTCTCAGGGCTCGAAATTAACTTTTTTACATGGTAGCACCGGTGCTCCCAACTTCAAAAATTTAGGAGCACCAGAAAAAATTTAGGAGCACCCACCAAAAATGAATGAGCACCACTGCAAATTGTATATTAAGGGATTTATTGTATTTGAAAACAACATCAATCAGGACTAACAAAAACCAAAAACAACTGTCTAACTAATGCTGTGATGACTTATTGATATCTGTGCAATAATTCCAAAATGAATGTCTAATAATTATAAAATATTATTAATGATGACGATGATGACAATAATACTTACGATGAATTACATTTCTCATTGTCATGCTGCCCTGAATGTGCTTGAATGCGAGTTATGTACTGTAAAAGGTCCTGCTGTTACTTTATGAAAAATAAATTGATGGTTTGCATCAAACAAAAATGAAGCATTGCAGGAAAAAATATTTATTTTGCACTAATGTTTTTATACGCATGTCAATTTAATAAATAATATTTCTGCTACAAAACAAACGTAAGATTATAATAAATCATTCAATCCAATGCTGAAAGCTGCAAAGCAGTCATCAGTAAATAGAAAAATAATATACATTTCAAGAAAGAATGGACAAAAGAAAGTAAGAAAAGTCTCACTTCTACACTCTTTGAAAGTTTTGGTTTCGGTTTGTGTCATTTTAAATGCTCGGTCTCGTTATGAGCTGATTTTCATTTTTCTGTGTTTGTGGAATAAAGCAGGCGAGTCAGCCAGCCCAATATACTGTATGAGCGGGACAGAGCAGGATTCTCGTGATGACCACCGGCCCAAATACCGTTCTTTGTTATGAGCCGCAGTTTCAGTGTAAACTCAGTAAAGGCAAGCTTCTTTGGCGATGATGTGTACAGTGTTAGATTTTACATTTAGCGGACATCTGCGCTGAACACGCAGTGCATGCAACGCATCGAGATTCGGGCACCTTCTCCGAAAACCCTCGATTGATCTCGGCTGGCACCCCTATAAGCTCCCTGTTATCTGACAGCGGAAAGCCTTGAGTGATTGACAGCTAATATGAACCAATATAGCGGCAGGGAAGTCCGATTCAGCACGTTTAAAAAAAAAATTGAAACAAGCACTACAACCATTATATGCAGTCGCACAAACGCTCCTAAATATATTATGAGGTCGCATAGATTAAATTTCGGGCGCATATGCGACCAAAATGGTCGCAATTTCGAACCCTGTCTCTGATGTCTTTAGGGTGAGTATGGGAAGTTTCAGCTCAAAATACTCCACAAATAATGTTTTATAATGTTTTGAAACTGCCCCTTTTATGCTTTGATCCTAATTTTACTATGTTGGTGACTGTCACATTAAATTCAAATGAGATTGTGCTCTTTTCATCAGAGAGCAGAGCTACAACTGCCTATGGCTGTGTCCGAAATCGCCTACTACTCAGTAGGTACTGCATTTGAATTTACCACTCAACTATTAGAAAAGTGTGTTCTATACAGTCTGAATGTGAGTATAGTGTGAATGGAACTTGCATGTACTACATCCTCCATTTTGATGATTCATGATTCATGTCATGATTGAAAAGCTTCATTCAGGGACTTCTCGCACACTGTTTTTCGAATTCTGTGAATTCAGACATACTATTCGGGAAAAATTTTTTAGTCCCGCTCCCGCAGGGTTTTATTTCGCACCCGACCGATCCCGCTGTATATTCAGCCTTTGTTCACCCACTGCCCGACTTGCCCCGTTTTCTACCCGACCTGACCGTTTCCGCTAAATTTAGATCTGGTTTCCAAAATCTCATGTTAAATTGGGTACTACTAAAAAAAGAGAGAGATAACAGATAAAACTGTAAGTTGTGCAAGGATTGTAGGCTAAATGTCAGTTTTGTTTGCCCCTTTGTAATGAGACATGAGTGCCGCCTTAAACCTGAGGTTCCAGTCTTGTGACTGCTAAAGGGTAAAACTTTGAGGTATTATCACATCAGACACATGAAAAAGACTCCCATACATCAGACTTGCCTAATGTGAGTTTTCTAACAGTAAACTGATCGTTTTCTAATGCAAGCTGAAGGACAGCGCATTTTTACTTTGCTCTCTCATGTTGGTAAAGTCCACTCTGACAACCGTTATAAAGATGATGCGCGCACAGACTGTGCATAAAAAAGCACGCGCAGAAAGCACTGGTCATGCGTTCAGCATGTGTAACAGTCGTGAGCACTGGCTGTACCGGTGCCCAACAAGAATGAGGAAATCACAGATATGCTGTTCCGAAATAACGTCGGGACTCAGGAGTGCTATATTGTTAAACCGCCCGCTCTCGTTCAAGTGACAACAGAGTTACCGACCGCTACCGCGTTTTATTCTGAAATTTATTCCCGCGCCTCAAGAAATCTGGTCGGATTCCGCAGCTCAAGCGGTACAGCTGTGGGAATGCAGACCTATAATACTTGGCACGATTACTGTTTTTAACGTACTATATAGTATAGAAGTATGCAATTTCAGACGCAGCCTGTGTCAGCATAGTGGCAGATTCAAAAACAAGACTAACATCCTATGCTAATGAGGGAGAGATCATCACTAATGGGCGGGGCTTTCCCTCTCTGATGACACGTACAAAAGGGAGAATGTCAATCAAAGTGTTTCTGCAGACAGTTTTTATGACGTGTGATTATAAAAAATGAACGCCATAAATTTTTAGCATTAGAAGCTGGTTATATTCACAGACTGTTGCCACACAAGTGGGTTTAAACCTTTTATAAAAGTGATTTTTGCATGATAGGTTCCCTTTAAATGATGTAAGACTTTTATATGTAAAAAAAATTTGTATTGAAACGGTTAAGTAAGGTGTAAATTGCAGACATTCACACACATACACACATACTATCAATTCAGTAATACATGTGATCACATTTATTACACATCTGCTGATTGTCATACTTGTTTTTGCAACCTATTCCAGCATATCAAATAAACTACGTACGCTGGCTCAGTTGAGTTCATAGCTCATAAAATCATTTGTTTGTGAAATCAACTCTACAGGTCAAACTGCTGTAACAGTAGATAGCGGCGCTAGTACAGCCAAGGTCATGGGTTTAGTTCCCAGGGAATCCGTGGACTGGGAAAATGTATATTATTTATACTTTGGATATAAAAAATGAGTTCATAAAAACAGTTGTGGTAAAATCTAATTTACAGTTATGTTTTGTTATGGCGCAAAAAGCAATACAGAAAACACTGACTCAGGGTTAGCTCATAAAAAAGTGGCCAAAGACACATTATTAGTGGAGTTGATCATATTTCGAAGCCACAGAATGAATATCATAACCACATATTTGTAACCAAGCATGGAACTATGCTTAAAGGTCCCGTGAGGTGCTTTAAAATGTGCTTTTTTTAATTCGATGTTTGATTTAATTCGATGTTGACATTTCAAGTGAAAAATGAAGAGTGGGGAGTAGCTCCTGCCCTTTAAAAAAACAGCCAATAGCGTTTTGTTTTTCTCACAGCTCTGCCAGCAAGTGTGGCTGAAATCAAGTGCATCAAATAAAAAGCCAATAAGAAGCATCTTGAAGGAGGCACATTCAGTCTCTTGTATTTTGTACTGTAAATATTACCTAATAATAGCCCAGGACACACCAAACTGATGTAAAAGAACTAGCTGTGATGAAAACTGTTCAGTTGAAAGTGAACACACCAAACGAACGACAGCTGACTGAAATGGGAATGTACATTCTGCGCTTGCGTGAGGACAATGTATCTTTCTTATCTTATACTTGCAGGTGGTAGTAGTATGTTTTGTCATTTTGTCAGGGCAACAGGAACTAGTGCTGCACACATACAAACTGTAACCAAAGCAGTGTTTACGTACCATTTTCACAGAATTTCTCGCTTAGCACAGAGGGATTCACTTGTGCACTGTAAAAAAAAATGCTTTTCTTAGTTGGAGTTTTTGTCTTGTTTCTAGTCTAAATATCTAATCCAATTTTGAAATCAAGATGGATTTTCTAGACAAGCCAAAATATTGTTTTGTTTTCAAAAATATTTTTTTTCCTTAAAACAAGCAACATAGCTTTAAATAATGGGTATTGTGAATTTATTATGTAAACTGGGGCGACACGGTGGCTCAGTGGTCGCCTCACAGCAAGAAGTTCACTGGTTCGAGTCCCGGCTGGGCCAGTTGGCATTTCTGTGTGGAGTTTGCATATTCTCCCCATGTTGGCGTGGGTTTCCTCCGGAAGCTCCGGTTTCCCCCACAGTCCAAACACATGCGCTATAAGTGAATTGATTAAACTAAATTGGCCATACTGTATGAGTGCGAATGAGTGTGTATAGATGTTTCCCAATACTAGGTTGCAGCTGGAAGGGCATCTGCTGTGTAAAACATATGCTGGATAAGTTGGCAGTTTATTCCGCAGTGGTGACTGATGAATGAAGGGACTAAGTGGAAGGAAAAATTAATATTATGCAAACTAGTTGTATTTATTTATTTTAATAACATTTCCATATACACAAACTCAACAGTTGGGTAAATATTTTCCATTAAATTTAAATTACACGTCTTCTACCCAACAGTTCAATGTAAAAAAGAGAGAAAAATGGCTTAGATTTTATTGGTAAAAATTAAAAAAAATATAAATAAAATAAAAATATTTACCCTAATCAACAGTACACTTCCTTAATCTATACAGTGAATAACTGTATATTGACCTTCGCAGAATGCCCTGCATGACTATTTTTTATTAACAGAATGAAATACATTAGTTTACCTTAATTAAAATTATACCATACCAAAAATTTACCATAGTAGTACCATAGTACCTTATTTTAATGATAAAATTCTGAAAAACAGTTGCCACTTTTATAGGTTTTATGACTGTCTTTTACAGTTTTGACTGTTACAACAACAAATCTATTTTAAAGTGTATATAAATGTTGTATCAATTTTTTTTTTTAAATTGTCAGTTTAGAATAAACCCAACATTGGGTTAACACAACCCAGCATATATTACAATGTACAATACCTAGTTTGACCAGACAGAGGTGTCTTCAGTTGAAAAAATAAATCCCTAAATTATCCAGTATGGACTACACCTGGTATTATCCCACCCATAACACCATAACACCTCCATCAAAGCACTGAATTTTATTCAAGCAAAACCCCACTCACAATTCTGTTTCCATAAATGTTCAAATCTACTCCCACGGTTGCTATTTATGAAAATCCCCCTTAAAAGTAAACCCACAACGGTTGATCGATTCCTAAAACCATTCGCTCGTGGACCGATCCTTAAATCATAACTCATGAATATTCATGGCCATCCTCATTATGACTGACGTCCTGAAACTCGGTCCCACACAGATGCTAATGAAACAGAACTTGTTTGCGGAGATTCGCAGTTGAAGACAACAACGGTAACAATGAAGAGTGACTGTAGTTTGGGACTTCCACAAACCCTCAGCATAATAAGCCGTGAAAGTACTCGGTCTGCAGGTCTCAGCGCTTTGTTAAAAAGAGAAATGGTGAAGGCTTTGGTGGGAATGCCAATCAGGGGAAAGCGGCTTCATTATTTTCTCTTTCCCCCAGAACACCTTCCCCTCTAATGGCTATCCAAACAGGTCTGTTAGGGCCGCTAGTGGAGGCTAGATAATGAGTGTTCTGTTAAGTGGAGAAGCTCTCTCTACCTTTCTCTCCCCTGAAAGCCACCTCAGACTTAAGAAGCGGGTCCTCTGGGCATGCTCAGAAATCTCCTAAACAGCAGCAGCAGCAGCAGGCCAGGCTGATACAATTAACCCATCGGAATGGCTGAGGTTGTATGTTTTCTGAATGCAGTGCAAGCACATTGGTGCCCAGCGCCTGAACTAGGTTGAGAACTTTCAAGACTCCAAAAAGTGGCCAAAGACACTTTAATAGCGGAGTTGATCATATTTCGAGACGACAAATTGAACATCATAACCACATATTTGTAACCAAGCACAGGACGTACCAAAGCATTATGCTTAAAGGTGCCGTGAAGTGCTTTGAAAAGTGCATTTTTTATTCAATGTTTGACGTAATCTCAACTGAAAAGTGAAGAGAGGGTGGTATATACATGTAGAGTAGCTCCTCCCCTTTAAAAAAACAGCCAATAGCGTTTTATTTCTGCGATGACAGCAAGATTGGTTGAGCTCAAGCGCATCAAATAAAAAGCAAATGAGAAGTGACTTGAAGGGGCGGGCATGTCAGATACTTGAGAGCGTTTAATTGGTCAAAAGATTTGATGAGAAACTGAAGTATAAAGTGACGTGAAAAAAATTGTTATGCAATTTTGGCCAGTGTTTCTCAACCACATTCCTGGAGGACCACAAGCTCTGCACATTTTCCATGTCTCCTTACATGTCACTTTAAGCTGAATACTAGTATCTTGAAAAATATCTAGTCAAATATTATATACTGTCATCATGGCAAAGATAAAAGAAATCAGTTTTTTTATTTATTTTTTACAACCATTCAACACCAATTGTCTCAGTCCATCACTCCATGATCATGCATTGGTTCTCCCAGTGTTATTATATTCAGACCAGTCTATTAAAAACAGGCAATCCCTTTTGCACTGAAATGAATGAGAATCTGCAGTATGTGAAATAATTGTTTTGTCTAGCAATCAAATCTGAACCTCTTTGTGAATTCCTTCAAGTCACATCAGGATATTAAAGTTTTCTCAACTGCATATCTGAGCATAATGTTATGGCGGTGGATTTATCAAATTTGTTGACAGTATATGAAATGACAAAAATCACTGCGTTCTTATATATTTTCCTTGCAGGCTTGTTTGCTATCAATAATTTCTTCTCAACGATCGAATTAAGCTCGTGACCGCTCGCTGTTTATTTGGACTTGATAACGTTTGGATGACTTTCCATCCCCAGAATAGCGTCTGGCAGATGAGCCCAAATAATCTCACGCATTTATTGGCAGCGTTCTCTTTGTCCATTCAGTCCGGTCCACTTTAACAGAGTGTTGCTCTGTTCTCACATAGATAGATTTACAGCCACGCTGCCAAGCGCCCGAACATTTCCCTCCGCAGGCATTTGAACATTATACCCAACTTTACATTTGGCAGCGCTCACGACATTCCACTAAACAATTCGATTTGAGTTATCCAGTCCGCACACACATACACACTACCACTTATTTCTAAGAGGGTACAATAATCCACCCACAACCATCATGTCTTAATATGTATATATAAATTGAATAATTGCCCTGATTTGCATGTTCTCCCCGTGTTCTTGTGGGTTTCCTCCAGATGCTCTGGTTTTCCCCACAGTCCATGCAGTCTAGGTGAATTGAATAAACTAAATTGCCCGTAGAGTGTTTGAATGTGAGAGTGTATTGGTATTTTCCAGTACTGGAAGGGCATTCGCTGTGCAAAACATATGCTGGAATAATTGGCAGTTCATTTCGCTGTGGCAACCCCTGATAAATATGGGACTAAGCTGAAGGAAAATGAATGAGTGAATGAATGAATTTTCTATTGCATAACTTCTGTTTCTCCAAATTTAGATTCCTATTGTTGTTATTATTACTTTGTTATTGTTGTTGTTATTTTTAAGGTCACAAGTGGTCATGCAAGCATTTCACTGCATATCATACTGGGTGAAATGTATTTCTTTGTTATTGTTGTTGTTATATTTTGTAGGTCACGAGTGATTGTGCAAGCATTTCACTGCATATCGTACTGTGTGAAATTTGAATTTGAATTTGTGGCCACTTCTGAAGAGTCCGAATACAAACACAGCCCAGAATCTTCCCTTACAGATATTCACACCTAGCGCGCAACCCCTCAGACAAGGCGTAAATATTTCACAAGAGCTTATATTAGGAGAGTCTTGAAAGTTCTCGACCTAGTTCAGGCGCTGGGCACGGCGGTGCACCAATGTGCTTGCGCTGCATTCATAAAACACACAACCTCAGCCGTTCTGTTGCTATCATGCTGTTGTTTAGAAAAACACATTTTAGATGTTAGTTTTAAGGATGTCTATTAGCTAATGTGCTCCAACACAGTGACAACATTCACGTTTAGAAAATCTAAAGCTGATTTAAACATCCACAGATTGCAATGTGTCATTTCCGCCTATTGTATAATGATGGTTTGTTCTGTAGACAATCGAAAAAAAAAAATTGCTTAAGGGGGCTAATAATTTTGCCCTTAAAATGGATAAAAAAAAAAAAAGAAAAACTGCTTTTATCCTAGTCAAAATAAAGACAATATCCAGAAGAAAAAATATCACGGGAAATGCAATGAAACTCTCCTTGCTCTCATCATTTGGGAAATATTTGAAAAAGAAAGAAAATTTACAGGAGGGCTAATTATTTTGACTTCACCTGTATATAAATATATAAACCCAGCAAATTTTAAGGTGAACTATCCCTTTAGGATAAACCTACCACAAAGCTATGCCATAAAGTGGTCACTTTGCTTGTAATGTTTTAAAGTTTGTCCGCCGTAAAATGGCATGTCTAAATTATAACATTTACTTATGAAGACTGAGTAGATAAAGACCTGTTTGGAGCGCTCGGACAAAGAAAAACAAACAGACAAATAGAGGCAGAGTTTGAACTTTTGTCCTCTGCCCAGCAGCGGCATTTACTCTGCCATCAACCTTGATAAACAAACTGAAGGGCAGTTGCATTTCACATAATTGCTCGGGCAGAAAACGTCCATTATGGTGTGTTTTCCTTGGCACTTTGAATCGAACTTAAAACTTTCTGAGAGAAAAACAAAAAGACGTTGGACTGTGCTGGAAGCTGCAATAGTTTGTAATTAACGCTTCTGCTGGGCGCTCAGTCGCTGCAGGTCTCTGTGTGGACAATATTGTTGAAGTCCAAATTATTAGCCCTCTTTGTGTTTCTTTTTCAAATATTTCCCAAATGATGTTTAACAGAGCAAGGAATTTATCACAGTATTTCCGATAATGTTTTTTCTTTTGGAGAAAATCTTTTTTGTTTTATTGCGGCGAGAATAAAAGCAGTTTTAAATTTTTTAAAAACCATTTTAAGGTCAATATTATTAGTCCCCTTAAGCAATATTATTATTTTTTCGATTATCTACAGAACAAACCATCATTATACAATGATTTGCTTAATTACCCTAAATAAGCAACATAGGCTTAGGGCTTAATTTATGCCGGAACAAGCTGGATCTGGATCCAGAACCACTGAAATCAGATGCGGGACCTCATTTGACCGATCCCTCCTCCTCGCACACCCCCCTCCCCGCTCTTTACTTTCTTCCGCAACTCCCCAAGCCTCTTTACCTTGATCTGCACCTACCTTCACTTTCGTGGACTTCACTGTCATTCGCGACCACAAGCAACACCCAATTCCCCCAAACCCCCCCGGTCTACACTTTAGTTCGCTAAAACATCAACCATCTCCCCCCACCGCACTCTTCATTTTTGCACCCAACACCTCTTCCTCCTATGGTAACATGCCGGATCGTTACCCCGATCTGTTTCGGGACCTGACAATTTACAAATTAAGCACTCCATAGGCTCATTCTGAAAATGGAGACTGCGAATTTTCTAGCCAGAAGTACATATGGCTGCATTTCATCTTTAAAACGAACGCTATGGGGTGGTATGATGCCATTGCTTTCGCGCTTACCATTTAACCGCTTACCTCCATATGGACAGCTTTCCTGCTGTTACTAGCTCCCCACATACGTCGGTGGACTTGAGTCGCAGAGGGAGGTGACCACAATGACGAGGTTTGAGTCTGGCAAAGAACAGTTCCAGAAAGCGGGTAAAACAAAAACAGAAGCCAAAAAAATATAACAATAACAGATAAATAAAGTAATAATAAAGTAATTAACAGGGTGAGGTTAAGGGAAAATCTGAAAACGTGGTCAAAATCAGGCTGCCGCCAGGACTTTTTTTTTTCTGGATTGCTTTTTGAAACGCTGTTGGTTGGGTCAAGGGAAGTGGGTGGGAGGGTCAATCACTGCTTAAGAAAACACTATCAGTTGGGTTTAGGGAATGGGGTGGGTGAGGTTATCGGTCGGTCAGTCAGTCAGTCAGTCAGTCAGTCAGTCAGTCAGTCAGTCAGTCAGTCAGTCGACAGCGGCCTCTGGTGAATATACGCGAGAACAGCAGGCGCGAAAGGTACTCATGAGAGAAATTTGAGATCTGAAAAAGCGTACACAGCGACCTCTGGTGGACTCATGAAACAAAAACTGCAAAAAAAAAACGTACCTTCTAGAACGTATTTGGCGCTCTCCAGAAATGTATATAGGGCTACGTTTTCAGAATGAGTCTGGGTTGTAAATTAGCCTTTAATGGTCACTTTAAGCTGAATACAAGTATCTTGATAAATATCTAGCAAAATCTACTGTCATCATGGCAAAGACAAAATCATTTAGTTGTTAGAAATGTAATCTTATTTTTGTTAAACAGAAATTAGGGAAAAAATATACAGCGGGGCTAATAATTCTGACTTCAGCTGTATCCTCTTTCTCAGCCTTGGACAGATGGCATCAAAAGAAGAGCAAGAAGAGGGGTTTCTTGGGCAAACAACGACAGCAAACACTCAAACATAGCTGACCCCAAGAGTCAGCAATCAATCTTACTCCTAATCACTGCTTTCTGTTGTCCCGATGCCTCAGTCAGACAATGTGACCTGGGTTACGTATCTGCGCAACAATGCTGTTGCGTGCCCTAGTTTAATAGGCTTATCTCAGTTGGTGTCTTTCGCTGACCGCACCATTTGTCCACACTTCACATACTGCATCCTTTAGCCTAAGGCTCCAGTGCCATTTGGATAAAGGAAATTTGGACAACCTTTCCATACAACCGGTGACATACTCCATATCCCTGTTGTTGAAAAGCAAGAAGAATTTCCCATCTTCCCAAAATGCTATTGCTGTTAGACATCAATGTCATGTTTTGATATCAAGGTATAGTTTACATTCATTGTAGAAATACAAAATCTAGCATTATTTTGTAATTGAAGCTTTCTGATGGATTAAACTCTTGTTGTATCTTATTACTCTTTGTGCCTTTATTTTGGTGGTCAAAAGAGCATCAATGAGTGGATGTCAAATGGACGTCAAGTTATGACATCAAATCGATCAGCATTTTTTGATGTCTTTTGACTTGAAGGTGACCCCGCTGGTGTATTTATATGGGCTACCAACATTTTGAAAGATTACACTGTAAAAATGCTGGGTTTCACACAATTGCTTTATGTTGTCCCAATAACAATTCACTCATTCATTCATTCATTTTCCTTCGGCTTAGTCCCTTATTATCAGGGGTCGCCACAGCGAAATGAACCACCAACTATTCCAGCATATGTTTTACACAGCAGATGCCCTTAAGTTAATGTAATTTTTTTTGCAAATTTAAGTGGATTGAAGAGAAAACAATTAGGTTGTCTCAAACCAACCAACACAATTTCACAGCAATTCGTAAGTTTTTGATTTAGTGGCTAATTCGTATGAATTCTTACGATCTCATTCATACAATTTAGTACGATTTGCTCATCCCCCAATGAGGGTTGGGTTAAGGGGCGTGGTTGGGTGCCTCAAAAGAGCATCAATGAGTGGATCTCAAATAGACGTTAAGTTTTTGACATCAAAAGACACTATAAAAAATGATAATTGGTTTGATGTCCGCCAATGACAGTTGGGTTTAAGGGTTGGGTGCCACACTTCCTCAAAAATCGTATTTTCATTCGACTGACCTACTACGAATTCACCACTAAACTGACAAATCGTAAAACACTTACGTTTCCTCGTAAGATCAGGCTGATCCAACCTCAGAATTGTGTTGATTCAGCTTATTTTAAATAAGTAGTTTAGACATCCAGCAAAATTAATTTTTTGAGTGTACAAAAGAGTCATTAATATTCTTTAGTATTTTAGTGCTTACAAAAAAATAAACAATTCTAAATGGGTAGAGGGAGATCGATAAAATTAATATACATAATCCAGAGCCATTTGGATGAAGGAAAATTTGGACAACCTTTCCAATTCAACCGGTGACATACTCCATATCCCTGTTGTTGGAAAGCGAAAAGAATTTCCCATCTTCCCGAGTGCCACCGGACAGATGCTGTTGCTGTTTCTCTGGGACTTGGCAAAGCCGGCGCTACGAAATATTTCCAAAACTTTTTTTTTTTGTGTGTGTGTGTGCAGCTGTGCCTCCCATTTGTCAAATCTTGTCTTCAAGTGGCGGAAGCAACCCTCCAGAATGGTGCTCTAATTACAGGGCACAGTGCGCAGTCTTATTGGAAGGGCAGCCGCACGGCCCTCTCGGGGCTTAAGCACTCAACATGTGGTGAGTGGGGTCTCCATTCTGGCTTACATCAGCCCCCCGAAATAACAAATGCCATCTTGGTTTCGACAAATGCAATGGCTTTTACAATAAATGCATTGTTTCAGTTTTAAGTTTTGGGGTGTTTCCTTGACTGAGCACACTTGTTGTATTTGGAAATTTAGGAAATTGATGTTAATGTTACTAACAGATTACAGAAAAAGTTAGGTCAATGTTTATTTTCCTGAATGGTCATGAAAATAGCATTTCCAACCATTTTGGTTAACAGGACTTCGAGGTGTAAAGAAATGAACTTGAAACTTTACCAGTAAATTATGCATATTATTACAATGTTTATTTTTCCATTGCATTTATTTCCATTATATATTTATATATATGGGGCAGATTTGGAGGTCCTAAGCAATTCCAGCCATGGGGTCCAATAGTCCTAAAATGCACCCTTTATACTTCTATTTTATTTTTATTTATTTAGTTGTTTTTTGATATCACTCAAACATTTTATCTATGTTCTACCTTAATGCAATCTCTACATTTTAAATGAATAGTTTTCTTAAAAGTAATTTACAACAAAAAATAATAAATAAATATTTTAATATATACATTTGACTGCTGGACTACTCTATGATTGGTGAACAAATTTGTGCAGATGTAATAATAATAATATTTTATTTTATAATATTATTATTATTATATAACATTAAATTATTATAATAATATTATAATTTATTTTATTTTAAATAATATTTAATTCCATTACAATTTGATTTGTTTGACTCTCACCATACAAAATATGATAGACAACTGTTATATACAGTGGTGTAAAGTACCAAATGACAAATACTCCAATTACTGTAATTGAGTATTTTTTCTCAGGAATTGAAATTTGCTAAGTAGTTTTATAAATGTGTACTTTTACTTTCCCTTGAGTACATTTTTAGTGCTGTATTGGTACTTTTACTCCACTATTTCCTTCAACCTGCAGTCACTACTTTATTTTTCTTGTCTATGGTGATTGGCTAAAGTAAAAAAATCAGTACTGCAGTTCCTGTCCAATCAGAAAGTAAATCGCATCATACTGAACTACCTCAAGACATGGATGCTTTATAAATGCAACAAACATTTTGCAAGCATTAAAAATGTCCAAGATGTCCGAAGTCTTTACACACAATGACCCAGAGCCTTTTTATAGACTCCATGTCACTGAAGGAAAAAAATGAAGAATGTCGACTGTATGATGACTGAAATCAAGCAGCCTTAAACAATCACTAAATGGAACGAATGAAGAAGTGAAGGAGGGGCCGAATGAAGGAATGACCGAACAAGGAATGGAAGGAAGGAACAAATGAAGGAAAGAAAGATCGAACTAATAAATAAAGAAAGGATCAAATGAATGAAGAAAGGATTCAAGGAAGGAGCGAACAAACTAAGGAAGGAAGGAAGGAACAAACGAATGAACAAATGACTGATTGAACACGGACCTAATAAAGGAAGGAACAAAAATATGAACAAACAAACGAATGAGCAAACGAATGAAGGGAGGAATGAAGGAAGGATCAAATGAATGAAGGAACAAACAAACGAATAAAGAAAGGACAGAACGAACAAACAATGAAAGGAAGGTTGGAAGGAACAAATGAATATAGCAAGATTACTAAATGCACTACAGAATGTTACGTTTACATATCCCTGCACAAACTGCAAGTAAATGCGTAAACTTTTCACAGTGTAATACTCACTACTCTTGAGTACTTTTAAAAGGGCTACTTTTTACTCATACTACTGAGTAATATTTACAACAGATACTTTTACTCTACTTGCACTACATTTTTGGGCAAGTGATGGTACTTTTACTTGAGTATGATTTTTCAGTATTCTTTCCACCACTGGTTATATATAGTTTATAGGTATAGTTTATATTTCTAGATATTTATTGGGCCCCCCAGATTTCCTGGAGCCGTAATCAGCCACTTATCTCGCTTATATATATATATTATTATTATGTATCAAAATAAGGTTTTTTGTTAAATAAAGGTATTAAAAAACTCAATGATTTTAGAAATGATTTGCAGAAATGACACAGTTCAAAACATCTTATGTCTCAAAGCATGTGCGGTACAGGGATGAAAGCGTTTTCAGTCATTCCAGAATAGAAGACCGACTTTTGGCAAATTATTAAACACGACATGCAAAACCTGTGTTAAATGTGCTTTATTTTAGCCAAAACAACAAAAAGCATGTCAAAAATGTCTTGCCTAATTACCCTAACTTGCCTAATTAACCTAGTTAAGCCTTTAAAGGTCACTTTGAGCTGAATACTTTTATCTTGAAAAATATCTAGTCAAATTTTATGTGCTGTCATCATGGCAAAGACAAAATAAATCAGTTATTAAAAAAAGAGTTATTAAAACTATTATGTTTAGATTAGATTCAACTTTATTGTCATTACACATGTACAAGTACAAGGAAACGAAATGACATGTGTTGGAAAAATCTTCTTCTGTTAAACAGAAATTGGAGAAAAAATATACAAGGGGGCTAATAATTCTGACTTCAACTGTATATTTGAAGCGGTACTAAACTGCAGTGGAAAAGTAAAGCAAGCCAAAGTAAAGTTGAGCCGAGTCGAGTCGTACCACAGGATGGAAAAGTGGCTTTATCATATAAATCCGTTACCCAATAATAGCAATGGCTGTTTATGTCAAAGTCTTGAATATTGCACGCCTATCAAAACATGTTTCGAAAAAGCTTGTTACTTCCTAATGATGATGTTATTTGATTTATAAAAAAGTGAACACTCTAAATTCGAAAAAAAAGAGAAAGCTCAGTTCATGACCCCTTTAAAAGTGCAATCAACTTCCAGCTGAACCAGCATGCTTCATAAATCAGCTGCTTTTTTTTCTGTGCTAAATGCTAGCTAAACCCAGCGCTGCCTGCCAAAAAGACAAGAAACTATTTATCACTTTGGCTATTGTGAATGCTAATTTATGGACTGTGTGGATGCACATGAGTTGTCCCAAACCGATACAACGATGTGTGGAAATATAAACAGCGCAGGGAATTCAAATGCCTGGGATGACAGTCAAGGCTTGATAGTACATCTGTCATCACATCTATATTTACTCTAACATGTTTATTACCATGTTGGAACATTCTTAACCAGGGTAGAAATATGAGGTCTTCCCATTGTTAGCCATTAGCAAAATGCTAGCTGTTTTTTAGCATGTTGTTTATTCAGTCTTTGACTTTGCCTGTACCTTTATTGTATTGTGTTATGCATTGTGTCAGAGCTGGACTGTCAATCTTAATCCTTTAACAGGGACTTTAACCACCGTAGTAAAAACTTTGTGCTGTTAGGATGACTCAAGAACATAATTTGACCAAACAATCGGGGTGTATCTCAAACAGCATGCTAGCTCATTCATCAATAGGTCGTGTGCACATATTTGGCCACTGGTAAGGGCAGAGGTGAGCTAATGAGTGTGACATGAGAACTTCCTCATTGTACATCATCAAAACTGGAGTTTTTTTAAGCAACAGCAGATATAATAAGCTTCATTGATTGATTTTACTACATTTTTAAAAGTACATTATAACTAAATAGTTTGATTGTTTCATTTACCAGCAAGATTTCAACCATTAAACTATTATAAATTATTGCTAGATGATTTCCTAATCTATCCAGCTATGTTTTTCTATATAAAAATGTGTAAATAATGGATTGTTTTTGTATTTGTTTTTGTTGTATTATTTTTTGTATTTTATAGTTTGATGATTCATATTTTGCGCTTACAATCTTCCGTTAAATGCACTTAGTTTGATTTTTATGGTGCATTGTGGGACTTTTCAGGGCACGAAGCTTTGAGTCCATTGGAAGAATTTTGCAATTGAGACAGCATTTGAAATGGCTGATGCCCTAATCAGTGCATTGACTACTGGACAAGGGTGCTGATTAAAACGCACCCTTGGTTTTTTTCTTTTTTTTTTCAGAGTGCAATTTAAAAGGTTAAAATGGAAATCTAGCATGAACTATAGGTGAATTGGGTAAGCTAAATTGTTCGTAGTTTATGTGTGTGAATGCGTGTGTATGGGTGTTTCCCTGTGATGGGTTGCAACTGGAAGGGCATCCACTGTGTAAAACATATGCTGGATAAGTTGGCGGTTCATTCCACTTTGGCGACCCCCGATTAATAAAGGGACAAAGCCAAAAAGAAAATGAATGAATTATATGAATATTAATATATTAAATATTATTACTTTCACAAATTCTAAAAGAATTAAGACAAGCCTAATTGTTTTATGTTCAATCCACTTAAATTTGTCAAAATCTAATGAATTAATTTAATTCCTTCATGTTGTCTCAACCTAAACCAATTGTGTGGACCTTTTAGTCCTAAGCTACACTCAAAAACATTAATTTTTATTGACTGATCGATTGATTTTTTGCTGCTTGTTCAAATTATTTAAAATAGGCTGAAACAACATAATTCTTAAGATTTTTTGGGAACAACTTAATTGTTTTATGTTCAATCAACTTATTAGTTAAAAGTTAACTTAATTTGTGTTGGGACAACATAAATAAATTTTGTGCCTTTTTTACTGTGTACTTTTGGTAAAAAATGCGCTTTGTAAAAACAGAATTACAATGTAATTACAATATTGTAAAAAACATAATTATAATAATAATAATTACAACGTAAATGATAAAGTTAAACGCATAACATTGTAACTTCAGCTAATCAAGCTTTTTAAAATTGACAGTTCGATTTGTTGAATTTTCTCCACACTTAACATTTCCTGCTTGTTCAAAATACTTAGTGAAGTTTCATGAATTAATTTTGAGAGAATCACGTGGTATGATTGATCACAGCTGGTCCCACATCAACAATTATCGATAGACCAATCAGATGAATCCAAGCTTCCAATAAATTGCCCATTTTGTCTTACCTCCCTTATCTTCGTTTTTGAAGAATCGCCCATCCACCCAATTTTCCTCTTTCCCCATATACCATGGGGAGCTCTCAAGACCTACATGATCTCAGACCCCCTGCTATGCTATATGACCAGGCAAGAGCCCTGGGCTCAAGTATCTCCGAGCTCAGGGTTCTCTCCTGGGACAGCATGCCAAACCTGCAATTAGTATAAAGCAATAGCTAAGTGTGAACGCTTGAATTTAAAATGAGTTTTAACACCACAATTCTTAATATTTTTTGAACAGCTTAATTTTTTGTTAAATTCACTGAAATTTGCAAAAACAATTAACAAAGTTAATTAAAGCTTAACTAAATCGATTTGTGTTGGTACAAGATGAAGGATTTGTGTGGAACCTAGCATTTTTTTTAGTGCATGTTGTTGACAATCTCCATAAAGGGACGTTTGATGTTATTTAGCATGGATGGGATTGTTTTTCCATCCATTAGCTACTCAGACGCGCATTACCAAACAACTGATGTTTAACGGATGTCAGGACGGAATTATGAGCACAGGTTATCGAACTTAACACAAACAATTACTCACCGAACGAATGCATAATAATCACCACCTAAAATATAAAGCACATAAAGATTGCATGAGTGTCAGTGGCGGTCACGTCAATCAAACTCTATCTGTGTTTTTTAAAGGTTGAAAATCCAAACGAGAAATTGTCCTACGGAAAAAAAAAAGATCACGCAAGCATTACTTATTGATCGAGTCATTATCTTTGGGGTCATTTGGATTTGGGTGGGAGAGTGAAATTGCCAGTGTTTTCTTCTTCATCGGTGGTGGTTTTGAACCGAATTGGATTGGGCTTGACTTGGCCGTCCACTCCTGCCTCATGAATGATTGAGAGCGAATGAAGCAAGAAGCTCTCATAAATAAACACAAGTCTGCTGCTCTCGCTGCCTGGACCCCAGCGCGGTGTTACTGTGGAGGAGACATAAGAAGACGGGGGTCTCACAGTCTCCCAAATTAAGCCTTTCAGACCGAGTTAATGCACTGTATATCATTACCGCATGGAATCGGAGGTGCTGGGAGCTGGGAGACTTTTCATGTGACGCTCGTGACAGCGAGGGAAAGAGGGAACACGCACTTTGTAACCTTCACTAACACACACATATTCCTGTTATTTTTTTCTTTTTCTCTTTCTCAGGGAGTACTGTAGATGGAGTCTGTATACTTCATAACCCCTGACACACAAACATACTATATATATGAGAGCAAGTCATAACCATTTCAACAAGCCACACAAATTCTTAGAATTATTTATGTACAGTTGAAATCTGAATTATTAGCCCTCCTGTGAAATTAAAATCCCAAAATGCTATTTAATGTAAACACATTTTTAAAACATGATAGTTTTTTTTAAACAAATTTCTAATACTTGATTTCTTTTGTTGTCATATGACAGTAGCTAATATTTTAACTTATTTTGCAAGATATTTGTATCCTCCTGCCCTAAACCCAAACCAACAGTTTTAATAAGCAATCCAAAAAAAGGAAAAGCCCTCGCCTGATTTTTACCACGTTTTGAGATTTTATCCTGTTATTTACGGAATCATTCTTCGCCAGACTCCAACCCCATAGTCGTGGTCAACTCTCTGCATCTCAAGTCCGCCGATGTACATAGCGAGCTACTGCACAAGGTACAGGAGCTGTCACTGGGGCAGTACCTTTTCAAAAGGTACAAATTTGTACCCAAAGAATCCACATTGGCACCTCAAAGGGGCACATTAGTACCGGCATGTACCTAAAAAGTACCTCTGAGGTACAATTATGAACCCTTCAGGTACAAATTTGTACCTTTATTTTTAAGAGTGTGGACAAACTGGTAACTGCAGGAAAGCCGTCCATACAGAGGTAAGTGGTGCATTTGAACAAAACATATTTATTAAATGGAAATATTTAATAAAATAATATTTTAATCACTGGGCATCTTCAGAAATAGAAAGATAATACAGTTAAATTCATGTGAAATATTAGAAAAAAATTACAAATATCAAAATTTTAACAACATTTTATACATTTTTTTTGTTTCTCTTGAATTTTGCTCTTTTAAAGTTTTTAATTTTATATTTTTCCCTGAAATTTAAATGTTAAATGTTAAGGGTGTACTAATTTTGGATAGTTATAATGAAATATTTGTTAGATAAGCTCCAGATTTGGCTTCAGTAGTGACACATCTAATGTATATGCACAAATACAGTACTGTAAAGCTTCCTATAGAATATATGAATCTAAATGAGAAATTTATACGGGGTGTACTCACATATGTTGAGCACTGTATATATAATTTACAAAAAGTATGTTGGCAACATGCCAGTCATCCTCATGTAGACTATGTTTATGGTCTAAGCATTAAACCTTATCATATAATTGTTACAGTGATAAGCAAGTCTATCAACAATAGCAAAGTGGATGTTTTTATATGTCTGATTTGTTGTTCATTCTACTGAGCTTCTGTTTGTGTGTGTGTGTGAGTGTGTGTGTGTGTGCGTGTGTGTGTGTGCGTGCGTACGTGCGTGCGTGTGTGTGTGTGTGCTGCTTTTCAAAGTTTAGAGCGTTTGATGAAAGACGTAAAAAAAGGACTTGAGTGCGAATTATGGTAAATGGCTAATTGAAAAAGCTACATCTTTTCACTTGTAAACAAAATCAAAAGATCTGAATTTGTGAGACACAGGAACAGATAATGAATTCATGTGACTTCAGATATTTGTGGGTGATATGAAATTTCTCTGAAGTAATTCAGCTTTTTATTATTATTATTATCTCCTCCCCAAAGAGATGAAAGTAAATAATGGTAGTGTATTAAATAAATAGGGAGTTGTTTGGGTGATATTACAATTTATCATTATCATAGTAGTGCTACTGTATGGCTCTGTTATTAAACGATCAAGTTATTTGTTCAGAGTTTATTTTTTATCTTACATACAGTGGTGTGAAAAAGTGTCTTTCCCCTTACTGATTTCTTACTTTTTCCATGTTTGCCATGCTTTAATGATTCAGATCATGAAACTAACTTAAATATTAGTCCAACAAATTCAAAGCTCATGATCTTTCACAAGCAATCCACTTCAGAATGGCTGAAGAAAAACAAAATGAAGATTCTGGAGTGGCCTTGTCAAAGTCCTGACCTGAGTTCAATTGAGATTCTGTGGCATGACTTTCATAAAGGCGGTTCATGCTCGAAAGCACCACCACGTTGCTGAATTACAATGATTCTGCAAATATGAGTGGGCCAAAATTCCTCCACAGTGCTGTAACAGACTCATTGCAAGTTATCAAAAAATGTTTGATTGCAGTTGTTGCTGGTAATGGTGGCCAAAGCAGTTATAAAGTTTAGGAGTAAAAACGTTAATTCACAAAGGGTTATGTAGTTTGAATTTTGTTTTCCCTTAATAATAAAAAAACTGCATGATGTGTTTACTTGTGCTATATTTTACTAATATCTCAATTAGTTTGATAATCTGAAACATTAAAGCATAACAAACATGCAAAAAATAAGAAATCAGTAAGGGGCAAATACTTTTTTACACCACTGTACTAGCAGTGGCCAAATAGTTTTGTTCCCTGAGAGTCTAGCAGAGTAAAAAAAAAATTATAGTAAAATAAAATAAAATTATATTAAATATTATATATATATATATATATATATATATATATATATATATATATATATATATATATATATATATATATATATATATATTTTTTTTTTATTAAATACTTCCCAAATTATGTTTAACAGAGCAAGGAAATTTTCACAGTATGTCTGATAATATTTTTTCTTCTGGAGAAAGTCTTAGAATAAAAACTGTTTTTTTTTTTTTTAACCATATTAAGGTGAAATTATTAGCCGCTTTAAGCTATATATCTTCTCAATGGTCTACAGAACAAACCATTGTTATACAATAACTTGCTTAATTACCCTAACCTGCCTAGTTAACCTAATTAACCTAGTTAAGCCTTTAATTGTCACTTTAAGCTGTATAGAAGTGTCTTAAAAATATCTAGTAAAATATTGTTTACTGTCATCATGACAAAGATGAAATAAATCAGTTATTAGAAATGAGTTACTAAAATTATAATGTTTAGAAATGTGTTGAAAAAAATCTTCTCTCCGTTAAACAGAAATTCGGGAAAAAATAAACAAGGGGGCTAATAATTCAGGGGGGCTAATAATTCTGACTTCAAACAAAAATGTGAACGAACGAACAAATGAGCAAACGAATGAAGGAACAAATGAATGAAGGAACAAACAAACGAATAAAGGACGGACAGAATGAACAAACAATGGAAGGAAGGTTGGAAGGAACAAATGAATATAGGAAGATTACTAAATGCACTACAGAATGTTACGTTTACACATCCCTGCACAAACTGCAAGTAAATGCGTAAACTTTTCACAGTGTAATACTCACTACTCTTGAGTACTTTTAAAAGGGCTACTTTTTACTCATACTTTGAGTAATATTTACAACAGATATTTTTACTCTACTTGCACTACATTTTTGGGCAAGTAATGGTGCTTTTACTCGAGTATGATATATGATATTTATATATATATCAGTAAGGGTGCAAACACTTTTTCACATCCCTGTAGATTTTAGAGCAATTTAATGACTTGTACTAGCAGTGGCCAAATAGTTTTGTTCCATGAGATTCCAGCAATATATATATATATATATATATATATATATATATATATATATATATATATATATATATATATATATATATATATATATATATATACACATATATAAATAATGTCACAAACAAATCTGTGAAGTGCAACATTGTTATGCAACAACTATAAGCCTATAACTGTTCGCTTTGTTTAGCTAAAGAGCGTAGCTAAACCGTAAGCGATTAACACAAATCCAATAATCGCTACAAAATGAATGCCTATTTATAAGTGTTTCTCACTGTCAGTTGTTTCTCATTCTCATCTCGTCCCCCTTTTGCTCCCCTGGACGTGGCATTCATCACGCTAACATGTTCCAACCGCTGTGACTTTTGCCATTTTTTGTTTCGTTCTGATTTACCATTACATTCTAACTAGATTTGTGACACAAATTGTTATATCGCCACAATGGCCACAAAGGTTAGCGCCATTTAGCTTTCCAAATAGCGACTGGTATTTCAGCTTTGTCTCGCACTCCTAATTCCTTTATGGGGCTGTGAGAGACCTGCAGCACACACGGCTAAATAGCGGTGACTGGGGCTTCTCTGAAAGGCAGCGCGGCTTGTGGGTTTTGCCTGGCTAATGTGGGACTTTGGGCAGGGAGCGGGAGCACACAGCAAGGGGCGGCCCCCGCAGGACAATGGCCCCAGTGTGGGGAGCGTCAGAAAGGGGGTCAAGAATCAAAATGCAGATGACATTTGCAGTCGGCAGATTGATACAGCACCATTGATTCCCGGACTGGCTGCTCGTGATCTGAATTGCAAATGATGGGCAGCTTTGGCCTCTCTGCTGTCCGTCAGCCGGCGACAGGGCTGTTCCCACAGTGTGCAAGCCTCCTCCCCTTTCCCCTCCCGAATTAGTCCTCCGCCCCCCAGAGCAATGGCTGCAGTCTCCCAGGCCAGAGCCTTGTCTGTGGGGGACACAGCGAGCTCATTGTCTGCCCCGCCATGGAGGACGCAGTTGTGCTAAGGTGAACCAGCCCCTATCCACCCCCCCGACCCCACTCACCAAAACCTAAAAGGGCCCCTCGACTCTAGCCAGGGAGAGAGGGAGCTCGCCTCATTTAAAACCCAATTAATGGGCTTTCTCCTTTTAAATGTGTTCCATAAGTGGGATTTGCTGGCTTTCCGGAGATTTCTCTCTCTCTTTTTTTTTATAAGGGAAAAAAAGTCAATACGCCCCATTTATTCTGAGCTGAGGTTAAACTGCTGAGATTCGAAATAGCCTTAAAGTGGTTTTATGAAACAAGGGCCACTGGAAGCCCTTCGTTAGCTTGCGATATTGAACTTTCAACTGGATTGATTGGAAGACTTTGCTTTTAGAAACACATTAGCCCTTTTAGAAGAAGGTCACATTGGGAACAGTGCAATGTGTGTCTCAAACATGTGTCTGTTGCCTCATTAGAAAAGTGCATGGTAAATTTCACAATATACACATTATACTAACAAAAGATATAGTTAAACAGACCTGAATAAATTCCAGTGATTAGCATTCTGAGCGAGCTGTGGTGAGATATCTATGCCTGCTGCCTAACTTTACCAAGAGTCCATGTCCTGCCGGTCCCGTTTTCAAAATAAGAGTCCAATACAAGCTTTGATAATCTTAGAAATAAAAGAAACACATTAATAATGTGCTGAGGTTAAACTGCTGAGATTCCAAATGTCCTTAAAGTGGTTTTATGAAACAAGGGCCACTGGAAGCCCTTCGTTAGCTTTGTGCGATATTGAACTATCAACTGAATTAATTGGAAGACTTTTCTAAACACATTAGCACATTTAGTAGAAGTTCACGTTGGGAATAGTGCAACGTGTCTCAATACTAGGGATGCAACGATTAACCGGTTTCACTATAAACCGCGCTTTAATTCGTCACGGTTAATTAATTGTAAAGACTTCTCAACACCGAGTTTCTGCACAGAACAAAACTGCAGCAACTAAACAAATGTATGCCAACTGAGCGCTAGTTTGTACACCGAGACTAATAACCACGCACACTGGATTAACTATGACTGAGGCTATTAACTAAGGCAAGTTCGTGCAGGTTCATTATTTCCAATGGAGGAACGCGCACGCGATGCAACGCGCTCACGCTTTTCAGGTGCACTAGTTGAGATGGGGGCTTTTGTGACCACGGGAACTGCAAACGGCTGAAGTTTCAGGAAGAAGCAACGAAAAGTACAAAGGTTGGCAAACCCACTTAAAATTATATTGGCGCCGATGAGAGAATCATGCGGCGAATGTTGATCCGCCAGCCGAGATCAATCGAGTGATTTCGGAGAGAGTGCTGAAAGACTCGGTGGATCAGCTGTTTAATGGCCCGAATCTCGATGCGTTGCATTCACTGCGTGTTCAGCGCAAATGGACGCTAAATGTAAAATCCAACAGTGTATCTTTGCCAAAGAAGCTCAACTTTACTAAGTTTAAACTGAAACTTCGGCTCATGACAAAGAATGGTGCAGGTGGTCATCACCAGAATCCTGCTCTGCGCCAGTCATATATTGGGTAAATCAGCGCTTAACGAGACTGAGCTTTTACAATGACAAAAACCGAAACCAAAACCTTTAAAGACTGGTAGTAGTGAGACTTTCCTTCTTTTCTTTTGTCCGATCTTTCTGGTTATTATATTGACATGCGTATAAAAACAATAGTGCAAAATGCATATTTCTTACTGCAATGCTTCATTTCTGTTTGATGCAAATCATAGACAAGTAACAGTTGGACTTTTTATAGCAAATAACTCACATTCAAGCACATACAAGGCAGTATGATAATGTAATTCATTGTTAGTATTTTTATCATTATCGACATCATTAATATTTTATAACTATTGGACACTCATTTTGGAATTATTGCACAAATATCAATAATCCTACAGAATTCATAACACAATTAGATAGTTGTTTCTGGTTATTGTTAGTTTTGATTGAAGTTGTTTTCAAATACAATAAATCTGTTAATATACATTTTGCAGTGGTGCTCATTCATTTTTGGTGGGTGCTACCAATTAAAAAGTTAATTTCAAGCCCTGCATTAGACAAAGGCTATTTTTATTTATTTATTTATTGTTCTGTCATTTATTTACAGTGTAAAATTATGTATGTTTAAATGTCAAATATTTTACTTATTTTTAAGCACAAAGAGAAACATGGACTATTGTTTGTTTTTAATATTATTATGTACTGTATTAATTGGTTACTGAGCAGCAATAAATAACACTTTAAAATATAAGGAGTTTTCATGTGATTTTCTAAACTAGTAGTGTTTTAAAGTTAATAAATGCATAATAATCGTGATAACCGTGAAACCGTGATTATTTCTCAGACTAATCGTACAACCAAAATCTATAATCGTTGCATCCCTACTCAATACAAACATAAACATGCCTCATTAGTAAACTGCACGGCAAATTTCACAATATACACATTATACTAAGAAAAGATATAGTCAAACAGACCTGAATAAATTCTCATATTTAGCATTCTGAGCTGTAGAGAGAAATCTATTGTTGCGTCCTAATTCGCATACTATCTATCCTAAATAGTATTCGAAAATTGAATTAGAATTATGGTTATGTCCCAAACCATAGTATGTTGAAAAGAGTAAAAACTCGAAGTGTAGAAGCATCCATACTCTAAACGCTGATATTTCTCACAATACATTGCACGTTGGACATGAATTTGTTTAGAACTACAAGCTCAGATAAAAACTACAAACATGGCGGACACGCAAGACCAATCATCAAGTAGAGAGGCTTCCGTAGTTTGTGTGACTGTTAATTAATATCTAGCCAACTGGAACATGTTTAAACCGCGTTTTCCGTGTTATATTTCATCTGCAAGAACATTGTGAACTTATATAAAGATATGTTTGGACATTCACTTCTGAATGCATAAATACCCAAAGACCTGAGGAGATTTCTCTGCATGGAAGACTCGCGAATGGCAGATTAACCTGCTGCTGCTTCTCCAATAAGGAAGGTAATTAAATATAAAAGAAATGTGCATATGCCTGCTGCCTAACGTTCATGTCCAGTCCATCACATTTTTTTCAAAATAAGTGTCCCACATACATAGTAAGCAATACAAGCTTGGATAATCTTAGAAATAAGGGGAAAACATAACAACTCCCCATTTATTTTGAGCGGAGTTTAAATTGCTGAGATTCTAAATGGCCTTAAAGTGGTTATATGAAACAAGGGCCACTGGAAGTCCTTCGTTAGCTTTGTGCAATATTAAATTCTCAACTGGACTGATTGGAAGACTTTGCTTTTCAAAACACATTAGCACATTTAGTAGAGGTTCATGTTGGGAGCAGTGCAACATATCTCATTACAAAAGTAAACATGCTGCCTCATTAGGAAAGTGCATGGCAAATTTCACAATAGCTTGTTTTCACATGACATCATTGATGATGCTTGATATTCAGATGGAGGACATGAAGTGATTCTTCTGCATAGGAATCATTATCAGAACATCAATATGTTGCTGTTCAATGTTGTTTATAATTGTTTAATCGAAGAGCTTTTATAGACTTCGAAAAGTTATTGCCCATAAAGAGGAAAAACTTCAAGAAACTGGCTGAAAAACGGAGGAAAAGGTGGCATGTAATAATCATGTATTCAATACAACCATGAGTACTTTTTTTTGAACGTGATAATTTGTATGACAGCACCAATAAAGATTACAAGCCTAGCTATGTGTATGAATATGTTAATGTGTTATATAATAAGATACAAACACCACCATACTTATACAAAATCCAAGAGAATATAAATAAAATACCCTGCCATATAATCACTGTAATGAAATCTCTGTCTTGTTTTGCAATAATTCAAGTCTTTACTGGCGTTTTAGTGAAATAAACAACCGTAACAGTATCGAGATGCACAGCAGTGGTGAATGTTTGTTGATGGTAAGTTCATCGACCATAAATCAGTAGAAAACTCAGCCCTCTTCATGATATAAGGATCATGCCCAACATATGTGGTTATTTTCTATTTCTATTTTATTTGAAATATGGTATAAATTGCAAAAACACAGACTTTCCTCTATGTCTCCCATTCGCTTTTTTACTTCCTGCCCTCTTCCTGAATCTGAGCTTCGTGTGTCACCAGAACCAACATTAACATTAAACATTAAACTAACAAAAGAGATGTATAAATTCCCATATTTAGCATTCTGAGCAAGCTGCGTTGAGAAATCTTTGCCTCCTGCTTAACGTTACCAAGAGTTCATGTCCTGCCGGTGCCATTTTCAAAATAAGAGTTCCACATACATAAAAAGTAATACAACCTTAGATAATCTTACGAATAAAGGAAACATGCCAATACGCCCCATTTATTCTGAGCAGAGGTTAAACTGCTGAGATTCGAAATGGCCTTAAAGTGGTTTCATGAAGCCCTTCATTAGCCTTGTGCAATTATTGAGCTTTCAAATGGATTGATTTGAAGACTTTGCTGTTCCAAATACATTAGGACATTTAGCATTCTGCTCCATCAGTGCTGGTACAAGCTTAATCAGTTTGTGAATGTTTAAAGGGATGTAATGGGGTCAATACTTGGAACGTTTTGTGTTGGTCTTGTTTTATTTTTAGGATCAGTCCAAACTAACTTTCTTGCTACTCTAGCTCTAGATTGCTCTTTGACTTGCTTAAAGTATATGTTTTTGTATTTCCTGTCCCCTGGTTGTATACAGTATAATTTCAGTGTCTATAAGCTGTGTAATTTCAGTGTGTGCGTGGATGTTATCCTGCAAGCTTTGATTTCAGACTTTTCAGAATTTCAGGATGTCTGGTTCACTTTGTAGATTTGTTTTGTCCAAGTACTGCCCTCTCTGACAGGATTGCCAATTGCTGTTTTTGTTTCATTCATTCATTTTCTTTTCAGCTTAGTCCCTTTATTAATCCGGGATCGCCACAGCGGAATGAACCGCCAACTTATCCAGGATGTTTTTATGCAGCGGATGCCCTTCTAGCCACAACCCATCTCTGGGAATGTTTTTGTTTGTATTATTCTTTTTTTTTTTTTTTTTTTTTTACAATCGGTGTTTGTATGTTTATAAGTTCAAAGGTTTTATAAGTAAACTAGCAGAATTAGCAACAGGTAAGTATGAAACGTTTTCCATCATTATTTGACATTTCTCCCTACAAGCCACTGCTTTTGCGCATGTACACCATACAGAGATTTTCTAAGAATGTCCAAAAGCAAGTGAACAACATGAACAATGTAACAAGTACCATGTGCAGTACTGAATTGTAGCCTTTCATTAATGGAAAACTATGGGCTTGGTAAAAATAGCAAAAACAGTTTTTAAAATAAACCTGAATTTGATTGGTAAAGCCAGCCGCAAGTGTTTGCTGTTGTTGTTCTTTGGGGAAGAAACTCTTTAACCCAACACTAAAAGCAGTAATACTTTCAAAAAGTTATTGTCATCTTGTTCAATCTGTTTACAACTTTACAATCCCTAAAGGAAAACCACACAAACACAGGGAGAACATCCATACTTTATATAGAAATACCACCTGGCCCAGCTGGGACTCGAACCAACAACCTTCTTGCCGTAAGGTGACAGTGCTAACAACAGAGCCACTGTGTCACCTCTCAAATTTTATTAGTAGACACGTTAAATTAACAGACCTTATGTTTAAGCTTGTATTATACAAATTAAGTATCCCAGCAGGCACAGAACGTCAACATGACGTCAGATTGATTTTGGGTGGAAATGAAAATCGGGTTGACATCAGAACCCAACGTCAGACCAACGCCAGTGTCTAATGTTGGACAGATGTTGGATTTTGGTCATTTTCCAAAGCAACCTAAAAAACAATCAAATATCAACGTCTAATGATGTTACAGCTTGATGTTGTGCGGACGTTACCGGATGTTATTAGACGTTGGATTTTGGTTGCCATACCTGATGAATAAATGTGAGTATTTGATGTCAACATGACGCTGGTTTAAGATGTTGGCTCGACGTTCGATTTTGGTCACTTTCCAACACAACCTAAAATCAACCAAATATCAACGTCATTTGACATCATTATTGGACACCAAAATAACGACCTAAATCTAACCTAATATTAACGTCTTATGACATTGTGTGCCTGCTGGGATAACACAAGCTTTGATAACCTTTAAAATAAAGGGGGAAAAATTGTAATCTCTCTAGGAAACATTGTAGCCAATCAAACGGAGCTTGGGGCCTTCATACTTTTCTATTGTTCTGATTTGACTGGGATTTTACACTCACAGGATTTACATAAGAATGAGAAAACAATGATGTTTGAGGGTCAATGTACATTGTGTAATTTCCATGTACACTGAAAATAAAACCATTGGATTTACTAAAGTTTTTTTAAGGTAAGTAATTGCAAACAATTTATATATGGGCTTTATCTAAACAACAAAGTTGAACATTACTCAATTTAATTCATTTGTTTAAATTCAGCCCATATTAATTATTTGCAACCACTTAAAAAATAGTAATTTTTTTCAGTGAAATCCTATTATTCAACTATGCCTAGATTTATCCAGATTTTGATTCTGTGAAACCTTTAAGTAATGCTTGCAAGATTATAAATGATCTCAGTATAAATCTGATATCATTAGGTCTATCGTTAAGGATTTTCTGAAAAATAAAAAGCTGAATCAGATCATTATGTGATGATATGAAGACTATAATGCAGTATTAATTCAGACAGATTGAGGTAAAATCATCAGTCTTCTCTCCTTACGATTCTCCTCAGGGCACCGTGGTCTTGCATTTAACTAGTCTCCTCTCTTCGACCCCTGCATCTTAGCAGCCAATGTTTGCTATTCCAATCAGCTGCATTGTCTGAGATTCTACCAAGCGGTGACCTCAGGGTTGCCGGCTTCAAGGCTGGCCACGGCGGCTGGCAACCCTATGTTTGCAGTAAACACTGATTGGCAATTCATTAACCTTACAAACATTTTCCCAAGGATTTTCTTCGAGGGGGGCGTGGTAACAACCCTAATTTAAGGGGTACTGAACAAATGCTTAATGGCAAACATTGGGCTCCTGGATCTGATTGGAGGAGTGGAAAGGGAAATATCTGTATTAAACTTATGCTAACAGCTACTGCTAAGCACCGCTTCAGGCCACAAGCTCAATCTCAAGAGTTCTTGATGCACTTTTCGAAATTTGGGGCACTGGTTTACCTAGTTTTGGCTATTTTATATGATCTTGTTCTTAAGAGGTTCCTCTTGAGATGGCTTTTGATGCTACACAGCTTATATCGCTAAAGGCTGGGTCCCACTGGCTCCGAAACAGATGATTTTTGCTGAAATCTCTGAAAGGTCTCTCACACTAACTGATTAGGAATGAAAGCCTAAATGCCTGCCATCTCTCTGGTTTTATGCCCTATATCGTGATTTGTACATCAAAGCAGCGTGATCTTTGACATAAAAGAATAAGCATTACACCTACTTTATTACTATTAGTGATACAAAATACTTACAAAGTATTAATCCCCAATCAAACCAATGCAAGTGCATGTAGTTAATAAAATATACCTAGCCTGTAAAAAAATATCTGTAAATTAGCAGTTTTCTGCATTTTGTGATTCGTTTTTTTCTCCCTGTTTATTTATGCTTTTGAATTGGATTATTGGACCCTGTTTTTCCTTCCATTAACTTTTAAGCATGGAAAGTTCGAAAAAGTGACTTTTATTCACATTTTTAATAGTGTAAAGTGATATATTGTCTGTTGTATATTACAGTACAAACACTTTGTAATAAACTGCCAGTACACTTTCTGTTATATTATTTCTTATACCTTATATTATTTCAAACTACCAAAATGTCAATAAAAGTCACTTTGTTAAACTGTCAACCCAGGCTCATTCGGAAAACATAGCACTATATACATTTCTGGAGAGCTCCAAATACGTCCCAGGAGGTAAGTATTTTTGCAGTTTTTTTTTTACTTTCGCAAATCTGCTAGAGGCTGCTGTGTATGCTTTTTGAGATCTTAAATTTCTCTCGTAAGTGCCATTCGCCGCTGTCGACTGACTGACTGACCAATCGACTGACCCACCGTCCTCCTTTCCTAAACCCAACCGACAGTGTTTTCAAAAGCAATCCAGAAAAAGAAAAGCCCCCTGATTTTCACCATGTTTTCAGATGTTACCACATTCTCACCCTGTTATTTACTTGTTTATTAAATTTTTTGGCTTTAGTTTTTGTTTTACCTGCTTTCTGGAACCGTTCTTCACAGATTCGAACCCGTCATCCCAGTCAACTTCACAAGTCCGATGACGTATGCGTCAAGCCACTGGACAAGCTGGTAACAGTAAAAGCCATCCATACGGATGTAAGCGGTCAGCTGGTAAGTGCGAAAAGGAAAGTTGTTATACCGTTTATTTTTGTAGGTAGTGGATATTATTTTCATAGTCACCTTTTGTTTATCAAAGGGAAGCAGTGGCTTGGAAGACTCACCTGTTTTTATTCTTGTCACGGGAGCTAGGTAAGATCTCTCCTGGAGGAACAGCTATAGTCAGGGAACTGTTTTGCTTAGCTGCCCTACCTGTCTACTGTTATTTGTTATTATTTTCTTGTCTCTTTTTGAAGGTTGATTTAAGGAGATTTAAAATATATTGACAGGGACGTTAATCTGTCATATTCATATGTTCGACTCAAATCCTGATTTCATTAATAGAGCCAGTTTTGGATTTTGGGCCGTAACAGTTATAAACCGTACAGTTGAATTTTTAACATCCAAAGTCGACAGAGCAGAAGTCAAGGTTCAAGAATTCAATTCACAACCGCAAACAAACAGTGCCAAAAAAAAACAAAAAACAATGTTGAACATGCTGAAAGCTTGACTAACAGCAACCAATTCCTGTAGCATATAGTTGAATCACTACAGGGCTAACATCCACCTGCTGAGAGACTTTCCATTTGATTCCTTAAATTAAGAAATAATTTCATCTAAAATGAGATGTCAACATAAGACTTGCACCAGTTTTTAGATTTGAAATGCGAAAAAAAAAACACAACAGGGTTTGCAGTGCTGGTAGAGTAAGGTAGAGGTTTCCTTGTTGTTCAAAAAGCAAGCAAATTAACATGATTAAAAATAATTAAAAGGTAAAAGAAAAAAATGTGAGAAATTAATTGTTCCTACTTGTAATAACATTTGAATGCACTCCACTTAATTAATGAACCTCTTTTTTCTCTTTTACTGATAGAAGGCACTAAGCCCTTGCTGTCATTAGTAGTCTTGCTAAGTGGCATGCCAAGTTATAGTAAAAAAAAAATGCAAACATTTTAATGCAGTTTAACTCTTGTCAATACAATGCAAAGTCATTTAAAACCATAATAAGCATAGTGCATTTTACCCTAAATCCCTGATATTTATGACGGCCAAGAGAGCTTAACGTGCTGCAATTTAAGAAACCACTTGCAATTACCAAAACACTAGCAAATTGAGAAAAGATCTTCATCCGTCTGCAAATCCTCACAATGCAAACACATTTTTAAAAAACGTGCTGCATTTTCAAACAACGCAAACAATTTACGAAAACACACTGCATTTTCTCACAACACTTTCATATAGCTCAGAACACAACAAAAATGTTTCAAGAAGACCCTATCATGTGACAAACCAGAGTATTTAGGTTATGGTTAATTAGGCAAATAAATACTAAAAGATGAGGAAATCAGGATATTAAAATAAACAAAAAAATTCATACTTCAAAGATCCTCTTAGGCCCAATCCCAATTCTATTTTTGTACCCCTTCCCCTTGGCCCTTGAAACAGAGTGTGAAGGGAAAGGGCTTCAAAATTGACCCCTAATAAATGGGACAGCACTACAGCACCTGCACACGTCATCATGTGCCATCGCGATCTCTTGCTTCGTATGAGATCAGACAATCGCGACTGCTGTAGTCATTCCAGTTGCGTTATTTTTGTGGTATTTATCTTCAGGAAATCACAGAAGGCATTAATATCATGTTGTCACAGCAATATAATGTGGCAATAAGATCGTAACTATACTGTGCATTTGCACCATGGCCATATTTATCTATGTAAACACAAGAAAACAACATTAACATTATAGCAGACACTGTAAAAAGATCATTCTCAGCCACGAGACTTTTCTGACAGGATATTCGAGTGTCATCGAGTGTCAGAATGTTGTGGAATTACTATACAGGAGTTATTATTATGGATTATAGATAGCGAAATTTAACGGTTTTTATTTTAGCGTTTTTTTTTTATTTTTATTAAACATGATGGTAAAACACGAATGCCGGTATGAATGTATTAAAACATATGCTTGTTTGTTTTAAAAATTCGAAATAATGACAAAAATATTAATTTGTGGATCTACTTACATCCAGGTGCAGCTATCCGTTGTGGCTGATGTATTCTGGGAAATTTTCTTACTCTGAGTGTGGTCCTGAAAAATCTTTGTTTTGAGGAGAATCTAGCCCTTCCCCTTAGCCATACACCTTCAAGCTAAAGAGAATCGGGACACCCCTACCCCTTCACGTAAACATGCAAAATGAGGGGAAGGGCTAAGGGGTAGAATTGGAATTGAGTCTTAATCTTCTAACCAAAGATATTTATACCCTTTTGTGCTTGTCAGAAAACTTTGAGAATTGCTATTAATATACAGTGAGGGAAATAAGTATCGAACATGTTACCATTTTTCTCCAAAAAGATAGTTCTAAAGGTGATGTTGACTTGAAACATTTCACTGGATGTTGGTAACAACCTAAGAAATCCATATATGCAAAGAAAAAAAAACTGTATTGAAGTATTGAACACATGAAGAAAGGGAGGTGTAGAAAGGCAGTGAAAGCCCAGACAGCAGCTGAAATCTCTCAGTAGTTCTTCAGCAACCCTCTACCTTTCCTCAGTGTAAATGAATATTAGCTGCTCCAGTCCAACATCTATATTACCAAGATGATGAAGATGAAACCAGCGTGGACATTTCAGCAAGACAATGATCCACAGCCAAGGAAACTCTCAAGTGCTTTCAGAGAAAGAAAATCAAGCTGTAGAATGGCCCAGTCAATCACCTGACTTGAACCCAACAGAAAATAAAAAATAAAGATCATACTTGATAGACGAGACCCAAAGAACCTTCAACCTTCTGTTGAAGTCTGTGAAAAAAAAAGCACACTAGGTACATCTATTAAATAACATTGTCACATTCACGACAATAAACTGACCGTGATCCTATATGTAATGGCATCCATCCATCACTAAGAGGATCTCACAACAAACTCCAGAGCCCCATTTTCACTTTGAACACATAAGTAACAGCAAGGTGCAGAAAATCGACCCGGCCCCAGCACTGTCATGGCCCGGGTAAGAGTGAATGACATAGGCCTAAGCCCAAAGCGCATTACACCATCTTACTGGAGTACCTCTGGCTGCTAATAGAGAGCGATGGAACATATCCCCCGTGCAATAATAACAGGGATCGGGGGGAGAGAAGCCCCTTTGAGGCCTGTCAGCGGCTTTGACAGGAGCCCTAAATTTAATCCTCAAACCTGCTGGGTTGCAGAGAGGGTGAGCAGCGGGAAAGCCACCCATCACGTCGAGCAGCCCGTCTGACTTTCAAACGACCTGTCACAAGAAGCTTTAAAGCTGATGACAAATTCATTTTCACACCGATGCACCTGTGAGGCTGATAATTGTTCAGGCGAAATGCATACAAGACTAATCTGTGATGTAATTATTCCTGCATTCAAAGAACCATATGATCAACTTGAAACTGCGTTTTCTGTACATTGCTGTCTTTTTAACAAAGACCTGCTTTGAATGTTGACCTGACAAAGTCTTGTCTGAAGTTAGAAAGTTATATTGATGAATAGAGAGGTGTAACAAGTCTTAGCTAAGGCGTTGCTAGTTGTTTTCTACATATATTTCAAGTCAGAAAAGCCTGCTGTACCAGATCTGACCTTGCTTGGTATGATTTTGTCTTTTCAAAAAGGTCATGATTTGCACTCACCAAGTAATTGCTTCGTACTGTTTTTATTTTTACATTCTTCGGGTGATACAAAAACACAAACGTTTCGGCACAATGCCTTCCTCAGTGGCGAAACATGTGTTTTTGTGGCAGATCGTCTTGACCATGTCTACATGCAAAAATGCATTGAGTTGCTGCCATGTGATTGGCTGATTAGAAATTTGCATTAACGAGCAGTTGGACAGGTGTACCTAATAAAGTAGAAAGCCTCTAAGTGGAGTTACTTTTACTTCAGCAGCTCCGGGTACGTGAACAAAAGCACCAATCTGATTGGTGGAGAAGTTTTTGACAGGACACATCAGAACAAATCAAAACACACAAAGCGTTTCTTTAAAAAATCTGTTTTTACATCTTGCATTTTGTGGATTGGTGTGCATGATCACATTGGCACCCTTTTGTTTAGTCACAAGGCGTTAAACAAAGAATGTGAGCAAAAAGCATCCTGGTGTGAACGGGTCTTACTGCTTGAAAAAGATTTTTAAAAAATTAACAAAAGAAATGGTAATAATAAAGCAACAAGTCACTGAAAAATAATCAAAATCAAGATACCAGTAAAATATTAAAAAGGTGGCAGGCCGCAAGGTTTAACCAGCAGATATAACAGATGATTTATCAGCTTATGATATTGGCCTGATTTTTTGCACTAAATCGATAACGATAACAATAAAAATACTATTTATCGATATGACATTAATATGGCCACCGATGCATCCCTAGTGGAATCCTACAACATTTTTAGAAGCTGTTTCACAGTTGGAAACTAATCTATTGTGGTGCCAATCCCTCTCATACAAGAAGAAACTATGCTGGACATTCTTGAATGAATGTTTTATCAGTTGCATGGTGGTCTTTTGCTGTTGGGACGTCAACCTTACATTTCCATGCCAATGAACATAACACTAAATAAACTGTGATTGCTTTAAATATAAGTCAGATAGCCTCTTGAGTAGCCCTTGGCCAATGAAAGCTGTGATGGAGTCTAGTTCCTCTGCCAAGGTCTGGCTAGGTGAAATTAGATATAACATGACACTAGGGGGAATTAGAGTAAGATCCTCTATGGGGAAAATATATTTAAAGCCCAGTTCAGACTAGACAATTTTGTATTGTTGGTTACCATAGTTGGTCATATTATGCAATTTTGTCTAGATAAAATCTTGATGTATTACAAGTTGCTTCAGGATCAATCATTGCAGGATGTCTACGATGCACATTCTGTCATCAAGAAGCCCTTGTCTACTGAGTGTTTACCACAGACAGCAGTTTCCCCATATATATGTGTGTTTTCTGAATGAAAACAATAGATAAGTGGAAATCATTCCATTCTGTGGAAACAAGAAGCTCTTTTATCAGCTGCAGAAGCATTTTCCCAGCAATGGCTTTAAACAAAGAATTCCTGCTCACAAACACTATGGTTACTTTAAATAAAAATGACAACGAAACTTTTGAAGCAAGTTACCATACATTTATATACAAATTTTTTATACAATTTCCATTGTGAATGAGAACATAATGAGTGATTTGTTAGTTTACATGCTAAATTCCAGTTCTCATCTGGCTGCTGAAACCTCGACTATCAATAGCCAACATTTATTTTATATTCTGGCCATTCTGAAGATATTCTGTGCTCCTATTGGCCAGTGTCTCCCATGTGATGGAACACTTTGTAGATGACAGAGGAAAAAATAAACATGCTACACTTTCTGTGTTGACATCGTGAAGCATCACACATACATGACAAGTTGTTGTGCACTATGACGCAGCATGTGATTGAATGAATTTGAATTGATTGAATGGGATAGCCCCATCTCATTTCCAAGGCAGTCCCCATTAAGACCCACATAAATCAAAACAGAGTGCACCACATCAAACCAAACAAACAACAAAACAAAAGACACAGACAGCTTTGTTGCTTCAAAATGGAACCAAAATTAATGACATTCACAAGTCATTTTCAAAACGAAAGGACTTAATTGAACTAATAGAAGTGGGTAGGTTAATCCAGTCAAATGGAGATTTATATTGAAAGACCTTGCAACCAATTTCTGTCGTAATTCTTGTACCCCAATGCCCATTTGTCATTGACGAATCCCCAAGATACCCTATATCAAACCAATTGTGCTGAAATTAAGTAATCTGAATGGGAACTTTGGAAGATTTTGGAGGACTTGGAATTAGGAAGGATACTTTGAATCTCTTGTAGGGTAAACCAAATTTGTGCATTATTTTCAACCCAGGCTCATTGTGGATACATACCCAGGTCTACATTTCTAGAGACTGTAAAATAGGTACAATCTGCTTGCAGTTTTTGTTTTCGTTCTACAGTCGCCGATGTGTACATTTTTGATGATCTCAAATTTCTCTCATACTTGCCTTTTGCGCGTCCTCGTCTTGCAAAAATCCACCAGAGGGTGCAATGTGCATTTCAGCCAACCAGCTGAGGTGGCTTGCTGAACCCACCCACCCACTACCTTCCTTAAACCCAACTGATAGTGTTTTAAAAGGCAATCTAGAAAAGAAAAGCCATTGCGGTTATGTGATTTACGAGGTTTTCAGATTTTAACATTTTTTTCAGCCTGTTATATATTTATTTTTTGCGTTTGTTTTACCTAGTTTCTGGAACTGTTCTTTACCGAACTCAAACCCTGTCATCGCAATTTACTCCACTCCGCCACCCAAGTTCATCGGCATATGTGGTAACTTACTGGACAAACTGGTAACACTGAAAAAAGCCGTCCAAATGGCCCGTTTCCACTGAGTGGTACGGTATGGTACGGTGCGGTTCAGTACGCTTTTATGGTTGTTTCCACTGTCAAAAGGTACCAAAAAGCGAACTGTACCATACCACTTTTTGGGTACCCTTTCCAAAGGGTACCTTGCAGGACAAAAGGGTACTAAAAGGCGGAGCTAGACGCACAGCTGAACGCTATTGGTTTACAGAGATACGTCACTTACGCATTCACAAACAGGAGAATGAAAACAAAGGAACCACCATTTTTAAATACACAGCTGAGACATTACATCGTAATAATATATCCATATAAAAACGAGCCATGGTCAACCCGAGCTCAAACAAAATCTTGTCATTGGCTTGATGAACAGCCACAAAGACAAGAGGAACAAAATCTGCCATGTCCTGATTTTTTTTTAAAAGGGCGTCTAAAAATGCGAGCGGTTTCACTGTCTCTAGAGAGCTTGCATGCGCATCTATATTCGAAATAATGAAGTTTTTGAGCTCATGATAATAATATGCACGTGATTATTGAAGTGCTTCTGACATCCAAACGTGAGAGTGAAGCACGAAAAAACAAAGGAGAGGCCAGAAAAAATAGAGCAAATAATTCTTTCAGCAACCTAAACCATGAACAAACTACCATCTTTAACTATTATCATCACCTTTTGGACTATTATGAACTCGGGAATGACGGAATTACTTTCTAACAAGAGGTTACATGTGCTGGTGAAGATTACAGATACAGATGAGAGGTTTGCACTGACTGTGGGCTATATGTTGCATGTTGTTTTTGAACCCAAATAAGGACTAAATGTCTGCTGTGTGTAGTTTATCTGTAATTGGTAGCATATCAGAGACTTTAAGGGTCTGTATGTGTTCATATATGTTGCATTTATTTATTTATTTTATATTATCACAGATTATATAATCGCATCTGTCATTGATCCACAGTTATAATTAAATTATGTTCATAGAAAAGTTAGTAATGCACATGTATACACAAGTATTTATGTGTATAAAGCATCTGTTTTGTAAGAAGTGCTTCTCGTATGATATGTGAACGACCTGTACAGCTTTACTTTGAGCGAGATTTACTCGAGTGAGAATGTCGTCAACTGAAACTTTCTGTCATACACACGTACTATTGGTACCCTTTTGGCAGTAAAAACGCAAGCCTGATAAAGATGACCCGTACCAACCCATACCATACCAGTCAGTGGAAACAAGCTAATATAGAGGTAAGCCACCAGCGGAAGTGCAAAAAGTAACATAAGCTGTCTGTAGCTTCATACCGACCCGTAGGGTTCGCGTTTCAGACAAAATGCAGCCAGACATACCTCTGGGTACATATATCCCAATCTCTAGAAATGTAGACCCGGGTACATATCCACAATGTGCCTGTGTTGATTTTTTGTCAGTCCAGCATAATCAATGGTAATGCGCAAATCAATCTAGAGCAGGGTTTTGCCCTGTTTTTCTTTTCTTTCCACTGAGACAGAGAGTTTGCCATTCCAAGGCAGTTTGATATCAGTTGATTATGTGGCAACATCTTTGAGACAGCGTGGCATAGCAGGGAAAACCGATTTTCTGTGTGAGTGGAGAGTGGATTGCAGTGCTGGGCTGACCAGGCCTGCAGGGAAGCTGCTCTGTCTCCTTACCGCAGTGGCATATGCTTCTCTCTCCTCCTCTTAATGTGTGTGCCATGCTAATCGTTTAGTAGTCTGACATCTGGAAACCTCCCAGTGGAGGGCAAAATCGCTCAAGCCTTTTACGCCCAAGATTCCCTCAATATTTGAAGTTGTCACACCTAATCTATAGAAATGAAATGTATTCAAATAAGCGTCCCCCCCTTTCTGACTGACTGACTGTGACTGGGTAAAGCAGTCAGAAGTGTGTTATGGCACCTATGGCCCTTGTGAACCGTGGTGTCCTCTCATCTCACTCTACCTGATTTCCATATTCAAAGTCAAAAAGGCAGAAAGAAAACCTGACAGCATTTAATAGCCGCTTTATGCAAACAACTTTTTGTTGGCATAAAAATTTTTTAAGTCCCCAACAAGGAGTGTGAAATTTTTCAATAAGTCTTTTTGCCCCCTCCCCTCCTTATTTCCCCCCGTGTTTGTGAATGTACCTCGGGCATTAAAATTTAATATGAATAATGTATGTATCTTCTGTTACATTCTTTATAAGATTTTGGCAGTCAGTCCATCCTTCCGAGCTTTCAATCATGGGCCCCCTGGGGTCTTGTGGGATACCTGCTCTTTGAAGCCATCTGAGGAGCCGGAGAGAGTGGGGACTGCTGGAAAGAAGGAAAAAATCTCACTGCTGATTTATTACATTCCACTAGAATGCCGCCACTATTTAAACGGCAATTGGAGGTGCATTATGCAGACAAGACCCCATTGAAAAAAAAAAGGAATATATTCTTCCACAAGTGAATACATGTGAAGATTTGTCGTGTATATTTTACAATATTAACTTTGCAATTTAGTCTTTCAGATGTTGGAATTCAATGTTTTCCATTAGATGGGAGAAATCTGCACATCTCTGTAAACAACTCCCCTTGGAAGATTTTTAATCTCTAAAATCCAAGGTTAAAAGGGTAGTCTGAAATCTGAAAATAAAAATAAAAAATCTGTGACCATTTACTTTAATTTCGTCTGTGGTCAGCCCACAACTATAAATCCTCTGCGCTATTTTCCATACATTGAAAATGACCACAAGATTTATGGGATCCATGGAAGTAAAGCATCAGAAGTCAAATGTTCCAGTGACTTGTAAAATATATTCCATCTACAGAAGTCATACGAAGGCTTTGTATGGGAAATTAATAAGGTATTTACTGTATTGTTTCCCCCTCTCCAAAAAAATTATTCGCACGTGCATTAAACTTGCTGCTTTAGATTCAGTCACCTGACTCAATGTGGAGTTCTATTACTGGCCCAATCCCAGTTGGCACTATCTTCTTTTGAGTCTGCACTTTCATGACGTAATGTCGCTTTTGACTTTCAAGGCTGCTGCGGAGTTCACATCAGTGCAGGCTCAGCAGAAGGCTGCTTTGATTGCACGTAACTGCCACAAAGGGGGCTCTCATGAGCACCTTTCTGAAAGTTAAAATGATGAATGGGATACCCTGCACCAGGTGTGCCCAAACCTGTTCTGTATAGGGCCAAAGAGAGTTTAGCTCCAAACCTGAATCAGCCGATCAAGATTTTGAGTAACTTACAAGCATCTTGGTGTTAGTTGGAGCCAAACCCTGCAGAATTGGACACCCCTGCCCTACACTTCTGTAGACTTAAAGGGAACATGTATGTGATGACAATTTAGGTTTTTTTCACACTTCCCAAATTGACTTGTCTTAGTACCTGCTTAGGGCGGCACAGTGGTTCAGTGGTTAGCACTGTCGCCTTACAGCAAGAAGGTCACTGGTTCGAGTCCCAGTTGAGTCAGTTGGCTTTTCTGTGTGAAGTTTGCATGTTCTCCTCGTGTTCGCGTGGGTTTCCTCTGGATGCTCCGGTTTCCCCCACAGTCCAATACATGTGCTATCAGTAATTTGGGTAAGCAAAATTGGCCATACTGTATGAGTGTGTGTGAATGAGATTGTGTATGGGTGTTTCCCAGTACAGGGTTGCGGCTGGAAGGGCATCTGCTGCATAAAACATATGCTGGAATAAATATCGACCTCTGATAAATAAGGGACTAAGACGATGGAAAATGATGAATAGTACCTGCTTTTTCGCACCACATGAACAGCTTTCGTACTTATACTTCTACATTAAATTTCTATTATCACAAAACCAGTGCTGGTGAATGGGTAGCTACAAGTAAATCAGGTACATTTTTGAGTATAGATAATACAATGAAGCTTTCCCAGTAGCTAGCTACTTTTTTCAGCAAGTAGCTTGACAACAGCTACATTCCATTACGAAACCTGCAACATTCTGAAGCTGCAACTTCATCTTAAAAAAAATACACACTACAATAATGTTGTAATTAGTCAGGTTGCAACAGAGGTGAAGATTCAAATGCAGTTTATTAAGAGAATCGCCAAGCAGGCAAAGGTCAAAACAGGGACAGACAGGAGCATGAAAAAATCCAAAAGCATGGTACAGGCAAATGGCCGGGACATGCGGCAAAACAACATAAACAGTAAAACAAAGCAAAGGCCAAAACACAACAAGGCAAGACAAGGAAAACGCTTCGTTATGCTCACAGTTTACAAGACTCAGCCATGATGTGTGCGCTGTTGTTATGGTCCATCTGATTAGTCCATCATGAGCTTTCAACTGTGTGTGTGTGTGTAATATGGGGGAATCAGGAACTGGTGTGTGTGAGGTGCATGATGGGAGTTGTAGATCATTAAACTGGCAGATGTGTAGTTCTCGAGCGATTTGCACAGGCTAGATTGCTGGTGTTTGTGACAAATGTATTAAAGCCATCCACTGGTAAAATCACACATCTTGTGAATTTACATTTATTCATAAATTATTTTTTTTTCTATTTCGGAAATAATATTATTCAAGTGACAACAGTTGAAATGCAATCCATTTAACAGTTGACACTTAACCTGAAATATTATGCGAGGACTTAAAATGGAGCAAAATGCACTTTTAATTATCCAAGATCGTTATTTTTCTATTGCAATGCTACATTTGTTGCAGTTTTGTACTTTGACTCTTGTATTCATTTATTAATTTTTCTTTGACATAGCCCCTTATATGTATAGCACATGTCTTTGGACAGTGGGGAGAAATTGGAGCACCCGGAGGAAACCCACACCAACGTGGGGAGAACATGCAAACCCCACACAGAAATGCCAACTGACCCATCTGGGACTCACCAACTTTCTTGATGGAATAGCAGAAACAAGACATGCACTGATAGCTCCACCCTAAAGGCATTCCATGTGACCAGAAGTGAAGAAAAGTTGTTTTAAGGGGGAGGGAAGGTTATGGTATTTAATTAAATATTATACGGGCAAATATTTTTTTCAAAATAACAAAGTGTGAATACATTGTTTTTAATGAGCACTACTATATACATCTAAAAATAAGAAAAGTAAATTTTGATTTCATGGCAACTGTAAGTATCAAATATTTAACTTTAAAATGAACGTTCATTCTTTCTTTGTAATATACACAGTTCAAGCTACTTGTGTCAACTACAAATCCTAGTTACCTTAAATGTTTAAGCTGAATGAAATTAACCTTTTGAGTCCATTGAACTTATGTTAAACTGACTTAAAACAGCTTGTGTAAATTATAAAATTAAGTTGAACATGATTAAACTAGTTTAATAAGTTATAATGAACTAAAAACACATGCTGTCATGTCTAATTGATCATATAATTTTTTATACTGTACTAGTGTAGTTTGACAGTAGCTTATAGTAACTAAGCAAGCTACCATTTTTAAGTAGCTTCCCCAACACTGCACAAAACACATAAAACACAATCAAACACAGCGTTTGATCACAGTCTCCTCCATTCTACATTCGTTGAGTTTGTCGAATACACCACTTGATGTCAATCTTGGCTGATTTCCATTATGTTTGAATTCCTAGTGATGATGTGAATTGAAGCAGAACAATAGCCAATAGGCATATTAATTCTCAAGGGAACTTGCAACCAATGGGAAGTTGCTGGATATTAGCAGGAAGTTGAACTCCACTGTACAGTAATATACGTGAACCCAGAACATCCCAAATGGTTGGGTTAAAAATTTAAATCGTTATGAACTGAACATGTGGGCTTGTCTATATATTTTACACAGGTAGGAGTTCCTGTATCTACAGTACCTTTTGCAAAATCTCTTACAGTAAGTCTGCGAGTGTGCCATTTGGGAGTTGGCAGCTGAATTCAAACCTGGTGCTACAGTGTTGAATATTTGAATAAATACAAAATATGTATGCCCAATGCAAGCAATATGGTCTGTTTAGATGTCGGAGGTTGACATTTTATGGTTGGTATTTCAACAGCACTTGAGAAAACAATCAAACGTTTTTTTTTCTTAGTATTCCAACAAAGAAAGAAAGTCATGTGGGAATTGCAAGGGCTGAGCAAATGAGAGAATTTTCAATTTAGAGCGAATGAATCATTTAAGGAAAATATATTCAAACTTGGCAGCTGTGTCGAATGAAAGATTTAGCCTCATACGTCTCACTGCACCTTGGTGTCCTCCTTTAAAACTCTCCCAATTCACGAAAAAAAAAAACACTTCTTGAAGCGAAGGAGATTAAACCTATTTCTACAATAGCTTTGAATACTTGACATTTTGTGTCATTAATTGTACTTCTTTTGCTTTTACTTGAGAAGCCAATGGTTTCCGCTATTAATTGGAAAGCTGTCCCCTGTCCTCCAATTACTCTGCATGTGTGCTAAAGAAACACTTCAAAGAGTCTGAAATGTAAGTCGCAACAAGCTCTGCTCGCCATGAGTTAAAGCATGTCTGTGCGTTCTGCGTGTCTGAGCAGGATTTGCATGTATAGTAGAATCACGCTGGCTTATCTTAAACGCCCCTGTCTGACTTCTAACAATCTGCACATCTGACTTACTACTGTCCATGTGTGAAGAAAAAAAAAATCAGTCCTATCGCTTCTCTCAGCACCTCTGCCTATATTCAACATTTATCCATCTTCGTGTTTACATTTTAAAGCCTTTCAGACAGATTTTTTTGTCAAGGAGAAAGGTAAAGAGGATTGAAGTAGACATAAACCGGACAGGATGTCACATGCACTAAATTATGTAGCATGATATAGTGAGTGATGTATTCAGTGTTGGGGAGTAGTTAACTACACATAGCAACAATGTTTTTAGTATTTTGACATAGTGACGACACTAAAGGTTGTTGTTCATTCATTCATTCATTCATTTTCCTTTGGCATAGTCCCTTATTTATCAGAGGTTATTTATCAATGAACCGCCAACTATTCCAGCATATGTTTTACAAATGGACCCCCTTCCAGACGCAACCCAGTAGTGGGAAATGCTGTACTAATATGCCTACTGTATGTATAAACTAGGGACTGATAAAGGCTTGTTAGTTCTTTAAAAATGGTACATTGTGTAAAAAAAAAAACGACTAGATGACTTTACTAAAAAAAAAGGAGAAACCTGTTGCTTTTTAAGTTATTAGTTGACTTTACTTAAAGAAGTGAGTAAACATGTTGATTTAAAACGATAAGCTGACTTTACTTTTAAAAAGGTGAGTAAACCTGTTGCTTTATAAGTGATTAGTTGACTTTACTTAAGCAAGAAAACCCATTGCTTTAACAGTGAGTAGTTGATTTTACTTTTAAAATTGAGTAAACCTGTTATATTTAAAGCAATTAGTTGACTTTACTCCAAAAAAATTTGTAAACCTCTTCATTTTTATGCTATTAGTTGACTTTACTAAAAAGTGAGTAAACCCGTTGCATTTAAAGATATTAGTAGACTTTATTTAATAAAGTGAGTAAACTCATTACATTTAAAGCAATTAGTTCACTTTACTCCAAAACAATTTGTAAAACTCTTGCTTTGTATGCTATTAGCTGACTTTACTTAAAAAAGTGAGTAAACCCATTGCTTTAACAGCGATTAGTTGACTTTGCCTTTAAAATGTGTGTAAATCCGTTGCTTTTAATGTGATTTCTTTATTTTACTTTTTAAAAAGTGAGTAAACCTGTTGCTTTAACAGCGATTAGTTGACTTTTAAAAAGTGAGTAAACCTGTTGCTTTAACAGCGATTAGTTGACTTACTTAAAAAGTGAGTAAACCTGTTGCTTTAACAGCGATTAGTTGACTTTTAAAAAGTGAGTAAACCTGTTGCTTTAACAGCGATTAGTTGACTTTACTTAAAAAGTGAGTAAACCTGTTGCTTTAACAGCGATTAGTTGACTTTACTTAAAAAGTGAGTAAACCTGTTGCTTTAACAGCGATTAGTTGACTTTACTTAAAAAGTGAGTAAACCTGTTGCTTTAACAGCGATTAGTTGACTTTACTTAAAAAGTGAGTAAACCTGTTGCTTTAACAGCGATTAGTTGACTTTTAAAAAGTGAGTAAACCTGTTGCTTTAACAGCGATTAGTTGACTTTTAAAAAGTGAGTAAACCTGTTGCTTTAACAGCGATTAGTTGACTTTACTTAAAAAGTGAGTAAACCTGTTGCTTTAACAGCGATTAGTTGACTTTTAAAAAGTGAGTAAACCTGTTGCTTTAACAGCGATTAGTTGACTTTACTTAAAAAGTGAGTAAACCTGTTGCTTTAACAGCGATTAGTTGACTTTTAAAAAGTGAGTAAACCTGTTGCTTTAACAGCGATTAGTTGACTTTTAAAAAGTGAGTAAACCTGTTGCTTTAACAGCGATTAGTTGACTTTACTTAAAAAGTGAGTAACCTGTTGCTTTAACAGCGATTAGTTGACTTTACTTAAAAAGTGAGTAAACCTGTTGCTTTAACAGCGATTAGTTGACTTTTAAAAAGTGAGTAAACCTGTTGCTTTAACAGCGATTAGTTGACTTTTAAAAAGTGAGTAAACCTGTTGCTTTAACAGCGATTAGTTGACTTTTAAAAAGTGAGTAAACCTGTTGCTTTAACAGCGATTAGTTGACTTTACTTAAAAAGTGAGTAAACCTGTTGCTTTAACAGCGATTAGTTGACTTTTAAAAAGTGAGTAAACCTGTTGCTTTAACAGCGATTAGTTGACTTTACTTAAAAAGTGAGTAAACCTGTTGCTTTAACAGCGATTAGTTGACTTTACTTAAAAAGTGAGTAAACCTGTTGCTTTAACAGCGATTAGTTGACTTTTAAAAAGTGAGTAAACCTGTTGCTTTAACAGCGATTAGTTGACTTTTAAAAAGTGAGTAAACCTGTTGCTTTAACAGCGATTAGTTGACTTTACTTAAAAAGTGAGTAAACCTGTTGCTTTAACAGCGATTAGTTGACTTTTAAAAAGTGAGTAAACCTGTTGCTTTAACAGCGATTAGTTGACTTTTAAAAAGTGAGTAAACCTGTTGCTTAACAGCGATTAGTTGACTTTACTTAAAAAGTGAGTAAACCTGTTTCTTAACAGCGATTAGTTGACTTTTAAAAAGTGAGTAAACCTGTTGCTTTAACAGCGATTAGTTGACTTTACTTAAAAAGTGAGTAAACCTGTTTCTTAACAGCGATTAGTTGACTTTTAAAAAGTGAGTAAACCTGTTGCTTTAACAGCGATTAGTTGACTTTACTTAAAAAGTGAGTAAACCTGTTGCTTTAACAGCGATTAGTTGACTTTACTTAAAAAGTGAGTAAACCTGTTGCTTTAACAGCGATTAGTTGACTTTTAAAAAGTGAGTAAACCTGTTGCTTTAACAGCGATTAGTTGACTTTTAAAAAGTGAGTAAACCTGTTGCTTTAACAGCGATTAGTTGACTTTACTTAAAAAGTGAGTAAACCTGTTGCTTTAACAGCGATTAGTTGACTTTTAAAAAGTGAGTAAACCTGTTGCTTTAACAGCGATTAGTTGACTTACTTAAAAAGTGAGTAAACCTGTTTCTTAACAGCGATTAGTTGACTTTTAAAAGTGAGTAAACCTGTTGCTTTAACAGCGATTAGTTGACTTTACTTAAAAAGTGAGTAAACCTGTTGCTTTAACAGCGATTAGTTGACTTTACTTAAAAAGTGAGTAAACCTGTTGCTTTAACAGCGATTAGTTGACTTTTAAAAAGTGAGTAAACCTGTTGCTTTAACAGCGATTAGTTGACTTTTAAAAAGTGAGTAAACCTGTTGCTTTAACAGCGATTAGTTGACTTTACTTAAAAAGTGAGTAAACCTGTTGCTTAAACAGCGATTAGTTGACTTTACTTAAAAAGTGAGTAAACCTGTTGCTTTAACAGCGATTAGTTGACTTTACTTAAAAAGTGAGTAAACCTGTTGCTTTAACAGCGATTAGTTGACTTTTAAAAAGTGAGTAAACCTGTTGCTTTAACAGCGATTAGTTGACTTTACTTAAAAAGTTAGTAAACCTGTTGCTTTAACAGCGATTAGTTGACTTTACTTAAAAAGTGAGTAAACCTGTTGCTTTAACAGCGATTAGTTGACTTTACTTAAAAAGTGAGTAAACCTGTTGCTTTAACAGCGATTAGTTGACTTTACTTAAAAAGTGAGTAAACCTGTTGCTTTAACAGCGATTAGTTGACTTTACTTAAAAAGTGAGTAAACCTGTTGCTTTAACAGCGATTAGTTGACTTTACTTAAAAAGTGAGTAAACCTGTTGCTTTAACAGCGATTAGTTGACTTTACTTAAAAAGTGAGTAAACCTGTTGCTTTAACAGCGATTAGTTGACTTTACTTAAAAAGTGAGTAAACCTGTTGCTTTAACAGCGATTAGTTGACTTTTAAAAAGTGAGTAAACCTGTTGCTTTAACAGCGATTAGTTGACTTTACTTAAAAAGTGAGTAAACCTGTTGCTTTAACAGCGATTAGTTGACTTTTAAAAAGTGAGTAAACCTGTTGCTTTAACAGCGATTAGTTGACTTTTAAAAAGTGAGTAAACCTGTTGCTTTAACAGCGATTAGTTGACTTTACTTAAAAAGTGAGTAAACCTGTTGCTTAAACAGCGATTAGTTGACTTTACTTAAAAAGTGAGTAAACCTGTTGCTTTAACAGCGATTAGTTGACTTTACTTAAAAAGTGAGTAAACCTGTTGCTTTAACAGCGATTAGTTGACTTTTAAAAAGTGAGTAAACCTGTTGCTTTAACAGCGATTAGTTGACTTTACTTAAAAAGTTAGTAAACCTGTTGCTTTAACAGCGATTAGTTGACTTTACTTAAAAAGTGAGTAAACCTGTTGCTTTAACAGCGATTAGTTGACTTTACTTAAAAAGTGAGTAAACCTGTTGCTTTAACAGCGATTAGTTGACTTTACTTAAAAAGTGAGTAAACCTGTTGCTTTAACAGCGATTAGTTGACTTTACTTAAAAAGTGAGTAAACCTGTTGCTTTAACAGCGATTAGTTGACTTTACTTAAAAAGTGAGTAAACCTGTTGCTTTAACAGCGATTAGTTGACTTTACTTAAAAAGTGAGTAAACCTGTTGCTTTAACAGCGATTAGTTGACTTTACTTAAAAAGTGAGTAAACCTGTTGCTTTAACAGCGATTAGTTGACTTTTAAAAAGTGAGTAAACCTGTTGCTTTAACAGCGATTAGTTGACTTTACTTAAAAAGTGAGTAAACCTGTTGCTTTAACAGCGATTAGTTGACTTTTAAAAAGTGAGTAAACCTGTTGCTTTAACAGCGATTAGTTGACTTTTAAAAAGTGAGTAAACCTGTTGCTTTAACAGCGATTAGTTGACTTTTAAAAAGTGAGTAAACCTGTTGCTTTAACAGCGATTAGTTGACTTTTAAAAAGTGAGTAAACCTGTTGCTTTAACAGCGATTAGTTGACTTTACTTAAAAAGTGAGTAAACCTGTTGCTTTAACAGCGATTAGTTGACTTTACTTAAAAAGTGAGTAAACCTGTTGCTTTAACAGCGATTAGTTGACTTTTAAAAAGTGAGGAAACCTGTTGCTTTAACAGCGATTAGTTGACTTTACTTAAAAAGTGAGTAAACCTGTTGCTTTAACAGCGATTAGTTGACTTTACTTAAAAAGTGAGTAAACCTGTTGCTTTAACAGCGATTAGTTGACTTTACTTAAAAAGTGAGTAAACCTGTTGCTTTAACAGCGATTAGTTGACTTTACTTAAAAAGTGAGTAAACCTGTTGCTTTAACAGCGATTAGTTGACTTTACTTAAAAAGTGAGTAAACCTGTTGCTTTAACAGCGATTAGTTGACTTTACTTAAAAAGTGAGTAAACCTGTTGCTTTAACAGCGATTAGTTGACTTTACTTAAAAAGTGAGTAAACCTGTTGCTTTAACAGCGATTAGTTGACTTTACTTAAAAAGTGAGTAAACCTGTTGCTTAAACAGCGATTAGTTGACTTTTAAAAAGTGAGTAAACCTGTTGCTTTAACAGCGATTAGTTGACTTTTAAAAAGTGAGTAAACGTTTGCTTTTAAAGCTTTTAGTTGACTTTACTTTTAAAAAGTGAGTAAACGTTTGCTTTTAAAGCTATTAGTTGACTCAACTTAAAAAGCGAGCACACTGTAAAAAAACTATTAGTTGAAAAACTGAGTAAACTTACTGCCTCCAAATTATTAAGTAAATGAACTATGTGCATAATTATTAATATTAAGTAAACTTAAGGCAATGGGTTTACTCACTTTTTTTATTAATCGCTACAGGGTTAGTTGACTACTTTTAAAATGTAAGTAAATCAGTTGCATTTAAAGTGATTAGTTGACTTTACTGAAAACGTGAGTAAACCGGTTGCTTTTAAAGCAACTAGTTGGCTTTACTTTAAAAAGTAAGCCCGTTGCCTTAAAATTATTAAGTATATTTACTATGTGCATAATTATAACAGGTTTAACTCACTTTAAGGAAAATAACTAATTGCTTTTTACAGTGTAACTGTTTTACATTGTTAGTGGATTAACTCTGAAAGCAACACTATTCTCAGACTCCTTTTACACTTCAAACTATTTTTATGAAGCATCTGATTCTGTGTAATTAATATTAATTGAATTCATAAAAGGTGATCAACATGTTATTGAATCTGTCATTCAACTCAAGAAGCAGTCATGTGACTGTTGATTAATCTTCTCATTGGTCTGATACTTCAAAAGACACCTCACAACATGAGCTAAGAGGGTTTCTCCCTTCTTTTATGACCAACATCCCCCCCTCCCTTTTGAAAGCATCAAACACACCGCGATCAAACATCAAAACTTCAAACAAGATGTCATCCAGCGTCTAGCACTATTTGATGTAGAGAAGGTAATAATGCACATCATATATATGGTCAGTATGTTTGAGTATAATAATATCGCGTTGAGTGGCCTGCCTTGTGATGTCAACAAAAAGGCTTGAAATCTTGAATAATTAAGATGGTCATATTCATTTGACTACTATGCTATGAAGGGGACAAGAACAGGTATAGTACATTAAAATATAGAGTAAAATACTGTATGCTAAGCAGAAATACAATAGTGGACATTTCATTTCAAATGGTGAGGTGGAGGTTAAAAGAAATTTATAGAGACTTTAGGGATTTTTTTTAGGGGTGTTTTCATAATTGTAGGCAGTTGTCTTTGTTTTGAAACAGTGACTAAACTGTTGCAATGCTGGTTTAGTTTGCAACATATATAAACTGACAAGAATTTGCTTATACATGTCCCACGAGTAAACAGCAATAGTACTGGTCCAAGTGCACCTGCTTTTGTTTTGGGATTCTGTTGATATCAGACATCAAAATCAAACTGCTCCAGAGTTTGTTTTTAAGCAGGGGTGCGTTTCCCAAACAACTACATAACTCGCGACAGACCTATCATAGTACGATGCATCGTTTAAGAAAAGAACAATGTACTGACGAGTGTTTCCTCAAACCGTAGCTGCTGTCACAGATCCATTGTTTGAACCTTGTTAGTTATAAAGTAAAACGTCCATAATGACGTTCTAAATGGGATGGAGCAACAACTTCTTAAAACCCTATAATTTAAGCTTTGTAGACGTAACGTAAATTCCACTTTTAAATAATAGGTCACTTATAGCTTTGGTCATGTGCCACGGCTGCGTTCAAAATGGCATACATTTTTTCAAAGTGCGCTAAAACAACTGTATAATACTTTGAAAGCAAATTACACCTAAGAGAGACAATTTTAATGTTATTTTTCCAAGTTTAGATGTTGGAAAGTTCGAAACGAATAGGGCTTAGGGGGGATAACTGGGAATAGAACACAACCAGGAACTATGCTTCTAACTACAGCTCAAGAGGAGTAGTTGGAAACGTACAAGTTTGCAATGCAGTTTGAGAATGTTCGCTGTAACGATGGATTTGGAAAACGCCAAATCAACAAACTATGTTTGTAATTATGGAACTTGCGACCTTATGGCTAACGACAGTTTTCGGAAACGCACCTTAGAATGACACCTCAGACTGTTTAGATATAAGTTTGATTGACATTTTTAAATAATAAAATAAAATAAATAAATGCCAGATGCAAAAACACCTTAAAAAAAGTTGATAATATTAGTTGTATAAACATAGAAAACAGGCAATTTTCGAAACAAAGTGAAAGGAGAATTATTATGGTCCGAAAACCAATTCGTATTTGATGTGGCCATTATTTACCCTTAATCAATGCTTCTCCATAGTTTGCATCGAGTCAGTTACATTGTTGATTACGGCCTGTGTAATGTTGGTGCATTCCTCTTCAATGGATGTGCGAAGTTGCTGGATATTGACCGGAATTGGAACCAGGAGTTGTATACGCTGATCCAGAGCATCCCAAATACGCTCAATGGTTGACATACCTTGTGAGTATGCTAAGATCTTGGATGTTTTCTGCTTCCAGGAATTCTGCACAGATGCTTGAATCATGGGGTTGTGCATTATCATGCTGCAACATGAGGTGATGTTTATGGATGAATGGCACAACAGCGGGCCTCAGGATCTCACCGCGGTATCTCTGTGTGTTCAAAATATCATCAATAACATGCAGCTGTGTTTGTTGTCCATAATATATGCCTGCCCATATCATAACCCCACCTCCACCATGGGCCACACAATTCACAATGTTTACATCAGCAAACCGTTCACCCACACAATGCCATATGCGCTGTCTGCCATCAGACCTGCACAATAAAAACCGGGAATCATCAGTTAAGAGTACATGTTTCCAAAGCTCTACACACCACTGAATGTGAACATTTGCGCACTTAAGTTGGTTACGACAACAAACTGCAGTCAGTTTGAAATCCCAATGAGGATTATGTCCCTCCAGATGAGCTTCCCTGATGACTGTTTGTGCAGAAACTATTTGGTTCTTCAAAATTAATTGTGGCAGCAGCTGTGCGGGTAGCTGGTATCAGATGATCTTGGAGGTTAAAATGCTGGATCTGGAGATCCTGGGCTGTAGTTCTGAGGCCAGTTGTATGTACTGTCTGAAATGCCTTTGGAGATGGCTTTTGTTAGAAACATTCATTTTCAGTTCACAGTCAACAGGACCTGGTGGATATTCATGCAGTCAGCACACCAACTGCACACTCCCTCAAAATTTGTGACATCTGTAGCATGATCTGTCATAAAACTGCACATTTTAGACTGGCCTTTTATTATGGCCAGCCTAAGGCACACCTGTGCAATAATCATGCTTTCTAATCAGCATCTCGGTATGTCACACCTGTGAGGTGAATAGATTATTTCGGCAAATGAGTGGTCAATAACAATGGTTTAGATTTAAGTTTCAGATCTTTGAATTTAGCTCATGAAAAATGCGAGCAAAAACAAAAGTTTTGCTTTTATATTTTAGTTTGAGTATATGTACATGTTTTTTTTTATTGCCACATCCATTAAGTGCCTCCATTTTTTCAAACTTAGAATCCCTACTTTTATTTACCTTTTTACATTTATTCATTTAGCAGAAGCTTTTGTCCAAAGCAACTTACAGTTGAGGAGGCAATCGGCAATTCAACAAGAAGAGGCAATACATACAGGAAGTGCTAATTATAGACCATTTCAATGTGGTGGTGTCACTGGCCTATGAACATTTCCTACTTGTTATCAAACTATTTCATAACTGTAAAAAGAGGCATTTTAATCATAACTTAATGCTAAAACAACTATCATAACATTATTTATAAATATGTGGTTCTTTTTGGATTATTGAAAGTTGAAGCTGTTTATTGGAAGTATTGAAATACGATGAGTTTTTGTTTACATTCCTCAAAATGGTCTACACAAAATAATTTTTTTGAGTTGAGATGCCGAGAACAAAACAATAAACACACTAGGATGAGCGCACGCATCCCGAGCATGCTCTGACCACGCGCAGCCAAGACGGGTTATACAATGTCAAAAACAATGACGAGAAATTTGAGTGCTCGACCCGAGAAACTTGAGCCGAGCACAACATACAAGACAAGACAGGACTAGTGTCCAGACTCTGTCACCAAAACAAGAATTAACAAGACCGAAGTGGCAGAATACTGACAGGAATTACAATCACCACACACATTCAGACAGTGTGTTTTGCTAAGAGTAGTTAATTCAGTAACGGTAGTTCAATTGGATTTTTATGTCAAAATCTTGATTATAGATTAAGCGAACATCGAAAAATGCAAAGTATATTTCAATTGCAAAATGTTTCTATCGTATTAAATATATTTCCAGCAAATATAAGGTAAAGTTATTAGTACTAATCAAGTTATGGTAACTAATAACCTTAACTTTTCCGAGTTTGATTGTAATGCAATAATGTGTAAAGCTTATTTTTAAACAATAATTATTGTAAAAAGTGCTATGCAAATAAATTCAGTTGAGTTTAATTGAATGTACCCAGTTCTGGCTATACCACCTACCTCTAGTGTGGGCTAAGTACAACATTTCAACACTGTGCTTTTTTGGGCATGCGAGTAGCCAAGTTGAGGTTGACCACTAACACTTATTGCTTTACACTTTTAAAACAACTCCTTAACCAGCTGCTTGTTTACACAGGAAATCAATTACTTTAGAGCTCAGTCAAATTCCCATCCCGCTTCATGTTCGAGTTTGTCTATTTGTGCAGAAACGACTCTGGTTTCACCTCCTGAAGTCTCAGGCCTGAAATTGGACCCGAGTGACACTGACCGAGCTCTATCTTTCTGAAGACCAATTTGCTGCTCTCCCGGAGGACCCAGAGTTTGTGTTGTTCTTGGCACCGGTCGCCTCTCCCAGCCAACAAATCCTGCCTTTTCCAGACCAGTTGGCTCAGAGAGTCACCAGAGGGATAAAGGGAAGACTTGGAGGGGTGTGGATGGAGACTGTGTTTGTGTATGTGTGTGCCGGGGAGACAGGGATACAGCCTCAGGGCTGCACAGAGATATTGTACGCTTGTGCATTCAGCCTAAAGGTTTGCAGCCAGCTGCTTAAGGATTTTCTGTGGAGTCAAGATTACCCAGAGTCAATAAAGAGAGCTGCTGCTTTCTTCCCCTTGTGCATCTTAATTCTGCCTAAAAAATAACAATAAGACATTTGGTCTAAAGGAAGATGTGATTTTTTTTTACTCCCAACTCGTACGTTTTCTAAACCTGATTTAACTGCAAGTTGAGGGAGAAGGAGAGCCAAAAGCAATGTGTTTTTTTAAAGTCACAGGCCTCAGAAGAAGCCGGCCATTCAGAGTGGCCATTCACTGCTGCTTTCTGGGTTGTATTTCCCAGCTTCCTCTACTCTGAATGGTGTTCTCACAGAAATGTCCTATCAATAGTGCCCAATCCGTCTCCCTATTCAGGCAAAGACTGGAGGCAAATCTTAGAAGAAGAAAAATGTGTCTGTACCTCACCAAATAAGCAAGTCAGTGTCTTCTCGCCAGTATACTCCTCATCCTGCCAATTTAAGTTTGGGTGTCTGTGATTGTTTTCAAATTTCCAGGATCCCATGCGCACAAATGCAGTTCTATACACTCAGAAAATTACTTTTGCTTCTTGTTCAAACTACTTAGCTAAAATGAGTTGAAACAATACAATTGTTAAGGTTTTTTTGGGAACAACTTAATTGTTTTGTGTTCTATCCACTTAAATTTGTAAAAACAATTAAGTTAACTTAATCGATTTGTGTTGTGACAACATGAAGGACTAAATATTATGAATGTTTTCCCCACTCAGTCTTTTATACATATGATATTGCTTCAAAAATATGGCTGAAACATGGTTTGTCAAAATGACAATAATACGTTTTGGAACAGTTTTTGGGTTAGGAGTGCACTTACATTTGAGCCCATATGAAGCGTAAACACAATATTTAGCTGCTGAATACAGTATAAGTTTTTTTTCTTTTTTTTAAACTTATTTAGAGACTGCAGGTGGAAAATAGCAGAAAACATTTCCTTTTTATGGTCAATGTATTGTTGTGCAAGTCACTGTCAGATAAAATAAACTTTAAATTACACATTTTTGAAGATGAGGCATCCCGTTTGGTGTCTACGTCAAATAAAACATAAATAAAAATATTTTTGTGCACACAATGTATGTAAATACAAATGTTTATTGCAATATTAACATCAATGTGATTAATAGTTTGACAGAATTAGTTGAATTAAAATGTCAAAATATGAGCGAAATTATGCATTGTCATTTAGAATATATAAATATTTGTAAAAGAAATGACATGTGAAGTTTCCTAAACTAATTTCGAAAGGAGCATAAATATGATTGAGCACGGCTGGATTCTCATCCGTAATCAGCAACAATCCAATCAGATCGATCCAAGCTTACAATAAATAGACCGATTTCACCCTACTGCCTTATCTTTGTTTTGGAAGAATCCCCCCTTCCACCCCATCTCCTCCTTTTCCTCTGTTTTCTAAGGGGAGCTCTCGAGAACTAGCATTAAAGGCACAGGCCACAAAAACAGCTACATGGTTGTTCAGAGCAGAAAATCCAATATTTTGAAAGCTATAATAAATATTCTGATGGGTGTTTTGAGCTGAAACCTTACAGACACATTCTGGAGACACAAAAGACTTATATTGAATTTTGAAAAAGGGGTAAAATAGGTGGCCTTTAAAATGATTGTGTAGGATTATGTGTGATTTATGAGGACATTTTAATGATGCATATTACAAAAAAATATATATTTTTATCATTATAATATATCATTATTTGTATCACAAAATTGAATCAGTTCCTGAAAAATATGCCTGCTTATTCAAACTAATTATTTAAAATGGGACAACTTTTAGGAGGAATGTTTTTTTTTTATGTTTTAAATTCAATACACTTAAATTTGTAAAAACAATTACATTAACTTAATCAGTTTGTGTTGGGACAACATGAAGGGATTGTGTGGAGCCCTGCATTTTTTTACACACTGCAAAGTTTCTCTAAAATAACCTATTTCAGTCTGAAATGCAAATATTGATAAAACAAAAGTTTCATTTTGCCTAAGCTTTGTTTCTCAAAATGATACATAACTTATTCCTAGACAAGACATTCCCTAATATTACTCCATTGTCAAAAAGTGACCCACCGCTATGTTTTTCCTGCGTGCCTTCAGGGAGGAATTTGCCATTTTGTCTGACCTCTTCTCCTGGGCCAGTTGAGAAAGCTGTCAATGCCTTGTAGGAACACCTGTGCTTGATGCCTCCACAAGGTACACAGATTGCATTTCAGCCCCCCCTGTGCCCTCCTTTAACCCAATCAGCCTTTTACCTGCTTCAGGAGAAAAGACAACGCATTAGAAAAGATCTGCCATCAAAGACCTTTTTCATAGACAGACGATTGTATTTGACTTCATTTAAAAAAAAATTTTTGTGCAAACATATTATGTTTACAATTCTCACCAATAAATCAAATAAATAAATAAAAAATAAATAAAATAAATAAAAATCTGAGATCAATCCCACTCAAGCTTAGAAAAAAAGAAATTGTTGCTGAAAATTGGGGAAAATTTTATGGTAAAAGATACTACTTAAATAATAACAACAACAACAACAACACTACTAATAATAATGACAACAACAACAACAACAACAATAATTTATGTTGCAATATGACCAAATATTTATTTTTATTATTTTAAATGACATTAGTTATGTAAAGCATGTAAATATATGTACTTTAGAATCCTAACATTGATCTAAAATAACTAGTTATGCTATTTTGTGTTCACTTTGAGGTTATATTCTAAATGCCAAGTAGTGACCCTATATGTATTTTTTACAGCACGCAAAGAAAAGTGACTTTTTCATGGATGGATTATCCAATTTGCCTTCGTTTTCTGGCAAGAATATTATATTTACAATTATCATGAATAAATTAAATTAAAAAAAAAATCAAGAAATAAATCAGAGATCAAACCCATCCAAGCTGATAAAAAAAGTATTGTTGGGAAATGGGTAAAAAACTAGTGGTTTGAGGTATTATTGAAGTATTTTTGTTTTAAATATGCTTAACATTTTTTTCAATATACAATTTTAAAAATCTAAATGAATTTGAATAAGTGACTTCGGTAAATCATGGTAAAAATGTATGTATTTTGTAGTCCCAATATTGATCTAAAATAAGTATTCAAACTATGTTGTGTCAAAGGGAAAGTTCAGCCAAAACTGAAAATTCTGTCATAATTTACTCACCTTTTACTTGTTCCAAACCAGTTTGTGTTTTTTCATTCTATTAAAAACCAAAAAAGATATATTGAATGATGTTTTAAACATATAACCACTGACTTCTATAGTAGGAAAAACAAATACTAGGGAAGTCAATGGTTACCGGTCTCCAACACTCAAAATATCTACTTTTCTGTTTAACAGAAATAAATGATGAGAGAATTGTCAGTTTTGGGTGAACTATCCCTTTAAGTATATTTATGTATTTGATATATATATTAAATTAAGCATAACTACTATTTAGTTATCATATATGTATTTTTACAGCATGCAAAAGAAAAGACCTGCCATCAAAGACCTTTTTCATAGACGATGGCCTCTTTTTTTTCTTTTTTGGCAAGCCTGTTGTGTTTACAATTCTCACCAAAAAAGAAAAAAGAAAAGGAAAAAAAATATCCTAAAAAAAATCTCTCCCTATTGGATGTCAACATAGATCAAACCCATCCGAGCTAAAGGAAAAAGCCCTCCTCAAATTTTTATTTACCAATCAGTCTCGGCTTTAATAAAGCTGTAAGCTATGCCAACAAACACAGGCCGCTTGAAGACGGAACCAAGGCAGAGAAAGAGAGTGCTAGAGGTCACGCCGAAAACCGCTAACTGTTTGTTCTTGTCCCGCAAGGAAATCTGGGAAAGCCCAAAATATCCCAGAGGCTCCCACTGTTATTGTAAGGCTGGAGGTGGGTGATGCTCCAACCCAGGACAAGCGCTGTGAGATGGGGGAATGCATGGAGGGGGTTTTGTTTGGATAATTGTGTTTTTAGATTACACGCTTCACTGAAGTACAGCCACTTCTGCTTTCCCTACACTGTAAAATAAAATCCGTAAATTAGCAGTTTTCTGTATTTTGTGATTCATGTTTTTATTTTCCCCATTTATTTATGCTTTTCAATTACATTATAAAAGCTTGATCACTCACTGTAAAAAATGCTGGGCTCCACATAATTCCCTCATGTTGTCCCTACACAATTCGATTAAGTTAACTTAAGTGTTTTTACAAGTTTAAGTGGATTGAACATAAAACAATTAAGCTGTCCCCCCAAAAACGTAAAGGTGCCATATACTGCATTGGTTTAGTAAGTTAAAATGATATCTACATAGTTATGGCTTCGGTCAGCTCACAAAATCTCCAGAGATGGTTTGATAAGCTAATTTTTTACTCCATAAAATACCCCTGAATCAGAAGGTCCATGATTGACCATATATGGATTGTGTCGTGAATATTAATGAGCTCCGCTCTGATATGCAGCTCTCTCACAAACACTGCATGGTAAACATGGACAAATGTAAGCCCAATAAGAGTAACGTTCGCCTATTTTGCTCACAAGATATGGATAAAGGCTAAATTATAATTAAACTTTACAAAAGAGACTGACAGAGATGTATCACGTAGGATTTTAAAACTATAATGTCAAGGAAAACACAGCGAGGACTTAATATCATCTGCATGAACAGATGACAGTTGAGCTGAGTGATCTACAGGTGTCACAATAAACACGATAAGTTAAATAAACAAAAGATACAATTAAACATACCTTATGTCTCTTTGAAGTGGAGCTGAATGAATGGATAATCTGTGAATCTTGCATTTTGCATCCTAACCTACATGTCTTGCACAGTCATTGATCAGTAACTTGTAGTAAACAATCTGCAGTTGCTTTTTCAAGACAAAAGTCCCACATACTCTGCACAAGAAGTTTGGCCATAGGAGAAATGATCGTGCCCAACTGATCCTGATTTCTCTCTAGGTTTTTTTTCCTTCACTTTCGTCAATTGGTGAAGTTTGTTCCTCGCCCCTGTCGCCACTGGCTTGCATGGTTTGGGACTTGTAGAGCTGCACATCGATGGATTTGCTCTTTAGTGTTTGGACTCTCAGCAGTGAAAATTAAACCACATTGGACAGAACTAAACTGAATTTAACTCTGAAAACTGGACTGATACGGTTTCAATTTACTATAATCTTCTATGTTAAGCTGCTTTGACACAATCTACATTGTATAAGCGCTATACAAATAAAGGTTAATTGAATTAAGCTTTAAAACTAATGGAGAGAAACAATCATTGCTTTCTCACTAGAAAACATTGCTGCTTATCAAACGCAGCCTTAGGCACGCATAATATTGATCTCAGAGCTACATATGAGTCTGTGTTCTCTTGATGACGTCAGGTCCGGATGAACAACCTAAAGTAGACATACATGCAAATGTGGAGGGCGTGGCTCTTGAGTCTTTGTTTGTTTTGTCCTCTGATGGGCCCATTTTTCACCAGGGTTTTACTCTCGAGGAATTTACATGATAACTGGTGTCTGAGTCTATTTCCATATACTGATTTCTTATTATACTACTTTGTATGCCTTGGTATACCCAAATTTTTATTATACGGCACCTATAATAATTGTGTTGGTTCAACTCATATTACATAAATAGTTTGAACAAGCAGCAACAGTATTTTTTATGTGTTCGTCCAACAACTTTTAATCTTGCAAAGTTGTAAAAAGGGACTTTTATTAGCATTTTTAATAGTTTAAAGTGATATATTGTCTTGGTTGTTGTTGTATATTATGGTACAAAAACCTAGTAATAAACTGCCAGTACATTTTCTGTTATTTTACAGACTTATTTCTCTATATATTATGTCTTATACATGGTATTATTTCAAATTAAAATGTCAATAAAAGTCACTTTATTAAACTGTAGAGTTGAATTTTCAACAACAAAAGTCAACAGAGCAGAGATCAACATCCCATAATGAAATTCACAACTGTAAACAAATAGAAAACACTTTATTTTTACAGTGTAGTCTTTGTTTTCCTTTTCTTTCTTTTATTTTTCTTAGGAGGGCCTCAGATAGTAGCTAAAACAAAAAAAAGTTGTGTAAAACGTCTATTAATTCACATGTTTGAAAGGACCGGACATGATAGTGAGGTAATTCCTCTGAGTCTGGAGGTGAGGACGGAGAGGTTTGCAGGTGATTTAGTGTGAAAACAGAACAGGCCCCTGTAACAACACAATCACAATAGAAAATATCTGAGCACTCAGCACTGCCAGGTGACGTAATGGACGTGTAATCTCATGTGAGCTAACACATTTTTCCAGCGGAGGTGTAATGGTCATATGGCTGCAGGCTGTAGGACATCGAGTCCCCTCTCTGCAGATTTTAAATGTTATGTTTGCGGGGCAGCATTGTATTGACATTGTGTTCAGAAAATTCTACAGCTATTAAAATCCTGCATATTCTCTGAATTAATAATGCAGTTTTGATTACTGCTCACACACTAAATCACACAACACACATGGTGTTTTTTAGTTGACACTTTAAGTACACTCTTTGCACTAATGTGTTGTCATTTTAAAGCATATGTTTTGTTTCAGTTTCACCTGGTGTACACTACTCTGGCATCTTTGCCAAACAGTTTGAAAATTCAAGTTAGAACTGACTTACAAATATCTGTCAATCAGCATGCACTTTTAATAATGTTAGAGAAGTTTAATATGTATGAATTAGACCAACTCCATTGGAGTGTGTTGTTCGCTGTTCTGTGCTTCTGAATGGCTGTTGTATTTAAATATTTCTGTTGTGTGGCAGATATGGTGCAGATTATCACTGCAATCTTGTCATATTGTGTGATGTTAGGACACAGTATTACAATGTAAGACAACCTAATGTGGATTTTTATAACTCTGAGTAAATTTTGAAGACTGCTACTTGTCGTATGGGTCCTCCAGCATTTTCGCACAATTCATTGAGGCGGCCTATATGACTGAAATTAAACAAACTGTGTTTTATGTGCAACCCATACATGCTGAAATATAATTGATTAAACTAGCAGTGGGCTGGTTATAGAGACCAAACCAAAGACAAACATTTTAAAAAGAGAATGACTTTAGATTTTTTAAATTTTTTATAATTTATTTTGAAAAAGTAACGTTTATTTATAAACTAATTTCAAGAGGATCAAGTGCTTATGATTGCTTGCGGTTGGTCCCGCATTATCCAATTTATGATTCACCAATCAGACGATTCCTAAGTCACTATAAATACCCTAAGTTCTATCTAACAGCAATCTTCGATTGAAGAAACCCCCTTCCACACCTACTCCTCCTCTTTTCCTAGATGGGTGACATGGTGGCCCAGTGGTTAGCACTGTTGCCTCACAGCAAGAACGTTACTGGTTCTAGTCCTTATCAAACCAGCCAACGTTTCTGTGTAGAGTTTACACGTTCTTCCCGTGCTCACGTGGGTTTTCCCCGGGTTCCCCGGTTTCTCCCACCACACAAGAACATTCAACTTATGTTAATTGACTAATCCAAATCGGCACCATAGACATGCTCCTAGTAAGTAGTTAAGAGCAATCACTATCTGTTCATTAGCTACTACAGCAGGGGAGTTCTCGAGATCTACCTATGCTCAAACTCCCCTCTCGCCTTGCAAACGAAAGGGAGCCTCAGGCTCGAGCATCTTATGAGCTCAGGGCTCTCTCCCTGGACAGCATGCCAAACAAGCTTTATAATCGATTATCAGCTAGGTGTGAACTCTTGAAACAAGTATGTTTCCAGCAGGCACTGGACATCACACAGACATAAATTGACGTTGGACTCCAACTTCAGTCTAACTTTGAATTTTGGTTGTATATGAAAATCAGGTTGACGTCAGAACCCAGCATCAGTTATAGTTCAGACTTCAATGTCAAGATGAATTTTAGTTAGTTCACGACACAACAAAACCAACCAAAAATTAACGGCTAATGAGGTTAGCTTTTGACATTGTATGGACGTCACATTGTGACATTAAAGTGACTTTGAATTTTAGTTAGGTAATTACACAACATAAAACCATCCAAAGACAAACATCTATTGATGTTAGACTTTGACGTTGTACGGATGTTATATCATGAGGTTAAAATGATGTTGGATATTAGTTAGTTAATCCCACAACTTAAAACCAACCACTAATCAATGCCAGAAGACATCAGTATTAGATGTCAGCTGATGTCGATATTAAACAGCAAATTGATGTAAACTTTGGTCACCTGAAGTTGCAACCAAAATAGAACTAAAGATAATTTTCATATGACGTTGTGTGCCTGCTGGGTTCAGTTAGCATGTCTCAATAATATCTACAAACATGTTATGGCATTTTTATGATTTAGAAGAGTCAAAAATGTACATCCAGCACCTTTCAAATGCATTTCAAATGATCAATTAATAGATGCACGCAGACAGAAAACTTTATGATGAAGAACTGCAACATCAGTTGAATTTGACATACACAATAAACTAATTAATACCTCTAGGTCTTGTTTAAAACAAACCACCTTAAAAAAAGAAATCCCCTGCATCCTGCATGCGTTTGCATAATAAATGGAAAAGCCACTTTGTTATATGACCACAGTTTTACCTGAAGTACAACATATTTTCTTCATTTATCACATCATTTCGATCTGATTAATGAACAATAATGGTTGGATTCAAAGGTAAAGTCAATAGCTGTAATCATAATAAAGACTTCACGCTGCTTCAGATGGTGTCAGGATTAGGGCTCCGTCTTTAGGTGTCTAGTTCCTGTTTTTATTACCTACATAAACACTTGGCGCCTGCTTTCTTGTGCCTGTCGGATGTTTTGTCCAAGGAAAGATGAAATGCTAATAGACCGTATTTTCCTCTCGCTTATAATCTAAAACAAGATCTAGTAGCTCGTGGTGGAATCTTACTTTATCCGGCAACCGGAAGTTCATTTTTAAACCCTAACATAAACGGCATGATGATCTTCAATTGTGAGCAGTGATGAGCAATTCTGTTTATTTGTTGTTCTTGCTTTGTAATGTATCAGAAACACTTTAGTTTGATAGTCAACTTTTTACTCATACTGTTTTTGTATTTCTATTTTAATGTATATATATCATATAAATTCATATGAATTAGCCATTTTAGGATCAGGGGTAACACCAACTCTAATCCTAACCCAGTCTAAAATGGACCAACAAAAATAAAGAGTAACCAATGCTTCCATTTATTTAATCTGTTGGCACAACTATTGCGAATGCTGTTATTTTTAGGAGACAGCATGCTTTCTAAACATTCACACCCACATGCATAGAGTCAGGACCCAGACATGATGACATATAATGAATAGACCTGTGTGTACCTGCATCATGGCTCATTCGCCACAACACTTACAAGACCATGTGCTTTTCCAGACAGAATTTTAGTTAAAGACTGAGAAAAAAAAAAAAAACAAGAGGGGCGGTTCTACCATCAGCTTTATCCAAAGCCTCGACAACACAGAGAATAGCATGTCGGTTTGGAGTGAAAGGCCTGGTTCTGTGGTCTGCTGGCTGAACGCAGTGACATTAAAGTATTGGTTTTGGGCTCTTTAAATAACCAGCTGTGGTAGGTAGAGCAGAACTTCCAGGAACTCTCGGATTTCCAGCTTGTCCAGGAAGAGTGACGGTCCTCATTGAGATGTGAAGGTGAAGAGGATTTCTTCCTGTTTGTGGCCACCCCTGCTGAGCTCTTCAGACCACTGGCCTCTCGAGGGCTCCTGTGTTTGTTTAGGCCTGGAAACTCCTGCTGACAGCTGGACCTGACTCACGCTGCAGTTTATTTCAGTCTTATTTATCGGTTTATGAATTACATTTGCATACTGAATATCAAATGACGGGGGTCAGGAAAGCTTAGAACACTCTGTGACTAAATAACACTCCTCAACTTCTCAAAATATGCTTAGGTTGTTTCTGACATATTTTTTTTTATACATAATTGGCTCTCAAACCCTCCCCCATCCTACAGTATATATATATATAGGACAAAACAAACAAACAAACAAAAAAATGCATGAGCTGTTGGTGACCATGACAGTAAAACCGAATGGTTCGTTTTTTGCTGTTTTTTTATTGTAAAAACCAGTACAACTTCTTTTTATGGTAAAATCCCCTTTACCACAATTAAATTTTTTACTTTTACTGTAAATTATTTACATTTTACGCTAGCAATAGGCTACAAAACCTTTATTTTTAGTATTTACTATTGAATTTAAATAAATCCAATCGAGTGGCGAGATCATGTACAACAGCATTTTTTTTTAATTCAATGTTATTATATCATTTCAAATGGTTTGAAAAAAGCAATTTTCATTCATCAGTCTAATTTAAATACATTTTGTGACACAATGGGCTCTATTTCAACAATCTAGGTACAAAGTCTAAAGTGCATGGTGCAAAAGCATTAAGGGCGTGTCCGAATCCACTTTTGCTATTTTAAGAATTGAAAAATACGGTCTGCTATTTGCTATTTAAATGACTGACTTTGTAAGTGGAAAAACTGAACACTTCACTAGCAAGAAAACAGTTAAACAGAGCATCTGCAGCGCGAGGATAAAGAACCAGCCTTCTCCATTTGGCTTCTTTACTTTCTCTTTACTTTATTTTTACTCTATACTTTACTCCTTTACTTTCGTGGATAATGAAACAGTGTTGTACGCACTCCACTGAAGACATCCATTAGCCTACATATTTAATTTAATTTGTTAATTGCAAAGGTTTGTTTAAAAACTATTTCTAAATTCAGTTCTAATTTCTAGCAAACGAATAGATGAACAATAGTAATGAAGTGTGGTCAAAAAACAGTTATATCCAAGCACACGTCCTATTCTTATGTCCCATATAGTGATGCATACATCTCCAAAACCCGACAGGTGGAGAAATCTAAACTTGTTATTATTAAAACAAATATAAATCTGGATTTTACTGGGCATTTTTGCATTAAATAACTGTCTAACAGTGCAAGTACATGAAATTAATTAATATTACTCAGGAGGTACAGTAAATGACCATTTAGGGGAGAGCGGGGTCGAAAGTAACGTGGGACGAAAGTAACAAAGCAATTTTCTCGAAGCCCTGACAACATTTGATTTCCAGGCTATAACAGCACATTCAGCATGCAACCCTTGATGGAGCTGCCAAATATCATCTGATTTGGGACCGTGTCCAGCGGTTAGATCGAAAATTTCATTTTTTAAGAGCAAAAAGTAAATTATTGTAGCGGTTCATTTTCCTTATTACAAGGAATTGTGTTTCTCTTTTCATGCATCACACTAATGATCCATCTACAGGCTATTTAGTGCAATAACACATTCTTAAGTTTGCAATCTCTGAGTTTTTTACTTTAAAAGTATCAGGTTTAAATGGTAAGAGATCCTGTGGGGACGAAAGAAACAGCATTATTTATGTCTCACCGCTAATAGCATGCCTTATTTTTCACTTCCACATTAGAGCTTGCAGTGTTTTGACCATAGACTTTAAAAGATATGGACGTAGTATCCATGACGTCACCCATAGGTTTCTGAAGAGTGCAAATGAAGCTACAAGTCGGCGTGGCCGATAATCGCCATTTTGTTTGCGGGTCATCGCACCGACCGGGGGATACCAAACAAGGGAAAAAAGGTGGAGTGTCAGTGGAGCTACGGACGCCTGCTAGCATTTTGCTTAGACGGGCTTTTCTTTGGGAGAAACGCTTAATACTTATCTGCGACTTGTTTGTGTTCTGACCACATGTGCTTGGTTGTGTACTATAGCAAATAAACTGTTTAGTCTTTTAAAAACACTGTTGTAATACATTGAGCCGCAAAGCATTGTTCTTATGATGTATTTCTACAAAAGGAAAAGGCTAATCACTTCCAAGCACTTATTTATTTATTTATATATATATATATATATATATATATATATATATATATATATATATATATATATATATATATATATATATATATATATATATATATATATATATATATAGTCTGTGTTAGTAAATGCAAGGTTATTTATGAAATCCAGGCATAACACTGTATCACAGTGTTTCACATGACATTTCACATGTTCTATAGCCTACAGCTAATCAATCTGTCAGATTCTGGAGTGCGTTACAGGTCTAAAAAAAATTATAAATGATAAAGTATCCTAAATAAAACAAATACATTTATAGATATGGTATATAAGTATGTAAGAATTGCACGCACCTGGGATATAGAGGCATATAGAAAATGGTTTGTGAGCACAATTAAGTGCACACAGCATGCCATATTATTTGATAATTGTAGCAAATAATTCCAAAAGGCAACTGACTGTGCAAAGCCACATAAAACCAAATACGATGTATATGCGGCTAATCAGTCGCAATCGGCTAAAGTGACATGACGGCAACCAGCTGTCACTAAAGTAGCCACGCCCTTAATTATGCAGACATAATATATCTTAATATAAACGAAACTGATTTGTTCTAAAATGTTTTTATCAGCTGTAAAATTGGCCAATTTAGCATATTAGTCAGTGAACATCTGGATTTGTTGGAGCCAGCCCCCAAAGGCGAGTTGATGAATTGCAGTTTCAGTAACTTCTGTATTGGCCTCACGAGGGAGAGCGGGAGGTTGCCGCTTGGTTTTGATTCATATGATTTATAAGATTTATGCATATTGCCAATGATAATAAAAAACATTAAAAAATTATAGAAAATGTTAACATTTTGCATTGTTGGATTGCTTTTAAACATTTGATGGAGCTGAAATTTAAAATGAAAATGTCCTTTAATATTTTTTGCAAAAATAAAGGACAAACTATGTTTGCAGGTAACATTAACAAGGTCATAGTCAGAGATATTTAAAATAAACAAGAGTAAGCCAGTAAATCTAGAAAATATTGTTGTGTTACTTTTGACCGACCCATGTGTTATTTCGTCCCTACTGATGGGGTCAAAAGTAACAATGTGCAACTTTTGTTTAAAGTGAAGTTATGTTGGAGTTGGTCTACATTGATAGACCACTGTAGTGAGTTAGTAATCAAAGCACATATATATTTCTGCTTTTACCACCTTCATTATCTTTTAAAATGAGGTTTTCACAAAAAATGCTACCTTCGTCCCCGCTCTCCCCTACACTGTAACTTTGTCACCTTAAAACAAAGTGTAAGCTAGACTTTTAAATACAAAAATGCTTGCTGGGTAAAGCGATTGGGAAAAACAGCAGATTTCCTCCTCAGTGTCTTCCCCTAAGCCATGTAAATAACTCAGAGAGAATGGACTACTATGGCATTTGATTTACAGCTGGCTTTTGGCTGACATCTTTATGGTGCAGAAAATCCGCAGATAGGCATGAAATTTCTTACGTGCGGAAGATATTAGTGAAAATGAAGAGTGAAGTGGACAAATTGTGGACAGCTGCATCAAGCGGAGGGCACGGCGGAGCGAGGCGCGGCCCATGGAGGTAATTGAATTTGTGAGCGCGGGTGAGATGACCTTTCACGCTGAGAGACCGGGACGGGTGGTCAGGACTCTGCCATGAAATTAAAACGTAAACGCAACAGGATCAGGTGAAAGAAGAGACACCGTATATTAAGGACAGGATGCCTTCCCCCATGCACACACGCACCGGCTCTATGAATTGTATGAGGGCTTATAGAGTTGAATTATAGATGTGCTTTGGCAGGGTGAGTGACTGGCAGTGAGATCCCGAGACCTCGAGTTTCAGCAATGAGCATTTATTTAAGGCTCGAGAGTCACTATGATTGGTCACTCTCTTGTTTTTTTTCCCTATATAGAAATATCTATCCCCAGGATTGCACTGCATTCCCTTATTTGACAGAAATGCTTCGCGTCCCAGCATCCCCTGGGTCTTGAACTGCAGGGACTGGTGATATGGCCATTCTTACTCAACTCCGGTTGTCAATCAACCTCAGCTGCTGTTAGAATGATGTATGTTGATGTAATCTAGACCATTTTTCATTGCAGTCTGTATTAAAATCTGCGAAACAAAGAAAAAAAAAGAGCCTGAAGCTGTTTGAGTTACTAGTGAACTGGTCTGAATCATTTTGACTTGACGGTGTATTTCCACACAGTTTTTTTTTGTACTGTGAAGGAATTATGGAAATAGTTTCGTCATGCTTACTCACCTGTGCCACGATGACAAACTGAACATTACGGAATACAACACTTAAGGCAAAAAAGTCAGACGTTAGTTGCTGAATGTAATGGAGAATTGTTGTGCTGCCATTTCAAAGGAAAAGATATTGCCAGAATGCCAAGATGAAGGAAAAATAGCTAAAAATAGAACATTTATTTATATAATGTAAGGCTTCCTAAGTAAAAGAAGTTATACCACTGTTTATATAGTCTTTAGCTGCATATATACTTCATAATCAAGCTATAATACAATATGATAAAATATAATATAATATAAGGGCGGTGTGGTGGCTCAGTGGTTAGCATTGTCATCTCACAGCAAGAAGGTCGCTGGTTCAAGCCCCGGCTGGGTCAGTTGGTGTTTTTGTGTGGAGTTTGCATATTCTTCCCGTGTTTGCATGTGTTTCCTCCGGGTGCTCTGGTTTCCCTCCCAGTCCAAAGACAATGACACGCTATAAGTGAATTGAATAAGCTAAATTGGCCATAGTAAATGTGAGAGTGTGTGGGTGTTTCCCAGTACTGGGTTGCGGCTGGAAGGGCATGCATAACATATATGCTGGATAAGTTGGCGGTTCATTCCACAGTGGTGACCCCTGATAAATAAAGGGACTAAGCCGAAGAAAAATGATTGAATTATATAATATAATATAATATAATATAATATAATATAATATAATATAATATAATATAATATAATATAATATAATATAATATAATACTTATATGCAAAATACTGACAAACTCAACTATTAGGTTGAAAATTGATTTAAAAAAAATAAAGTTGGACATATTTACTAACATATGGGTTGAAATCATAATGATGACAAATTGTAGAGCTGATGCAAACATATCCATATCACTGCTGTTGTGTTAATGAAAAGCATACAATGTTTTCAGGTTTAAGTTGAAAACTGTGTCATGAAAATCACATATCAGTAAAAGCACATATCAGCTTGGAAAAAAGCTCAGAGGACTGATCATATATATATTATATCAGTGCCATATGTTAAAATTGTCATGTTTTATAGATTTCAGGTTTTTGTCAGTTTTTGTATGTGTGTATCAGAGGCATAACTATTGAGAGGTCTTTCTAAGACCCATTAAAGATGCTATCTGTAATTTTATTTAGAATTAAGTTGCTTTCTTCTAGCCCAGTTTAAATGGCACCTAGGTTACCTCTATTTCCAGATTTAATATACTGTAAGTCTTTTGTGTCCCCAGAATGCGTCTGTAAAGTCTCAGCTCAAAACACCCATTAGATTATTTATTATAGCTTTCACTAGTTTGTATTTTGCAGCTCTCAACAGCTTTTTGCTGTTTTTGTGTACTGGGCCTTTAAGGCTAGTCCTCCCCATCCACCGTTCCCATGTGCCTGTCAGTGTGCCTCTATCTCCACCCTCGGCTGCCTCAGACAAGTTCTGACAGACATAAAGGAAGCTGACCTTACGTAATGTTTGTGAGAAATACTACAGTAAGACCTTTACCAATGACTATTTGATGTATTTTTTGTGGAGCTGCAAGGATGAGTCACACACAATGTCGTTACAAAGTTCACGCACAGACACAGACACAGACACACACAGACACACAGACACACACACACACTGCGGAGACACACACACACTGCGGAGACACACACATACAGCGCGCACATTTAGCCTTGCACTGTCTTTGCACGCAAATGTGACATGATACAGGTTAATATCCGCTGCTGTATGGATATCTGTTACGTTAATGTACAAAATAAACCTGATTCAACGTCCACAAACTGGGATTGAAGCATCTTCTTTTATAATTGTTCTGACACTGTGGTGATGAAGTAAAGCTGAAGTAAATCGCTGTAATTCATTACACACATGCACTGTTTTAAAACATTTTAAACTTGTAAAACTCACTCTTGATCACATTTGATGATGATTGATGATCCTAACAAACTGAACAGATCTTTTATTCTCGGTTGCTTTGCTTTTTTATTCCTGTCTTGTTGATATGATTATGCGCGTTACTACGGAGGCATGTTAATAAGCAGCTGTCAATCAATTCGGTGGGCGGAGGGACCGCACTCCTACGTCAAGTTGCAGTCGATCTCAAAACAGCTCCAATTGGTCCACCGTTTTTATGTTGTTAAATTGAAAAAAGTACTGGGTGTGTTTGTATCACCCCAATATGATGGTCTACACACTATACCTACACATATGGCTGTCCAAACAGCTAGAAAAGTAGATTTTTCACCATATGTGCCCTTTAAATTATAGTCTTGAAGTTGGAGTGAAATCAAAATTGACATTTCGCGCCATTTGCTGGAAGAAATTAAATCCCCATCCAATCAAGTTTCTGAAGTCAAAACTTAAGCAAATTATTTTCCAAAATGGCCCTGTTTTAGTTTTAACATCATGCTGATATAGCAACACCCGTGGCATTTGCTTGCAGGTTAAGTTATCTGTTTGTTTGACCAATGGCTGACAGTCAGAGTTTACTGGAGAAATTATAAACATTGCATTCTGTAGTTGACACTGCCAATCAGTCTGGCACAGCAACGCCTCAGCTAATGGTGTGAGTTTGTGGGCGTGGCCGTCAGATCAGACAACCAATGAAAACTCACAGAATTGCGGCAGTGGCTTAGAGAGCCACTTGCTTGGCATAAATGACACCATTTACCTTTAAATCCTGAGAATATTCATATTCAATTATATTTCCCTTCCTGAATAGAGCTATATAAAAAGAAGTTATTCCCCAAAACGGCCCTGTTGTAGTTTTAACATCACTCTGATATAGCAACACTGGCTCCACCGAAGGCATTGCTTGCAAGCAGAGTTATTTGTTGTTTGATCAATAGCTGACAGTCAGATTTTACTGGAGAAACCTATTTGTAAACGTGTATTATAAACATTGCATTCTGTAATTGACCCCGCCAATCAGTCTGGCATAGCATAGCCTCAGCTAATGATGTGAGTTTGTGGGCGTGGCCTTCAGTTCAGACAACCAATGAAAACGCAGAGGCTTAGAGAGTCACTTGCTTGGAAGAAAGGACACTCTTTACCTTTAAATCCTGTGAATATTCATATTCAATTATATTTTCCTTCCTGAATACAGCTGTATAAAAATAAACTATTTCCCAAAATGGCCCTGTTGTAGGTTCAACTTCACTCTGATATAGCAACACTGGTACCACCAATGGCATTTGCATGTAGCTGGAGTTATCTGTTTGTTCAACCAATGGCTGACAGTCAGAATTCACTGAAGAAACCTATTTGTAAATATGTATTATAAACATTGCATTCTGTAGTTGGCCCTGCCAATTAGTCTAGCACAGCAACGCCTCAGCTAATGCTGTGAGTTTGTGTGTGTGGCCTTTAGTTCAGACAACCAATCAAAACTCACAGAATTATGGCAGGGGCTTAAAGAGCCACTTGCTTGGCATAAATGACACCATTTACCTTTAAATGCTGAGCATATTCATATTCAATTATATTTCCCTTCCTGAATAGAGCTATATAAAAAGAAGGTATTTCCCAAAATGTCCCTGTTGTAGTTTTAACATCACTCTGATACAGCAACACTGGCTCCACCAATGGCATTTACTTGCAGGCGGAGTTATCTGTTCCTTGACCAATGGCTGAAAGTCAGAGTTGACTGGAGAAACCTAGTTGTAAACGTATTATAAACATTGCATTCTGTAATTGACCCCGCCAATCAGTCTGACACAGCAACACCTCAGCTAATGGTGTGAGTTTGTGTGCCTGGCCTTTAGTTCTGATAACCAATGAAAACTCAGCTGCTTAGAGAGCCACTTGCTTGGCATAAACGACACCCTTTACCTATAAATCCTGAGAATATTCATATTCAATTATATTTCCCTTCCTGAATAGAGCTATATAAAAAGAAAGTTCATTAAGTCTGTGATTAACCTCGCAATTCCTCCAGTGTCCCTTCATCTGGTAGAGAGATTGCATAAGCATTCAAACCGGAGAGGAAGTCATTATGGAGTCTGTTAAAATTTCACCCCCTACCAAATTCAGTGCACTTTTATTCATATCGCAAAGCTCCATATTTTCCTACGACGAGGAGACCTGTGACTCTACCTAACGCATGAATTATATAACGCGAGGGCTGTTCCATACGTGGCTTCACTGGAAACAAAGGGGCAATTATTTTAGGGGTGCGGTAATTTTTTTTTTTTTACGTGCTGCCAGCAGTGCAGGATAGTTGGGCTTGCTAGAACGACTCTCCTCTCTCGCTCCCTTTGCGCGCACCATGAAATGGAAATTTACATTCACTTAGAGGTGCCGGGGAGCTCTGCTGCAGACAGCTGTATATTTAATGAGAGCAGAGAGGTTTAATTACGTCTGTTTTAAACAGGCAAGACTTCTGCTCGGCAATGACAAGGGAACCAGTGCGCGGAGAGCTGGAGGAGGAAAAAGGCGGCAGATGATTTCTCCTCGTTCCCTGAAGCTGCGGCAGAGAACGGCAGGCACTTTGGCTGCAATTATTCCAAATTTATTCCTCTGCTGTTTTTACACCAAAAAAACCCCAGCATCCTTGCAGAAGAAAGGGAAATCGTAAGCATTAGTTGTGTCAGGGAAAGAAAACAACAGTCATCGTCTCCTGATACTTGTCACATTTTCGACTAATATATCTTTAGTTATCTTATGAAAAGGTGAAAAAGGAGCATATTGGTTGGTTAATGGAGGGTTCATGTTTATGCGCATTAAAAAACATGATTTTTTTTCACTTTACTGTACTTTTTTGACAAGTAGGTCAATAGTGCACATTAAAGTATAGGTGGGATTAATAGTACGCATTGCTCACTGATATTAATATAAAGCTGTCAAACAGTAGATATATATATGTTTAGGGGTTAAAGACTAAAAGATGCATGTGAATAGTATGGGTTGTTGACATGATGTTGCATTTCCACTGTAACACATGACCAAAATGTACAGTTAAAGTCAGAATTATTAGCCCACTTGTATATTTTTTTCTCCAATTTCTGTTTAACGGAGAGAAGATTTTTTTCAACAAATTTCTAAACTTTGATCAGTAGACAATCCAAAAATTGCTTAAGGGGGTTAATAATTTTGACCTTAAAAAAGGTTTTAAAAAGATTAAAAACTACTATTATTCTAACTGAAATAGAGCAAGTAAGACTTTCTCCAGAAAAAAAAATATTATAGGAAATACTGTGAAAAATTCCTTGCTTTGGTAAACATCATTTTGGAAATATTTGAAAAAGAGGTTCACAGGAAGGCGAATAAATTTGAGTTCAACTGTACAGTATATATGTGGTATTGTCATCATTTAAAATGCAGTGAATGGTTAAACTTTCCTTTGTACTTTTCCTTCTTGTTATAAAATCTGCTGCGTTAGTACTTTTTTTTTTTTTTGAGTCAAATCCGAAAACTGTCCTATGATGTGACTGTCCCAAGCATAATTCAATAAATTTCAGCTCGTATAGGGTGACTCGTATATCGGCGCCCCAAGTCGGCGGCTGTCCGTGGCGCCCAGCTACGACTCAAGACATTGTTCATATTTCTGCCGGGCCACAGAGCACCATCTGAATAGTTTCATTTTAAATAACATGAGAATGTGTGCGTCTGAAAGGGACTAAGCCGAAAAGAAAATGAATGAATGAATGTGTGCGTCTGGTATGATACTTCCAACTGTCATGTGTGCACTGTGTCGCGGCGCTGAGCTGTGCATCCGGTGTGCAACTCTCTTAAGAGTGTTTACCAGTACTGGGATGCAGCTGGAAGGGCATTCACTGTTTAAACAAGAAACAGAGTGCTCGATCAAAAACAAACACCTTGAGATAAAGGTCAAAAGAAAATCGCCACACTTCCACTATAGCTCTCAATTTTTTTTAATGTAACAAATTTGTTACATTAAAACAATCTTGAGAGCTAAAGTGGCAGTGTGCTGATTTTCTTTTGATCTTCATCCGCTGTGTAAAACATATGCTGGATAAGTTGGCGGTTCATTCCGCTGTGGTGACCCCTGATGAATAAAGGGACTAAGCTGGAAAAGGAAAGGAAAATGAATAAAAGAATGAATACAGCTCGTATAAATTAAAAAGACAACCGTAAAACCGTTCATACATACCTCAGGCCTATTTTTACAGGTGGCTATTTTAGTAAATAGCAATCAATTTTTTACATTTATATTTTTTAAAAACGGGCAACACAGTGGCACTGTCACCTCACAGCAAGAAGGTTGCTGGTTCGAGTCCCAGCTGAGTCAGTTGGCATTTCTGTGTGGGGTTTGCATGTTCTCCCGTGTTGGCCTGGGTTTCCTCCAGGTGCTCCAGTTTCCCCCACAGTCAAAATACATGTGCTGTAGGAGAACTGAATAAACTAAATTGGCCGTAGTGTATGTGTGTGCATGTGAGAGTGTATGGTTGTGTAAAACATATAGTGGATAATTCCGCTGTGGCTGTGGCAACCCCTGATGAACAAAGGGACTAAGCTGAAGGAAAATGAATGAATATTTCTAAGAATTTCATACTCATTTTGTGACTGAAAACAATGCCCACTGCATGATGTGACACTATTTGTTCAATTAAAATCAGCCATACAATAAAAAATAATTATTCAAAAGTAATTTTTACATAACTTTTTGCAACCACTATATAATTGTTAAGTTTTGTTGTCCTTTGGTGTTACACCCCTATTTATTGAAAATGTGCAAAAAGTCTGACACGTCATGGAAAAAAAACTAATATTATTCTTATTTTCATTCTTATATATACTGTAAAAAGTGCTGGGATCAACCACAATTGATTTGTGTTGGGACAACATGAAGGAATTAAGTTAAATTATCAGTTTTTACAAATTAAAGTGGATTGAACATGAAACAATTAAGTTGTTCCCCAAAAAAACTCAATAATTATGTTTTTTCATAAAATATTTTGAACAAACAGCAAACGTCATTTTTTGAGTGTATATAACCTTCATATCCTCCTCTTCTTTTTCAGGGCTAAAGCGACATGTTTTGTGTTCACTTCGACTGACTATTTTCAATTTAATTCTCATATTTACAGACCACCAACCTGACAACTGTATAAAAAAATTAAGAAAGCTCTTCTTCTTCTGCATGTTAGGCTTATTCTGAAAACCTAGCCCTATATACATCTCTAGAGATCACGAATTGTGTTGCCAGAAGTATGTATGGCTGCATTTTGTCTTTAAAACGAACGCTCTGGGAGGGTATGACTTTTGTGTGGACAACGTTCCCGCTGTTACCAGTTTGTCCAGTAAGCTCGCCTTGTAATTCAGTGGACTTGAGATTCAGAGAGAAATTGACCACGACGACGGGGTTCGAGTCCGGCAAAGAACGGTTCCAGAAAGCAGTTAAGACAAAAACAGAAGCCAAAAAATTAAATAAACAAGTAAATAACAGGGTGAGAATGTGGTAAAATCTGAAAACTTGGTAAAAATCAGGGAAGGGCTTTTCTTTTTCTGGATTGCTTTTTAAAACTGTTGGTTGGGTTTAGGGAAGGAGGAGGGTGGGTAAGTAGATCAGTCAGTCAGTCAAAAGCGGGCTCTGGTTGATTTACGTGAAAACAGCAGCCGCAAATGGCACTCGCGAGAGAAATTTGGGATCTGAAAAAACATACACAGCGGCATCTGGTGGATTTGCGAAAACAAAAACTGCAAAAAAAACTTAGCTCCTGGGACATACTTGGCGCTCTCCAGAAATGTATATAGCGGTACGTTTTCAGAATGAGCCTTGGTTGGCATTAAAAATTCATATAATAAACATAGAAAGCCATTTAAAATGCACCCAAATATTTTATTTTTGTTCTTCTGGTTGTGATGAGGAATATGCAGTAACATAGATACTTTATTCATATTTATTAGCTTACATTTACTTAATTTCTCCTCTTATTGTAAAAACAAGCGCATCTATCTTTGACAACTGAATTAGATTTCATACGCTAAAAGGAGTACAAGTTCAATGATCTATATTATAATGCATATTTTATCCATTCAGAGGGACAAAATGCAAGACCCTGTAGCATTTGCATCGATGACATCATGCAAGGTGATCTCGTATGATAATTTATAAGCATCATTTCAATACCATCGAAACAGCTCTAAAAGCTGTGGATGGATGTAATGAGGGTCATTTTGAAAATGGTTCTCGAGAGTCTCTGCGGTGGATTAGGCTTTGAAAAACATGTCATTGATGCATCTCAGAATAGCAGAGAAACTAATCACGACGTCCTGGAAAAATGCATTAGATAAAAAACAAAGCTGAGGACATTTTTGATCCTTTAGACCAGAAGAAACCCAAACACACAGGTGATGTTTCAATTTTGTGCTTTGTGGCAATTCGATAGAATTTTTACATTTTGTACTGCATGAAAATCTACTTGGATCACAATTAACTTTTTAAGTTAATTATTTAAGTTAATTAAACATGCATTTACTATTATTTTTAAAAATTTATATTTTACTGTCTAGAATACTGAAAACAATCTATTGCTCAAGGTCATATTAACAAATGTAAGGATATTTAATTAGATATTTTGCTGTGAAATTAAAGAAGAAGGTCACAATGTATGACAATATATACACTAAACACAAAATGATTAAATTAACTTCATTGTTTTTACAAATTTAAGTGGATTAAACATAAAACAATTAAGTTATGCCAAAAAAAACTCAAAAATTGTGTTGATTCAGCTTATTTTAGATAAGTAGTTTGAGGAAGCAGCAAACATTTTTTGAGCCTATGAAATTCGGAATAAATCAGACTTTTTATAGAATTAAACAAATATTGACATTTTTTTAAACTCTTAAGAAAATAAATCCAGTAAGTCCAAAGAAACTGACAATTTGCTGACAAAGCTGGCAAAAAAGTGGTCTCTCTCTTTCTCTCTTTTTATCATTTACTTACACTGTACACACACTCACAATCAAAGAAATTAAGTTACGTTTTTAAAAATTTAAGTAGATTGAACATAATACAATTAAGTTGTCGCCCCAATAAACTTGATAATTGTGTTGTTTCAACTCATTTTAAATAAGTAGTTTGAACAAACAATAAATGTACACACACACACACACACACACACACACACACACACACACACACACACACACACACAAAAGACACACACATATACAAATATCATCAATATGTCAAGCTTAGTTTTAAAGTAGCAAAATATGAGACAGTATATGATGGATATATAATAGTATTTTGTTTTATAATATTAATGAAAGTATACATTTAATCTTTATATAGGAATCTATAAATTCTTTTTACATATTTGGGTCCATCACTCAAGGATGATTGTATTTGGCTGACAGTAACAAAAATTAAAAAAAAAAAAAAAAACTAATTATTATAAATGGGGTGACACGGTGGCTCAGTGGTTAGCACTGTCGCCTCACACCAAGAAGGTCGCTGGTTCGAGTCCTAGCTGGTCAAGGTGGCATTTCTGTGTGGAGTTTGCACATTCTCCCTGTGTTCGCGTGGGTTTCCTCCACAGTCCAAACACATGCGGTACATGTGTATGAGTGTGTCTGAGAGTGCATGGGTGTTTCCCAGTACTGGGTTGCAGCTGGAAGGTAAAACATATGATGGATAAGTTGGCAGTTCATTCTGCTGTGGCTACCCCTGATGAATAAAGGGACTAAGCCGAAGGCAAGATTAATGAATGAATAATTAAAAATGTAAAACCCTTAACTTAATTGTTTAAAAGTTGGCATTCACTATAGAGCTTTAGAAGAAATACAAAATCCACCTGGGGATACTCATGCCGAGGCCTCTTGAGATTGTGCAGCACCACCTTTGAAGAGATAATGCCAACCATCAAGGACCTGAAGGACAACAAAAACGAAGAGATGATGCCAACCATAGAGGACTTCTAGAGGTCTCTATAATCCAGAACTAGGCCGTATCTTGAGCAGATGCTGTGGCAGTCATGAAGGAGTGGAGAGCATGAGGCTGATTCCTGAAAGACCCCAGTGACAGACGAGTCTCTGCATGTGGGCCAGCCTGAACACTTGCCGGTGACGTACTCACACCTGCAGCTTTTCCACGATGGACGTCCAGCATTCTCCTGCCTCCAAGTTTGGCCAGTTTTTTTTTCCTTTACTTTCATCAATTGGTGAAGTTTGTTTCTCGCCGCTGTCGCCACTGGCTTGCTTGGTTCGGGACTTGTGGAGCTGCGCATCGATGGATTTGCTCTTCAAGGTTTGGACTTTCAGCAGTGAAAATTAAACCACACTGAACTAAACTAAACTGAACTTCAAGTCTGAAAACCGAACTGACAGTTTCAATTTACTAGATCTTCTATGTTAAGTTGCTTTGACACAATCTACATTATAAAAGCGCTACACAAATAAAGATGAATTGAATTGAAAAAAAAATAAAAACATTCCATATTGTATGTTCTTTAAACTTCCTGTAATAAGAGGAAATACAACAGCACTCCATAAGCTCTTTAACACACCAGCAGTGGAAGCACAAACTACACAATCAGCATGGCAGTGAAATTACCTGCCCAAACAAGCACCGGATTCATTAGCATGCTAAGTCTGTTTATAAGTTACAGCTCTTAGCAACTTCTCACAGCAAGCTCGGCACCAACATACACAAGAGCTCCAGGGCAAAGCGGATATTGAAAATCAGTTCCTATTAATATCAAGTGATCTCCTAAAACTATTAACTCCAATGGAGGAAGACGGAACTCCTGAAAATGAAGTGAAAAGGAAATATAGATTTGGTGTTACAGAGTTGAAGTCCCTGGATGCTACGAACTCAGCTTGGCTTTAATTAAAGGGAAATTCAACCAGGGATCTCAGACTAAACCTCTTTTGCTGGGGTGAGACATTTAATTATCAGTTTCTGGAGTCTCTCTCTCAGAATTTTAGGGGGGTTTGATATCGAAGTTAGTTGTAAAGTTGTTTTAAACTTTTAATTTAATTAGAATTTTTGTCTTGACAGATGGTTTTACGTTGATGAAAAACATACAATATTTTCATTCACATTACTGCGCACCCACATTCTCCTCTTCAATTGTTAGCTGGATTGTTGTAAATAGCCAATTGAATTTGGTTTAAGAAATCAAGCTCTTTCTGATCAATTCATTTCATTTTCCTTCGGCTTAGCCTTTGATTTATCAGAGGTCGCCACAGCGAAATAAACCGCCAACTATTCCGGCAAGTGTTTTACACAGCGGATGCCCTTCCAGCTGCAACCCAGTACTGAGAAACACCCATACACACTCGCATTCACACACGCAGTGGATGCCCTTCCAGCGCAAACCCAGTACTAGGAGACATCCAAACACACACACTCATACACTACGGCCAGTTTACTTAATTCGATTTACTTATAGCGCATGTCTTTGGACTGTGAGGGAAACCGGAGCACCCGGAGGAAACCCACGCAAACACAAGAAGAACATATAAACTCCACACAGAAATGCCAACTGACCCAGCTGGGACTCAAACCATCAATCTTCTAGCTGTGAGGCGACAGTGCTAAACACTGAGCCACCGTGCCACCTCAGTACAATCAGTTTTGAGACAAAACGTTTCGGGTTGTCTCCTTATTGATTCCCTCTAAAGAGATGGTCAGAGGAAAGTGCTATGTGCAGAACATTTCAAATGAAAACAAGGCAAATAAAACAAAACCGAAAACTAAATGCTAGAATGCAGTTATCCCTCCAAACAGAAATTAGAGTAGATTTATCGCTCACTCATGCCACTGAAAGCTTTTTCCAGCATTCTGCAAGTTCACTGCATCCCTCCACATTTTCTCTGCGTCTCTGGCTGTGTTTTCTTTTCGACCCTGCTTCCTCTGTTCCATTTTCTCAGTGTTTGGATTAGGGCAGACTTGAACTTCCCCCCGTCTCCCAGCCAGTCATGAATCATAGCGTGGCAGAGGCCGCAGGACCCAGGGGGGCTGTCAACCTCTCCTGACGGGGCCCAACCTCAACATAACAAGTGGCTGACCGGCTCAAGCACCGCTCAGGGCCCTGGGATTATATTGGGACATTGTTGCACAAGGGAGGAGACACTTCTAGAAGAAAGAAGTACCTAAAACCTGATGTTAACATTCAGATTTATTGACATGTCAAGCACGTATGTATATGCAACAGCCCCTTAAGGCCAATTCACACTGCACTGACAGACGGGGTTGCTGGATCAGCGTGCTACCGCTGTTAGGGAGACCTAGTTTTTTTTGTTGTTGTGTCTTGGAATATCTGAAAAGTGACATACTATAAGCTGGTTATCTGTCGTTGAAGTGTGAGTTGGCCTTCAAGGGTGTCAGACTCATGAATATTTGTTTTATTACATATTCATGACAACTGTTTATGATATGTAATAAAACTTAGTGTAACTAGTGTAATTAGTGTAACTATTATGACACCTGACTATCATGATTCTGCTCATCGTAGACTAACATCCTGCAAATTTAAGGGATTTCCATAGCTGTCCATGGACCCTTTTTACAAGACTGTTATGATCCATTTAACGATCACCAGCATCTCAAATCCTTGAAAGTTTTTTTAAATTTAGATTTTTTTTAAAAAACGTATGTCCATTAAAATGTATTTACATATGTATTATATCATCAATTATTGCTTGTGCGAGGTGTTTTTAATGCACCGTCTATGGGTGCAGGACAGTAAGTTTGACTTTTTTTCTCTGTTCTGGCTGCCGGTATCACATCCCAGGCTCATTATGGATACGTACCCCTGTATACATTTCTAGAGAGTGGGAAATACATCCAAGGAAGTACATTGTTTTTGCAGTTTTTGTTTTCGCGAAACCATCAATGCCCCCTGTTTACGCTTTTCAGATCTCAAATTTCTCTCGCAAGTGCCATTCGCTTCTCTTTTTGTGGAAATCCACCAAAGGCCGCTGTCGACTGACTGACTGACCGACATAGTGTTTTCAAAAGCACCGTTTGACCCCCCACTGCCCTCCCTAAACCAAACCGTCAGTGTTTTCAAAAGCAATCCAGAAAAACAAAAGTCCTCGTGGCCGCCTGCCTTTTACCACGTTTACATATCTTACCAAATTCTCACCCTGTTATTTACTTTACTGGCGGCACCATACCGCCACGTAGAATTCCTTTTAAAACGAAATGCAGCCATACGTACCTCTGGATACATAATTTGTGCTCTCTAAAAATGTACAGGGCTACATATTCACAATGAGCCTGTGTTGGTTTATCAGTTTCACTTTTTAAAAAAAAATCCTTTTCCTGAAAGTCTTGATAACACATCGATGAGTTTTTCTTTTATTATTTCAGCAAATAAGATTGGAAAAAAAAAATTGTTGTACTCTCCCATTCACTGCATGCCAAGTTTACCTAACTATGACGACTTCCGCTAATAAGAAACCCAGAAATGTAAAAAGGGTCCATTGTTTTTCTGTAACTGTTACAATGTTTGTATCCAATAATAATGATCCCATTTTCAAAATAAAAGTCCCATATACATAATATGGGGAAATAAATTTGGTGTAATGCTGTGGCCAATCAAAAACAGTCTGGGGAGTGTATATTATTGATACCATGTGGGGTATCGAAGTTTGTGTTTTGTTCTGATTGGCCTGATATTCACCAGGATCTATGGCACTTTTAAGAATAGCCATTTAAGTTATATTTCAGAGACTTTTAGCAAATTTGTCAGATACATGTAGTACCTGACATGACTGCCTGTGGGACGTAGAGATGCTGAAGTATAATCTGTGGTTTCTATGAAAGCCTATGACTTTTTAAAATAAATTGTATCATCCAGCTTACTTTTGCTGCCAGAGAAACATAAATTTCAACACAGGCACATTGTGGATGTGTACCACTGTCTACATTTCTGGAGAGTGCAAATTACTCTGAAGTAGCCAGATCTCTGGCTGCTTTTCGCCTTTAAAATTAACACTACGGGCGGTATGATGCCGCCGACAGCTTCTGTTCCTTTTCGCGCTACCAGCGGACTGCCTACCTCCATATGGACAGCTTTTCTGGTGTTACCAGTTTGCCCAGTAGCTTACCACGTATGCTGATGGACTTGGGTTGTGGAGTTGAGTTGATCGCGACGACGAGGTTCAAGTCCAGCAAAGAACGGTTCCAGAAGCCAGGTAAAACAAAAGCAAAACATAAATAAATGAATAAATGAACAACAGGCTGAAAACATGGTGAAATTACATGGCTGCAACTGCTTTTCTTTTTCTAGATTGCCTTTGAAAACTCTATCGGTTGGGTTTAGGGACAGGGGGTGGGCAAGTTCTTCAGTCAGTCAGTCAGTCGACAGCAAGCTGGCCTGGTCTGCTGAAGTGTATATTGCGGCCTCTGGTGGATTTATGAGAGAAGAGGACATGTGAGAGAAATTTGAGATCATCAAAAAGCTTACACAGCGGCCTGTTTTTCACCTTCCCCAGAAATAGTAGACTAGTACCTATCCATAATGAGCCCGTGTTGATCAATTTATTGTGGGGAATGAGTAGACTTTGCTCATTTAAATATAATATTGCATTGTAACATGTTATAATTTAAAACGCACAGTGAAACAAAACGAATGTTATGTTGCCAAGACTGAACTGTAGGAAACACAGTCCTAGTGTAATACCTGACATATATTTGCATCAGCATTCCCACAGGCTCAAACTCAGAATTTCAGTATTAGCTGCAGGGTTATTCTTTGCTTGTTCTTTACACAAACATATTATTACATTGCAATTTACACAGGTCTCCAAAATAACAAAGGTAACACTAGTTCAATGTGAAAAGTCTTAAGACGGTGCAAATCATAGAATTTATGTTTTGCACCTATTATGCAAAAATCACTTTTATAAGGGGTTTAAACAGTTGTGTGGCAACAGTGTGTTAATATAACCAGCTTCTAATGGTAAAAATGTATTCATTTATTTTTTTTTTATAATCACACTTTGATTGACATTCTGCCTTTGCACATGTCATCAGATAGAAAAGCCCCACCCATTAGTGACAATCTCTCCCTCATTAGCATAGAATGTCAGTCGAATGTCAGTTTGAATCTGTCATTATGCTGACACATAGGCATTTGTAGCTCCGCCCTCTTTTGAAAAGAGCACAATGTCATTTGAATTTAAAGCGACAGTCACCAAAATGGCACATTTAGGATCAAATCAGTGTCAAAGAGATATTTAACATTATTTGAGGGGTATTTTGAGCTGAGACTTAAATGCTGAAATATTTTTATTATTATTATTTTAATGTCATAAAGATATCCCAGATTATATACAAGTCTGTTAAAGTAGGGACAGGGTTACAACTGTGAATTTGATTGCCTGGGATGTGGTTGAAATAAAGGTCTTGTGAAATTCTGCAGGAAATCAAGAAATTCTGACTGACAGAAATTCTCTGCACAATTATTATCTCCGGCTCTCGCAGACCTTCCCTCAGGTGATGTCTCATTCTCTGTTTCACTCCGGGCAATCCATTCCCATCCATCACATGAAGAACATACATTTCTATCCAACCTCACAGCTTTCAAGGTCAACTTAACCGCACGGAATGTTTAGCTAGCCTACAAGGTCAACACTGATTTTATACGTGTGGACAGATCCAAACCCCTTGTCTTAGCAATCCATAAATCATTGAGATAGTCTGCATTTGTTACACCTGAAAGTGTCGGTTAATGTTTATGATGCAAATGTGTGCTTTGTGTTCTTTCATTAAATACATTTAATCACAGATTTTTTTCTATATTTGCAACATATAACAGTTTTTTATCATTTAAATACATTTGTAACATTCATTTATTTTTTCATTAATTTATTTTCCTTTGGCTTAGTCTCTATTTCAGAGGTCGTCATAGCGAAATAAACCACCAACTATTCCAGCATATATTTTATGCAGCAGAAGCCCTTTCAACTGCAACCCAGTACTGGGAAACATCCATATACACTCATTCACACTCATATACTACGGACAATTTAGTTCATTCAATTCACCTACACCACATGTCTTTGGAGTGTGAGGGAAACCAGAGCACCCAGAGGAAACCCAACCACGGTGAGAACATGCAAACTCCACACAGAAATGCCAACTGGTCCAGTCGGCACTTGAACCAGCGACCTTCTTGCTGTGATGCAACCAGGGCTGGCTATGTTACTACAAAAAAAGTACTTACTAATTACTGATTACATGATTACAAATTCACTTTAATTACTTTTCTAATTAGTTTGTCTAAAAAAGTAACTTGGTTTCTCAATAAGTAATTGAATTACTTGACAAAAAACTGAAAATACACATAAATCTCAACGCAATGACAATAGAAATTAAACTCTGTGTCTAAAAATTAGCACTTTCCTTAGATTTAAAACAATATATGTATCACAAAACATTTTAAATTAATGACACCATATTTTATAAATATCATATATTGACACATTACAAAAACATTTGATTGTTTCTTAAACATGTGCAGTTGTTGGACAGATAAAACCATCTTTAGCTGAAACATCGAGTTATGCTAAATATGTTAAGAATAAAAAAATATATAAAAATAACACTTATTCTTATTATTGCTGATATGCCATTTTCTTAATAAATGCTAAAGGTTATATATATATATATATATATATATATATATATATATATATATATATATATATATATATATATATATATATATGTGCAATATCACATGAGTAGCAATGCGATATGGCTGTATATCGGCACTGGTGAGGGGCATGTGTTATAGTGATGTGATATTGCGTTTATACAACAGTTTGACGACATAATTGTGTGTATAAAAAAGAAAATCAAACACTGGGAGTCTCACAATCCCTTTTGTAAGAAAAACTGCTTTCTTCCGCCGTTCACATCTGCAGCTGACGGTCAACACAGCAGAAACCGTTGCTACTTCACCAACATCACTTTAGAGCTAGTATTTCAATGATGCTCTAGCGTAATGTCTAAAATGATGACAAAACAGGTGATTTTGCTAAGATTTTATTATTATAAGACTGAACGACATGAAATGCCATCAGTCTACAGAGATTTCACAATATTTCTCTGTTGCAATCAGGATGTCAATAATTAACCCCAAAAAGCCAAAGCAAAGCAAACACTACCAGATTACTGTAGTATAAATTCAGCACTACAAAACACAAGAGAGAGATCAACTTAGAATGTCACTTACCTGTTGTATAATGATTTGATTAGACATAGTTTGAAAAACGAAAAGAAAACGATGAGTTTTTCTCCCTCTAAGGACTTATTATGCGATCTCTGTCGCCATCTTGTGGCAGTCAACTATCAATTTCTTTGCTCTGACAGGCTGATGGCCGAATCTCATGCTGAATCTCTGAAATTATAAATATTTTAAAATAGGCACTATCCTTATAAATGAACTGCATAGTTGCAATCTAAACAACTACATTCTTGCCTAAAAAGCCGCAAACGTAAATTATGCAATATTTGTCAAACTGTAGTGTCCTCTGCTTGTCACTGTATGTGGGCGAAGTAATACACGATGGTGAATTGTGAACATGGCAGAATATCGCATGGCTATCAGCCAATCAGAGTCAAGAACCAGACAGAACTGTTATATATATATATATATATATATATATATATATATATATATATATATATATATATATATATATATATATATATATATATATATACATACATATATATACATACATACATACATACAGTATATGCTTTGGTGGACTGATTTTTATACTGTTACATTTATGTATAGTATTTAAGGCAAACATATTATAAGTAGCTGTAATTAAATGACCTAAAAATGAAAAGAAATCCTTTATTTTTCCATCAGAGAAGTAATTTAATTACAGTCACTATTTACTTTGTAACTAATTGCACCCAACACTGGCTGCAGCCACACATAAATTTACATGTTATTTTTATTTTCAACAAATGAAGTAAGTTCTGGAATGAATAGCACAGTGACTTTCATAGTTAATGCTCAGAAAAGCTTTTTGAACACTTTTCCAGACAGGCATAAAAAAGTTTGTGTGTGGCAGCACAACAGCTGCTCTTGTTGCTAAGGTAAACAGGCCGTCCTGCTCTCTCACTCTCTTTTTGTGTCATTACTCCTCCAAACGAGCGGAAAGGAAAGTCACTCGGCGTAGTAACAGCTCCCCGGACGGCCGTCCCCATGCAGAACCATGCCAAAAATCACCGGTTGGTTGTTTGCCCACGCAGTGCAAAAAAAAAGGAGAGAGCAGCGCCATATCAGAGCTCACACCAGGCGGGGGCCGTCCGGAGGTCTTATCCCTTAAGACCACTGAAATATTTAGGATGGTGGAAACAACTTTTTCTCAACCTTGAAGCAGCATATAGCATATGTTACCATTTCAGTATGGAAAAGAAGTAAAGTGAGCAGTAAAATCAGCAATGAGATTAAATGAAGAGCAGACTTGTGCAATAAGCCTATTTATATAGCTTCCATCATAATTTTGCTTAATCTGTAAAGCAAAAATGCTAATTGTTTTCAGACAGGTTTCCCAAAAACGTCATACTGTACATCTTATTGGCCAATCAAACAGATAGACCCATCTCATGTTATTGGTTGAATTGTTGCTAAACTGGGTAGGTGCTAAACTGAGTAATCTCACTTGAAAAAAATACTATAGTTATATATAATAAATAAAAAATATGTTTTTTTTTACGAGGTAATCAATCTGTTAAATTTTACTTGAAGGCACAGTATGTGATTTTCGCCACTAGAGGGCTTGTATTCACAACAAACAAAGGCATATTTTGATGACAGCGTGGAATGTGGAATCTTGGGAGTTGTGGTCTTCATTACATTCTATGTGACTCTGCAGACATCATGTTCATGAATGAGCTAAAGTATTCAACACTTATTACCATGGTATTAAAGCAGAGTATGTGAAGTGATGCAAAATGAGAGTGCTGGAGCAATTGCCAACCCAGGCTTATTCTGAAAACTTAGCCCTATATACACTTCTGGAGAGCGCCAAATTTGTCCCAGGAGGTATGTTTTTTTTTTTTTTGCAGTTTTTGTTTTCGCAAGTCCACCAGAGGCCGCTGTGTACACTTTTTGAGATCTCAAATTTCTCACACAAGTGCCATTCGCGCCTGCTGTTCACAATCAACACCACAATCAACTGACTGACTGACTAAACCATTCCCGCCTAGCTATAAAGACTGACGAATGTCTATTTCGGTTAGAAGGCAGGACTTACTTTACTGTGGCAGACATACTGGAGCATTGCACATTTGCCTATTCATAGTAATGCCAGTGAACCATCTTTATAGATCTACAGTCTTTGCAAAACTAGACAAATAATTTATTTTTTTTTTTTATAATTTTTAACAAATTTAAAAATAAATAAATAAATAAATAAATCGGTCACACTTTACAGTAAGGTTTCATTAGTTAATGTGTTTCATTAACATCGACTAATTATAAACAATGCTAGTACAGCATTTACTGATCATAGTTACTAATGCATTATTAACATCCAAATTCCTGCTTGTTAACATTAGTTAATGCACCATGAGTTAACATGAACTAACATTGAACAACTGTATTTTCATGAACAAATACTGTAAATAATGTAGGGTTATTGTTTGCTCACGTTAGTAAATGTGTTAAGTAACATTAACTAATACAACCTCATTGTAAAGTATTACCACAAAAATCTGACGAGGCTGAATTTCTTGGAACATTCTGTAATAATGTGGCATAAGTGGGAAAGCATGGATCAATGTTTCAGGCTGGAGGTCTAATGGGTGTGGGGGATATTTTTCTTGGCACACTTTGGCCCACATAGTACCAGATGAGCATTATCATGTCAATATGGATCAAAAACTCTGAGGAAGGTTTCAAGCATCTTGTTGAATCGATGCTAAAAGCATTTACAGTTCTGAAGGCAAAGGGGGTCCAGCTCTGAGGTGTAAATAATGCAGTGGTTGGTGAGTATAGAGACCACAATATCTGGAATTTCTTAGTCTGCAAGAAACCATACACAAATACTGCATTATACATGGCAAAATTTGCAAAATCACATATGTAGCTTACAAGACTGAATTTCACAGATACTGTAATAAATGTAATAAATATGAAGTCTCAATTATTAGACCACCTGTGATTTTTTTCTTTTTTAAATGTTTCCCAAATGATGTTTAACAGAGCAAGGGATTTTTCACAGTATTTCCTATAATATTTTTTCTTCTGTAGAAAGTCTTATTTGTTTTATTTCCTTAAAGGGAAATATCACTACGATATCATGTTTTAAACTTTAGTTCATGTGTAATGTAGCTGTGTGAACATAAACAACATCTCTGGATGTGATACGCTCAAAGTTCAATGCAAAGAGGGTCATTGGCTTTTGCAGAGTTAGCTTAGCAAAGCCTACAGTGAACAAATTTGGGGACTACAAGTATATATATATATCCAGGCTAGTGAGATCACAAGGGCTTCCGGTTACGCGCATTCACCTCGCGCGCACACACCCTGCGCAGCGAAGGGGCTTGGCCAGATGCGCTGTAATGTTATAGCAGAGAAAGCTAAAATGTCGTCCAAACGCTGCTATTTCCACAGAGCTCATTCTGTATCTGGTCTTCCAAAGGACACGACACAAAGAGAGAAGTGCTCACAATTAAATTTTATTATGTTCCAGAGAATTATCTAAAAAAAGATATAGCGCTAGCATTTGACAAAGAACAGCTTCCAGAATCTCCCAGTTCAGTGCTGGATTCGGCTAGAAATATCTTCAACTGACGAAGCTGTGGATTGTGAGCCACAACCTGCAAGTGTTTTTATTTGTTAAAATTGATCAATTAAATGCACAGTTTCTAGCGTTAACGGTTTGCTATAGCAAGGACGTAAACAAAGATGTAAACAACAGAAATTGGCACAGCTAACAATTTAGCTACAAATTCATATTTATCAGTCAAACCCCTGTAAACACCCAAAATCTTCAGCAGCGCGGGCATTGTCTCTCTATGCGTGTCTCTCTGTGTGGCCACTTTCCCTGCATTCTACATCTCAAATAACTTGCAAAAGATATGAGAACATTTTATATTACTTACACATGCTTATAGACCGAAAATATAAAAAAGACATTTGTCAGATTTTATTTTAGAGAGCAGGCGTGAGCTGTGTGCTCTTCATTTTTGTCTGATTCAGGCAGCTAACACTGCTAACAGCTGCTCTGAGCCTCTGACTGGACTGTTTACACAACGCAAAAGCGCACGCAATCTGCGAATCACAGCACATTATGTTCAGAGACTCTTGAGGGCTGGTCTTTCGGAGGAACTACGAAATATGATGGTCATTTTCATGTTAGATGAGTAATGGTATATAATTAAAGATGTATGAAAAAATAACGTGATTTTCTACAAGTGAAGCATGAGCACACATTGCTTTGCACCCCATAAACACAACCAAGCCTTAAAAATACACTGTGGACCACCCCTTTAAGCATTTTTTTGATTGTCAGAACAAACATTGTTATGCATACCCTAACTTGCCTAATTACCCTTAAGCCTTTGAATGTCACTTTAAGCTGAATACTAGTATCTTAAAAATATCTAGTAAAATATTACTTTATGTGCTGTCATCATGGCAAAGATAAAAGAAATCAGTTATTAGTTATTAAAACTATTATGTTTAGAAATGTGTTGAAAAAACATCTCTCCGTTAAACAGAAATTGGGCAACAAATATACAGGGGGGCTAATAATTTAGGAGGGCTAATAATTCTGACTTCAACTGTATGTCATTTGGGACACAACTAAGTGTGTTGCCATTTTTTTAATTTTAATAAGATGTAAATGTAACATTGCATTTACTCCCCAGTTATGCTTCTTAATCAGCTTTATTTAGCGGCAGCTGATATTCAAGAATGCTGACAGCACACCTTTCCGTTTCAGGCGTACATTTTAAAAGTGCTTGTTTACACTGGTGTATCCCTTCAGTGTAGCATGAATCCCCCAACACACACACATACACCAAAAAAAACTGATGTGTTATTTTGCTGGCAGTCCCTAGATTACTAATCTGCTGACTGGGTACGTCCAATTGATTCGGTGCGGTCTTTAGAGGGAATGAATGTAGGGCACAGCACACAGTAATGACTCATGTTCTTGGAGATAAGAAAACTTGGAGAATGGGACACGAACACAACACTCGACCACAAGCCCACCAATCACTCAAAGCCGAGTGGGAATTGTAGGGCTGTCACACGCAGGACGTAGTTAGTGCGTTTATCTGTGGTTTGAATGGTGACCCCTGGAAAGAGGCTAAAAGCTCCTTCCTCGTCCCCCCTGCCGGCTCCTGTTCTTATCATCGGGAATTGTATTAGCAATTAACCTTAGAGACACCCGTCACTTCATGACAGCACAAAAGGATCTTTGAGAAAATGAGCTGCGGATCGTCTGGCAGGCTGGAATGTATAACTAAAGCAGATACGTATAGAGAGTCTGACTTCAGCCAATATCAAATATGGATAAAGATCGTCTTGCACTTTTACCCTCTATTAAAAGCCCTGAACCATAACCCAGTGAGTTTTGGCAAGCGGAGAAGTGTGGGAGATTGCTTCTTCAACTTTATTCCCTTTAGAACACTATTGAACTGTTTACCATTGCTTTTTTCCTCTACGTTGGCTCAGGTCAGACTCATTGGTTTGAATGTGTCAGTTAAAAGCAATTTTGAGGGGAACTACATGAGGGGAAAGATGGATAACTTTTTTAGATGTTGCAGTTTTATCTCAGTGTTTTTCCTAATTATTTGGATTTTCAACCAGGGACGCCTGTGGGTCCAGGAAGGGTAATGAACATGTACAGTTGAAGTCAGAATTATTAGCCCCCCTGTACATTTTTCCCCAAGTTCTGTTCAACAGAGAGAAGATTTTCTCAACACATTTCTAAACATAATAGTTTTAATAACCTATTTCTAATAACTGATTTATTTTATCTTTGCCATGATGACAGTAAATAATATTTTACTAGATATTTTTTAAGATAATAGTATTCAGATTAAAGTGACATTTAAAGGCTTAACTAGATTAATTAGGCTAACTAGGCAAGTTTGTGTAATTAGGTAAACCATCGTATAATCATGGTTTGTTCTGTAGACAATCGAAAAAAAAATATTGCTTAAGGGGGCTAATAATTTTGACCTTAAAATGGTTTAAAAAAATTAAAAACTGCTTATGTCAACCCATTTTGATTGCATACTAGGGTTGGGCGATATCGACCAATTTGGCATTATACGATGTCTAATGTGAAACATCACAATGGATGATGGCATCGTCATCGTAGGCAGTGGTGAATTAATTATTTATGAATAATTAATTAATTGATAACAAATTAATTATTTGTAGCCCACCGCTTTAGCTACCTGACCCACATGGTCTTTGTTTTACCCACAACCAAATCATAAATAAATAAAGATAAGTTACACACAAATTACCACCTGTCAATCACTTTTTCCGCAGGACTCTGGCATGAATAGGCAGAGTGATTTGTGTCGTTATAATGGCGTCGACAAACTTGGTTGGTAAAAAAGGTGCACAACCAACAGGAACCAACCAACAGTATCTGAGGTTTTTGCTAAAATTACAAGCGTGAAAGCGAAAGATTGAAGAAGTGTACTGACGCTGTGACACATTACCTGATAGATTCAAAAAAATCGAAGAGTCATTAGATAGACACAAGATTAATGAAATATCACGTTTAACAACTATAGTGAGATGAGATCCAGCGGTACATCCTTGATTAAACTGTCCGAAGTGCACTGCTCTCTTGGTTTTGTGCTCAAAGCACTGCCTGGAGCTCAGACTAGCACATGACAGTGTGTGTGTGTGTGTGTGTGTGTGTGTGTGTGTGTGTGTGTGTGTGTGTGTGTGTGTGTGTGGTGTGTGTGTGTGTGTGTGTGTGTGTGTGTGTGTGTGTGTGTGTGTGTGTGTGTGTGTGTGTGTGTGTGTGTGTGTGTGTGTGTGTGTGTGTGTGTGTGTGTGCGCGTGTGCGCGTGTGTGTGCGTGCATGCGTGCGTGTGTGCGTGCGTGTGATCTCTCGCACATCCCCATACTGAATGTAACCGTAAACCATGATTTTTCCTTCACCAAACTTGACTGATTTCTGTGAGAATCCTAGGTCCATGTGGGTTCCAATAGGTCTTCTGCAGTATTTGTGATGATTGGGATGCAGTTCAACAGATGATTGATCAGAAAAATTTACCTTCTGCTACTTTTTCAAATGATCAACTAGAAGTCAAGTTATTATTTGTTGCTCTTACAACTTGGATCAAAGACAAGACTTTTGTCAGATAGTGTGTGTGTGTGTTTGTGTATACAACAAGTTCTAACAATTTATATAAAATACAATTTTATTTCTGACTTAAAGTTTTTGTTGAAATGTAAAGAAAAGCTGAGAAATATATATATATATATATATATATATATATATATATATATATATATATATATATATATATATATATATATATATATATATATATATATATATATATATATATTCCCCACAATGATGACACAAGTATATCGTCTTATTGTCATTTAGGAGAGGCCTATGTCATTTCCAGTCAAAAAGAATAAATAAATAAAAATATAATAATAACTTGCTCATTGAATAAAAGGAACTTTAACTCAGAATTTGCCAGGAGTATGAATAATTATACAGTATATATTTTAAGTTTATTAAAAAAATAATAATAAATCCATTAACGTGTAAATCCATTGCTGATGACATGTGACTAGAAATTTGCATTCAGAAGTGTTGAACTTTTATTTTCTTCAGTCATTTACAAGAAATTATTCAATCAAACCCAATAGAAAACTTCTTCAAAAAAGTAGGCCACCTTAACAAGCCATGCAATTTCAGGTGTGGAATTTGTTGCGTGGAATATTCTGATACTTAGCATTAAGGGTTTATTTAAATTTCTAATCCTAAGTATGAGCGTTAATACTACTGATGCTTGCCTTTGCAAATGCCACTAATGAATTTGTGGTTGGAGCAAACAATGAAACTGTGATAATGTTGTTTTGAAAGCTTCTCTCATCTGCATTTAAATGACTCCGTGAAACCACTTGGCAAAACCTATTGTATTTCGAATGCTCGAGCCAAAATAGAATGCTGAATTTAATCTTTCAAAATATTACACAGTGCATTTCGAAGGAGAAAGTTTTGAGGTGCATTTAATCAGGCCATTTCACAGCATGACGCATATTTGAAAACTTCCCTACAGCTCAAACTAATGACCCCCAGTCTTTCAATATTTGACTGGCTTAAGGAAGATCGCATGCCGGCGCGGTTGACTGTAGCATAAATATATAGATATTAATACAACTATTGTTTTCTTTGGGGGAACTTTTAACGATGTGTGGTGCACAAACTGACCGGGAATGTGTTAAAGTAAATACTGTATTTTCAGTCATGTGGACCTTAAGCGTCTGTGATATGTCAACTAGCACTGGGAATCATTTTAACCAATTACTAGTGTAAAAACTGCAGAAAACACTTATAATAGAAGTCTATATCATTGAAACAAACAGTTAGACATGTACTCAAATGTAAACTTAAATTAAGTAATTAAATAAAACTAGCTTAACTTGAAATAATGTATGTTTAAAGTACACTGTAAAATGGGTTCAACACAACCGATTTGTGTTGCACTCTCAAAAATAAAGGTACAAAATCTCTCTCTGGGGCGGTACCTTTTAAAAAGGTAGACTTTTGTTCCTAACAGGTCCTTAAAAGTACATATTAATACCTAAAAAGTACAAATGTGTACCTCACCGTACCTGAAAGGTACAAAAGTGTATTCTAAAGGTACTAATGACTACCTGTACAGTACAAAAGTGTACCTTTTGTAAAGGTGTGGTACAGTGACAGATTCAACACAGGCTCATTCTGAAAACGTACCCACATACACATTTCTGGAGATCACAAATTATGTAGCCAGAGCTACATATGGTTGCATTTCGCCTTTAAAACGAACGCTATGGGGTAATATGACGCAGTTTCTTTTTGCGCTTACCAGCTGACCGCTTACTTTCGTATGGACAGCTTTCCCACTGTTACCAGTTTGCCCAGTGGCTCGCCGCATACATCGGCAGACTTGTGCCGGCGGACCGGCTGCTTAGTACCTGGATGAGAGACCACATGGAAAAGCTAGGTTGCTGCTGGAAATGAGGCCAACAGGGGGCGCTCAACCTGCAGTTTGTGTGGGACCTAACGCCCCAGTATATTGATGGGGACTTTATAATGCTCTGTGAGTGCCGTCTTTCAGATGAGACGTTAAACTGAGGTCCTGACTCTCTGTGGTTGTTAAAAAACCTCAGGATGCCCTTCGAAAAAGAGTAGGGGTTTAACCCTGGCATCCTGGCCAAATTTGCCCACTGGCTTCTGTCCATCATGATCTCCTAACCATTGCCATATCATAATTGGTTTCATTACTCTGTCTCCTCTCCAGCAATCAGCTGGTGTGTGGTGTGCAGTCTGGTGCAATATGGCTGCCATTGCGTCATCCAGGTGGATGCTGCACACTGGTAGTGGATGAGGAGATTCCCTCCAATGTGTAAAGCAATTTGAGTGTCCAGAAAAGTGCTATATAAATGTAAGGAATTATTATTATTATTATTACTATTATTATTATTATTGTGACCTGGAGCGGAGTTGGCCATGACGACGGGGTTAGAGTCCGGCGCAGAACAGTTCCAGAAAGCTGGTAAGACAAAAACAAAAGCCAAAAAAAAAAAAAAAAGTAAATAGCAGGGTGGCTCAGTCGATCAGTCAGTCAGTCAGTCAATCAGTCGACAGCGGCCTCTGATGGATTTAAACAAGAAGAGCAGACGTGAAGAAAGAAGACGTTTCAGAATGAGCCTGGGTTGGACATATTTTGTACCTTTATTTCTGAGAGTGTGGAACAACATGAAGGAATTAAGTTAACTTATTAGTTTTTACAAATTTAAGTGGATTGAACATAAAACAGTTAAGTTGTCCCATAAAAAAATCAAGAATTGTGTGGTTTCAGCTCATTTTAAATAAGTAGTTTGAACAAACAGCAAATGTCATGTTTTATGTAAGAAATAAACAATATTTTGTAGCTTTTAGAATGATTTGGTCCCATAGAAGTCCATTGTAAGTGCTGCAAGAGCAAGTTTGGTTATTTGACCTACTGTGGTGGTAAAAATGATGACTATTGTTAATTAAATCAAAATCAAATCAAATCAAATCACTTTTATTGCCACATCATCAGCAGCACGTGTGCTATGATGAGTGAAAAGCTTAGGTGCTGGCTCCAGACAGTGCAAAATACAGACAGTGTAAATACAACGACAGTGCAAAATACAGACAGTGTAAATACAACGACAGTGCGAAATACAGACAGTGCAAAAATACAGACAGTGCAAAATACAGACAGTGCAGAATACAGACAGTGTAAATACAACGACAGTGCGAAATACAGACAGTGTAAATACAACGACAGTGCAAAATACAGACAGTGTAAATACAACGACAGTGCGAAATACAGACAGTGCAAAAATACAGACAGTGCAAAATACAGACGGTGCAGAATACAGACAGTGTAAATACAACGACAGTTCAATATACAGACAGTGCAAAAATACAGACAGTGCAAAATACAGACAGTGCAAAATACAGACAGTGCAAAATACAGACAGTGCAGTATACGACAACATACTCACAAAAAACAAGACAATGTAAAATTGGCAATGTCGACAGCGATACGTAGGCAGTATTGTTTTAAGTGTGGATTTGTTAAAGTGCAGTGCATGCTACATCTTGAATTGAATACATTTTAATCACAGTAAATGTATTATATCAAATTTGTAACATTCTCATGATCAACTTATAGCCTACGTCTTTTTTTAAAGCCAGCTGTCTCTCATAGATATGACTGAGCTTTTAATAAGCCGAAAGATCTGTAAAAATGGTCCACTAAGAGTTGTATGAGTTCTACAGATTGGATCAGATCAGGGCTTTTGGACCACCGTGCACAAAAGGTAAGACTTTTGCTTTTTTGGGCCCTGGCTTTCCTCCAATAAGGGGCTTTTAAAACCATACAGCAAATTTTCCATATCTTTCCCACAGGGCCCGTGAGTGCTGCAAAGCTTTCTCTCTGGCCCAGCTTAGAGAGCCAACACGAGGGAAATCTTCCATTTAAAACGGCGAGGTTCAAGCCATAAATTTCAGCCACTTTTACAGCAGGATTTTTTCAGATCTGAGGAAACGGAACATGTGAACTGATAGGCTGGTTGCTTATTAACCACCACTTTTTTATTTTTTGTAAAAAAGAAAGAGACTAGCTATGAACCAGCTGGGGCCAAAAATGAGTAAAGTAACATTTTATTTTTAATTATTAAATATAATTAGTCAATTTTGCAGAAACTCTACATTTCAGTCTTTAGACAAAGTATTCTACTATCTAGTGTTTTTAAATCACAAAATAAGTACTGTCTCATAATAAGTATCATTTAGACCATTTTAAAGCATGACGAGAAGTAAAAAAGCCTGCACTGTAAAAATATGCTGTTTTAATGTTTTTAATTGAATAAAATTAACTTTTCTAGTAATTTCAACTTTTATCAAATAAACTGACTAAAATATTAAGTTAAACTTTTCATAACTTAAAAAACACTGTTGAAACTTGATTAATGTATTAAAATAATTTAAAGCAACATATAAGCTTTTAGTGTCATGACTTGAATTATTGTTATTTAAATATGGCTATTTTTGTATAGTAAAGCGCAAAGTATTCTTATGTTTATGCTAAATATGTGTACGGTGAGCATAACACCAGCTTTGTCATCAAAAAAAAAAAAGAATCACAAGTTATGTACAGATAACGTTTAAAAATGAATTATTATTTTTTTTACAATGTAATCAAACAAATACTTTTCATTAATATTTGTGACACGTATTTATGCATAACTAAAAACCAACATTTAGCACCGTACTAGATTACTACATTAAATGCTACCTTGCTAAATGTTTTTAAAAAATGGCCATAATTTTACCTCATATAAAATTTAAAAAGCAAGATTATTGTAATTACAAATTAACGTTGGTTTGGCAACACTATCTATAGTTACACAGTATATATTATGGGTATAGGTTTACTACTTACTAGACCTACTTTAATAAAAAACATTTTTCATTTTTATAACTTGTTTCATCTCTGTAATCTATTATGCCATTGGTTTTACTTACAGATTTAGTTCTCTCTGCTTAATGTTGACATCTACATAACGTTAATTGCAAAAATCTCCAAAATCACATAGTAAAACATGTATTTACACATATATAGGGTAAATATTAGCACCTCTAACTAGCAACTTCAATCAATCATCCAAAGTGTTTCCAGAATCGAATTGGAGCTAAGCGCGGATACTGTTGAAAGACCAACATTGTGTTAGCATGTTTGCTAATGTTAAGGTATGACTATATTTGTTGCACTTGGGACGCCTGCTTCTTTGAAGCCATAAACCACCCTTTAAATCATTCATTAAACTCCAATTAGCAGGAGCTTGACTGTTCAAACTCCCTATAAACGCCCTGTTTACCAACTGGAGCACCGCAGTCAACATGTAAAGCTTCACTTGACTTGACTGCAAGTGAGAGCGCCAACACAAACAGTTCAATTTATGATGAAGGACCTCCAGTTTTACAGACCCGCCAGAGCCTGCCGGTGATGTAATCTCACAGCGTTTGGGTACAGAATAAAAATACAAATAAAAAAGGCCATTTCCATTTCACATAACTTCCTCGCTTCCTCTATTAAAAGGGATTATGCACTGCGGGGCTGCACCTGTGTAAATGCCCACTTCAGAGCCACGTTTAAGGGGGTTTGTTTTCTGAATCCGCTCTGTAACAAGCTATGCAACCTGGTCCCCCTGCAGGCGATATGGAGTGAGCGGGCTGGGGTTTCTCTGGGGATGCTGGTCGGGGTTTGTGTCAGCGGCGTATGTCTGTGGCCCGCAGGCTGCCAGATACCGTGAGGAGCAGAAGTCTGGTAGAATGAGGTCAGCTCTGATATACACAGGACTAGGGGAGTCAAACAATAAGGCTCAACACTGGCTCATTGTGAATTCTGCGCATGGTTTTCGTGGTTTTGAAATGCTTGGCATGCGAGGGACTCCTGAGGGACTGTGTTTTGGTCTTGAGTGTAGGTTTGCTTGGAAATTCCCACCTGTGCCCTTTGCCACTTCTTTAGCGTTATCTCGATCCGCACGCTATGAATTGTCCGCCCGGGAGGAGAGGCTGATCTTGGTTTGTGTGTGTGTGTGGATGTGTGGCTGATTCGCTGTATTTATGATGGCATGAAAGATTTAAGCTTTTAGTTGAGAAGGTCAGACCTGACGTACAGATCATGGATCTAGAAGACCTTTAGAGGCCGATCAATGCTTATATGTGAACCCTGTAATATGTAGACTCCATGTTGGGGAAGGTTAGTTTTAAAAGTAAAGCATTCAAATTCAAACTTCTTAAAGTAACTAAGTATGTTACTTAGTAACTTTTTAAGGAAAGTAATGTGTTATTTTTTTATTCAGCTGAACATTATTGTTTGTAATAATAGAAAAAAAAATTATATATATATATATATATATATATATATTAGAGGTGGGCATAGATTAATTTTTTTAATCTAGATTAATCTAGATTAATTTCGAAATTAATCTAGATTAATCTAGATTAAAATGGCTCATTTAAATTCTGCCGAAAGTATTCAGAATATGCGTGTTACCCAAATAATAAGTCTTTGAGAACGGGTTTCTCAAGCCGGGTGTCGCATTAGACCAGGGTCTCATCTCCAAAATGTTTCCAAAATGCATCACAAACTGCTTGAGAAACGATTCTACTATGAAAATTGGTGATGAAAATAAATGATGTTCAATAAGATGTACTTGTGTTTACTAACTGTTTATTCAGTTAAACATGAATTTTGAACTGTAGGTCTACATAAGCTCCAAACAGCGAATTCTGATGAGCTTAATCTGACTAAAATCATCACTGAAATGGAATTAAGACGTGGAGTATGCAGATATTAGTGGCATTATTGAAGTAAACACCGCGGTCTTTAGGACCTTTCGCCATATTTTCCGACAAGGTCCACACGCGGCTGTCAGAAAGGACTGCACACACACACACATACACACACACACACACACATCGTGAAATGCGGAAGATTTTTTTCTTACCATTATTTGGCATGCGTCATTAAATTCCATAACTCTCTCACCTGTCCTTACTCCGTATTTGCGTCTAATACCCCAGTTTGTCACGAAGGAATAAATGAAAAGTGAAACTGCAGTTAGAGCCTCTGCTGATTTGATTCAAAAGAGCAGACGGCTCACCAGTCAGGTATACATTCGCGGTAATATATCAAGGTGAAAGTCATCATAGCTTGCGTAGAATAGACCCAGCTCCCAACCCAACTTTGAGAATAGATTAACGGCGATATTTTTTTTATCGCGCGATAAGAGTCTCGCGTTAACGCAGCACGTTAACGCCGTTAACGGCCCAGCACTAATATATATATATATATATATAAGCAATGTCACATGAGTAGCAGATCAATATCGCTGTATATCGGCACTGGTGGGAGGCGTGGATTGGCACGAGGCCGCAGGCCAAGTGCCTTAGTATCCCACCAGTGACGATATACAGCTACAGTATATGGCACTGCTACATGTGTGATATTGTGTTTATACAACACTCACATTTTAAGATTATAAGGCTGAACGGCATGAAATCCCATTAGTCTACAGAGATTTCCCAGTATTTCTCTTTTGCAATCGGGATTTTACAATAATTAACCCCTAAAAAGCCAAAGCAAAGCAAACACTACCAGATTACAATGGTATAAATACAGCACTACAACATACAAAAGAGAGAGATCGACTCAGAATTTCACTTACCTGATTTATAATGATTTGTTCAGCTGTAGTTGTAAATGCTGTTTTCTCCCTTAAGAACTTATTATGCTGTCTCTGTCACCATCTTGTGGCCTAAGGTCAACTGTCACTTTCTTTGGTCTGCTCAGACAGGCTAATGGGAGCTAATGCACTGAATCCAATGCTCCGAAATGATAAATATTTTAAAATAGGAACTATTCCTAAAAACTATCCCTAGGAAATATATATATATATATATATATATATATATATATATATATATATATATATATATATATATATATATATATATATATATATACATACATACATACATACATACATACATACATACATACATACATACATACATACATACATACATACATACATACATATATATATATATATATATATATACACAGTACATACATACATACATACATACATACATACATACATACATACAGTTGAAGTCCTAATTAATAGCCCTCCTGTGAATATTTTTTTTTTTAAATATGTCCAAAATTATGTTTAACAGAGCAAGGAATTTTTCACAGTACTTCCTATAATATTTTTTTTTCTTCTGGAGAAAGGTGTATTTGTCATATTTTGCCTAGAATAAAAGCAGTTTTTATTTTTTTAAAAACATTTTAAGGTCAACATTATTAGCCCCCTTAAGCTATATATATATATATATATATATATATATATATATATATATATATATATATATATATATATATATATATATATATATATATATATATATACTTTTTTTTTTTTTCTCGAAGGTAGCTGGTTCGAGTCCTAGCTGGACCATTTGGCATTTGTGTGTGGAGTTTGCATGTTCTCCCCGTGTTGGTGTGGGATTCCTCCGGGTGCTCCGGTTTACCCCACAGTCCAAAGACAAGTGCTATAGGTGAATTGAATAAACTAAATTGGCCGAAGTGTATGTGTGTGAATGCAAAAGTGTATGGGTGTTTTCCAGTACTGGGTTGTGGCTGGAAGGGCATCTGCTGCATAAAACATATGCTGGAATAGTTGGTGATTCATTCTGCTGTGGCGAGCCCTAATAATTAAGGACTAAGCCAAAGGAAAATGACTATATATAAATAAATAATAATAATAATTAAATATAAATAAATAAACAAATAAATAAATAAATAAAGGGCAGCACGGCGGTGCAGTGGCTCGCACAATCGCCTCACAGCCAGATGGTTGCTGGTTCGAGCCTCGGCTGGGTCAGTTAGCTTTTTTTTGTGTGGAGTTTGCATGTTCTCCCCTTGTTCGTGTAGGTTTTCTCTAGGTGCTTCGGTTTCCCCCACAAATCCAAAAATATTAGGTATACTATAGGTGAATTGGGTAAGCTAAATTGTGGTGTATTTGTATGAATGAGTGTGTATGGATGTTTCCCAGTGATGGGTTGAAGCTGGAAAGGCATCCACTGCGTAAAACATTGGCTGGATAAGTTGGCGGTTCAATCCACTGTGGCGACCTCAGATTAATAAAGGGACTAAGCCTAAAAGAAAATGAATGAATGAATAAATAATTAAATAAATAAACATTAAAAAGAACTGATCAAATGAGAGAATTTGAAAATATACCCATCACTAATAAACAGTCATAATCTTGCTATTTGAAGGACACTTTTCATTTTTGTCAGTCCTGATGCGTTTCGTACACAGAAAATGCCGCTCACAGTCAGTAAAGCACACCGGGTGAAACAATTATAGTGAATAGCGAAATATAGCTTGTTATGGTGAAACAAGCCTGCTTCCATAATGTAATGCTAATAGACCCTGCATTTGGTTTCATATCGTACGCGTGTGAAAATGCCTGAGCGTGCATGAAAACAACTGATCGTCTCCTCAGATGACATTTGAGAGCTCATGTCTCTGAGGCTTTCTATACATTGACTCCAGGAGTGTTTCCGATCCTGACGTGTCTGTTTATCCACAGGGCTGCCCCGAATGCAGCTTATGTTACCTTTTAGAGCGGATGCAACGTCTCTCATGATGGCTTTTGTGTTCACGGGAAGTGTCAAGAACAGCTGAGATTGGGTTTGTTATGGTATACCTTGATATCATACTAGTATTTTTACCTTATTGTATAATGTCTATACAGTGCAGTTTTCTCTTTATAAGATGCAATGAAGACATACTACGGAAATGTGCAGAATATATTAACTCAGATAAATATTGTATACTGGTTTATGTATACTATATATACAGGGGTTGGACAATGTAACTAAAACACTGGCCAATTTAGTGTTAGACGTTTCATGGCTAAATTTAAGCAGCCTGGTGGCCAGTCTTCATTGATTGCACATTCCACCAATAAGAGTATAGTGTGAATGTTTAATTAGCAGAGTAATAGCACAGTTTTGCTTAAAATATCGCAATGCACACAACATTATTAGTGACATATCAGAGTTCAAAAGAGAACAAAGTGTTGTTGATTGTCTTGCTGGTGCAGTTGTGACCAAGACAGCAAGTCTTCGTAATGTATCAAGAGCCACGGTATCCTGGGTAATGTAGGCATACCACCAAGAAGGACAAACCACATCCAACAGGAGTAACTGTGGATGCAAGAGTAAGCTGTTTAAAAGGAATGTCCGGGTGCAAACTAGGATTGTATCCAAAAAAGATAAAATCACAGCTGCCCAACTCACTGCAGAAATAAAAATGCACCTCAACTCTTCTGTTTCCATCAAAACTGTTCGTCAGGAGTCGATATACTGTACATGACCGGGTTGCTATAGCCAAACCTTTGGTCACTTATGCCAATGCCAAATGTCGATTTAAATGATGCCAGCAGTGTAAATCTTGGACTGTGGACAATGTGAATCATGTATTGTTCCAATGAGCCCACTGTCTTTCCCACATTTGGGGGATTAATGATGTGGCGAAGGCCCAAAGAAGCGTACCAACCAGACAGTTGCATACCCAGAGTGAAGCATAGGGGTGGATCAGTGATGGTTGGGGCGGCAATATCATGATATTCCCTAGGCCCAATGTGTGCTAGATGGGAGCGTCACTGCCAAGGACTACTGAACCATTCTGGAGAACCATTTTCACCCAATAGTTCAAACATTGTATTCTGAAGGTGGTGCTGTGTATCAAGATGACAATGCACCAATACACACAGCAAGACTGGCAAAAAAGTTGTTTGATGAACATGAAAGTGACGTGGAACATCTCACATGGCCTACACAGATCTCAATATTATTGAGACACTTTGGTGTTTTGGAAAAGAGAATCAGGAAATGTTTCCCTCCACCGGCATCACATAGTGACCTGGCCACTATTCTGCAAGAAAAATGGCTCAAAATCCTTCTGACCACTTGTATCTGTCATTCCCAAGACAAATTAATCCTGCATTGGCTGCAAAAGGAGGCCCTACACAATATTAATGAATTATTGTGTAATTATCTAATCTAAAACCAGGCAGTTTCATTGCAATCTTAAATTATATAGTTATCCCTATATATATATATATATATATATATATATATTATATATATATATATATATATATATATATATATATATATATATATATATATATATATATATATATATATATATTAGGGATGCACCGAAATGAAAATTCTTGACCAAAACCGAGGAAAGCATGGCCAAAGACCAAAATCGAAACACTGAAATAATTTATGCCAATTATTAGTACCATTGCATTTATGACTATGACTCTACTAACCTTACTAAAATCAAGGCATTGCAATTGCATAAATTAATATTAAAGTGCCAAACCAAAAATCAATTACAAGTTAGGCAAATATTTCTTTAGCACATTGCAACAATGGGTTTTCACTTCTGGGGATGGGGTCTTCAGACAAATAGCGATCTAGCTGTTGAGTGGTTGAGCTTATCATCTGACTGATATTTGAGAAAGATTTGAGAGTGTATTTAAATAGGGTCAGGGCATAAATTAACATTTTGTATATAGTAGCCTAAGTCAGAACAGAATAGCCTACCTATTATAATTTGAGGCACTTTCTTAAAGGATTTCAGTGAATATATTAGACAACAAGGAAACATGTTTCTCATTCTAGTGCACAAAGACTAGTCTTTTTGCTGCGCTCTGATCTCCCTCTTCTGTGATTGCACTCTCCGTCTTCATGGGTTCTCCACATCCATCATGGTCTGGATCATATTGCGCATGTGCTGCTTTGTTTCTGCATTCAAGCAATGATGTTTATATGTATACTCATTTCGAGGCCTCTATAGAGATTATGCAGCGCCATTGATGCAATCCAAGACCTGTGAAGAAATGATGCCTAGATATCCATAATCCTGGACTAGGCCGTATACTGAGCAGATGCTGTGGAGGTCATGGAGGAGCGGAGAGCTTGAGACTGATTCCTGAAGACCCCTGTGACAGACGAGTCTTCGCATTGATCCCGTGGGCCAGCCTGAACATCCGCCAGTGACCTACTCACACCTGCAGCATCTCTACGATGGACGCCCAGTGTTCTCCAGCCTCCGGCGCCTAGACTGCAGCTCAGCACAAGAAGTTTGGCCAGAAGAGAAATGGTCATGCCCAACTGTGCCTGGTTTTTCTCAAGTTTTTTTCCTTTACTTTCGTAAATTGGTGAAGTTTTGTTCCTCGTCGCTGTCGCCACTGGCTTGCTTGGTTTGGGACTTGTAGCACTGAAAATTAAACCATACTGAACTGAACTAAACTGAAAACTGGACTGACACAGTTTCAATTTACTAGTATTTCTATGTTAAGCTGCTTTGACACAATCTACATTGTAAAAGCGCTATACAAATAAAAATGAATTGAATTGAATATTGCAGGTCAAGCATAGTTGCAACGAAGTGCAGAGGATCCGAATAGAACAAATAGGCACACCGCAGACATGCTGCTTCAGACAACATGTGCAAGCCTCAATTTCTGTTTGCATCATCCCAACATCGGCTGTTTCGGCTGCATTGTTTCGGGGATAAAAGTATTTTGGCCGAAAACCGAAAATGCACTTTTGGGCCATTTTCAGTGGATTCTTAATATATATGAACAAACGTATTGTGAAAATTGTCCTTGCTTTGTTAAACATCACTTATGTCCAGTCGATTGCAGTCGTTTAGTTTAACCTTTTTAGTTATTATATTAGGGTTAAGAAATCTGTCTTGAATGCAATGCCTACATCTATTCTTATTTTAACAGAAAACCACAAAATACCAACCACGACTCTATTGTATATGAACTCATTCCCCCAGCTTACACAGGTATCACCGAGAACAAATGTGAACAATACAATAGTAAAACAAACAAACAAAAAAAAGCAGACTGTTGTTCTTTAAAATGTGCCAAACAACAAGCACGATCCCCACCTTTTCCTTTCACAATCTCCATTTTCAGGAAGAGATCAGATGACAAGCCTCAAAGCAAAGAAACCTCGCCGTTTTACAGGCAACATGATCAGCCCTTTTTTATGGAGCGTCATTGTCCATTCATAATGTCACTAACTTGATAGAAACAACAGAAAAGAAAGGAGCTCCAGACATCATGCAATGAAATCTACCACAGCTCCAAGAATACGGATGCTAGAGATCAATCCCCGAAGGGTCTGAATTACAAGCACCGGATGCAGAGTTTCCATCTGAAAACAAGACGAAACCTCGAAAAAGTTCCTCCAGCGCTAGATCTGGCTGATAAAGCAGTGCAGTCGGGTGGTGAAGGTGAGCCGGGGCAGGTGGTGAGCGCTCGGGGAGGCCTGTAAGGGAATCTGAGGCACACCTGCTCTTGTCGGGACGGCCTGTGAGAATCCCGTTCTTCTTTCATCGGCCCATCGGTTTGGAGAGGCCAGACGGCTGTGCCCAGAACATTCTCGCACAATGGGATTGGGAAGAATAGGCATGGATTTGCTCTTTTAGGCCCTCTTGTTACAACCTTTTTTTTTGACGGGACCTCATTACAACAACTGTAGAGCTTTTGATCACGGGCAGCCTTACGTCTCGTACTTGGATTGTGTAGAGTTTGAGAAAAAAAAAGACATTTGCATTGGTAGAGAGGGAATCTGTGAGAAAGAAAGAAAAAAAAACTTTCTTGGCAGTTCTTGGAATTGCTTTGGGCCACAAAAAGGAAACTTTTTTCACACCGATTTTGTGAACATGGGTATAAAAGTTGACTACTTGGTGTTTTTGAACTTCTGTCAGGGGTTTATTGATAGCAAAATGCCTTTTCGTGCAGAAATATGTGGGGTGTTAATGAATGAAACGTTACGATTTGTCAAAACATCACAAAGAGCTTGACTGACTGGTTTCTCTCTTTTGTGTTATATCAAATGGCAGGCCACAAAGCTCAATGAATGAGCATGCCATAGATTGTATGTCCACTTCTTTTTTTGTTCACTCGTCTACTGGGAAAACATCATACATTTTTTATATTAACAGCTGGTAGATGTATAGTGCTTTTTTTCAGGTTAATACAATTTTGCGGATGAACATTAGACAATAATAATAACAATTTGAAGTAGGAAGAAATCTTTTTTTTAACATATCATGTTTGTGTAAATCTTTATCTTATTTACAACTTCAGACAAACAATAAAATGTTCAATTTGAACATTAAAGAAGGGAAAACATGTGCAAAGTCTCCGTACATTTGATATACAGTTTACTGACCACTGAACTCTTATACCAATACTATAAATTAAAAATCCTAAACACATATTTGGATCATTAACGTCATATCAAAACGCTCACACACACACATATAAAGTCAGAATTATTAGCCCTCCTGAATATTTTTTTTCCCAATAATATTAAAAAATATATATATTTTTTTTTCAACACATTTCTAAACATGATAGTTTAATAACTAATAACTGATTTCTTTTATATTTGCCATTTTGACAGCACATAATATTTGACTAGATATTTTTAAGATACTAGTATTCAGACATTTCAAGGCTTAACTAGGTTAATTAGGTAAGTTAGGGTAATTAGGCAAGTCATTGTATAACAGTGGTTTGTTCTGTTGACTAGGCATGGGATGATAATCGTTTTCAAGGTATACCGCGGTTTGGAAAAGTCAAGGTTTTCATACCGTCAAAATTTTCTGTAATAGCGTTCCTAAGGTATGTGTAAGATTTTTTTATTTACATTTTTTTTTTTTTGTTTTTTAAAACAACAGTATCTCCAGCAGAAAAAAATATCCAAAGATGCCATTTTAAATGGTAAAGAAATCTGTGTTTTTAAAACTAATGAAGACAGCAGAAGTCAATGATTCATTTGAATTATTTAGCCTGACATGTTTACTGCTCCAAAATAATATAAATCTTTCAAAAAATAAAATCTATTGTTTTCAAAGGGCAAAATGTTTTTTGTTTTTACCCAGAATATACAGTATTTTAGAGCAGTAATCACAATACCGTGAAACCGTGTTATTTTTATCCAAGGTTATCATACCGTCAAAATCTTATATCAGACCCATGCCTACTGTTGACAATCAGAAAAAATATATATATTGCTTAAGGGGGCTAATAATATTGACCTTAAAATGTTTTTTTTTTTTTTATTAAAAGCTACTTTTATTCTAGCCAAAATAAAACAAATAAGACTTCTCCAGAAGAAAAAATATTATAGGAAATACTGTGAAAAATTCCTTGCTCTGTTAACATCATTTGAGAAATATTTAAAAAAGAAAAAGAAATTTACTAATCATTTTGACTTCAACTGTATATCCAATGTTTAATGTTGCAAAGACCACATTGACAACAAGATCAGGGTTGCCAGGTTTCGGCAACAAAACCAGCCCAATGCGTGTAAACAGTTTTTTGTCTCTTTTTACGCTTGAGCAACTAAATGAATGCCAAGGTCTATTTACCTGATTATATTTGAATTACATTACAACATTGATGCTGTAAAAGGAACCATATAAAACGGAAAAAAGTCACATTAACCTTTCACCAGAAGTTTATCATTATGTGAACAAACACTAGCTCTGCATACTGCATACCCTATAGACGTCAAATACTGTCAAAGACAATTACTGTTTTTGTCAGGTATGGCAACCAAAATCCAACGTCTGATAGATGTCATAGTGTTAATGTCCACACAACATCAAGCTGTAACATCATTAGACGTTCATATTTGGTTGTTTTTGGGTTGGACATTGATGTTAACCCAATTTTCATTTCCAAACAAAATGCAACGTCCGCACTATGTTAGGGTACAACATCAATCAGACATCATGTTGACGTCTTGTGCCTGCTGGGATGGTATGTTCGCATTGTTCAGAGAATAATGATGCTCTCTCATACAATGAATCCTGGACTTCTCAATATTATTAAAAAAATATCTAGCAATTGTGTTTTTATTTTGACACGTATGGATTTTTGACACTCATGGGAACAGCCACAGCTACACGCTTCTTGACACTTAAGATGTCTTTTTTTTCCCAGAGAAAAGATGAAAGAAGCATTATGTGTCAGTATTATCAGTGTAAAAAGATTGCTCGCAGATCCTAAAGTCAAATTAATCTAATTAGATAAGGCAGAAGAAGGAAATCTAGCTTTAGTTTTTCCATCACGGTCATCGTTTTCTGAGACTGTAGATTAAATCCTGGTATCAGTTTCAGACAGGACAGAGGGCTTCAATGACATCCTTTAATCCCTGCTAAGAGTCCGGCTGCGGCTGAGGAGAATCGATCATCTGGAAACTTTACTCATCTTGATGTTGCTCGCAATCTCTCAGTTTCAGCACCATCACTTCATGTCACAACCCAGGAGAGATGACGCCTAAGGCTGTTTGTTTTGGCCCCTGAAATGGAAAAGCTCTCAAAGAGCACCCGAGTGAAGTAATTAAATATTCCTTGTATTCGAATATCACAAGACGTTATCTCTGGTAAACACCATCTTCTACAAATCACGCATGCTAATTTAAAGAACTGCCTGTGTTGAAGTGTTGAACTTTACATTACGTGCTGAAGTATTGAGCTTTGTGTTGACACAAAATCTGATTCAATATTGATTATTAATATTTAAAGGGAACTAATTATGCCCCTTTTTACAAGATATACAAGTCTCTGATGTCCCTAGAGTGTAAAAAAATACCTCACAAATAATGTTTTATAACTGTTTAAAACTACCACTTTTAGGCTTTGATCCGAATTGTGCCATTTTGGTGGCTGTTGCTTTAAATTCAAATGAGACTGTGCTCTTTTCAAAAGAGGGCGGAGCTACAATTGCCTATGCATCAGCATTATCTTCAGTATCTGACATTATCTTTAGCTGGTACAGTGAAAACTCTAATGTCAGACGGCTGCTTCTCACTCAGGATTGCTTATGCTAATTATGTCACTAATGGGCGGGGCTTTCCCCCTCTGATGACATGAACAAAGGGAGAATGTCAAGCAAAGTGTTTTGCAGACTGTGATTATAAAAAATAGAATGAATTAATTTTACCATTAGAGGCTGGATATATTCATAAACTGTTTCCACACAACTGTTTAAACCCCTTATAAAAGTGATTTTTGCATAATAGGTGCCCTTTAAGACACAATGACACTTTTACAAAAATAATTGTTTTGTTCCAAGTTTACCAAAGTGACCTTTATTATCAGTAATATTATAGGCTAAATTCTGTGGTGACGCTTTAAGATGTCCTTGTTGTAGTGTAGTTACTGATGTATATGAATTAATTATATGTACATGTACTGTATATGGTTTGGGTTAGAATGTGGGTTATGCATACAGTTATTTGCATGCAAGTCTGCATATTTACTATGGAAATCACATTGAACATGCAAGGAAGCCTTGAAATACACTGTTACTTTTTTACACTGTAAAAAAAAATGCCCGTAAACTCATGCTTTTGAATCGCATTATGAGACCTTGACCTTTCTTCTGCTAACTTTTATCCTTAAAAGTTGGAAAAAAGTAACTTTTACAAACATTTTTAGTAGTTTAAATTGCTATATTGTCTGGGTTGGTGTTGAATATTATGCTGCAAAAAACCTTGTAATAGGCTGCCAGTACATTTACTGTTATTTTACAGATTCATTTCTCTATATATTATTACTTAAACATTATAATATTTAAAACTACTAAAATTTGTTAAACTGTAGAGTTGATTTTTCAACAGCAAAAGTCGACAGAGCAGAGATCAACATCCCATAATGCAATTCACAGCCATAAACAAAAGGAAACACAAAATATGGAAACTGTTACTTAACAGATATTTTTAGTTTACATAGTTTACATATTTATTTACACATTTAAATTTTTTTTTTTTTTTTTTATACAATTTTTCAGATTTTCAGTTCTTTCAGCACATGCCCCTTGAAAAAACTCTGCATGGTCCTGCTGAAAATCCAAACTTTCAAAACACAGTACAAATCTTTTGAACAAAATACCACTATCTTTATGTGAACTACAAAAAAACTGTAAAATGAAATGAAAATGATGTAAAATCATAATACTTTGGTTTCATTTAAACATTCAGTATATATATTTATAATATTATATTTGTGCATAAACATTAGATTAATCAGTACTGAAGCCAAATCTGGAGTTAATTTAACAAAATAACTTACGATAATGTTAAAACAAATTAGTAGCCCACATTTATATGTTAGGGAAAAATATTAAATAAAAAATAAGTAAATAAATATAAAGAGCAAAAATCTAAAGAAAACTAAAATATTAAAAACACTAGGCTGAAATGTTATAATTTGTAATTAGTTTTTTGCAATAATTCACATGAATTTAAATGTTTCATCTGTCTGTTTCTAAAGATATATGAATAATATACAAACAAATAATATATATAGCACAATATATGACCTATATTCAATGGGAAATGGATAACATAGAGTGTACAGAAGATGGGTACACTGTGGTCATAAAGGAATGGACATGGTCAAGGGATAGGCTGTGGCGTTGACACAATGCTCAATTGGTACTAATGGGCCCAAAATGTGCCAAGAAAATATCCCCCACAACATTACACCACCACCAGCGGCCTGAACCATTGATACAAGGCAGGATGGATCCATGCTTTCATGCTATTGATGCCAAATTCTGACCCGACCCTCTGAATATCGCAGCAGAAATCAGGACTCATCAGAGCAGGCAACGTTTTTCTAATCTTCTATTGTCTAATTTTGGTGAGCCTGTGCGAATTGTAGCCTCAGTTTCCTATTCTTAGCTGACAGGAGTGGCACCCGGTGTGGTCTTCTGCTGCTGTAGCCCATCCGCCTCAAGGTTCGGCAGATCATCTTGACCATGTCTACATGCCTAAATGCATTGAGTTGCTGCCATGTGATTGGCTGATTAGAAATTTGCATTAACGAGCAGTTGGCCAGGTATACCTAATAAAGAGGCCGGTATATATATATATATATATATATATATATATATATATATATATATATATGAGCAATTCCAGCGTTATGGATGTGACATTTGCAGAAAAAACTCAAAACATAAATTCACACAGAAAGTATATGCTAACATTATATTGAAACATCTGTTTATATTTTCCAAAACAACTGACCACAGAGTTGTGGAAGCAGAAAAATATCCATCTGTAAACATTTTTTATACTTTAAATGAGGATAATAAACATGCGTTATGGATGTGACAAAAAAAGTCTGTAAGTTTACAGTATACGACATACTTTGCAGAAATTCTGTCAATTAAACTGCACAACCCGAAAGAAACAATGCTCATCAAACAGATACGAGTCGGCTCACTATAGAACAAAAATGATTGATTTTATTTTATTTGACATTTTTGCATGTATGAGGAAAAAGTGTCGTTATGGATGTGACATCTTTCCGTTATGGATGTGACAGCTGTGAAATTGCCACTTGTGTGATTTTGGAAAAGTTAAATATAATAGTTTGAAACACTGACAGACACATTTATGAGTATTGGTAAAGTACTGTAAAATACTTGCTTACCCAAAAAAACAAAAAAACCTGAAACGGTTTCCGTATTTTTGGGAAAACTTAATTTTCTTCATGGCTAGGTTGACATTTGCATGGAATTGCTCATATATATATATATATATATATATATATATATATATATATATATATATATATATATATAACATTGTTTCTATCTCATTGATTAATTTTTTCTTTATTTTTTCTTTTATTTTAATGTTGTTGTTTTTTTTTTCTTGAATATTGTTGACAAGAAGAAGAAAAAAGGCTTCAGCTCCATCATGTATTCATTTTCATTTCCAGCAGCAGCCTGTTGCTTGTTTTAGTTTTTCTCTCTCTCTCTCTCCCTTAAGAAAACAATTACCAATTCAGAGACATTCCTCTACTACCAACAATAAGCAGTCTCATTAGGAACCCCAAGGACAACAGGAAGAAATATACAAATGTCTACGGTTACCTAAATGGGGCCCAACTGGAGCTGTCATTACATTCACTGACTCTGGCCGACGTGACAGAAGCCAAACACACACACACGCACACACACAGGTTGTCCGCCCTATCGCAGCAGGCATCTCTCAGAATGGCTGAGTTGTATAAATGTTAAGTCATAGTTAATTGCCCATAGAAGCGTCTGTCCCAGATATTTTCCTCTTGGCTCCATTAGCCTACCCCGCTTGCTGGAGTCGAAAAAAAAAAGAGCGGCCAAAGAAAATATACTGGGGCTGTTTTCTTGTTAAACTGGACAGATTGGATGCAAGATTAAAACCCACTTCCAGTATTCCTTTCAACCTCACGACAAAACCTAGCAGTGTTTGGCTTTCTACGGTCGTCCTTAATATGCTATACGCTGTTAGCCTCAATCTAAACGTGTGTTGCTAGCTTAGAATTCTGTTTTTGGCATGAAACGCGGATTGAATGCGACCTTGAGAAGTTTATAGCAAAAACAGAGGCTGCCTTTGCTGAGTTACACTTTTCTCTTTCGCTCTCTCTTTCTCTCTCAATCAACGCTATTCCTGTGGGCAGAAAGTCTGCAGTGAGAGTGGAGCTCATTAACAGTTGACCCCAGCCTGAAATAGCTGAGAATTAAGCAGAGCTCCACATGTTTTAGGCCTTTGCTTTCTGCCAAAACCACTCGTACTCCAAATCCAACCCGGGACACCAATCCCCTCATCTAGTTCCAAGCCAACCTTTAGGTCTGCGAGGAAATAAAGGTCAAGTGTTGACCAACTGCACTTAGTACCTTAATTTAAGCAGAGTGTAAAACAAGAACTTACACACTCACTCGTGGTTCATTCCATTGACGCCTTTAGACGGAATATCCCTCTTGGATTTGATTGTGTGGAAGGAGAAATTGAAACGTCAACAGCTGCATTGCAATTCACTGCACACTAGATAAAATGTGCTCATTTAGAAGTGTTCTGAGGAGTGATCGAAAACAGATCACCTTTTGGGGAGATTATATTCTAAAAGAGCACTCCACTTTTGTTTTTAGAGAAAGGTTTATTTTACAAGTCATCCTAGAGTTAAACAGTTTAGCCATTTTTTGGGGGTTTTTCCACCTTTATTCGATAGTACAGTAGAGTATTGACAGGAAAGCATGGGGAGCAGAGAGAGGGGAAGAATCAGCATAGAACCGCAAGGCGGAATCGAACTCGGGTCACCGTGAGCACCAGATTGCATGTGTTGACACACTAACCACTACACCACTGGCTCCAACAGTTTAGCCATTTTTAAATCCATTCAGCCGATTTCCATGTCTAGCAGTAGCAATGTTAACTTAGCTTAGCATAAATAACTGTATTGGATTAGACTATTACCATCTCGCTAAAAAAAGGGTCAGGTATCAGGTAAATTGTTTAAATGATGTAATTTGAAACAGGTGATGTCAACAGGTGATTGCAATTACAATTTGGTGCAAAAAGCAGCATCTAAGAAAGGTCTTGTCCTTTAAGAGCAAAGATGAGCAGAAGATCGCAAGTATGTGAGAAAATTATTGAAATCTTTAAAAAACAATGTTCCTCAAAGTAAGACAGGACGATATTTGGATATTTCACCTTCAACAGTGTATAACATCATTAAAAGATTCAAGGAATCTGGAGGAAATTAAGGGCGAAAAGAACAAGGGCACAAGCCTAAGCTGAACTACTGTGATCTCTCAGGTGGCACTGCATCAAGAATCCTCATTTATCTATAAGCGATGTCACCACATGGGCTCAGGACTACTTTGGGAAAACTTTGTCAAGTACCACAGTACGTAGTTACATCCACAAATGCCAGTTAAAACTGTACTGTGGCAAAAGGAAACCCTATGTTAACAGTGTCCAGAAGTGTCGTCGAGTTCTCTGGGCTAGGAGGCATCTGGGATGGACCATCACACAGTGAAAACATGTACTCTGGTCAGCATTTCAGGTATTTTTTGGGAGAAATGGACACCGTGTGCTCCGGGCAAAAAAAGAAAAGGATTATCCAGACTGTTACCAGCAACAAGTCCAAAAGCCAGGGTCTGTCATGGTATGGGGTTGTGTCAGTGGCCTTGGCAAATGTAACTTGCACTTCTGTGATGGCATCATTAATGCTGAAATCTACATAGAGATTTTGGAGCACAATATGCTGCCTTCTTTTCCAGGGACGCCTATGCATATTTCAACAAGACAATGCAAAACCACATTCTGCACACATTACAAAGTCCTGGCGGCAGAGGAGGAGGATACAGGTACCTGACTGGCCTGCCTGAAGTCCGGACCTGTCTCCAACAGAGAATGTGTGGTGCATTTTGAAGCGCAAAATGCGACAACTGAGATTCCGTACTGTTGCCCACCTTAAGACTTATTTGAAGGAAGATTGGGACAACATTACACCTGAGTCCCTTCATCACTTGTTGTCTTCAGTCCCTAACCGTCTTTAAAGTGTTGTGAAAAGGAATGGCAACATTACAAAGTTGTAAATGCTTTACTGTTCCAACTTTTTTTAAAAAGTGTTGCAAGAACCAAAATTGGAATATGTGTTTATAAAATAAATTATAACAATAATGAGGAACACATTAAATAATGTTTGTTGTATTGTCTGCAATGAAATACAAGTCAAAGTAAATTTAGAAATCACTTTTTTTTTTTTTTTTTGCGTTTTCTACACTTTCCCAACATTTTGCCGTTCTTGTTTGCAAAATACAATCAGATTCCAGTCAGACACAAAAATTGAGAGTCTGACCAAGCCCATCAAAATGGAGAAAGGCTATTGATGCTCAATCGTGTCTTTTCTCTGTATTATGATGTTGACATCTCTAAAGGTAGGATATTCTTTCTTTTCACTCAGTGTCTTTTTGATGTGACAAGCAGCAGAATGAACCCGGAGTCAGGTATCAGGCTGACCTGGATAAGAGGTCAGTGTTTGTATGGGTGGATGTGGGGATGTGCTCCATCTGAATGGTGCATTGTGTGAAGAGGAAGTGTTAAGTGTAAATCAGCCCCGGGCCCTTTCAAATGAGTTCAGGTAAGTTAGCATACTGCTGAATCCCAGTTCATTCTGACATTTAATTCATCCAATACAGGAACACAGACACTCATATCAAAAGTTTATTGTGTGACAATGGTCCCTGACTGCCAGGTTTAGTTGGTGCACAGCTCAAAAGACCATGTATTGGTTACTAATATAGATTACTCATATTGTTTACCCCTCATGGGCTACAAAAAGACAAAACATAGAAACAAGCACAGGAAACAACCTTTGTTGATAAAGATACATCCTCATTCATTCTTATTGTAGTCGGCTTATGGATGTTTGGTGTGGTCACGCTCCAATACAAATGGAACCATACGCAGCCGATGCAACACGACAACGAGTTCAGTTTTTGTTTTTGATTAAAAAAAAAGAAAAATGTTTCTAAAACAATGAACATCGTTAGAACATTAATTGTGGTTCATTTATTAATTCTTATTTATTCATTCTCAATTAATAGAAAAGTGCTCTTAAAACATGAATATAACGTGAATGAAGCGTTATTAATATTATGGGACTTGAATATTCTAAAAAATAAAAAAAAAAATTCTTATAACCAAACAATAATTTGAATACACACTGTAAAAATGCAGGGTTCCACCGGATTCCTTCATGTTGTCCCAACACAAACAAAGTTAACTTAATTGTTTTACGTTCAATCCACTTACAGTACATTTGTAAAAACGATTAAGTTGTCCCCAAAAATACTTAAGAATTGTGATGTTCTCAACATCCTAACTGTTTCTAATTTTAATTGTACTGTAATAACATGCACCTTTTGTAAAGCTGCTTTGGAATGATAATTATAATGAAATAACATAAATGTGGTATATGCACATTGACTTTTTATACATAATTTTCAGTTAGCCAGCCCAACTGCTTTATAAATTATAAAGACTATTCCAGTCTAAAATCGCCACATTTATGATCTGATTCTTGAAAAATCAGTGATCTTCACTGCCTTTTAGATCTACGATATAAAGTGGGTTTCAGACCAGACAAGAAGCACTGCATTAAATTCCATTTCCACCCACTATGTCTTTAAAATAGGAAAATGTATTTTACCCCAGTATTTTCAATAGAGTTTCTGCACTATTTAATCTGTGTTTCATCTCGTTTTACGCCTGAACAACTAAATGAATGCTTAAGTCTATTTAATTGATTATATTTGACTTACATTACAACATCGATGCTGTAAAATGAACCTTATAAATTTGAAAAAAGTCACATAAACCTTTCACTGGAAGTTTATCGTTGGCTGAAAAACACTAGCTGTGCATATAGCCCATTGAATGTTGACTATTGAAAAAATATAACTTAACGGGAATGTTAAAGAAACCTTTTTATAATCTAAAGTTGTTAGCCGGGATGGCATTGTTTTCAACTGCATCCTTGACCAAACCTATTGGAAACACCTGGCGTTCAACTGGTGCATGTGTGTGTGTGTGTGTTTGTATGTGTATGTCAACATCTCACCGTGCATCTGTGTTTCACTATGCCATCTTGCCTCAGGCTCTCTGCTAACCTCAGCTGACACAGACATCCAACTGCACGCCGTTCAGGAGATGTGTGTGTTTGACAGTGCTGATCTTTGTGGGTGTGTGTGTGTGTGTGTGTGTGGAATTATTTTGGTGTGTGAACGCTTGAAAGCAGACAGTTGCTTGTGTTGACAGGGGGTCATAAACAGAGATGGCTGTGTGAAATAGAGAAAACTACACACGTGACAAGCCTAGCAAGCAGAAACAGCAAACTGATTCTTGAGACGTGGGACAAAATGAGTCCCGCAACATTATCTGCCAATATTTTTGGAAACAACTTTAGTCCCAAGCACCAATAGACTATATTTTTTTATAGCCATAGGTTTTTAACTCCATACATTCAGAAGAAAAAAAAACTAAAATACTTGTTGTGGTATAGTAGCTGTGGAAATACAACTAGTAGTAGAAACAAATACTGTACTTTTATTTTTCTGAATTATTAGCCCTCCTGAAATATTATAGTAAATAGTATATTTCCCCCCCAGTCTATGTTTAATGAAAAGAAAAAAAATTTTCAACACATTTCTAAACATAATAGTTTTAATTACTCTAATTCTTCCTAATTCTCTAATTCTAATAACTAATTTCTTTTATTTTTGCCATGATTACTACATAATATTTTACTAGATATTTAGATAAGATACTAGTATTTAGCTTAAAGGTGCAGTAGGTGATTGTCTTCCGAAACTTTTTTGTTGAGCTGGTTGAAAGTCTCTTCACATTCCAATGATTAATGTAAATGATCTAAATGTATTTATATGTATTTTTATATTATGGGTGAGGTATATGACTAAAAAATGTTTATCTAATTAAAATTTGTCAGGCTGACAATTTCCATAATTCTGATAAGTAGCCCAAACTATGCCAACAAATGTAGATTTGTACCACTGCACACCTCTGTTCACACAGATCTGCCGTTTGTGCGCCATGTTCAAGAGAACACAAGAGAGCGACAGAAGTAAAAACAAATGCTGAATCAAAACTTTTTAAAATCCTCAATCAATATTGGAGTTACTTTTGCACGCTGGAGGAAGGATGACACTATGGCTGAAGTATTTCTTTGGAGATTTCTTTCTTCTTTCAGAAAGAGGTGGCAGTAATGCACCAAAAGTTTGTTGTCGACCACTGTAAAACAGGAAGAAAAGAAAGCATCATTCTCTCCATCATATGGATTTACTTTCATCAGCTAGACACCAACCTCACAGCTCTGTAAATGTTGGTGCCATCAGCTTATTGATCAGCGATCTGTAAATGTAGTTTGTGTGGACGCTAATGTACTACTTGACAACAAAATAGCTTTGCTACTGAAAAGCTATTTGATTTAGAAAATAGTGACGCTACCGCCACGCTACTGAGAAATGTAGTTAAGCTAGTAGCATCACTACTTGTAGCAACGCTACTGCCCAACACTGGTTTTACGAATGGGTTATACAGTATGCACGGAAGTGTTGTTCAGCCACTGAAATCTTCAGTTGCGTTCTGCATTTTCAAAAACCATCGTTAGCCAACTAAGGTAGCAAGTTCCGTCGTTACAAACATAATTCGTTGATTTGGCGTTTCTGAAATCCATCATTCCAACGAACATTCGCAAACCGCGTCGCAAACTTGTACTCTTGCAACTGCACCTCTAGAGCTGTAGTTAGAAGCCTAGTTCCTGGTTGTGTTCTTTTCCCAGTTTTCCCCCTATGCCCTATTTCTTTTGAACCAACATTTAAACTTGAAATGATAAAAAAACACACACAAAAAAAACATGAAAGCTAGCTCTCTTAGGTGTAATTAGCTTTCCAAGTATTTTATAACAGTTCAATTTTGGCAATCTTCATATTGACAATTGCGTTCCTTTCGTAGTGCACTTTGAAAATATTTATGCCATTTTGAACACAGCCATGGCTCATGATGAAAGCTATAGGTAATATTTAAAAGCAGAATTTACTTTACATCTCCACAGCTTGTGAAAACAAAAATATATAGCATACGTTAATGGTCTTAATTTATTTTAGGTTATTTATTAAGAAATGTATCTGTACTGTATATGACATGGGCCTGTTGATTAGAACATTTCTGCAGGGGTTTGAATTTGTCAAATTGTAAACGTAGACTTTTATAATAGATAAATTAAAATAAAAAAATAATAGGATTTCTCTTCATTTCTTAATAAATGGCCTACTGTAAAGTACAACCATTAACAATTTTTGTATGATTTATGAGGTTAGAATACGTTAGCTAAGTGGTTTTATGTTTTAGAATAAAATATGGAATGTTCTCAATAATAGTTTGTAAAGTAAACATAGGCCCTATACTGTATGTGCCGTTTACATATATTTCAATTAATATGGAAAATGAGTGCATGTTTTTATCAAAACTAATATTGGATTTTTTTTAAATGCGTGTGCGTGTAAACCAATATAATTTGCACAAAAAATCAAGTTTGCGACACAGTTTGCGAATGTTCGTTGGAATGATGGATTTGGGAAACGCCAAATCAACAGACTATGTTTGTAACAATGGAACTTGCGACCTTAGTTGGCTAACGATGGTTTTCAGAAATGCACCTCAGGTCAGTACCTGGATAGGAGACCACATGGAAAAGCTAGGATGCTCATCACACCCCTACTAAAAACCTGTAACCATTGATTGTCGTAGTATTTCACTATGCTTTCTTTAAAATATCTTCTTTTGTGTTCAGTAACAGAAGAAAGAAACTCATAAATGTTTAGAACCACTTGAGGGTGAGTAAATTTTCATTTGGGTGTAAACTAAATATATATTTTTTCCAGTCAGTAAGGAAAATCACTTAAGACCTTTTCTTTTTGTGGCGCAGTCTTGTTACTTATCTCATTATTTACGATGAATAATAAGAACTGAAAGTTGGCATACTGCTTTCCTCCGAGCTCCAAGCTTGAACTGCTGACTTCAGAAAACTCAGTGGTGATGTGTTGTGAAGGATGTAATATACTGGCAAACATCACATCAAACATCAGCAGAACTCAGCACTGGGTCAAACATCACTCATTAAGACCCATCCCGTCTTGTAAAAACCGCACCGGGCACCATTCCCAACCATATTCACCTTTATTTAACCTCTGTAATCCTGTATTAGCCACAGAAAAACCATAATACCGCAAGTGCTAAAATTATAAACTGAGCTCTAATCACAAACTGTTACCATGCAGTGCAGTCTGGGTATTTGCAGAGCTGTGTCAGTTGAAGTATAATTTTAAGAAGTTTTAATTGGCATCTGGTGGTCAGCCGGGCTTCATTAGATGACCCCTGTGGCTCCACCTAGACACACCGTCAATCCTGTAGTCATTAAGCAGTGAGTCGCTCCCGTGGGGGGAAAAGACACTTCATAAAGTCTATTGGGTTAGTATTATATGAATATGTGCAGTAGGGCGTTCCAAAGGCATTACACCAGACACCAGGGACCACAATTGCAGTATCTGTGTCGCCAATTAATTTCCTTCTGCTCTATAAAGTTCCATGTAATATTTATAATTCTGTAGTCGCTAAGAGATGGCAGATGTTGGGACCCCCAAATACTCCCCTGACCCTTTATTACCTCACAGACTCGTTGCCACAAGAACTATTCATTGTGTTATTCAACACAAAGTGCACCGACTTACCAAACCAAACCAAACACAATGCTCTTCTAAATGACCAAAGTGCCTGAAATGTGGACTAACATGTCTGGAGTGATTTTATGGAGCAGTACATTACACATTTGGGGGGTTGGTAGGGTTGTTGCCTGCTGGAAAGTCAAGCAGGAACTTGAGATTTGGTGCTGATTGGTCTCTGCTGATTTGGACAAGTATTATTGGTCATCCTAAAGGGGCTGTGACATTTCCAGGTGCCTGCAGAAAGAAAATATGTTTGACAAGCTAAATTATTATGGTCACTTCTCTAATATGCTGTCTAAAATGACACCAACCTTCTGAGACGTGGACTTAAGTGTTCTTGGTGGCTATTTAAAGTCTCATTCACACCACCAGTGATTTTATCTCTGCTTGTCACCAGTGGCTGATGATTGGTCGCAAGTGGGTTGCCTAGTTTGTGAACTGTGTTGACTACCTAATATATACAATGAATCAGTTTTCTTGCTGCTAAATATAAGCTATTGGGGGATAACTGCTACTTAATGTGTTTAACACTAAACTACTAAGACAGTAATTTTGACCATTTTTTGGTCAAAATGGTTAGCACTGTTGCCTTACAGCAAGATGGTCACTGGTCCGAGTCCCGGCTGGGCCAGTAGGCATTTCGGTGTGGAGTTTTCATGTTCTCACCATGTTCATGTGAGTTTCCACAGTTCAAAGACATGTGGGATAGATGAATTGAATAAACTAAATGGTCCGTAGTGTATGTGTGTGCATGTGAGAGTGTATGGGTGTTTCCCAGTACTGGGTTATAGCTGAAGGGGCATTCGCTGTTAAAACATATGCTGGCAGTTCATTCCACTGTAGTGACCACTGATGAATAAAGGGACTAAGCTGAAGGAAAATGAATGAATAAATGAATTTAATAATTTTGTTCAAATAAAACCCGTATACTTATAGTACCCTATTTTTTCCTAAATGAGTGTATATCTCTTTTTAACACTGTTATTTTATTAAAATTACCAAAAATGACCACACTGGCCAAATTGAGCGCATGCATTTCAGTGACCACTATACTCTTGCCTTTGTATATGTGTGCCTCTGTTGCCTGGCAACTTCCTGCTAACAAAAACACAACTTTTGTATAGAAAAAGCATAACTTTACTTCAGACGTGTCTGCCAAAACAACATATTCCATGCAGTTAAAAAAAAAAACATAAGCTGCATCCGAAATCGCATACTTCCATTCTATATAGTACGCTAAAAACAGTATGTGAGCCGAGTAGTATTTCCAAATTCATATAATTCAAAAATCATTATGTGAGAAGTACCCAGATGACCTACTACATCTGGCGAGTTTCTGACACCAGATGGACACCAGTGCACACCAGATGGACGCTACACTATCCCATGATGCACCGCAAGAGAATTTATGAATGGGAGTGAAGCAACCCAATTGACGTGGGTAGGTCACGTGATCATGACAAAATGGCGGAGCTAGTAAGTCCGAGTTTCATTCGTATTACTGACATTTATACTGTATAGAATGTACTTTTCTAATGGTCGAGTAGTGCATTTAAATTCAAATGCAGCACCTACTGAGTAGTAGGTGATGTCGGATGCAGCCATACTCTCCTGTTTGAAAGACTAACTTGTACACATTAATAGGCTGTATTACCAAAAAAGATTGTATTTTTAGGGTGATGGCTATATAAAGTATGACAACATGCATTCAAAGCTTACTTCTAGTATGAAAGTAAATATATTTGAAATTATTATTCAAATATATGCACTGTAAAACCCAAAAAGTTAAAGTAACTCAAACCATTTGAGGAAACCAATTGCAACAATCCATTTAAGTTCAAAAACTAATCCTAATGAGTACTGTGAACTTAATCCATTTAAGTAAATGAAACAGTAACACCCAATAAATGAAGAAAATTCAAACCAACTGAGTACTGTAAAACCCAATAAGTTAAGGCAACTCAAACCGTTTGAGGACACCGATTGCTATAAACCATTTGAGTTAAACTAACCTATATGAGTACTGTGAACTTACTCTATTTAAATTGAAGTAATGAGGCATTTAATTAACTTATTACCTTCAACACTGAGTTTAAAACTCTTTTCAAATGAGTATAATTAACTTTCAGTCAATTTTAAGTTAACTACACTCATTTCATTTGATAAAGTTGACTGTTGGGTTTTACTGTGTATAAAGATTACTGAACTATTCAATTTAATAATTGAATGTAAATATGACGTGACAATATGACATCATATGAGAACAGACAAAGGCCATGGTTATGTAATATATGGAAAAAAATCTGGTTGTTCCAGTGTTATTGTGAAGAATGCATTTTTTTTTGCCACTGCAACTATATATCTTAGAAAAAAGTGCAAACAAAACTTGTCAACTCCCTATTGAAAATGAATAGGATTGTGCCACTGTGTCACTAGTGGTGTGAATGGGGCAACAAAAAGAAAGTCAACAGAAAGTCTTGTAGGTTGTGAGTTGGAGTCCCCTTGTGCACTGACCTTGTGTACCTTGGATACCAAAACCCCATCACTAGTTTGTGCTTTGTCCCTTCTCAGACCACAAGATCATCCCATAAACCTTGACATTTCTAAGACACCTACTGACCCTTTTGGCTCAGATCTTTATTCCTGCCTATTTTCTCCTGGATCCAACACATTTGAAAAATGATTGTCTGCTCTAACCAGATCTTAATATGTGGTTGTGAGTTGATCAAGGATATTTTCAACAATATGCTGGCTCATCAGTGGATGCCAATATTAAATATTAAACACTGAGATACGGTTTATTTTTAATGTTGTGTTTAAGAGTTGATGCACATTTGCTGTGCACATTTTTCTGAGATCTCATTGTTTTCAAAATATTCACAAAACCCAGTCACTTTATAATAATTGACACAACAATTGTATGTAAGGAACATTTTTTTAGAGACCGAGAACCAGTGGAGCATAGGCCCTATTGGACTTGCTCCGTTTCTTCTTCCTTTTCCTTATTTCTAGAATTATTTGCAATTTTGAGGGTCTAAACTTGTTAGAAAACTCACAAAACTTTGCACACACACCAGAAGTGGTGAAAATTTACGTTTGATATAGGCTTCGGAAGTGGGTGTGGCAAAATGACTCCACAGCGTCACCCTTGCCCGTTTGACAGGGTGGCCCTCAAGCCAGGGCTCGACAGTGCGACCATTTCGCTCGCATTTGCGACTAAAAATAGATGTGTGCGAACTGGAAAATGTATTTAGTCTCACATGGGCGATTTTTTTTTTTAATAAGCTCGATTGATAACTTAATTCCCTCGGCCACGGTAAAACAACATGCTCTTCACGCTAACTTATGGTGGAAATCTATTGTGACTGTAGCACATGCTGACGCTATCAACAACAGCACATCCGATTCCCTACTGGTTTATTTACTTCACGTCAAGCGGTCTTTACCTTGTTTTGTATACGTTGCTAAGCAACGAATGGCACAGAATGGCGGCATGTTGCACAACGTGCGAGCCTCATAGAAAACGTCTACATGGCATATCGTGGCACATCTAGTGTGAGACCAAATTCAACACCAGCGCTTCCTACACAAAGGACTTTACCTGGGCGGCCCGGTTCTGTGTTCGCGAGAAACTGAGAACACTCCGCTACAGACTCACGTGCTCTGCATGCAGACCCACAGAGATGAGCTGCATACAGAATTGCTGTTCTGACTTTGGTAGCAGCTTTGAGGAAGAGCGTGATTACTTTGGGGCAGAAGGAAACTTTAATTCATAGAGGGATTCCCAATTTGATCCCAGTCCTGCTGTGGACCACTTGCTAAACTCCATACAGCTTAAATTCATTCAGTCATTCATTAATTTTCTTTTCAGCTTAGTCCCTTTATTAATTAGAAGTCACCACAGCGGAATGAACCGCCAGCTTATCCAGCACATGTTTTACGCAACGGATGCCCTTCCACCTGCAACCCATCACTGGGAAACATTCATACATACTTATTCACACACACGAACAATTTAGCTTACCCAATTCACCTGTACCGCATGTGTTTGGACTTGTGGGGGAAACCGGAGCACCCGGAGGAAACCCACGCCAACACGGGGAGAACATGCAAACTCCACACAGAAACGCCAACTGACCAAGCCGAGGCTTGAACCAGTAACCTTCTTGCTGTGAGGTGAACGTGCTATCCACTGCGCCGCCACAGCTTAAATTATAAATAATTATAAAATACTATTCAAGCGGTTATTAAGTAGAATAAAACTGCTTTGCTTTTAAAGATTTCCTCCTGTGAATTTATTAGGCAAAAACACTATTTATTTTATATATTTTCACTGCGCTCCTAAAATTCTTTAATGTGCTACTCCTGAAAAAAGTAAGCGTCAAGCCCTGCCTCATGCTATGTTTCGCGCACATGTACGAAAATTGGCACACACATCAAACAATCCAATACCTACAAAAAAGTCTTGGAGTGAAATCCGAAACCGACTAAGAAGGCGGATATGTTTAACTTCCTTTTCAAAAAAATTGCAGTTTTAGTCATTTGCAGGTGGGTGCGAGGTCCCTTGCAGCTGTAGTCCTGGTTTATATTTGTGTTTAAAATAGCTTTGGGTTGCCTTGTTGACTAGCAAAAATCTGCTTATTCTGAAAGCAGCCTCTGTGTGCAGTGCTTTGTTCATTGCCATACTACCGACAATAAGTAACTGATCCCAAAATGTTTGGCCTTACCATTTTGGCAGAAGTTAAACTAATTAAAACTACAAAAAAAAAAGTAAAAAATATATATATAAAAAAATGGTTACACTTTATTTTATGGTGGCGTAGTTACAGTGTAAGTATTCATTTAACTACTGAGTAATATTAATTAACTTACTACATGGTTGAATGTGGGTTAGGTTTAGGGTTAGTTAGTTACATGTAATTATGCATACTTAATTGTAATTACTATAGTAACTGCTTGGAACATGTTTAAATACGTCACCTTAAATGAAAGTGTTACCAGAAAATGTATAGATTGCTAATTTGTAGAATGTAATCAATGAAGTCACCGTTACCTAAACATTACATAAGGTATTACATTGGTCCAAGAGGCAATTTAGATTAGAGAGATCTACAGAGAGAGAGAGAGAGAGAGAGAGAGAGAGAGAGAAAGAGAGAGAGAGAGAGAGAAAGAGAGAGAGAGAGAGAGAGAGGGGGGGGATAAGAGGCCAGGAGGGAGTCCCATTCAGGAAATAGTTGAGCAGTTTGGGCAGACTTCCAGCAGGCTGTCCGCTGAGTCTGTCAAACAGACAAATTAACACAGTGTATGGGAACAGGCCCCAGCAGGGGCCAGCCCGCCACCTCCAGCTGGCCCCGTGAACTGTTTCTTCATGTTTTTCCTCTGTGGCCCAGGTTTCTCCAAGTTTCTCTCAGCTTTTTCTTTCTCACCTTATTTCAGCAATGTGATATTTGCTTGTCATTTTATGTATTTGCTTTCCTCAATCTCAAATGGGGCACTGCATCCCTAACAGAGAACTGATTTTGTTTCATTTTAATAAATGTGGCTCGGCGTATGTAAGATTATCACCAAGATTATCATCCAATTAGCCATAACTGACATATATGACTCACAATTGCATTTTTCTATTTTGCACCTGGTGTAAATGCATGATAACACAAGTGGCGGTTCAGTGAAAAATATTAAACTTTTCTGACAAACATGATGCAACAAGTTTTTCACACCTGGATTTACGCCATTCCTCCTTGCAGATCCTCTCCAGTTCTGTCAGGTTACATAGTAATCGTTGGTGGACTGCCATTTTTAGGTCTCTCCAGAGATGCTCAATTGGGTTTAAGTCAAGGCTCTGGCTGGGTCATTCAAGAACAGTCACGGAGTTGTTGTGAAGCCACTCCTTCATTTTATTCCTAACAGAGAGCTGATTTTGTTTAATTTTAATAAATGTGACTCGGCGTATGGAGTATGTTATGTTATCACATCTATCTCCAGAGATGTTCAATTGGGTTTACACAGGGCTCTGGCAGGGCCATTCAAGAACAGTAATGAGTAATTACAGAAGGGGATGTAAAATGGTCAATTATGCGTCAACGTGATATCAAATTAGATTTTAATTTTTAAAGGGATAGTTCACCCAAAACTGAAAATTCTGTACCTATTTACTCAGCCTTTGCTTGTTGCAAACCTGTTTGGAAGTGTTACGTCCCTTCATTACTTTTTAATGGTTGAGGGGGAATGAAAAGAAAAACACTAAGCCAGTTGTAATTATTGTTGCCATTTATACTACATTTCAATGTTAGATGGCAAACAAAGCACACTAACAAAAGTTAAACAAACAACGGCAGAACAAAGCAAAAAGGGGAAGATGCACACACATAAAAAATAATCCCAATGAGTCCTTTCCCTTATATACTGTAGAATCCCACTGGACTAATCCCACGATTGGATCTCTTCTCAATTAGGTCATCCAACGTCAGTCCTTGTCCTGAAAGATTGATGTCTAACACAACCAATCCGTGTATCCTAAAAAACGTAACACAAAACCAGCAAAAACAGACACAACAGTCCCCAAACTGTGTTACATCCATATGGAAGTAACAGGAAAATATATTTTAGGTTTCTAGCTTTCTTCAGAATATCATCTTCTGTGTTCAACAGAATAAAGAAGCTTCTACAGGTTTGGAAAAGGTGACAAAATATTCATTTTTGTGTGAACTATACCTTCAAAATGTGTCTCAGGTCTTGTTGTGCACAGTATCGATCAGTGAACACAAAGTCTACCAAAGGCATGCTACATAAAAGACACCAGTGAAACACTCCAGAACCCTTAATAACCACCTAGTAACCAGCTAAAACAACTTAGCAACACATTAACATCCTAAAATACCTTAGCCTTCTCCCAAAACACTCTAATAACTCCTAAATCGATCTCCGTCGAATAGATGCAAGTCATTTACAGGCACGGGTTCAAAAGAGGCGGAGATTAATTCTGACCTCTGCTCCCCGCCGGATAAATCCCTGTCCTCCTTTCCAGAGAGCGCCGCTGAATGAAATATTGCCTTCTGGGACCTGCACAGTTCTTTATTGCCTCCTGGAATTGCTGAGTGACAAGTCCATTCCAATATGGATCAGTTTTACGGCGCCATATTCGCTGCCAAAATAGTCTGAATTCTCAGAATTCAGCTGAGTGTCTTAGACTCGAAGAATTACAATGCAAAAGGAAAACCCAACTGTAAGAATACAGCTCACATTGCAGAGCCAGAACAAATAGTCGACAAGTCTGGTTTAGTCTTGAAATGACATCATGCAGACAGAGTTTTGCTGGAGTTTCTTTGTTATTTTCTCTGGAGAGCAGCACGTGGGTCATCTGGTGTCATTAATGGAGTTGTAACAAGACTCGCGTGTGCGACGATCTGGTTACTGTGGCATTTTGTTTGAGAAGAGCTCTGTGCCAAGCGGGAGTTTGAAAAGCCTGAGCGAGTGAAAGTGTAAATCTCAGCCATTTTTAAAAATAGATCTGCACACCTTTCTGAAACTTTCATACACTGCAAAAAAAAAATCCATCTAAATATGAGAAATAAATGAATGATTTATCAAGATACAGACTAGAAACAAGCCCAATTATATGTCAGTGCAAATTAAATAAGAACACTTACCTATAGGATTTAGTAAATAAAAAAAGGGGTGGCCCACTACTTTATCATATTTTAAACTTTGATGTGTGAACATAAACAACATCTCTGAATGTAATACGAATAGTTTCTAGCATTAAAGGTATGTTGTAGCAAGCATGTAATCATGAATGTAAACAAAGGCAAATACTGTTTGGCACCGTTAACAATTTTATCTACGAATTCATATTTATCCATCAAACCGCTGTAAACACTCACAATCTTCACTAGCGCGTGCATTTGTCTTTCTTTGTGGTCGCTTAGGCTGATTTATACTTCTTGCCATGGCCGACACGGACACGCACCTCTCAAAAAATGTAACTACACTTCGTAATGACGGGTAGCATCTCTGGGATTGGTCGGCTTTGTAGCAATGACGAGCGTGGGCGGTGCTGAGAGCCGAGAGCTCGATGGACCGATTGTTTACAAGTGCCGAGTCCTGTGAAGGAGCTCCAGAAACTTTTGTTTTTTGTTTACCTTATGATTAAAGTTGTTGCACATTCGCCAGTTCTCACCTCTTAATGAGCGAGTTTTAACTACTTTTAGCGTTCAATAAAAAACAAAACACCCGCGAAGAAACTCGACACAGAGGAACATAAAAACCTCACTGCCAGCTAGCGTTTCAGAAGTGTTATTGCAGAGCAACACAAACAGCTCACAGAAGTGTAAATGCACAACTACGCGCAAGACAGACTGACTGCCAGTATTTACACAACGGCAAAGCGTGTGCTAGTAGAGGCATGGCACTTCCTGGTGATGAGGAGCCAATCCGCCAATCACAGCACATTATGTTAGCTCTTGAGGGCGGGCCTTCGGAGAAACTAGGAGATGTGATAGTCGTTTTCATATTAGCTGAGTAGCAGTACAGAATTAAAGTAAAATATATTTAAAAAAAACGTGACTTTTTTTTTTACAAATGAAGCAGGAGGACACATTGCTTTGCACCCCATAAACACAACAAAGCCTTTAAAATATGTATTATAACACTTATTCCAAGCAGTATTCGTAAACTAGAGTTAGTAAACGGGAATTCCTCTTCGTTTAAGTATCATCCCTATATTCCCTCTTAACTTGAGCATTTTAAACCTAAAACCAGATTATTGCATGAATTAAATCAGGATCACACATGCATACAGTCCACAAATTCTTATTCAAATTAAGACTAGACAGTAATCAAATTATGACTTGCTGCTTCTCAAAAATACTGAAGCTTAATTAAACAAAACATGACAGAATGTATTTTGTCACTAAAGAACAAGTATAAGTGATTGAGTAAACAGGCTCATTGTGGTACGTACCCCTGTCTACTGTACATGTTTGGAGAGCGCGAATTATGTAGCCAGAGGTGTGTCTGGCTGCATTTCATCTTTAAAACGAACGCTATGGGGCGGTATGATGCCGCCGATGACTTCTTATCTCCGTAAAGACCAGCTGGCCTGGTCGGCTGAAGTGTATATTGAGTCCTCTGGTGGATTTACGCAAAAAGAGGATGCGCAAGAGGAAATTGTGATCATCAAAAAGAATAAACAACGGCCTCTGGTGGATTTGTGAAAACAAAAACTGCGAGCAGACGTACCTGCGATTACGTATTTCACTGTCCCCAGAAATGAAGAGCTGGGTATGTATCCACAATGAGCCTAGGTTGGTGATTGAGCGATTTTAAAAGGTTTAAAACAAGCTATTACAGTTTTAAAATACAAGGCTCATCTTAAATTATGCAATTAAGCAAAATTTGCAGGTAAAATACCAATTTTTTTGCTTTACCAAGAAAAAAAATATTAAAACAATCACAGTAATCTTACACATTCTGATCTTGCATAGTATTTTATCCTTGAAACAAGATGTTTAAATGTTAATAGAATTATTAATATTGTAATTCGATAATATTGTGACTGGATAAGGAGTGTAAATATGGTTGGGGGGAAATATAGATTTTTTTTGGATTTCCACCACTGTAAGCTCTAGCAACTCTCACTCGAAGAGAATGTGTTAAGAGTAAAACTCTCGAAACAAAGACACAGCTAACAGTCAAACGTGTGGAGAAATCTTACAGGCGTTTTGAGCAAGGGGAATATCTGTCAACAGCTGGAATGTTCCAAAGAAAATAAACAATTTGCTGCTGCCTCAATGTCTCTTTTGTGTTCTTTTTGTATGCGGAAAACAGGAGTAGTGGCGGTAAATCAGTTTTATATTTGCTCAAGGTTAGAAGCAGTCTACTCTGGCCCTCGGAGTGCCATCTTTCAGCTCCTCAGCAAAAAACATGTGTTCAAGGTACGGTTACAGCGCTCGGGCCAGCCAGTTCATGATAGTATTCATCACATGTCTTTCACCGGGACACTTCTGTGTTCTATCTCTTTCAGTGGGGAACCAGGTCTCACTTCATTTGTTTGTCCAAACCCTGCTCAATGATGAAAATGTGATTGAAAATGTTTGTTGATGGATATTTTATTTGTAATTTTGGTGAAATAATATACACTCCTCGGCCACTTTATTAGGTACACCTGTTGAAATTCTTTTAAGCACTAAAATATCCAATATGCCACTTATATTATTGTATTATATGCATTTAGGCACATAGACATGCTCAAATAATGTACTGTAATGACATGAAGTACAGTTGTATACGGTAGTCAACATTTGAAGTGGATCAAAAGGACAATAGATATTGTTTAAAAGTTTTACAACAACTTTTGATTGGCCTTTAAGTGTTGACTATTGTAATCATTTATGACATGTTAGATTTGCCCAATATTGGGTTGCAGCTGGAAGGGCATCTGCTGCGTATAAAATATGCCAGAGTAGTTGACGGTTCATTCCTCTGTGGCAACCCTTGATAAATCAGGGACTAAGCCGAAGTAAAATGAATGAATGAATGATATGTTCGATCTCCTATTCACCTCATTGAATCAGTCACAGGAAGATTGTATGTCTGTGCATGTAAATGACACTGAACTATCTCATAGCTCATAGTAACATTTTAGCTACCAAACACTTGGATAATACCCAACACTTGGATAATACATTGGTGTTCTCGAGATTACACATATTAATGAAGACTCATGAGGCATTCACACCAGATGTGGCTTGTGCTAATAGATCGCACTATTTGCGCATAATTGAATGCTTGAACATTTTGAGTTTATTTGTTTTATTCACGCGTCAAATTTGCTTCATTCGTGAGTGAAATTCTCTTCACAATATATGCGGATTCACGTCATGGGCGCCTGGAGACTCTAGTTTCGTTACAAAATGGCTGGCATGGATTTTATTGAGAGAGTGGCTGCGCTTTATGTGCTTTCGGAAGGCTGAAAAATGGAGTAGATTCATTCTGCGCCATGTCTGGGTCCATCACATCTATCAGAGGTGAACGCAGCTTGGTGAGTTTCACCAACTCCTCCAGAAGCTGTGCCTGGATGACGGACATTTCCGAATGAGCTGGTCCCAGTTTGATGACTTGTTGTTCCGTGTCAGCAACAGGCGCTACATCATAATCACGCCACTAGTAGAGCGAGCACCTAATTGGTTAATGCAGCTCTAATGGCTTCCAAAGTTCAGACTTTTCAACTCGAACGATTAGCGCAAATCAATTCTCAATTCTCACCATGTCATTCACTTGAATTGTATCATTCCCACCACCTCATTCATGCTGCCTCATTAACGTAAATAGTGCCGCAGGATGTCTAAACGCGTCTTTGCACTGACAACATGTAAATCACACAGGCTTAATACTTCATCCACATCTGGTGTGAACACACCGTCAGTGTCAACTGTCACTGAGTTGCCATGCTTACTATCGGTGTTGGGTAATTAAGTTACTTTAAAAAAATAATTGATTACAATTTACTGGAGACTACTGGAAAAAAATTGTAATTTGATTACATTACTAATTACCTCTTGTAAAAAGGAATCACATTACTAATTACTTTAAAACATACAGTATAAAAAATACAAAATAAACAGGAGCTCTTTCAGTAATTTAATATTCACTGAAAAACATTACAATGGGTTTAACACAGCAGCTTGACAACTTCAAAAGATTTAAAGTGATAGTTTACTTAATGTTCACTTTTTGTTGTTTTTTTTTTTGTTCTTTTGAAAACAAAATTTGACATTTTGAAGAAAACTGGAAACACATACTATATCTGCAATTACAGACAAACTGTAAACGCTTAAATGTTGAATATGTGAAATCTGGAGTATGTGACGCAATATGTATACAACCCAATAATCAGCTGCACTTCTCTTCACATTTTCAGAAGATACGATCCTGCACAAAAATCCAATTTAGCCTGTTTAGGTTGAGTTGGGCTGCTGTGTTTTTGGGGATCGGTGTCCTCCTTGGCGACAAGTATTGTGCTTGAACAAGGTGCTGGTCGAGTTAAAAGCAGTCTAAAGTTCTTCATAATAATATTTTAGTTTTTACACTCAATGAAATCAAGCTATTTACACTACAATTACACTGACTTGATCAAAACTAACTGGAACTACCTGTGCATTAATTAATATTATTGCATACCCTCAAGCCAATCAGAAACAAGAATTTCAACAAACCATGGAATGAATACATATAAATACAGTTGAAGTCAAAAGTATTAGCCCTCCTGTGAAATTGTAATTTGTTTAAAAATACTGTTGCTTAACAGAGAGAAGACTTTTTTCAATTTTTTTTTAAACATAATAGTTTTAATAACTAATTTCTAATAACTAATTGACAATGGTGACATTGCATAATATTGTTTCTACTTACTTGTAAGATCCTAGCATTTAACTTCAAATGCAATTCAATTAACTAGGTAATTAAGCTAACTAGGCAAGCTAACTTAATTAGGAAAGTCATTAGACAACAGTGGCTTATTCTGTAGACAATTGAAAAAAAAAAAGGGTTTATTAATATAGACCTAAAATTGTTTTTTTTTTTTAATTCAAAAGCTGCTTTCATTTTAGCTAAACAAAAGCATAATAATACTTTCCACAGGAGAAAAAAACAGGAAATATTGTAAGAATTTCCTCAATCTGTTTCCTCAATCTCAAATCTGAAATATTTAAAAAAAGAAGTCACATTTCACTGGAGGGCTAATAATTTTTGACATCAAATATATATGCAGATTGTTCCTACAGTATAGATGCAAACATATTTATTTTGCACAAGAGTAGACAACTAAAAACAAAACCAAGAGAAACAGAACTGTGAGCGAGACGGATAGTGGATGGCATTCTGCTTGACTTGTCAGACTCGTAGATAACATGGAGACAGCAATGAAACAGAATTGCCCCGTTATCTGTCGAGCAAGACAAATCTTCAGCCTCAGTCAAGCATTCTTTGGTTGCAACACCTTGTTCCAGATATCACTGCGGCCATCAACTTCTCATAGCCCGTGTCATCATGGGAATTTGCAGACTGAGCTGGTTATCTGATGAGGGGAGAGCGCTGGAAACTATGCCTGCTCTCGTAAAGCATTTACAGGGCACTTGTTGACTGTGTGTTTGGGCCTGGAGCTGATAGAAGAGCTTTACACTGTGAGGGATGCTAAAGGTTGTCCCAGTCACACCATATCTGTCAGTCTTTTTCTCCATCTGGACGCTCTATATTGTTCACTTGTGGGGTTTTTTTTTTGGCAAACGGAAGAAAGACCTCTGTGGTGTACATCTGCTTTAGTGCCAGCGGATAATGTGCAGTCAGGCAGTTATTATCACAAAATGGTGTTCCGAATCTTAATGCAAAGAGGTTTTTTTAGCACCTTAAAAAGATTTACAGAGAAAATGTAATGCAAATTGACTATTAGGGTTGGGGCCGATAGACGATGTCATCGTCCATCGCCGATGGCTGATAAACTTCACGATGCTGAGCCGGCATCGTGACCCATCGCCCCACCCCACATGTATATTGATATATAACTTATTATTTGCATGTCATCTTAATAGCAATAACGGTCTTTTCATGAGCTGTGTTATATTATACTTATAGCTGCCGCCTGCACGGCTGACAGCATCGTGAGGATTAAATACATCGTGAGGATTATACAGCACCTCTCGCGCTTAAAATGTGTAGATTCAGTGGCAAACACTTTTACCTGTAAACCCCGTCACACAAACTTTACAGTGAATGGCTTTAGTTATTGTCATAGCGGACTTGAAGCCACTGGAAGTCTTTTATCCACTCTTGGAAAAGTGTAAATGGTGGATTAACATTCAGCACATGATCACTAATAAGATGTGTCATTATTTAACTTTAGGTGGTTTCTAAAACTAAATCTGTCAGTGTTAGTTTCATTCTCTCATCTTCAGTGCGTCACATTTCCGCGGCTGTCATGTAAAGGTAGAAGGCGTTGACTAAGTGATTGACAGCTGATATTAACCAATCCATTCGCGTTCAGTTCTAGCGCAGTGGGCGAATAGGAAGAGCACAAAGGCGGGGCAAGCTTTGCGGGCTTTTGTACTTCAGCAAGTTCGCATGACAACTGTTATAATCTGTTCCTGAGCGCTGCGTTTGGTGTCTTTAGGTGCAAAGATGCATTCTGCATAAATGTCTCCTAAATCCGCGCACGCGGTGAGGATTTTGCAGTGAAAACAGGTCGCATGGTAACAATGTATGCACTAGCACAAATGCTTTCAAATACATATTTTAGGTCGCATAAAATATCAGGTGCAAGTGTGACCAAAACGGTCGAGCTCTAGCATCTTTACTTGTTATTATGTCCTCATAATAATGTTAATAAAATAAGGAAGTTATCATTAATCACAATACAAATTACAGTGAACTCCAAATGAACTCTCGTCTCGTCTCCGCCACCAGCTGTGGGGAAAAGCCATTATGACACAGATCACTTCGCCTGATCATGCCAGAGTCCCGCGGAAAAAAAGTGATTGACAGGTGGTAATTTGTGTATAACTTTATTTATTTACGGTTTGGTCATGGGTAAAGCAAAGTAGTGAAAGGTAGTGAAAACGATAGGCTACAATTATTAAATACGTTATGAATTAATTGATATTTAACAACAAAGACCCCCACCCCGCCTACGACGACGATACCATCGTCCATCGCCGATGTTCACATTAGACATCGTACGATGCCAAATTTGTCAACATCGTCCAACCCTATTGACTATACTTTTAAATAAATAATCATCGGAATGAACATATTTTTTTTTCTGTGAAACATTATGATACATCACACCAATAAATAACTATAGTTTTAATTTCGTTAACTAAACTAATTTAATTTCAACATTATTATTGTTATTTAAACAAACATTAAAATAATTCTTTAACATATATAAAAAATGATTTTGTATCATTTACAGTATTTTAACTATTTTCCCAGTACTGGATTGCAGATGGAAGGGCATCCCCTGCGTAAAAACATATGCTGGATAAGTTGGCGGTTCATTCTGCTGTGGCGACCCCTGATGACAAAAGTGACTAAGCCAAAAAGAAAATGAATAAATGAATGAATGTATTATTTATTTAAATTTTAACTTTATTTTACTATTATTATTATTATTATTATTATTATAATTATGTATTATTATTATTATTATTGTCGTTGATTGAAAATTAATAACAAATAAAATAATTGTGTATTTTTAAAATATTTAGAAAATTCTACACTTTATATTTTTACATTTTCTTCAGTTAATATTAACTTTATTAATACTTCAACTAATAATAATAATAATAATAATAATAATAATAATAATAATAATAATAATAATACGCTAGACATACACACAACTGCATACTACAAAAGACTACAAACTTAACATATAAAATTAAATAATATATTTTATTGATGCAAAATTTATTATTATTTGTATTAACTATTCAAATTTCAACATGATTTTATTATTATTATTATTATAGTTGCTGTTGCTTAAAAATAAATAATATTATTAAAATATTTTTGTGACATCATTCAAAATTCTACATTGTATTTGTATTTTTATATTTTCTTTAATTTATGTTAACTTTATATATACTATGACTAATAATGATAATTAGAATAATAATAATCATCATAATAATAATCATAATAATAATAATAGGGTGACGCAGTGGCACAGTATGTAGTATTTATTTGTATTAACTATTTAAATTTCAACATTATTTTACTATTATTATTGTTGTTGTTGCTTAAGAATTAATAACTAACAAAATATTTGTGTGATTTTAAAATAATTAAAAAATTCTACATTTTATTTATATTTTTATATTTTCTTTAATGTATGTTAACTTATAAACACAAATACGAATAATATTAATAATAATATTAACAATAATAATATGCTAGAAAAAACACACAATTTTATACCACAAAAAATTACAAACCAAACCTATAATATTCATTCATTCATTCATTCATACATTTTCTTGTCGGCTTTGTCCCTTGCGGGGTCGCCACAGCGGAATGAACTGCCAACTTATCCAGCACGATTTTACGCAGCGGATGCCCTTCCAGCCGCAACCCATCTCTGGGAACTTCCACACACACATTCACACTCATACACTATGGACAATTTTGCCTACCCAATTCACCTGTACTGCATGTCTTTGGACTGTGGGGGAAACCGGAGCACCCGGAGGAAACCCACGCGAACACAGGGAGAACATGCGAACTCCACACAGAAACGCCAACTGACCCAGCCCAGCCGAGGTTTGAACCTGCGACCCAGCGACGTTCTTGCTGTGAGGCAACAGCACTACCTACTGCGCCACTGCGTTGCCCAACCTATAATATTAAATAATATATTTTATTGATGTTAAATATATTATTATTTGTATTAACTATTTAAATTTCAACATTATTTTACTATTGTTATTATTATTGTTGTTATTGTTGCTTAAGAATTAATAACATTAATAAAATATTTTGCTTGATTTTAAAATCATCGAAAAATTCTACATTTTCTTTCATTTATATACATAACTACAACTAATAATAATAATAATAATAATAATAATAATACACTAGACAAAACACAACTGTATACTACAAAAAACTACAAACTTTAAATATAATATTAAATAATATGATAAGAAAAATATTTTATGTGTAATTGTAATTATGTGTTCAGAAAAATAAGTTCAGAAATTCATATTTATTCAAAGTTATATCAGGTTTTGATTATTTCATCAACTTGCACATCATGCTTAAAATGCCCCCCTTAGCAAGCGTTTAATAAATATTTTCAATTTTAAAATAACTTCAAATGATACTAATCTTCACTTGCATAATCATCCTTGGGTTAAGGTTGTGAAGATCAACCAAAAATAAATTCAAAAATCTCTCATCAGCACGTAGACGGTCTTTTCCTCGGCTCGAGTCGCACATGCGTTCCAAAGCAAATATTACTCTTTGAAATTTAGCAGGCATTTGCTTATTTTCCTTTCAAACTGAACTCAATTATTAGCGTTGGGTTTTTTGGGCTCGCTCTCTCCACACACGTCCTTGTAAACAGACCACACATACTGCGTAAACAGCCGTGTAATGAAGGAGACAGCAGTTAAAGGCTGGTCAAAAGGCTAATTTGGAAGGATTCATGAACTAATTCCAACAGATCTTTCAACACATTAAATTGTCATTGCCGTATTAAACGTGGTTCCAATTGGGTATGTAGAATTTTTAGATAGATGCCTGATTAAATTAAAGTTAAGCGAACAAAATCTTTACATATAAAGTGGCATCATCAAATATAATCTGGAATGCTTGTTTTTGTGAATGCATGTGAGTTAGTGTCATGTTTCTCTTATTCTAGATAAAATGGCATTTGCGACACGATGGCTTAGTGGTTAGCACTGTTGCCTCACAGCTAGAAGGTCGTTGGTTCAAGTTCCGGCTGGGCCAGTTGGCAATTCTGTGTTTGCATGTTCACCCCGTGTTGACGTGGGTTTCCTCCGGGTGCTCCGGTTTCCCCCACACGCTTATTTTGGTAAAATAGGTGTAATCTAGAGGCCTTTGCCTTTCATATAAGCCACTTACCAAATGATCAACTAGAAGTCAACTTATTATTTGTTGTTCCTAAAACTTAGAAAGGCGACAACACTTTTATCAGGTAGTGTATGCAGGAATAGTGGGTGGTTCATTCCGCTGTGGTGACTCCTCATAAATAAGGGACTAAGCTGAAGGAAAATTTATGAATGAATGAAAACAGCCCACATAGGTAGATTCTAATAGTTAATTCCCCATGTTTTAATTTTCAGCCATTGTTTGATATCAAACAACATCCACAATTCAATAACACTTCATTTTAGTGGACCACTTTAGACATTCTGTTGTAGGCAACTAATGTCAGCTAGCATATGCCTAACTATCCCTACTTAAAATAAAATAAAAATTAATTGATATTTTACAAAGTTACTGAAATAGTCTACAGGATGTCTAAATGAGAGCATTAAAATAAAGGTGTGTAGAACAATTTTCCTTTTTGCAGAGAAAATAAGTCCCTGTTAATGTTTGTTTTCAGGAATTTTTTTTCTCCCAGAGATAAGAAGAGTGTGGCAGAAGATTGTTTTGCTCACTGCACAGACATTATGAGAGTATAAATATTTACAGGACTCCATCTTCCTTTATTTAGCCAGAGTAATCAAAATACAGACAGCAGAAAGTAGAGATGGGAAACTGGTGACTCAGCATAATTAACCCCAGAGTGTTCAATTATTCACACACGCATTCATATCTTACTAAAGTAAACTGACAAATAATAATAATAAAACAACTGGTAATTAAAAATAAATATATATTAATATTTATTACATTATGTAATATATATATTATATATTACATATTATTAAGACATCACATGTATTAATATTGTTGCACAATAAAATACATTTTATATATTATTATTTTACTTACATTATTACATACCCGGGACATGGATGACCGTTTGTAATTAATTAATTAATTAATTAATTAATTTTCCTTTGGCTTAGTCCCCTATTTATCAGGAGTCACCACAGTGGAATGAACCACCAACTCTTCCAGCATATGTTTTACAAAAGCATCATAAAAACAATGCTTAGTTGCTCCATTTATTACAACAGTGTTTTTTAAAGTCTAAACACTTTATTGATATAGTCTACAACCAAGCACATGTGGTTTAGAAAGCGTTTCTCCCAAAGAAAAGCCTGTCTAACCAAAATGCTGGCAGGCTTCACTGACACTCCGCCTCTTTACCCTTATTTGGTCACCCCCGGTGGGTGCGATGACGTGTGAACAAAATGACAGTCGGCCATGCCGACTTGCAGCTTCATTTACGCTCTTCAGAAACCTATGGGTGACGTCACGGGTACTACATCCATATCTTTTACAGTCTATTGTTCAATTATTATCAGATAAATTCAGATAAATCAGATAACGACAAAATTATTTCTGTGCAGGTTTTGAGTGCGTTAGAGTTTCATATCACTATGAGTTCAGTTACTTCAGAAATTGTTGTTTGACATCACCTCATACCTCAGTTTCTCATCAAATCTTGACCAATCAAATACTCTTTAGTATCTGACAAGCCCCGCCCCCCTTAAATACACTTTTCATTTACTTTTCATTTGATGAGCTTGATCTCAATCACTCTCATTGGCAGACCTGTGATAAAAGCAAAACACTATTGGCTGTTTTTTTTTAAAAGGGGAGGAGCTACTCGATGTGCCACCGTGTCATTGTGTTTCAGTTGTGATTACGTCAAACATCGAATAAAATAAAAAACGCCCATTTCAAAGCACTTCATGGGACCTTTAAGGTTAACTACTTCTTTGCATGTGAAAATGAGTAACCGCACTCGAGTCATGGGTTCAAGGGTTTCCTGTTGGGTCAATTATAATCTGCAATGCTCCATCCATAACAGCTTCCTTGCTAAGCTTCATTACACTGTGACAGGATCACAAAACAATCTCGTCTGAAATGTGCCACAGAAACGGTTGAGGTTGGATTGAAACCATCAGGGACCTTGTTAAAAATAAACTTCAGCCACTTGTTTCTTTATGCAAAGCTTGTGGTGTGACCCCACAATCAGAAACACTACAGCAATTTTCGGCAGATGTCACCCCACATCTTACATTCATTATAGTTTAGATTTTTGATCAAAGGCATAAATTGTAGTCTCTTTTGGCAAAGATATGCCTGCAGTGTTAACGTAATTTAGCACTGTTTAATCCATACAAAAAAGTTTTGTTTGGTTGGAATAAATTAATGTAGTATATTGGTTCGATGACAATAAAAACACACAGTCTTGAAGTATTGTAAAAAATGTTAATATTCTTCCACAGACTGATCATTTCACTTCAAAATACCACAATGTACAGTCAGAACCATTCATTCATTCATTTTCTTTCGGCTTAGCCTCTATTTCAGAGATCGCCACAGCGGAATGAACCACCAACTATTCCAGCATATGTTTTAGGCAGCGGATGGCATTCCAGCCGCAACCCAGTAGTGGGAAACACCAAAACACTCTCGAATTCAGACATGCACTCATACACAACGGCCAATTTAGTTTATCTAATTCACCTATAGCGCATGTCTTTAGACTGTGGGGTAACTGGAGCACCAGAAGAAAACCCACGTCAACATGGGGAGAACATGCAAATTACACACAGAAACGCCAACTGACCCACTGTGCCGCCATTAATATATATATATATATATATATATATATATATATATATATATATATATATATATATACACACACATAAAAACATACATACATAAATCTATACGGTGCTTCCCACTGGTTTGAAATATATTTGAGGTGGTAGACGGATTGAAACACACCTTTTACGCACAGCACATCAATGGTCAACATGCAACAAACAAAAATATAATGTGTTTTTTTTTAAACTATATTTTTATTTTTTAAGACATTGTTATAAACCTTTTTCTTTCCAATGGGTTAAAGTTATTTTAAAATGGCTGCTGAAATAAAATCCTCTATTTCTCTTACTTTTATGCTATTTAGGGGCCATGTGCACCCACTGACAGGTAAAGGCTTCTCTCTTTCTACATCTCTCTCTCTCAAGTTGCTTTATTGGCATGACATTTAGTACAGTATTGCCAAAACATTTTAGATATGTATAAAGTATGTAATATATTAGCATCATTAAATTAATAAAAAATACAGCAAATAAGAAATAAATAACTGAAAAAAGGAATAAATATATACATTATTGCAAAAAATTATAATAATTACTACAATAAAAAGTGTAGATTATTTAAATAAGGCAAATTAGTTGATTAGCCATTTCTAACGGTGTACAAATATTTTGCAGCCAGTATATTTTGTTTTCTCTGGGTATATATTAAAGTTTATCTGAGTCGTTTATTAAATGATTTATCCTTTAATGTTTCTCTTGTGGCTGGGTGCGCAAGGTAATGCAAAACGCATACAAATAATGGCAACTTAAGAAAGCAAAAGTAAACCCAAATCCCAGACATTTTAGGAGATTCAGAAACTATGGCCTGGACACATTTTGTCGCATTTTGTCTCTGTGGGTCTGCAGAGCATGTGAGATTGTCTGTGTGAGTGTTGACGATTCTCGCGCACACAGAACCAGCTGTAGGAAACAGAGCGAGAGAAGATTTTTTATGGTTAATCGATCGCGAATGTTTGGCTTTCTTTGGCAGATACACAAAAGTGTAAAAGGATGATAATAACAGTATTATTCATGCGTCATCATCAAATATACTTGGGGGGGCCATTAATATACCTGGGCAGCATGGGACAAACCGATTTATTTAGTTAAAGTCAAATATTAGCCCTCCTGTTAATTTGTTTTTCTTTTTTTAAATATTTCCCAAAAGATGTTTAACAGAGCAAGGCATTTTTCACAGTATTTCCTTTAATACTTTGTCTTCTGGAAAAAGTCTTATTTGCTTTATTTCAGCAAGACTGAAAGCAGATTTATATTTGTTTAGCCCTCATTATTATCCCTCTAAGCTATTTTTTTTTTCCGATGCTCTACAGAACAAATTATCATTATACAAATTGGGGAAAGAAATATCCAGGGGGGCTAATAATTCAGGAGAGCTAATAATTTTGACTATATATACAATAATATACAAAATAATATATAAAATTGCTGGGTAAACATACAGTACATACTCACTTCCATGGCTTATTGACTGGTTGATATTAGTTTAGCTGTCTAATAAAAACCACACATTACTTTTAAAATGTAAGCACACAGCTCAGACCTGTCGTGTTTTCTCCTGCATGTCTGTTCACTGTAGAGCAGTGGGAGCCCACAGCGTGCCGGACCCTTCATCTCAAGGTCAGCTTGACTTTCCCTGTCACCTCATTTACCAGGCTTGAAACACGCCGCCCATGCCATATAATGGAGTGACAGAAAGTATCGGGCCGGTCCCGTGCGGACGGCCTTGATCCTGGTCACTGGTACGGAAAGCTCGCATCGCAAGCACTCCTCCATTTCAGTTCTCCGCCTGGCATGTGCGGTTCGCACTGCGGGACGTCTAATAGGGGCTGTCATTGAGTGACCCGAGCTGATGCTTGCTGATAGGTCACAATGCTCAAATTCGCCGCTCCTTTGCTTAAGACACCAGGCGTCCATTTCATCAGTTTGCTCCACACGTCTAACCACATTTCAACCCCCTCGCCTGGACCCGGGACCCCGGGCTCACTTCAGACGCCATTAGACCATCAGTCCAATCAAATTACTGCCGTACTGACCGCACGCTCAGGCCCCAAGCCAGATATAAGGACACAGTTGTTGGAGGAAAGAAAATATATGAAAAAAAAAAATAATAAAATCACGAAACTAAATTATTTATTCATTCCTTCGGCTTAGTCCCTTATTTATCAGGGGTCACCACAGCGGAATGAACCACCAACTATTCCGGCATTTGTTTTACACAGCAGATGCCCAGATGTGAGGTGACGGTGCCACTGTGCCACTCCAAATATAAAATTATATTCCATTATATTATAAAATTCTATGAATAAAACTACGTGAAATCTTGTTGTTGACTTAGAGGCTGAGTGAATGAGCTTCTGCTCCACCATGTTGCCAGATCTAGTTATTATAAGCATTGAGAATACTCAATGCCTGGTTTTTCTCTCTTCCTCAGCTTTTCTCAACATTCAGCTGTTTCATTCCTTGCCCACAAAGAGAGACTGTTAATTGTTTCTTCATGAGTCGATTTGCTGTTTCACTTCCCCTGCAATAAGAAAGAACACAGCTGTAATAACATTCCTCAAATCTCTTGCATCCCCTTCTCAGCAAAGAGAATCCCTGATTTATAATCTGCAGCAGGAAGATTTTTTGGGTGAAAAATCAGTTAAAGTCAGAGTTAAAGTTCACTTCACACAATGCCATTTTAAAGCTTACAGAATGGCCAGCAGAATTAAAGATGGTTGCATGAATTTATTTCGGGAATGAACGCTTTTCACAAAATAGTGATGACGAGTTTATTCATTGTCATCTTAATTCCTTGAAAGTTTGTAATATCTTGATTTGTTAATGTAAAAAAGGTATGTATATGTATAGTGCATCATCTTTGCATAAAAAGTACAACAACAACAACAAAACTATCTGAGGTGTGTCTAATGCAGGATCTATGGGCGGAATAATGAATTTGACGTTGTGGACAATTAAAAGTCATGTTTATGAAGAGTTTTCTTTTATAATTTGAGCAAATGGGAACACAAAAATATGTATTTGTTGTACTCTCCCATTTACTGTGTTTTAAGTTTACCCAACTATGACAAATGTGAAAAGGGTCCATGATCGATTTATGTTATATTGCTGAGGAAAATTAAGAATTAATATATTCATGGAAACCTCCTTCATTAATGTTTGTAGCCTGATGTTAATTGGGTTAATATTTGGCTATATATTGTGGCTTTGTTAGCCCCAATTGGTTGATGACAGGAATACAGTTGACTGAATAAAATTAAATTAAATTAAATGTTTCTGATACTGTTTACTGTATATAAGTTTGAGATGTATGATGTTTTAAAATCAAAAAAGTAGTGTGCGGAACACAAACATCATGATCATCATGATAGTATCTGTACAAATCTGTGTCAAATGCTGTCAAAACAGTAGCATGATTACCTACACTGTAAAAAGTCATTCTGTGGTCTTGTAGATTTTATTCAATTTAATATGTACACTTTATTTAATAAAAATTAATTTCCTATTTTTAGGGCATTTTTTTTTTGCTTTGAAATGACTTAAAAATGTCTGTAATAAAATCTAATCAATTTTATTATAGGAATTTAGCTATTACTTTTGAATAATTTAAAAAAAGAGAAAATATTAATTAAATCCAACGTGATTAAAATGAGCATTTTTCAAATTCACAATCATTTTCTGTTACAATGATCAATAACTAAATCAATACTTTTGGTTAAAATTTGCTAAGTACTGTTTGCGGTTACTCATTTTGAATGACTAATTTAAAATAAGCCAATTTAATTAATTGTTACTCAATCCATACATCTGGAATTTAATTAATAATATTGCTTGTAATCTGTTACCTCAGTTTTATTGAGTAGATATAGGATTATTTTTTACAGGGTGTAATTATGTCTCCTAAATCTCCAAAAAAAATCCCCTAAAATGCCCAGGATTTGGCCTTTGCTCTCCACAATCGCCATTAATTGTGTTTCTGCATTACTTTTACCTTTCTCTTTAGGCCTTGCCTTGTTGCACACCACTATTGGTCAGTCATGTATGTGCTGTACACAAACAATGTGTGTCTCATAACAGAAATGCCTCATCATCACCAAGGCAATAGCCAAGAGAGAGAGCAGCAGCTTTTACCTGTCAGTGGGTGGCACGTGGCTCCTGAACAGTGTTTTTTTTTTTTCATTTACTTTAACCATTTAAAAGAAGGGTGTGTTTATTTAATGATTAGTCTCAGCCCGATCTCACGAAGAAATTACTATCTCTATTTTCTAAATGACTAATAATAATTTTTTATATATTGTCAGAAAATTTTATAGAGATTCATATGATTTCAATCATTTATTCATTTATTCACTTTCCTTCTGCTTAGTGCCTATTTCAGAGGTCGCCACAGCAGAATGAACCGCCAACTATTCCAGCATATGTTTTACACAGAGGATGCCCTTCCAGCCACAACCCAGTATTGGGAAACACATATACACACTCATTCAAACACACTCATAAACTACGGCCAGTTTAGTTTATTCACCTATAGTGCATGTCTTTGGACTGTTGGGGAAACCAGAGCACCCGGAGGAAACCCACACCGTATTGTGGAATGAGAAAATCATAATAAACTTTATGAATGAGATTGTACAAATGAATTTAAATTAGCCACTATATTAAAAATTGCATTGGATATTGTATACAGTATGTATTTCTTATACTTGATTCTTTTATTCTTGTTTATGTAAAGCACTTTGAATTACCATTGTGTATGAAATGTGCTATATAAATAAACTTGCCTTGCCTATGTATAACTTTTTTACAAGCTATATTTTCATAACTGTTCAAAATCCTAATGTATCACAGGAAGCTCTATCTACAGAATAATCAAATTATGGGGATTTACATTTGATTGACTTCATCCCAGAAACCTTTATGCTTCACTAGAAGGTCCAAAAGTTCAATACTTCTGCAGGTTTTGGAGAGTAAAAGGTTTGGCGTAAACTGCTCTAAGAGGTGGAGAAAGAGGCTTCACTCATGTGCAAGAAGTCATCGCTAGGCCCACACGGAATCTGCGCGCGCAGAATTCCGCAGATTTTCTGCAGATTTCCGCAGATTTTTAGCCCATCATTAATTCTGTTTATTTACTTAAAGTTATCTATTTACAGTTAATCTAATTGTATTTGCATTTTAAACATTAAATACAAGTTAAAAAGATATTATTTTTTATTTCACATATTAAGGTTTTAGTTATGATACTCCCAAAATAATTCCGCAGAAATCCGCAGATTTTTACCAAAATTCTCCGCAGAAATAGCAAAAAACGTCCGCAGATTCCGTCTGGCCTTGGTCATCGCTCAAACATATATTTAGACCATCAGTCAGCACCGCTGTGTCACTTTGTTTGGATAGTTTGACCCCGGTGGGCGATGTTAATGCCAAAAGACAAAAAAGCGCAGAGCTAGAAGCTGCAATGTTGAGATGGTTTAGATGACAAGATCTGCAGCACCATCAAGCCATGCTAATATTTGTGTTGACTGTCTGTCTTCCAAGTGGACAGAGGAGAGACAGTTGGCAAATACATACATCCGTTTAACGGAAGTCATTATTCAGAGTAAGCTTCTGTCTCTGGATAAGGTCTGTTTGGATTAGAAGCAAACTGACTGATGATAGCCAGTCTGGGAAAGCACACCTTTGTGTTTGTGTGTGCGCAATGTTAACAGAAGCAACTTTCTCTATACAACCCTAAACATAGAGAATAACAATTTTAAAAAAGTTAGTCAGGGCATGTTTGTACACCAATGTACAAATAAAGGAACTTTTTTTTTTTAAATAATGCGTATGTGACAACCTGGGTTGAGTGTAATAAGTTACAAAAAGTTTTCTGCTTTTTCAGCAGAAAAGTAATTTAATTTAAGTAAGAGATTACGTTTCATTTTTAAGGTAATTTATTTACACTTACTTAAAATGAACTAACTTAAATACTGTTAACAGTTCTGTGTAAATCAATTCTGAAAAGGTGTATTTTTGTTATACAAATAATGTTAGCAGAATAATTGTATTTTTCAAATAAAGAAGATTACATATCTATTACCAGACGTTGTGCTAAATATCTCATATATATATATATATATATATATATATATATATATATATATATATATATATATATATATATATATATGAGATATATATACACATATATACACACGCACACACACACACACACACGAGTAGCGATGCAATATGGCTGTATATCAACACTGGTGGGTGGCGTGCATTAGCTCGAGGCTGCAGGCCAAGTGCTTTAGTGTCCCACCAGTGACAATATACAGCCACGTCACACTGCTATGAGTGTGATATTGTGTTTATACAACAGTTCGACAGCATTATCATGTATGTAAAAAAAAAAATCAAATACGGAAAGTCTCAAAAAATTTTTTGTACGAGGAACTACTTCCTTCCGCCATTCATACACATCTGCAGCTGACGTCAGAACAGCAGAAACCATTGCTCATTCACCAACGTCATTTTAGAGCTAGTATTTAAATGATTCTCCAGCATAATGTCTAACGTGATGACAAAAGTTTTGCTCACGTTTTAAGATTATAAGGCTGACCGGAAGGAAATGCCATCAGTCTACAGAGATTTTCCAGTTTTTTTGTTGCAATCAGGATTTCACACTAATTAACCCTGAAAAAGCCAAAACAAAGCAAAAACTACAAGAATACTATGGTATAAATACAGCGCTACAAAATACAAAAGAATGAGATCGACTTAGAATGTCATTTATCTGTTCTGTAATGATTTGTTCAGCTGTAGTTTGAAACTTATGCTGAGGAAATGCTGTTATTCTTATCTAAGGGCTTATTAAGTGGTCAACCGTCTTTGCTCTGCTCAGTATGACAGGCTGATGGCTGCTGATGCACTGAATCTCCAAAATTAGGAATATTTAAAAATATCCCTATAAATAAACTGCGTAGTTGCAATCTAAACAACTACATTGTCATCTAAAAAGTTCATTATTTTGTCCAACAGCTGCAATAATTGTCAAACTGTAGTGAGTTTATTGATCTGCTGTCACTCTATGTGCGCGGAGTAATACACAGGAGTGAAGAAGCTGTACGAATTCTGATATCGCAAAATATTGCACGGCTATCAGCCAATCAGATTCGAGAATCAGACAGATTATACTGTCTTTATACTCTTGTGTATATATATATATATATATATATATATATATATATATATATATATATATATATATATATATATATATATATATATATATATATATATATACAGTATATGACAGTGTATGGTATCAAATATGATGTCATTGTTTTAAATTGTTTTGTGTTTTTATATATAAAGCTTACATACATTATTGCCTATGACATTGTGTAGTAAATCCTGCTCCATCTGGAAGCAAATGCACATGAAAATCACCTTCGATTAATAGCCCAGACATTCAATGTTAATCAAGCAGCATATCAAAGAGAAAAAAAAAAATCACTCATTACTTTGTATTAAATCAGACAGAATCTTCAATAATAATTAGTGTACATTTAGTCCATGCAATCAAGACTAGTGTTTTTGTTTTTTCTATGAGTAGTAAGTGTTTTTCTTTACTTTTTTGTTACTTAAAAAAAATTATAAATCAGTGAGGTATCATTATTCTCCTCACAGATCCCCCACTGAATATTAAAAGGAAATGTATTAGAACTGACAAATTCATTTCAGCAGACCTTGAATAACCCCAAAAAACTTGAGACAGCAGTATTATTATGGACGTGTTAAATATTTTACCAATCTGTACAGAATACAAACTGAAAATAATCTGGAGGAACAGAACACCGTGAACTCAGAGCTCTGAAACAATGTTATATAAAACTGGAAATTAAAAAGGAAAAAATACTGTTTGGCTTTTACTATGGATATAAATTAAATTGTAGCACCCTGTTGATATTTAAATATTAGTAATATTTTAATGATATAAAATACTGTTAATATTTAAATCCATGAATTAAAACACTAACACACAACAAAGATAAAGTGCATCTTTGTTGTTTGTTGCTATATATGACTTATTGCTTTATGTACCTCTCTACGCTCAAGTTATAATCTTTTTGTCCTTCTAAAAACCCATCTACTGTGTAAGAAATGCAGAGACTACTGAGTGCATATCAAGTGCTCAACATTCACAGTGCATGATGAGTCCAACCACAATTTGTTTTATCCATTATACAGTATAAATGCATCATCCCGGTTTACAAAGTGCAAATTTTGAGTCTAAACACATTACTCAAGCTATTTATACTACAAAATGCCAAAGAATAGTGCACAAGTACACAAATGGGACTAGTGATGCTGACAATTAGGCCTAGTCAACAAATACATGGGTATTTTTTTATAAACACCCGCCTTTGTTTAAAAGAAATATCCATCCACATGAAAATATAAAAACGCACTGTCAAGCATTTTAAAGTCAGGTCGAACCAATAGGTGGCGATAAAAGCTTTAATGCTGGGTTTAAATGCAGAATTAAGTATTTGTGCAAGTTAACTGCATTCAATTCTATGCATACCTGAAAACAAAGGCATTACTGTCACTTAGTGCGAACGATGTGTAATTCACAATGCATTTGCTAGGATTGCACAGAAATTGCCTTAAACGCATTTGAATTTGTGAACCCAGCCACGTTGGCCAATTACGAAGAAGAAAAAAAGCACGTATGTTTATTTTGTGAGGCAAAAACTAGAGTAGGGTCTGTCTACAGCCTGCAAGACAGGGAGATCCACATGTCAAAAATATGTTGTTGGCTAGATGGCACTGTACATTAGTTATTAACGTCTACACCTACTCCACATCTAAACCCAACCATCACAGTTATTAACATCTATACCTACCACAACCCTAAATCCAACCATCATCGTTATTAACGTCTACACATTCCTCAAACCTAAACCCAACCATCATAGTTATTAACGTCTACACCTACCTCAACCATCATAGTTATAGACTTTGTTCGCCTATAAAATCTGTGTCAGATCAGGGTGTGTGTTTACTAAAGGCAAAATAATGCTTACATGTTATGCTGCTGACTCCCAATTCTGTGCATTACCATAGTAGGCGAACAAAGTCATCTCAGAACTGTTGCTGTCTATGGAGGATAAGGGAGCTCTTGGTTTTTATCTAAAATATTAAAAGTTTTGGTCTCAGGGGATTGGAACGACATGAGGGTGATTAATTAACAACAAAATGACAATTTTTGAATGAACCCATGCTTTAATATTGTTGAAATGTTTACAGTATAAGAATATATACTATTAATACAGCGTGCAGTTCTGAGGTGACAGTGCTTTATGCTGAAAACACAGTAGTTTGGGGAAATGTGACTTAAAATGCACATTAAAAATAGGGCTAATCAATAAAATTATTAATATATATTGTACCACCATTGTGTGAGTAATCCTATTATGATGTATGATTAGATTGCATGTAATTATTTAGCACACTCCACTGTCCTTTAAAAAATAAAATAAATAAACTTAATTAAAGTGTGAGGTGACACGGTGGCTCAGTGGTTAGCACTGTCATCTCACAGCAAGGTCACTGGATCAAGTCCCGCCTGGCCCAGTTGGCATTTCTGTGTAGAGTTTGCATGTTCTCCCCGCGTTGACGTGGGTTTCCTCCGGGTGCTCCGGTTTCTACCACAGTCCAAACACATGCGCTATTCTACTCCCTTGTTTGAGTTTCTCAAGAATGACCAGAAGAAAGAAAAGATTGCGAACGTATACACATGCTTGGCTTGGAGTAATGCTGCTATAGACTCTCAGCGTGCAGGCATGTAAAGTCTTGAAGGAAGCGTTTGTCTTGCTAATGGAAGGCAGACAAAACATTTTTTTTTAGCTTGATAGCATCTGTTTGCAGGACGGGGCTGTCTTCAATGGACTTGAAAGGTTGAGCAAATGCATAAAATGGAAGGGAGTGCGAATGTGACACATTTCAGACAAGTGCTAATGAATGTAAACATGGAGAAAGTGGTGCAGCATGGAGACGACTGTAGCTACGCAGAGAGTAATTCAAGCCGATTTCCAAGCATCTCGTGCCTGACACATTAACCTGATCTCATTTATCACACGGAGTTCTACTGTGCGAACGGATGAACCCACTCGGGTGAGGGGAGGACAAGTCAAAGAGGGAGCTCACACTGCGGAAATAAATGATGCTGTTTTCACATCGGAAAAGTGAAGGACGGCTCTCCGCGGTGCTCTTATTACGCTAATGAAATAAATTAGCGCCAACAGATTCGACTGTGCGCTCAGAGTTTTGATGAAAGCCGCAGTGCTAGTGTTGATTGTTTGCCGCAGTGGGGAACATTACCTCAATACATTTGGTCAAGCTTGCAGAAAAACAAGACCATTTCAACAAATGATAGTGTTAGACAATGTGCTAAATTGTAGAAATTAATTGTCAGCTGCGGAATTCAAAGTGTCCCAAGATTACAGTTATGAATAAATGAAGACATTTGAAGGCAAGTATAAAAAAAAATCATAATGCCTGGTTGTTTCAACCCGACACTGGGTCACTGTAACAAAAAAAAAAAAAAAGTTGACTAAACTTAAAACTGTAAAGCAAATTGTTGCCAAGCTTTTTTCAGTTGACTTAACTTTTAACCCAGCAGACACACAACGTCATAAGACGCTCATATTAGGTTAGATTTAGGTAGCCAGCATCTTAGGACGTTATTTTAACATCCAATAACGACGTGAAATGATGCTGATATTTTGTTGATTTTAGGTTGTGTTCGACCAAAAATCCAATGTCGAGCCAACATCTTAAACCAACGTCATATTTATGTCAAATACTGACATTTATTCATCAGGTATGGCAACCAAAATCCAAGGTCTGATAGACGTCAGATTGGTAATGTCCACACAACGTCAAGCTGTAACATCATTAAACGTTGATATTTTGTTTTTTTAGGTTGCACTGGAAAGTAACCAAATACAATGTCTGTCTGATGTTGGACACTGACGTCGGCCTGACGTTTGGTTCTGACGTCAACCTGATTTTTATTTCTAAACAGTTTGCAGCATCCCACAATGTTGGGGCAAATACTGCACTTGACTTGATTTAAATTGAGTCAACTCAAAAAGCTCTGCAGCAAGTTGCCTTGCAATTTTAGGTCGAGTCAACTTTTATTTTTTACAGTGAATATGGACAAGCCCAATTGTTGGCTTAAAATCAGCATTAAAGGTCCAATCTTCCAATGATCCAATCAGTTCCCATAGAACATTCACAAAAATCAAGCACCACCCTACTTTGTTTTTTCTCATTTCAGAAACCATTTCAGTAGGATGCATGTCACAGTAGTGTGAAAAAGTAAAATATTAACTTCCATTTTATGATGACTTTAAAAGCAGTTGAGCTTGTCCATAATTTAGGTTGAAACTTACTTTTGACCAATAGTCAATGGGTGGAGGTCTTGCTCAGTAGAAAAATCCGTCCTGTGATTCCTGTCCAGTCAAATCGCACATAGAAACCAAATTGCATCAGACTGAACAACGTTTGGAAGCATTAAAAGTGTCCAAAACTGTTACACACAATGACTGTTTAAACAGCATGTCACTAATGAGATGATGGATGTTTAGTATATGATGACTGAAATTGCCAAATGGCCTTAAACAATAACTAAATGCACTACAGAATGTTAGGTTTTCACACACATGCACAAATTGCATATGAATGCATTCACAACGCAATACTCATCACTCTTACAACCCCCTATGTTAACAGTGTCCTGAAGCGCCATCGACTTGTCTGGGCTCTGAGGCATCTGGGATGGACCATCACATAGTGGAAACGTGTACTGTGGTCAGATGAATCAGTATTTCAAGTATTTTTTGAGGGGAGAAATGGACGCCATGTGCTTCGAGCAGAAAAGGATTATCTAGACCGTTCCTGTTGTGAAAAATCCAACTTTTTTCTGATTTGGGGTAAATACTTTTAAAAGGGCTACTTTTTTACTCATATTTTGAGTAATATTTATACGTTTACTGTACTTGCACTACATGTTTGGGAAATAATGGTACTTTTACTTGAGTATGATTTTTCAGTAGTCCTTCCACCCTTGCCCATTTTACAATGCAGCTAGATTCTAATGGATATCATGTGAAACATTTTTTCTCTCGCAGTAGTAAAATGGCCCTTTCTAGTTAACATTGTTATTGTGTTCTTCTTTTCCAAGCTGTTCTTATGTTCCACCTTCTAATAACCGCCTGTCCATCAAGTCAGCATTACAGGCTCTTAACACGACGTCAGCTCAAACGCTATACTAATAGGCACCGAGCAGCACCCTTTGGCCTTTGTGACCCGTCATTTGTCAGACCACACAGTGTTTGGGCGTGAAACAATCCGCAGATCTTGGGCCTCAAATCCATCTACCAGCGGTTGGGAAAAGGGGCTCTGTCAAACCCCTGCAGGCCCATTCAACCATTCGACCTGAGGGTAAGCAAACCTGGAGTCCCACTCACATCCGTTTTAGGCTTGAACATGGTGAAAAGCTCGTTGTCCCTGGCAACAGCTGGACTGACCACATTTTCTGCGACGTGAGCTTGGACTTTTCCTCAGGGCAGTCCGCTGGCATTGTGGCCCGGCTCTTTCTGGGTCGCTGTGGCAAAAGCAGAGTATATTGAAAGGACCAAGACACCTGGGACAGGAAACCGTGCCTTTCCACTTTACCAATATCATATTTCATACATCTCATGGTTCTTGCAAACTCTAGATTTATGTCAAGGAGTTTGGAAATGGATACAAAAATTAAAATCACAAACTTGTTTTTACATTTAGAAATGAGGGGCGGCACGGTGGCTCAGTGGTTAGAACTGTCACCTCACAGCAAGAAGGTCTCTGGTTCGAGTCCTGGCAAGGCCAGTTGGCATTTCTGTGTGGAGTTTGCATGTTCTCCCAGTGTTGGTGTGGGTTTCCTCCGGGTGCTCCGGTTTACCCCACAGTCCAAATATTAAAGGTGCACTATAGGTGAATTTAATAAACTAAATTGGCCATAGTGTATGAGCGTGTGTGAATGAGTGTGTATGGGTGTTTCCCAGTACTGTGCTGCGGCTGGAAGGGCATCCACTGCGTAAAAAACATATGCTGGTATAGTGGGCATCATTCCAGTCATTCCACTGTGGCGACCTCTGAAGTAGAGACTAAGCCAAAGGAAAATGAATGAATTAATTAATTAAAAAATGAGGGTGAACCAAAATATTGGTAATGTTTATGTTGTCTTCTGTACCTAAAAGCTGTTCAAGAAGTGGAAAAGAAGTATTTTAAGCAAAACCTGGAAATAATAAAACATTTTGAGCTTCCTAAAGGAAAATTAGAATATATATATATATATATTTTTTATGTTTGTTTGATTATATATTTATTATGTATAAGTTATACACACATACATAAAAAAGTGTAAACATTCTATAAAAACAGAAACAGTTTTGTAAACAATTTTGTTATATATATATATGTATATATATATATGTATATATATATATATATATATATATATATATATATATATATATATATATATATATATATATATATATATATAATTTGTATCATATAAACATATGTTTTATATTGAAATATAAACTAATGATTTCTCAAATATATGCATGCCTGTGTGTGTATATATTAATTTTTGCCCAGTACTAATTTTAGTACAAAACAAATCAATTTCAACGAATTAGTCGTTTTTTTCTTCAAAATGTAAAAAAAATACACTACCGCTCAAAAGTTTGGTGTCAGTTTTTTTTTTTTAATAAAATTATTCTGTTCGTTAAGGCAACATTAAATGTAAAAAAAAAAGTTAAATTGTTAAATACTTATTTTTTAAATATGTATTTATTACTTATTGTATGTAGTTTTAAATGAAATTATGACTCCATTCATTATTGCTTTTATTACTATTTCCATTATTATTATTATTATTATTATTATTATTATTATTAAATAATAATAATAGATTAGAATAATAGATAGATAGAATAATAGATAGAATAATAATAGATATTATTAAATAATAATAATAATAATAATAATAATAATAATAATAATAATAATAATAATAGTTATTTTGGAAGGATCGTGTGGTTGAAGAATGGAGTAATGAAGCTGAAAATTCATCTTTAGGATCACTGGGATACATTTTTTAATTCAAATATAAACTACTTTTGAACAGTTATGTTGTAGTGCAATAACATTTCACAATTTTACAGTTTGTACTGTATTTTTTGATTACATAAATGCAGCGTTGGTGAGCAGGAGAACCTTATTTTAAAAATCCTACTGATGCCACACTTTTGACCGGTAGTGTATGTTTTCTCATGAGATCTGTGTAAAAATGCACATAAAATGTTCTTGTCCAGTCATCATGTAATGATTAATATCTGTGTAGGTAATGGAAAATACAGATTTAGTAAATACCTGTAGGTCTCAATAACCTTAAAGAGCTGAAATCACACATCAACAGTTATCCAAAAATAAAAAAAGTCAAAGTGTTTCAAGATCTTCATTTTCTCGAAATACACGTTTCATGCAATTATGGGTCAAAATGGACAGGCATGATTGCTCATTTCCTGACGTGTCAGTCTGGCAGAGTGAGTCCTGTGGTGTCCTGTCAGCAGAACGTCTGCTCGCGGACCCCCAATACTCAGGGGAACTCATTTCTCATGCCCTCTTGATAAACAAAATATACAACCCGAGCTTGATGCGGGACCACCAACAGAGATGGCAGAAGGAGGACTGACAAAGCTTTTCATTCACATTTTGTATTGTATATCCAAAATAAGCACAAGTGTTTGTGATAGTAGTCTCTGGGCTGAACACTTACTAAAATTATAGAGAGATAAACAGCTTTTAAACTCAGATTTAGTTTACAACTCGTTTCACTTGACAAGTCATTTTGTCATTTATAAACGTTTAAATAATAATAAATTATTAAATAATAATGAACAAAAACTACTACTACTGCTACTACTACTATTAATAATAAATTGTGATTTATATATATATATACTGTATGTATGTATATGTATGTATGTATATATATATATATATATATATATATATATATATATATATATATATATATATATATATATATATATATATATATATATATATATATATATATATATATAAATATACATATTCTCTTTTTCAGACTTATTATTTTTATTTTTTACAAATGCTTTTTTGTCCACTGGTTTTCTTAGAACTGTAAGATATAACTTCAAAACAGCAAGAAATAAACTCATAATTCCCAAAAGAAAAAGTCTGGACTGAACTTTTCTTTGCAATTCAGCCTTTCCGCCCAGAACTATCAGTTTACAATATCACAATTATAAGTTTGTATGAGTTTATTATACCTTTTATGAGTTTGTCATAGGTCACAATTCTAACTCTTTCATATGTAAAACTCTGAAATTGAAACTTAAAATTGTGAGAGTGGCGATTGAGAGGAAAAAGCCAAAACTGTGAGCTTATAGCCAAAACCTCTGAGATACTAACTGCCCAATTGTGATGAAAAAGGTCAGAACTGTCTTTTTTTTATCTTTGAAAAATCAGAACTGTAAATTCATGTCTTGGATTCCTGACCTGTTTTTCTACAAAATTCTAAGTTTACAAACTTCTTACAATTTTACATTAATTTGTCGAAATTTCTCTCAGTTCTTCAGAAGTTCAGATCATTTTACCGACTACTTACGCCTTATTCGGCGAGATGAACAAAGATTCTTTTCAAGAGATTTCGTTCAATTTGCTTACAAGTTACATTGTTACAAGTTGTTTGCCTGAAATGGTGATGTAATGACTTTAATCGGACTATGTACTCTAACACAATGGTCCCCAACCCCCAGGCTGCAGACCGGTACCGGGCCGCAGAAGAAGTCATTAATTATTTCCATTTTATTTATTATCTGAGTCTGAACAAACTGTTTTTGAAAAATGACCGTATTCTCTTAGTTACAGCTTGGTCACTTGAGTGCCAAAATTTAACCTACAAGTAGCAAAATGAGTAAGAAACAGATGTCTTTGGAAAGTTTCTTTGCGTAGGGGAAAAGGGGCAATGATTGACCCACAAACTGCCAAGGAATATCTTTCCTGCACGCAAGTTCGTTATTTCCAAAGGAGGCACATGGATTGCATTGCATATTGGGAATGAGTGCAGATCCAATGTAATGTAGTCACCTAGCAATCTACGTAGAACCACACCCCCAACACCCCCGAGCCGCGGTAAAATATTAGTATTTACCGGTCCACGGTGATAAAAAGGTTGGGGACCACTGCTCTAACATGTAATACAGTAACATGAAAGCAACATTCAAAAAAGTAATTCAGCAATTCAAAGCTTATTCAGATTAAGGAAAATCATTAGATTACTGATGTCCAAGCAAAAGTAGTCAGTGACGTACATCGAAACAGAAGGAAGTTGGCGAGTGAAGGGGATAAATAATTGGACTGGAATGCAGGCTAGGTCTCTACTTCATCAGTATCAGTCCATCATTGTGCTGTGTTTTTTTGACAACTGATGCAGCCGCTGGGCGGACACACCCAAACAACTCACTCTACTTCCATTACAGGCCAGAGAAACAGCTCATCTGCATTTAAACCCACAGGCGCAAAACAGATCTGATCCAAAAATTTGACAAATCCAGCAGGGAATAATAAATGATCTGATGGATGTTTTGAGCTGAAACGTTATTCTTGGTGTGCAATTTAATTTCTTGACACACCTTCAGTTGCGAGATGTAATGAAATATTTTTACAATTATAAATACAATTGCCCATCTGTAAACTAAAATATTTAATTCATTTATATATCCATGCAGTTATTAAAGGAGCTAAATAGTTGGGTCAGTACCCTGAGAATCCTATAATAAGGTACATGTTTGTACCTTCAGCCTCTATGGTATTGTTCCTTAGGGCAGTGGTCCTTAACCACCTGGCCGCGGACCAGTACTGGTCCATGGATCAACTGGTACCAGGCCCCACAAGAAATCATTAATTATTTCTGTTTTATTTATTATCTGAGCCTGAATGATCTTTTATTTTGAAAAATGACCGTATTCTCTCGCTTACATCTCGGTCACTTAAGCGCCCAAATTTATCCCACAAGCAGTAAAATGAGTAAGAAACAGAGGTCTTTGAAAGTTTCTTTGCGAAGGGGAGAAGACCCAGTGCCCGCGGACTGCCAAGGAATGGATCCGCAACCCATTTGTTAACAAATCATGTGAATCCACCATGTCTGTGCAAGAAGATCAACTGCTGGAGATCGCAAATGACAGCGACATCTTAGGGGCCGTTCGCATATTGCATCTATTCTAGAGTTTGCACAAGTTCCTTATTTCCAATGTTATTTCCATTTTAGCGGATTATACACTTTGTATGGAATATACACATTTCTGTAGACTCATCTCAGACAAACACAGAACACCGAAACACTGCAGTGCTTTGTAATTGTGTCCATAAATTAAACTTGTATCAGAGTGACGGCAATGTTTTGTCAGCTTTCATCCTCTGAGAAAACAGTTGATAGTTGCCTAGCAACCTACAAAGCACATGCATCCGCGGTAAAATTGTCAAGTGTTGACTGGTTCGCGGTGATAAAAAGGTTGGGGTCATTTTGAAAACGTAGCCCTATATACATTTCTGGAGATCGCAAATTAAGTAGCCAGAAATATGTATGGCTGCATTTCGTCTTTAAAATGAATGCTGTGGGAGGTATGACGCCGTTCCTTTCCGCGGTTACCAGCTGACCGCTTACCACCATATAGACAGCTTTTCTGTTGTTATCAGTTTGTACAGTGGCTCGCCGCATACATCAGAAGAACGGTTCCAGAAAGCAGGTAAGGTAAAAACAGAAGCCAAAAAACTAAATAAAGAAGTAAAAAACAGGGTGAGAATGTGGTAAAAATCAGAAGGTCGCAAGGGCTTTTCTTTTTCTGGATTGCTTTTGAAAACACTTTCGGTTGGGTTTTGAGAAGTGGGTGGACGCTGCTCAATCTGTGCTTTTTTGATACTAGCAGTTGGGTTTAGGGAAGGAGGAGGCTCTGTCAGTCAGTCAGTCATTCAGTCAGTCAGTCAGTCAGTGGCTGGATTTACGCAAGAACAGCAGGTGTAAATGGCACTCGTGAGAGAAATTTGAGATCTGAAAAAGCACACACAGCGGCCTCTGGTGAATTCGCAAAAAAAAAAAATAGCAAAAAAAGTAGCTCCTGGGACGTATTTGGCAATCACCAGATATGAATATATGGGTACTTTTTCAGACTGAGCCTGGGTTGTTGCCACCCCAATAACAGCCACTTGTACCTTAAAAAGTACAGTTTCTGAGAGTTTACAGTGTATATTTATTTATTTATTTATTTATATATTTATTAACTTCTAAGCTTTTAAACAACTTCCAGCCACTCAGACAGTGAATCATGTCCACCATTTCTGTGACATCATGTTGTTGCATGCAGTAATTCATGTCTCTGTCGTGTAGTGAGGTAGGATACGGTGGGTTTTAGTGAATGCGCAAGCTCCGACACGCTGGCGTGGTTTAGACTGCTGGGTAAAGGAGCGTGACAGTGCTGTCATGTACATCTGATGAGATGATTAGTCTGTCTGACTGAAAGTCTTGAGAGACTCTCAGATTAAACTGATCTAGGGAAAAAAAAAAGGAAGTTTACATTCTCAGACCAGTCATGACATTATTGGATAGTAAAAGCTGGGTAATGCTTTAGAATAGGCAACATATTCACTGTTAGTATTCTTAATATCCATAAGAGGCAATTAGAAATTTATTGTTCATCTAAAGAGTACTGTAATACATAAATATACCCTGAATATACATAATGTTATTATGGATCTTACCTTTTTAATTTCCTAAGTCTCATACTGCCAAGCCACAAATGTTCTATAATAATAATAATAATAATAATAATAATAATAATAATAGTATTATTATTATTATTATTATTATTATTATTATTATTTTACTGGTATGATGATGTGATATTATCTTATTTTTTTGTTAATTTCTTTAATTAGATCATGCTTTTTTATTTTATTTTAATTTGAAGTTATTCAACTTCTCTTCTTTAAAATAAAAGAAAATATATAAATTATGACCCATGTATGTAAATTCATAGGGAAAATATTTTACATGATGATTAAGTTATTGTATACGCATACAGTTCTCACTGTAAATAAAATATTTTTTTGATAAAAATAAATGACCGGAAAAAATACATTTAGCATTAACTAAAATGGAAAGGTGTTATTTTAAATTATTATATATAATATTTTACAATATATTATAATATTCATAGTGTGGTCCAGCGCATCCTCTTTTTTTTTGATTTTCTTTTTGCCTTAGTTTTTTTTTTTTTGGTGTGTGTCATTGTTTTTCTTCTTCTACTTTTTAAAGGTCATGTTTTCTTATCATCATTCTTCCAATCTTGTGGTTTTATGTGAAATATCGTTCATTTAAATGCTCTGTGCTTCAACTTGTGGTTTGAGTTACGCAGTCGCTTGTAATCAGATCATGATTATTTGCTCTTATTTGTCCACCAGGTTAATTATGTTTTCACAGCTAAAGCAGAGGATCAGCAGGGATGGCTGCCCTGCAGCAACAACATAATCAACCAGTTCCTGTCCTCACACAAGTCCTGACACAAACGCTGATGAAGACCAGTGTTTCTCTGAGTCAAGCAATTCTTCTCATTTCCTCTCGCAATTTACTATGAGAATACTTTGTGGTCATGTCTTAGACATTAAAGGTGCTGTATGTAAGTTCTTGACTCTTCTAAAGCATAAAAATACCATAATATGTTTGCAGATATTTAAGTAAGACCTGACAGTGTAAACGGGGCCTTAGTCATGAGGGCTCTCCAATGGACAGTAACAGACTCCGAAATGAGACGCAGATCTAGAGTTTCACAAGAGGTTATTAACTAGTAAATAAGATAAATATTACGAATGTAAACATTAGGTGAGCAGATTACATTGTAACCCTGTGTCCTAACAACATGCTACATGATGAGATTTGCAGTGATAAGCAATTTGGCTGTTTGCACCAGACGAAACATATAAGAAATTTAAATACCATTCAGAAGCACAGAATAGTGCACTTACTGCGCTCCGACAAAATGGTAAGGTTTATAGGTATCTAATTAATACCTATTAAACCTCTTTAACATTATTAAATGTACATGCTAAATCACTGATATGTGTTGGCTTGCACTGAGTCACAGTTTTAAAGTTCTGTGCAAGATCTGAGGTGAACTACCTGCTACAATGACAATAAACAACATATAAAATGGCATTCAAACTCATATTGTTAGCATTTAACCCTGAATAAAGCACATGAGGTGTACCTGAGGTGAATATTGTCAGTTTATCCTGTTCAGCTGCAAGAAATAGAAGCCGTATCTAAAATATACATTTCAGGTGTTGGTTAGAACAAAAAATACTTTTACTATCAAAAATACTACCTGTATCGCGTACCGTTGCTTTTATTTAGAACATGACTCAAATCAGCCTTAAATCAGCCTTTAGGCTCAATAGTCAGGCACACTCCTGTTGATGTCATCAATCTGGCAACCTGCACTTATGTGTGATTTGAATAAGGAGTGCAATACCTAGTTCAACCACTAGATGTCAAACTTACATACTGCACCTTTAAATTACTCAGGGTTACATGGATAATACAGTTTTCAAAAATTACATTATATAACGACCTATAATAATGATATTAATAAATTGCATGTTTACACTAATTGGAAAATTATTATATAGGCACAGGGTAGCAGGGCAATAAGCGTGTAGACTTCCATATGCACACTTCATATTCTGAGCTGTTTCACAGGATTGCACCCACTCTCCGGTATGCTCTTTCCGCTCATTGAAAATGAATTGTGACCTTGTTGCTAACTATTTCCGAGACGTTCCCTATACTTTACTTAATGGTCTGCAGACTGTCCGCACTGTTGAAATAGGAAAAGCAGTTAGGCCATGGAAAAATTCTCCTTATCGGCTAAAAGCCAAAAATATGAGAGGGATGATAATAGTCGAATACAGGATAGGTAATCGCTCCCAAAACCAGCATACTGTACATCTGCGAAGACCCAAGAGCACACGGAGACAGAAAAATAAATATGAGATGGAAGGAAACATTTTATTTCTTTCAAGAAACTTTGCACTGCATTGCAAACTTTTGTCAGCAAGAGCACAACTGCTGATGGAAACAATGTGATTGGAGGGTAAAAGTATGGTAAAGTTAATATTTTTACTGTTCATTTCTCTGGGTATTTTATGGGTGAAAGCAACATTTCTTTTTATTTGGGGAATTCAACATGATTACAAGTGAACACAAAAAGGATTTAAATATATTTTCCCTTCTCATTTCATAATAAGGCCAAAACTTCTTTCATTTTCCTTCGGCTTAGTCCCTTATTTCTCAGGGGACGCCACAGCGGAATGAACCGCCAACTATTCCGACATATGTTTTACACAGCAAATGCCCTTCCAGCCGCAACCCAGTACTGGGAAACATCCATACACATGCTCATTCACACCTGCACTCATCCAATTATCCAATTCACCTATAGCGCATGTCTTTGGACTGTGGGGAAAACCGGAGCACCCGGAGGAATCCCACGCCAACACAGCGAGAACATGCAAACTCTACACAGAAATGCCTACTGGCCCAGCCAGGACTCGAACTAGCGATCTTCTTGCTGTGAGGGGGCAGTGCTAACCACTGAACCATCGGGCTGCCCCAGCCAAAACTTTATGAAAGCCAATTTTCAAAAGGAAATAAAAATAGTTTGCTAGCACACACAAAGTTTGCTGAACAGGACCCATGTTTTCCAATGCTAGCTCACACCAATTCGTAACCTTTTGATTTAGTGGCTAATTCATATACATTTTTGTGATCTCATTCATACATTTTAGTATGATTTGCTCATCCCCCAATGACGGTAGGGTCATACTGTACTGAACTCTATGACTTGGTGAAAACAAGAGAATTAAGAGCTGTTACTACATTATAACCAGGGTGCGAATTACAGGGGGGTTTGACACCCCAAATTAAGGCTTGATTTCCCCTGAAGGACGTCAAAACAAGATGGGGGGGGGGGGTCCCTTTGAATCTGAGAAAAAGTTCACTCTGATCTGTATTTTAAATAATAGTGTTAATAATTAAAATAACAGATATCCATCTGACCACCCCCATAACGGTTCATACCATTGTGAATACATAATCGGGCCAATTCATCAATCCAGATTTAGAGCACCGATAGACACCAGAAGAGTTCACAACACTGATTTCTCATAAAATAGGTGTTTGTTTCTACATATAGCCTAAAAATAAAGTCAGATTAGATAAAGTAAGCCGAAATAAAAAATCAGGTTAGAATACACAGAGTGTTAGAATAAATAGCCTATCCCAAAAAACACTAATAACTTAAATACATTTTATTATTAAATAAGATATAATTTAAATAAATACATAAACTTGATTCACTCAACCATGTATTAGACAAACATTACCAGAAGAGTTGACCCCCTCCGATTGTCAATGTATAATTGGCCCACTGATTATAACTTATTGTCAAAGAACTTCCATTTTATTCAGGGAGTAAGATCCAATTAATGACAAATTTGTACAACATATTTTCACTCCTGATTTGTCACATATTAACACCTTCTCGTCACAATTTGACACCCGGGGTATCCCTCAGACATGAATTTACGACACATTGGATTCTCCATTGCAATAAATGAGAAACCTTTGCTATTGATATGCTGATGCGAAAGGCATCAACAATTTTATTGTCATGATTGTGACATATTGTTTAATACTTTTGCCGTTATTGTGCTGTGAGATGTTCTAAATTAAACAGTCAAAACTATTTTACTTATGTTACGAACACATTTATGAACACGTAACCCAGCTTCCAACACTCAACCATTTGTCAATATAAAACCTAGAATATAGTAGGCAGATACAACTACAGTCACAGTTTATTGAAAAGTTATGAATAGTCAATATTCAATATTATAAAGTTATTTCTGGAAGGAATTGATGCAATTGCCATTTCAGATGTTGTCTGTGATAAATTCAAATATTGCAGTCGGAAAAGCATCTTACATCAGCTTAGGTTGTCAAGCTAGTGGCTCCCTCTGTGTCTAGTGACCAATCATGTCACACCAACGTGCTGGAGCATCTTTTTGAAATGTAGGAAATCAGCGAGTGGGAGCTAGATCATTTTCAGTGATTCAAACCTCCAACATTACTCTGTTGTTTACATAAAGGCTTGGAAATCAACATGACTTTTTGTATCGCTTCTATATGATTGTTTTTGTAACAAATGCTCATGATTCCACATTTATTTGCCTGTTGCTTATTTATGTCGTTCAGAAGTGGGTAATTTTAGGATTAGGTGTGGGGTAGGTGCTCCAAAATATTTCATAAAGTATGCAGTTTTATAAAAATGATTCATATTTTCCAAATTCATCCAAATTAAATGACCAAACTCATCAGGGCACCATGCCAAAGTGGTACCTCTAACCTGACTTCACCAAGTAGGACATATTCCTGGATTAACATCTATGTTGATCGTGAAACAACATTCCAATCAGCCAAGAATTAAGGGATACGCTTACCGTATGTCAAGTTTAGGCTTATGGGTAGGTTTATGTACTTCTACATGATTGTTATCCAGCTATTATTCCTGTCTGATTTTGGGAATAATTTACAGTGATGGTTGGGTTTAGAGGTAGGGAACACGTATGGATTACATTTTCAAACAAAAATGATGTTACAGGGGCAACCCAGTGGCGCAGTAGGTAGTGCTGTTGCCTCACAGCAAGAACGTCGCTGGGTCGCAGGTTCGAACCTCGGCTGGGATGGGTCAGTTGGCGTTTCTGTGTGGAGTTTGCATGTTCTCCCTGGGTTCACGTGGGTTTCCTCCGGGTGCTCCGGTTTCCCCCACAGTCCAAAGACATGCAGTACAGGTGAATTGGGTAAGCTAAATTGTCCATAGTGTATGAGTGTGAATGTGTGTGTGGAAGTTCCCAGAGATGGGTTGCGGCTGGAAGGGCATCCGCTGCGTAAAATCATGCTGGATAAGTTGGCGGTTCATTCCGCTGTGGCGACCCCGCAAGGGACAAAGCCGACAAGAAAATGAATGAAATGAATGAATGATGTTACAGGATCAACATAGATGTTAATCCAGGATCGCATTGTACTTGGCAAAATCATGACGTGCAAAGGGGTACAAGGAGGGTTAGGAAGCGACAAGACGTTGCCCTGACCAAGCATCAATATGTGACGAGTGAGAATGTGTTGATTTGTATTATGATACCAGATGAGCTTGTAACTCATTCTAGCTTCCAGTAATTATTTAGTACAGTTAAAAGATATCAAACAGTACCTTTGTATCATTGTTTTATTCATACTAGCTTAAAGAAAGCCCGCCTCACCTTTCAACTGACACAAGGTTTAATCACATTAAAGATCCAGCGGACTGCTTGCAGTTAAGTAATTTTCAGCGCAACAAGCCCTCCTCAACAATACATCAATAACGTGAATAAGAAATGATATTTACTGCCAATCAAATGTCGATGTTGGGCTGGTTTGCGTTGTCTATGTGAAATATTAATACGGGTTAGCCCTGTGAGATGCAAAAAAAAAAAACCTAGACGGGGCACACACTGGCACCAGAAGCAAGGCCACAGTTTGACAAGGCAAACAAGCCACCATAAATAAGTGATGAGCGATGGTTTGGAGAGAGGTTTCTAAACATTAAATAAACAGCCTATGCATCAACATACCCCGAGTTGTAGGCTCCACAACGCAGCATAATAAAAGTGGTTAAAAATTAACCTGTTTGTTGGCAGAAAGCGAGAAGCATCGCACTTGCCATGCATGTGGTTTAGGTGTCATGTTTTAAATAATTTCTGCAGGGTTAATGTGAGATCATGATGCAATGCACGGAGAAAAAGACCTCTAAGCTGGAGGCGCACGGACTCGGGAACAGTGGAAGAGAGAAACACAAAAAATATCCTTAATAAAGGCAACGTTCCTGTTAATGCCACACATATTTCCTAGAGGGATGTGTAGTGTGTGTGTGCGTGTGTGTATGGCATGTCTGCAAATTGATGTCAAGCTGAGACTGACAGTTGGAGAAGTTATTCCCAAGCCTGGGGGATACACAACGCATTTCACCACACCTGTGAGGAAAGCAGCGCTTTTTCTGGAGTGCGCGTGCTGAAGGCTCAGTTAAACAGGCAGCAGCTAGTTACTGTACTTGCGTATTCAATGTAAACTGGATGATAGTGTGGTGGTAGTTTTTGTACAGCTGGTTTACTTATTTTAGGACATCCCTTTTTGGTAAAAGTTGCTGATTAGTGGCCCCCTTTGTAGCTCCCAAAGTTAAATAGGATGTTTTCAGAAGAACTGCATGAACATATCTGGTTCATTCCAAAGGTCTGAATAGTAGTTTACAGTATGTGTAAAGAAATGAACTGAAGCTTCATCAAATCAGGATGTGTGCACACTTGGCTACTTTCTTAGTACTGCAGAAATGAGCAAACATTTAAGATGAACCTTTAAGGGTGCTTTCACACAGCAAAGCTTCTAAAACGACCAAAATAGTTAAAGAGTCCCTATTATGGGTTTTTGAAAATGACCTTCCATGCAGTGTGCAACACAGCACTAAGTGAATGAAAACATTCAGCTGAGGTTTAAATCTGAAAGTGCACCTTGTTTTAAAATATAGATTTTTTAATAAAAGATTCGATTCAGAGTCGTTATAATAATTTGTCGTTTGTCTGCATGTTTTGCCTTTTCGTATCGACGTCGACACGAAACATTACCAAATATGATCTGTGCTGGTTTTGGTAACACTAGCGGAGTGCAGGTGTGTGTGAGACTGGTCATGACTGAAGATGAGTGAACATTTTGGTGATATCTGGTGGTATGTTGTTCAGAAGTTGGTAGGTTTAGGGTTAGGTGTGAGGTAGGTGCTCCAAAATATTTCAGAAAGTATTCAGTTTTACAAAAGATTCATATTGGGACAAAATGACCAACTCAGAGGATCAGCACAGCGTAAAACAATGCTGAAATGGTACCCCTAACCTAATTTCACCAAGTAGGACATGTTCCTGGATTAACATCTATGTTAATCCTGGAACAACATTCCAATCAGCCAATCAGAATTAAGGGACACATTTACTGTTTACGTTAAGTTTAGTTATGGTTGAGTTTAGGGGTAGGGAACAGGTATGGATTACATTTTCGAACAAAAATGATGTTCCAGGGTCAACATAGATGTTAATCCAGGACTTAATTGTACTTTGTGCGGATCTTTTGCCTGTTCGTATTGATGTCGACATGAAACAATACCAAATATGTTCTGTGCCGGTTGTGTGTGGGACTGATTAATGAGTGAACATTTTGGTGATTAATGCAATAATCTACCCTGCAATGGGAGATTTGTCAGCTGTTTGTTAAAGGAAGAATCAGAAAAGACTATGGATGTATGGGACTTTGTCAGAGCTTGACAGGAATGCATTGCATTCTGGGACTTAGAGGTAATGGAGTGGACATATGAAGCTGACTTACTACCTTGGTCAAAACTGAATAAGCAAGGGTATGTCAATGTAAGATTCCCATGTTGAATGAAACACACTTTAAAATGGCAGTGGGGGTTCTCTTGAGGGACCAAGGGAAGAGAGCAATTGTTAGCAACATATAATGTAGAAACTAGTGCCGGAGAGAGTCAATTTCCTTTACATGTTAATGAGAAGTGTATCATATCAGATATTCAGCCTGTGCTGTTATTTATTTGGCAGTAATTGGGTTTTGACACTTTATATTTTTAGAACTGATAACCATGTTTAAAAAAACACACACACAAACGAACCACAAAATCAACATGACACCATTAAACCCTTGTTTTTCCATCACTATGTTATTGCACTAGAAAGTTGTTAATTGACCAGTGTCTTTCTGTGGGCTAGAGTCTGTCTGTCTGTCTGTCCATCCGTCCATCCATGCGTGCGTGCGTGTGTGCGTCCGTCAGTCCATCCGTCCATCCATCCATCCATCCATCCATCCATCCATCCATCTATCTACCTATTGTGTAGAAGACAAACTAAATAAACCTCAACAGAAGTTTTTTAAAGAAGCTTCCAATTAGTAGTGCATCAGTTTATTAAAAGGTACACTATTTCTTACCATATGGGATTTGTTTACTGCTGAGATGATGAGAGTTTGTTTGGATCAGTTAATTACTCCCTTTAGGATTGTCTGACACAGTAAGTCACTGCAAAGACTGGAGTAATCCAAAGATGCCTCTGGTACACACGCACACACATGTGCACACACACGTGCACACACACACGCACACACACACACACACACACGCGCACACACACGTGCACACACACACACACGCACACACACACACACGCACACACACACACACACACACACACGCACACACACACACACGCACACACACACACACACGCACGCACACACACACACACACACACACACACACAAACAAAGTTTTATTTCAATGTTCTGAACAACACTGGATCATGTGTGAACGCCACAAATGAATTCAGATCCAAATCAGCAAACCAAAAGCAGGATGTTAACAAATGTGTTTACTTTACGAACAACCAGACATTAAAACAACAGATAAAATGAAATCTTATTAAAACCATGCTTAACTTTTTGTTAGTGTGAATGGTAATATGGATTGACACCAGAATCCAATTCAACTCACAATGTGAATGGAAAAAGAGCGGATTACTTCTACACAATTATAACGGCCTCATGACAATCATGTTTATGACAGAGTTATGACGAGTTACAGTATGTTGTATTGGTAGTGTCAAGTTGTCATGACGAAGAGAAAGATTGGTTGCTACTTGTTTGTTTATGTCAAGTTGTCATAACAAACAATGTCATATTGTCATAAGCATGCATAAATCCGATGTCATGTGTCATTTCATGATTGTAAAGGTTTTATGTCAAAGATAAGGATTGATTGCCATTTGTTTATGTCAAGTTGTCATAACAAACAATGTAATCTTTGCATTAAAATTACATAACTGAGCAAATAAAACTCAATAACAATTGTCATAAGCATACATAAATCTCATGTCATGTGTCATGTCATGATTATTAAGGTTTCATGTCAAAGAGAAATTGATTGCTATGTGTTTGTCAGGCTGTCATAACAAACAATGTCATCTTTCTATTAAAAATGACACAAATGAGCAAATGAAACTCAATAATAATTGTCATAAGCATGCATAAATCTCATGTCGTGTCATGTCATGATTATAAAGGTTTCATGACACTCTTATGAACACCCCCTTTAAGTAAAGTGTCACCAACACTTTTAGTAAGATTAAATACTGTATGAAATAGCTCCTCTTCTATCTGCATCATGTACTGTCTGTGTCTGTTCTTGGGACCACTGGCTGATGATCTCAATGAGGGCATCTTTAGGACACGGTTCTAGATGTTGAAGATTTTGCTTGTGAAAGAATCGGGTCACAAAATGCTCCCTGAGGAAATCCTATCTTTTGACCAGTCATGGGCTTTTGGGAGAGCCAGTCTGACAGTTTCACAAGGATGGATGACCTAGTTCTCAAAACTATGTAAACAAAAAGGAATGAACCACGATTTTTATACCTTGCGATGTGCAGCATTTGGTAAGAGAGCAAGTTCAGCAATTAAATTTCCATCAAGAACTCTCAGCTACTTCTTTTTTTTTTCTTCCAAATGTAGGAATATTTATGAAGTGTATACTTTGAAATAAAGGTTCCCATGCTAAAGCTTATCCAGTGAGTTTTCCAGTAGTTTGAGGATAAATGCGGTTTTGTGAGGTGAGTCATGCTGTGGAATACCACTTACTTTAGTAATCAAACCATTGGGGATAAAACTCCCTTTTCAGTTACACAGAACTCCATATATGTGCATACATTGCTTAACTAAAGGTTGCACTGTTGAAAAACAAAGACATATCTTATCTTAACATAATATACACTTTTATTATTCTGACATGACATAACCACTATAATGGTTACTGACGTAAATGAAAAATATTTAGGCAATGAGAACTATGGGGAACAAATACTTGCTAAGCTAAAATGGAACGAAAATGGATCGAAATCAATCAAATCTATCGAATAAGTGTGATGTGTTTATTCAGAAAAAAAACAATAGAAATGCAAGGAATTATTATTATTATTATTATTATTATTATTGTTGTTTTAATGTATTGCCATAACTACATGCCTATTCAATTATGTGACCAGGACAAATCCATAAATCTATCAATTAATCAATCAAATAATTAAAAATAGCCAATATAATGTTTTTTTTAAGATATCGCAGATATATTTTATTATATTTTATGATTATGGAACATAGCTGTGTAAATGTAAAAGTTGTGCAACATGTGAAATAAATACAGGTTGATTAAAAAAGAATAGCACAACTTTCTGGAGGATGTCACTCGAATGTCTGGAGGGGGTCTTCAGACTTGTTGCGATAAACAGAACTATGAATTCTGCTCTGTACCAAAATATCCCGAAGAAGAATATCCGACTATTGTTTAGTGACCTCAAACTGAAGGAAAGTTGGGTTCTGCAGCAGAACAATGATCCAAAGCACACCAGCAAGTCCACTTCTGAATGGCTGAGGAAAAACAAAATGAAGACTCTGGAGTGGCCTGGTCAAAGTCCTGACCTGAAACCATGGTCGAAAACTCTCCAATGTGGCTGAATTACAACAATTCAAAAAATTGAGTTTGCCAGAATTTCTCCACAGCATTTATATAAATAAATGAAATAAGAAAACAAACCACAGTGTCTACTGTATGTCTTTGCTGTGTAAATTGTGAACATTCCACTCACAAAAAGGACTATTTTCCAGTCCTTGAATACTGAAGACCATAGTGTCCCCTATTAGAGTTAGAAAATAAATGTATTGCTGGATGATGAGGTCTGGCTTTCCAATTTTTATGTTCACTTCAGATTTAAAAGAATCTCTCATTCAATTTAGCATAAACAAAGGGACAAATCAGGAAAAACATTGCATACATTTCAACCTCAAAATGGATATGTTAAGTGCTTTCTTGGATTGTGAATGATGACGAAAAAGAAGATGAGTGAAATTATTTTCTTTGTGTCTTAGTAGCTGCCTTAGTGTTTAAAAAATGATAGTTTTATTAGGTAGCATGTCAAATTCATGAATACCATACATTTTGTAGAGCTGAAATGTGTAATTTTTAAAGCTGAAATCAGCACTTTGGTACCTTATGTCTTCATGTTTGGAAAAATGACAGCATCAACTAAACACTGAAGTGTTTATCAAGTAGGCCATGTCTCTTTGTCAATAATATTTGGAATTCAGTGCAGAATTGTGCACTTAACCAAGAGAAAAAAGCCAGTTGGCCTTTCGCCTCACGCAGACTCAATCCTGAATATTAACACACACACACACACACACACACACACACACACACACACACACACACACACACACACACACACACACACACACACACACACACTGTAGAAGTGAAGCATGGAAGAGAAATCCAACTTGAGAGCTACTGCCACCAAAACCAATTCATTTGTTCAGCGCAGACACACTCTTGATTCAGCCGTGGCCACATTGCTGCTATTGACGGCTGGCTGTTTTTCAGAATAATAGATTGACAGGAGAGCACGTGTCTAGCATATAGAAACATAAGGATTTGTTTTTCTTTTTTGCCCCTCACTGAGGAGTAAAAGGCAATCCTAGTGTTGAATATGTTAGGAATAGTGAGTAGAGCAACATATTGAGTAGAGCAATTTAGCAATGTTATAATTAATAGGTGATTATGAATTGCAGAAACATTCTTATTATTCTAATTGTTCTTCTTTTTAACCCTTGTGTACTGTTTAAATTGACTACCCTTTCATTATGTTCGTCGCTGTTTTTGACCCACTGACTTCCATTTTAAGGACATTTATTGATTGCAAAGTCATGACACCATATAATCATGCATTCTTCACCTGTTAGGAATAGGTAAAATTTGTTTGTTTTTTTTGCTGTTGATCGACAGTTGACAGCATTAAGCCTTTAGACACAGTAAGCCTGGGGCATCACAGTGGCTCAGTTGCAAGGGCATCAGTTGTGTGAAACATATGCTGGAATAGTTGGCGGTTCACTCCACTGTGGCGACCCCTGATAAATAAGGAACTAAGCCGAAGGAAAATGAATGAATGACAGTGGGCCTATACAAAAAAGTTTCTGGCTGATCTATAGACCATTTTGCGTGGTGTAAACTATAACAATGGTCCTAACGTATTTCCTGTTTTACATTTTTCATTTCCATAGTTTGCTAGCAACCCAAAAAGATACACATATTGATAAATAATGTTATGATAGCTGTTTTAACATTGAGTTATGATTGAATTCCTTCTTTTTGCAGTCATAAAGTGTTTACAAGCAGGAAGTGTTCATGGGCCAATGACATCACAACATTGAAAGGGTCTTTAGCAGGGGTGTCCAAAGTCGGTCCTGGAGGGCTGGTCTCCTGCTGAGTTTAGCTCCAACTTGCTTCAACACACCTGCCAGGACGTTTCAAGTATATCTAGTAAAGAGATTGATTAGCTGGTTCAGGTGTGTTTGATTAGGGTTGGAACTAAACTCTCCAGGACACCTGCCCTCCAGGACTGAGTTTGTACACCACTGGTCTATAGAGTACAAAAGCAGATTATAGTGTGTGCACTTACTATGTTAGAGTTCATTATGTTTAGCTAGATTGAACGCTGTCTTCTTAACTCACATGTGGGCACTGTACCAGAGTGCGCCTGAAATAGGTAGTCTGGGGTATGGTTCAGGTGAACTCTTGTCCAGTTCACTTCTGTACCAAATAACGGAAGTGAGCCACCAACTGTACAACAAACTATAGTTTTCATAACGTTCATTCGTGTGTGTGTGTGTGTGTATCACATACTATACCTTGGTGACAAGCGGGACTGAGCCAGTGCAAACACAGTGATATTTTGTCTGCTTGTCTCCTCTACATCACTTGATGTTCTAAACGTTTATAATATTTTTGCGGCAGATGGACGCGAGACGCTTTCTGTATGTTCAAAACCAAAAGATTCAGAAAAAGCAGAACGACCGCGATGTGCGGACGTCTTTCCATTTTGGTCAACACCTAGTAACAGCCGTACACACAACAGCAGCTCGACAATGCAAGTGTACCGGGGTTCAGAAGGAAAAAAGACGGTGTGAACACCAGCCGAGAAGGTGGTAAGGGGGGGACAATCGAACTTGGGTTCGGTCCAGGCAATTGAACCAAGTGTGAAAGCACCCTAAAAGTTTGGAACCAGAGGGAGTAAACAATGAGTAAATTTTCATTTTTGGGTGAACAATCCCTATAATCTTTTAATTTAAACAAGATTCATCTTAATGTTTTAAGCCAGTGCAATGCAACAGTTAAAATGACTTGTTAGCTAATTTTATTTAAATTTAAGGCAGCAACTACTTGATCTTTTTTTTTTTTTTTTTTTTAAGTGTGGCTTTAACTGGCATTAATACAGTCTTAATGACAGTCATGTACCCTATGCTCTGAGAATATCATAGCCTTGCTTTATTTATTTTTTCTTTATTTTAATTAAATGGATTTGCATTACACTCAGCATGCTTGTCGCTCGTTCTTGGTGTGTTGCATGTAATCGCAGAGGTTGTGTTGTCCCGTTTGCCATTGCCAGTCAGTGCAGTGTTCATCCCACACGCTCAGCGTTCGCTCGCAGGGCCTGTAGGAGGGAATGCTGACGCTCGCGGCCCGAGGCACTGGACGAGTTACGAGCTGTAACAAATCTTCCAGCACATCTGTTCTAGGGGTCTGAGGACTCGCACACACACTGACGGGTGGCGAGAAATCACCGGCTCGTATTTCATCATTAGCTGTCAGCCTCGCCGATGACATGCATCGAGACGAGGAGGGGGCGAGAGCCGCTCGGCCTCAAATTGCTGAGGTGTTTGTAAAAGCGATTGCCTGTTCCTCCATGATGAGGCCCGAAGAGACGAGAGCGAAGGAAAGCTAGGCTGGAATGATGTGGGATGACGGATGGACACCGGGGCTTGTTCACCGATTTATCGAGTGAACTGTAGAGGTATAATTCTCCAGATGCTATAGTTGTAGATCTAATGCTGCACAGTAATACAGTTTACAGGGTTGTTTCACGCTTCGTATACTGTAACAAGTTCAAATACAATTTTGGGGATTTTTTAAATAAACAATGGCCAACTTTACAGCACAAATAAAATCAAAAGAAATGATCATCTTGTGACTGAATAATGCACAGGTTGGTGTATACACCATCAGCTGTTCTTGTTTCTGACAACTTTGTGTTTTTGACTGTTTGGCATCATCTTGTGACTGAATAATGCGCAGGTTAGTGTATACTCCATCAGCTGTTTTTGTTTCTGTCAGCTTTGCATATTTGACTGTTTGGTGCCATCTTGTGACTGAATAATGCGCAGGTTAGTGTATACTCCATCAGTTGTTTCCGTTTCTGTCGGCTTTGCATATTTGACTGTTTGGTGCCATCTTGTGACTGAATAATGCGCAGGTTAGTGTATACTCCATTAGCTGTTTTTGTTTCTGTCAGCTTTGCATATTTGACTGTTTGGTGTCATCTTGTGACTGAATAATGCGCAGGTTAGTGTATACTTCATCAGTTGTTTCCGTTTCTGTCGGCATTGCATTTAATTAAAAAATTGTTAAACTAGTACAACTCGAAACAATGTTTTATGTTGTTAAATTGTTATGCTGTGAACTCATTAAATCCATTTCATGTTTATATTTAACGCTGAAAATAGCAGAGAATCATAGATGCATAAAATAAACAACATATATATTCCTACTCAGAAAATCCTAGCAAATGCTAAGAACCAGGTAACATGATGTTATGATTTTGTCAAGAAATACTACATGTCTGCGAACATATGGTCCTGTAGATCTGCATTTGCTTTAATACACACCGATGATGTCACACACATTAACAGTATTTTGTTAAAGACTTACACACTGAAACCTGTTATCAACAGTTGACATTTTCAAGGCACCACAACACATTCATTCATTAATTCTCTTCAGCTTAGTCCCTTATTTATCAGGGGTCACCGAAGTGGAATGAACCGCCAACTATTCCGGCATATGATTTTATGCAGAGGATGCCCTTCCAGCTGCAACCTAGCTGCGACCAATTTTCATGTAAATGAACAACCGAAACACAAACAAAGTTGTCCATTTTTATTTTAAAACATTTTTATGTAAATGTCCCCTTCAGTCTGGATAGTTAATATATTCAGAAGCTCTCAAAAATGAAAAAGAATGAACTACAGTCATCAGCGCTGTAGAAAATGTAGTATGAAATTCAACAGCCGAGACCTTTGGTCATATAAAAAAAAAAAAGAAAAGAAAAAAAAGACAGGAAAACCTAGTTACATTCTGCTTGGAGGAAGAGCAAATTTCCTATTCTTCCTGATTTCAATTTGTCTCAAATTCACGGTCTGTTATTACAATATGGAAATTAAAATAAGAGAATAGGCCAAAAAGCCACAGTGACTTTTATCCACAGCAGCATTTATTCCCACTTTATTTCAATAAGTAATGCAACTATGGTTTCTAGACTTAATTCTGCAGCCGAATGGCAAGCCCACATACTTTAAAATTGTCCAAACTACAAAAAACAAATTAACACAATTACATTTTAGAAGTTTTGTTGTGCAATACATTTTACTTATATTGGTTATAATCAGTGTAATTATAATTGTTTTAATTGTTCTTTATTGTTGTTTAATCATCAAGGTATGATTAATAATAATAATAATAATAATAAGTATTATTATTATTATTATTATTAGTGTTATTTAATTTTTTTCTTTGTTTTTGAATTATTATATTTAGAAGTTGTAAGTGTTGTTCAATCAGCATTATTAAATGTTTATTATGTTATATTATATTTATTATTGATTTTATTAAATATATAAAAATAATAAATGAGTAAATATGGACATTACGCAAGTAATATTTATATGAAAGTGAGATTAAACTTAGAAATATATTACTATATAATACAAAATATATTAAACTGATTATTTAAATAAACAATCAAGTCAAATAAAAAAATAATTAATATATACCTAAATTATCAATAATAATAATAAACATTATTATTATTATTATTATTAGTGGTAGTAGTATTGTTATTCTTCTTCTTCTTCATTCTTTATTATTAATATAGTTATTATTATTATTATTATTATTAGTAGTAGTAGTATTGTTATTCTTCTTCTTCATATTATTATTATTAGTAGTAGTAGTAGTATTGTTATTCTTCTTCATATTATTATTATTATAGTTATTATTAGTAGTAGTAGTGGTAGTAGTAGTAGTAGTAGTAGTAGCAGTAGTAGTAGTAATAGTATTGTTCTTGTTATTATTACTATTATTATTATTGGTGAATTATTATATTTTAGAAGTTTTGTTGTGCAATGCGTTTTCTAATGGTTTTATAATCTATAAAAGACTATAATATCTGCATTTGTACGTTCACCATATTGCAGTGTCATATTTATTAGTCATTTATGGTCAAGCATATGTCTACACACACACACACACACACACACACACACACACACACACACACACACACACACACACACACACACACAAGATGCACTCAAGATTCTCAAACCTGGACACTGCATGCTATCAATTCACATCCATAAACATGAATCAGACACCAAAGCTATAAAATCATTAGGTAATGAGCTGGAAACGTACCGCAAAAACCTTGAGGGGGGCAAGTGGCAGACCTAAAAAAAAATCCTGACAGAAAGTTATCCATATTTATGAATTATGTTAAAGTGCCCCCTGAGCAGTGAGCACGTGCATCTGTGTATATATGTGTGTGTGTGTGTGTGTGTGTGTGCGCATGTTCATTTCCAAGGGCAGAAGACACATTAGTACCGGCGGGCCCCAGAAGAGTCCTGAAATGGAGCGTGTGGTGGTTAACCTCCCCCTAAAAGAGGAAAAATGTACAACCCTATGAATATTTACACACCAATTACAGTGTAAGAGCAAACCGTAGTCTTGTCTGTGCCATCCAGTCCAGCAGAATCTGATACTACAAATGCAGGACATTCTTTTGGGGCATGTATCAATGCCAAGTCAAACTAGGGCTAACAAAAGACTTGGGTAATTGGATCAGTGCGGTGTGGTGTTGCGTCCCATCCGGAATGCCATTATGTAGTCAATCAAAATCGCTTATTTATGGAATGAGGAAATTCCACCAGTATCCCGTAAACAATGTAAAAAATCACCTGCCGCTGGCTCTTGTGAATCAGATGTTATTTATTTTCACTGATCTCTTCGCATAACGTTTTTTTTTTTTTATTGCCTGCATGAATCACTGTGTTCCTAAAACAAAATATTATTTTGAAATATAATGAATTATTGGTCTCTTCCTTAGTCCTGTATTTTATATTGAGGGTGTGTTTTGAATTTGTAGACTAAACTGTTTCTGGTTGCTGTTAATGTAATATATATAATGGTGATTTAAAGTGCAAACGTGTTAAACAAAGATGAGCTGGTGTTGTGCCATATGTCACAACTTCAGTAAATTTACTGTGCAGTGCTTATATAGGGAGTGCAGAATTATTAGGCAAGTATTTTTGAGGATTAATTTTATTATTGAACAACAACAATGTTCTCAATGAACCCAAAAAACTCATTAATATCAAAGCTGAATTTTTTTTAGTTTGTTTTTAGTTTTAGCTATTTTAGGAGGATATCTGTGTGTGCAGGTGACTATTACTGTGCAGAATTATTAGGCAACTTAACAAAAAACAAATATATACCCATTTCAATTATTTATTTTCAACAGTGAAACCAATATAACATCTCATATACATTTCTGACATTCAAAAACAAAACAAAAACAAATCAGTGACCAATATAGCCAACTTTCTTTGCAAGGCCACTCAAAAGCCTGCCATCCATGGATTCTGTCAGTGTTTTGATCTGTTCACCATCAACATTGCGTGCAGCAGCAACCACAGCCTCCCAGACACTGTTCAGAGAGGTGTACTGTTTTCCCTCCTTGTAAATCTCACATTTGATGATGGACCACAGGTTCTCTATGGGGTTCAGTCAGGTGAACAAGGAGGCCATGTCATTAATTTTTCTTCTTTTAGACCCTTTCTTGCCAGCCACGTTGTGGAGTACTTGGACGCATGTGATGGAGCATTGTCCTGCATGAAAATCATGTTTTTCTTGAAGGATGCAGACTTCTTCCTGTTCCACTGCTTGAAGGTGTCTTCCAGAAAGTGGCAGTAGGACTGGGAGTTGAGCTTGACTCCATCCTCAACCCGAAAAGGCCCCACAAGCTCATCTTTGATGATACCAGCCCAAACCAGTACTCCACCTCCACCTTGCTGGCGTCTGAGTCGGACTGGAGCTCTCTGCCCTTTAGCGATCCAGCCACGGGCCCATCAAGACTCGCTCTCATTTCATCAGTCCATAAAACCTTAGAAAAATCAGTTTTGAGATATTTCTTGGCCCAGTCTTGACGTTTCAGCTTGTGTGTCTTGTTCAGTGGTGGTCGTTTTTCAGCCTTTCTTACCTTGGCCATGTCTCTGAGTATTGCACACCTTGTGCTTTTGGGCACTACAGTGATGTTGCAGCTCTGAAATATGGCAAAACGGGTGGCAAGTGGCATCTTGGCAGCTGCACGCTTGACTTTTCTCACTTCATGGGCAGTTATTTTGCGCCTTGGTTTTTGGTTTGATTTTTCCATTCCATTTCCATTGGTTTGATTCTTCTTGCGACCCTGTTGACTATTTTGAATGAAACGCTTGATTGTTCGATGATCACGCTTCAGAAGCTTGGCAATTTTAAGAGTGTTGCATTCCTCTGCAAGATATCTCACTATTTTTGACTTTTCGGAGCCTGTCAAATCCTTCTTTTGACTTAGTTGGCCAAAGGAAAGGAAGTTGCTTAATAATTATGCACACCTGATATCGGGTGTTGATGTCGCGGATGCCCTTCCAGCTGTAACCCATCCCTGAGACACATCCATATACACTCATACACTACGGCCAATTTAGCTTACCCAATTTACCTGTACAACATGCCTGTGGGGGAAACCAGAGCACCGGGAGGAAACAGACTGTCAACTGACCCAGCCGAATGCCAACTGACCCAGCCAAGACTCAAACCAGCGACCTTCTTGCAGTGAGGCAAATTTGCAAAATTGTCAACCAAATTTGTTTCTGTGTTCACAGAGAGCAGCATTCCGGGAAATTACAGGTAATGATACAACTTCTCTTTTGGGAAAATTGGCAGAAGGAATTTACCTGTATTTTTTAAAAAGGGTTCACAAATGATCTCTTTTCTGAAAATTGGTGGTGATTTTCCGGAAAAGTCTGTATGTTTGAAATGGGGTTAATGAGAATTAGAAGTAAATTCATTTTGGTTGATGTAATATTATAATTATAATCAGAATCATACTGTTGAAGTCAGAATTATTAGTCCTGTAAATTTATTCCCCACTTTCTGTTTAACAGAAAGAACACTTGTTTAACACATTTCTAAACATAATAGTTTTAATAACTCATTTCTAATAACTGATTTATTTTATCTTTGCCATGATGACAGTACATAATATTTGACTAGATATTTTTCAAGACACTAGTATTCAGCTTAATGTGCAATTAAAGGCTTAACTAGGTTAATTAGGCAAAATTACAGTAATTAGGCAAGTCATTGTATAATGATGGTTTGTTCTGTAGACAATCGGAAAAAAAGCTCAAAGCTGCGGTCACACTACACTTTTCTCCACATAGACTTCCATTTTTATGCTAATGCGACAGACCAAAAACGCAAGATCATGCGACAAGTTTCGCAGTTTGCTGCGTTGGAAAGTTCAATCTAGGTGACCTCTGACCTGAGAAATCACATCACTAATCGAATATCAAAACATGATCTGTACAGAAATACAATAAAATATATACCAATCGCTCGCTTTTTAAAATGTCTAATCATCTTGTTTAATCCAGTCCCTTTTCGTACAACAGATTTTCGCAAGCTCAAACTCTAGTGTGACCACGGCATTAGGGGGCTAATAATATTAACCTTATAATAACCTTAAATAAAAACCAAAGAAGACTTTCTCCAGAAGAAAAAAAATATTATAGGAAATACTGTGAAAAAATCCCTTGCTCTGGTAAACATTATTTGGAAAATATTTTAAAAAGATAAGAAGAATTCACATAAGGGTTAATCATTTTTACTTCAACTGTATATTAAGATGTAAATTAAATTGACTACATTTAAGAGGGCTTGTTTTACCATGCTCATTTCAGCTTGAAACTTCAGTGATTTGTGTGTATACTGTAGGTACTTTGTTGGTGTGTCAATAAAGCAAGAGTGGAAC
>LR812542.1:6095192-6595192 GCA_903798195.1 Danio kyathit
TAAAAAAAAATCACCCTAAATGTTGATGAATTTCAAGTCAAATATGGACAATTTTATAGGTTAAATGGGTCCTATTATGCAATAATCACTTTTATAAGGGGTTTAAACAGTTATGTGGTAACAGTCTGTGAATATAACCAGTTTCTAATTGTAAAAATGTATTAATTCAATTTTTTAAAATCACAATTCATGAAGAATCTGCAGAAACACTTTGATTGACATTCTCCCATTTAACATGTCATCAGAGGGGGAAAGCCCAGCCCATTAGTGACGATCTCTCCCTCATTAGCATAGGACGTTAGTCTTGTTTTTTAATCTGCCACTATGCTGACCCGCAGGCATGTGTAGCTCCGCCCTCTTTTGAACAGTGAATGGAACCGTGTTTAGAACTTGAAATATTTAGATAAATTTAGAACTTTAGATGCGGATACGTCTGTACCAACTCTGCTACTTAACTCTCCAGACTATTCATGTTGCTAACTTGATATTGTTGTGTTGAATGTTGTTCTGTCTGACCTCCATGGATATGAGATCCAACTTACTCACATGTTAAGCAGGTTCTAGTACACACCCACTGATTGTGTAATTGTCACGAACCAATGGTAGCTCAAAGGTAAAGTCAATACGTGCTCCCCAAAAAGTTAGTTTTTCAAATTTCCAAAAAAGAACCCCAAACAAACTTTGTTTTGGACAGATTTTGTTCAAAATGATGTCATTACAGTTCGTTCTTCGACTCTGATTGAAGTTTACCAGTGCCTTTACAGAGCTGTGCTTGAAAATTTCTTAGCATTATTACAACAAAATATGGTAATTCTATATCGACTAGCCAACCAGCAGAGATAAAATTTTCATAAATACGTATGTTTACATTCCTTTTATTGTGTACAAATTTGAATTAGTTCAGTCGTACAAAAATATACGATTTTAAAAAGGAGGAGTGGCACCAAACCCCACCCCTAAAACCAACTATCACTGGAAGATTAGCAAATCGTACTAAATTGTACAAATGAGAGCGTACAAATTCATATGTATTAGTCACTAAATTAAAACGTTACACATTGCTGTGAGATAGCGTTGCTAATTTTAGTTTCGTCTCTGTCTGTGTTTGTTTACAATGCCACATACAGGTGTGGCATTGGTATTGCACCGTTTTAAACTAGCTTTCCCATTTCCATCTGGATGCAGACATGTCTTGAAACGATATGTGTATGGATGAAACTTTCAGAATCCACAAAAGAGAAAAAAATGTGTTGCTGTCTGTAGTGGACGTACGAAGTGTCTTACCTAGCAAAACGATCAGTCATTTTAATAAAAGGCATAATGAAATAAATTATTTATATTCATAAAACCTCATCTTGCACAAATTTGGAATTGTGACATTACACATTACATAATGACATTAGGTCACAGTCAGGCAGCATTTATTAACAAAATAAAACATGATCACTGAAATCATTTAAAAAATAAATACTTTTTGTTTAACTTGATAAGACTCTTATTTCTCAACTGAAATTATTTATTTTTATTTCATTTTAGGTTTACTTGACAGGGACAATTATTTTTATTTCATTTTAGGTTTACTAGACAGGGACAATGTACATTAACAACACAAAAAAACAATGTGTCAGAATTAACCAAAAGGCTATTTTTCATCTGCAGAGCGATGGTAAATTGGTCACCCTAAAAAAATAACACAATTAATCAAACCATAAGATTCAAAATGCATATAAACATGCAACATTTATAAATTAAGAGATTAAGAGAGGTCAAATGTGCTGCAAGTTAAGAAAACATCCAAATAGAAAAATAAAAACACTAACAAATGGAGAAAAAAATCTTGTACTGTACTGCAAATAGTGCCAAACACAATGGAAATTTGTTGAGGGTCCCCAAAAAGGAACGAACCAATGCTCCCTGTTTAGAGTTAGCTGTATTGTCAGAGAACATTAGTTGTGCAATTTGTCAGATTATTAGCTCTACAAATACAAATGACATATAAACATACAACTAGAACATTACAATAAATAAAAATCCACCTTTCAGATATCCAACAAAACTGATGACTCACTTTTTGTGGTGACACTTTTTTCGGTTGTGATCTGACCTATTTGCAGCATGTTTCTGTAGTTGCACGTGTTGTGAGAATCCACAATAAAACAATAAAACAATCAATCAATCAATCAATCAATCAATCAATCAATCAATATATATATATATATATATATATATATATATATATATATATATATATATATATATATATATATATTATACCTAAAACTGGCAGATCAACATAACACTTATCTCACTCAAAAAATGAATTTAGAGCTCTTTAAAGCTGCATTTTAAAAAGTTGAAACTTATGTGCTCCATTCAAGTCCACCATATGGAGAAAATTCCTAAAGCCTTTTCCTCAAAGAACAATGTCTTTATGACTAAAGAAATGAACATCTTGAATGACAAGGGGGTTATTTTCTTTGTTCTCTATTTCCACCTTGGTATACTCATCCCGAGGCCTCTAGAGATTGTGCAGCACCATTGATGTGATCCAAGTCTTGTGAAGAGACGGTGCCAACCATAGAGGACTTCTATAGGTCCCCATAACCCTGGACCAGGCCTTATCCTGAGCAGATGCTGTGGGGGTCATGGGGGGATGGAGGAGAGCATGAGACTGATTCCTGAAAGACCCAGTGACAGAAGAGTCTCCACATTGATCCAGCTTGAACACCCGCTGGTGACCTACTCACACCTGCAACGTCTCCATGATGGACGCCCAGTGTTCTCCAGCCCCTGTCGCCTAAACTGCAGCTCTGCACAATAAGTTTGGCCAGAGGAGAAATGGTCGTGCACAACTAAGCCTGTTTTTTCTTGAGGTTTTTTTCCTTTACTTTCATCAATTGGTGAAGTTTTGTTCCTCGCCACTGTCGCCACTGGCTTGCTTGGTTTGCGCATCGATGGATTTGCTCTTCAGTGTTTGGACTTTCAGCAGTGAAAATTAAACCACACTAAACTGAACTGAACTTCAACTCTGAAAACTGCACTGACAAAGTTTCAATTCACTATAATCTTCTATGTTAAGCTGCTTTGACACAATCTACATTCTAAAAGCGCTATACAAATAAAGATAAATTGAATAGTGATGAATTAAATAAATGCTCAGTACATTTTTTGGTTCTGAAAGTGAACTAATCTGTTAAAACAGTTGGATTTTTACTCAAAATTGGGTTAAAGGTGTTCAATGTACTCCTCTTATATAATACATTTCCTTTCCATCCATATGGAGGCTAGATTCATCCCTGACACACTCCTGTCACTTTCTTTTTTATACATCACGGAAAGCATTAACGCTCTAAGAATGCAACTGGGAAATCCATTCACCTCCAGAAACCGAAGGACATTTCACTTCACAGTTTCCCAGATTCTTCACATTTGAGGAAATGCTAAAAAAAAAGAAGCACTGAAGCCTCATCTAGTATTCTCCACCAGCTATGCAAACGATATTGAGCCGCTGCTCCCGAGACGTTCAATTATTTATGATATTATTTATTACAACATATCTTGTTTTCAATCAATACCTGACAAGGTCCTGAAGGTAGAAACATTAGTGGAAGCCTGCTACATTGATTTACACTGATTCTGAGCACTACTCGAGCAGAAAATCTCCCTACAAAATACAGTTCTTGGAGAAACGCAGGAGCTGGAACAACAGAGTTCAAAACAGGTGAGGAAAAGCTAAATATGTGGAAGTGGATTCATTGAGTATTCAGACAACCGTCCAGAAGCAGGAGTCTCTAATTAGACACTGTGTACTACAAACCAGCGGGGTCTTTTCGCTACTGAAGGGCACTTTGGCTTTTTTTTTCTTCCTCTTCTTCTTTCTTTTTTCCAAGGCACCTCCTTGTACATCGCTGACATCTCTAATAGGAAACACAGTCATCACGCTCCAGCGAGAAAGAGACGAGCAGCTTTTCAAACTTTATAACTTCACATTAAGAGGCTGTTTTCTGCTGGTGTAATTGTCCAGTGGCTCCCCCTTGTGTTTTCATTGGTGTATTTGTTAATGTTGTGCCCCTCATTGTTTATATTGACTGGCTTTATATTAAAGTAAGCTATTTGTCTAATTAAATACTCTGAACAGGAAATGGCATCATGAACAACCCCCCTATGATTATTCAGATACATCAGTTTATACATACACTGTCAAATCTTATAAGTTAACTCAAACTGTTTGAGGAAACCGACATTTAAGTTCAAAAACTAATCCTAATGAGAACTTAATCAATTTGAGACAACAAAGCAATCTGAGCACAGTGAAACCCAATACATGAAGAGAACTTAAACCAACTGAGTACTGTAAAACCCAATAAGTTAAGGCAACTCAAACCGTTTAAGGACACCAATTGCAATAAACCATTTGAGTTAAAAAACGAATCTATGAGTACTGTGAACTTACTCCGTTTAAGTTGAAGTAATGAGGCATTTAATTAACTCATTACCTTCAACACTGAGTTCAAAACTCTTTTCAAATGAGTAGAATAAACTTTTAGTCAATTTTGAGTTAACTACACTCATTTCATTTGATAAAGTTGACTGTTGGGTTTTACTGTATAAGTTGAAATTTGTTATTTGTTGTATATATATATATATATATATATATATATATATATATATATATTTTGAGCCATATAAATATATATATATTGAGCCTTATACACATACATTGTGTTGATTTCGTCAAACATTTAGAGTATTGGTAACTTAAACATTTTGATACGCTGTAAAAAAATCCCACACAATCGATTTGTGTTGAAGCAACATGAAGGAATTAAGTTAACGTACAGGTTTTTACAAATTTAAGTTGACTGAACATAAAACAATTAAGTTTGGAAACCGGTTTGGAAATGTATACTTCTGTGTCAAGCGCATGCGTATGGTCCACTGCAGCCTTCACACGGTTGTATAGCCCTCGCCCTGGCTAACGCTGACGCACCTCTCAAAAAATGTGACTACACGTCGCAACGAAGCGTAGCTCAAGCTCTGTGATTGGTCGGCTTGGTATCGGTGATGAGTGTGGGCTGTGCTGAGAGCAGCGAGACCGAGTGAGCGAGTGTTTACAAGTGTCGAGTCCCGTGAAGGAGTTCTAGATGGAAACTTTTGTTTTGAGTTTACCCTATGATTAAAAATGTTGCCCATGCGCCAGTTCCCACCTTTGAATGAGCGAGTTTTAGGTACTTGTAGAATTCAGAAAAAACAAAACACCTACGAAGAAACTAGACACAGAGGAACATAAAAACCTACTGCCAGTTAGCATCTTGAAAGTGTTATTGCAGAGCTACACAAACAGCATGCGGAAGTATAAGTGCACGACTGCAGGCAAAGCAGCTGCTGTGGGTCACGTTGGTCACTAACGTAAAACGTAAAAGAATAAATCAGTTATTAGTTTGCTATGAGAGAATGATGCGCAAAAAGAAAGCCCTGTCCCCTACTCAATATTCCATTTCGGTTGGAGGTACATCAACTTACTGAAATAAAAGTCTTAGCAACTTCTAGTTCACGCAGACTTTAAAGGAGACCTATTGTGCCCCTTTTTACAAGATGTATAATAAGTCTATGATGTCCTTAGAGTGTGTATGGGAAGTTTAGCACAAAATACCACACAATTAATGTGTTATAATTCTTTAAAAATGCCCCTTTTAGGCTTTGATCCTAATTATGCCATATTGGCGACTGTTGCTTTAAATTTAAATGAGATTGTGTTTTTTAAAAGAGGGCGGGGCTACAAATACCTGTGTGTCAGCATAGTTGCAGATACAAAAACAAAACTAACATCCTATGCTAATGAGGGAGAGATCGTCACTAGTGGGCGGGGCTTTCCCCCTCTGATGACATGTACAAAGGGTGTTTTTATCAAGTGTGATTATAAAAAATTAATTAATACATTTTTACCATAAGAAGTGGGTTATAACCCCTTATAAAAGTGATTTTTGCATAATAGGTCCCCTTTGAGGTAACAGGATTCCTCACTTTTTTTTTTTCAAATAAAGCTTTTTAGACTGTATCTTGTCATTTCATCTACTTGATCCATGAACTGTAGGCATGATACCCGTTTGAGTGACAGAATAATGGTCCGAAACAAACCGTCTCTGTCAGTGGGCTCTTATGGGGCCCGTCAGTGAATGGCAGGGTTAACAGGCAGGTTAATGCAATGATGGCTCCCTTTCTTTCCCTCCATTTCCCCAACAGCTGCGCTTGATAAACCTAAGAAAACGGTAACACATGCAAGCCATTTAGTGGGCGGCATCCAACAAAGGAAGCTTTTAATATGAGGACGTCCAGTGGGGCGTGTAATTGTCAGTGAATGCAGGAGACGGACTCTGTGTACATGCGTGATTTGGAGATTTTTGCATGTTTGTAGTTACAACATTTTTTTTATCCCCCACTCAATTACAGGAACTCAACAAGCGCCGCACTCGGTCGCACAATGTGATGAGGTTTGGATGGCGGACTGGCTCGAAATCAGACATAAAATTAGAATTAGAAAGGGCGGCGTAGTGGATGGACGACCTTGTTATATTTTGGTTGGTAGACGTGCGGGCAGTGTGGTTGGTAGTTTGTGGCCGTCCAACTGTAAACAGAGACGATACAGTATTTAAAGAGATAGTTCACCCAAAAAATTACATTTGCAAACCATTTATTTATGTGGCTACAACGTCTTTTGTTTTTCTGTTTAACACAAAATAAGATATTTTAAAGAATGTTGGAAATCGGTAGCCACTGACAACAAAACCTACTATGAATACAATGGCCTCAGGTGTCCAGAATTCTTCTAAATATTTTCTGTGTTAAATATTTATTTCAATATCATGTGTGGTCTGCACAGTGGCACAGTGGGTTGAATGTTCGCCTCACAGCAAGAAGGTCGCTGGTTTAGTTGGCATTTCTTTGTGGAGTTTGCATGTTCTCCACGTGTTGGCGTGGGTTTCCTCCGAGTGCTCCGGTTTCCCCCACAGTCCAAAGACAAGCTATAGGCGAATTGGGTAGGCTAAATTGTCCGTAGTGTATGTGTGTGAATGAGTGTGTATGAATGTTTCCCAGTGATGGGTTGCAGCTGGAAGGGCATCCGCTGCGTAAAAAACATATGCTGGATATGTTGGCGGTCCATTCCATTGTGGTGACCCCTGATTAATAAAGCGACTAAGCTGAAAAGAAAATGAATGAATATCATGCGTCTATATATATAGTTCAATATATACAGTTGAAGTCCGAATTATTAGCCCCCCTGTTTATTTTTTCCCCAATTTCTGTTTCACGGTGAGAAGATTTTTTCAACACATTTCTAAACATCATAGTTTTAATAACTCATTTCTAATAACTGATTTATTTTATCTTTGCCATGATGACAGTAAATAATATTTGACTAGATATTTTTCAAGACACTTCTATACAGCTTAAAATGACATTTAAAGGCTTAACTAGGTTAATTAGGTTAACTAGGCAGGTTAGGGTAATTAGGCAAGTTATTGTATAACAATGGTTTGTTCTGTAGACTGTCAGAAAAAAAAAAATCGCTTAAAGGGGCTAATAATATTGACCTTAAAATGGTTTTTAAAAAATTAAAAACTGCTTTTATTCTAGCCAAAAAAAAACAAATAAGACTTTCTATAGAAGAAAAAATATTATCAGACATACTGTGAAAATTTCCTTGCTCTGTTAAACATCATTTGGGAAATATTTAAAAAAGAAAAGAATAAACAAAGGGGGGCTAATAATTCTGACTTCAACTGTATATATATATATATATATATATATATATATATATATATATATATATATATATATATATATATATATATATATATATATATATATATATACAGTACAGACCAAAAGTTTGGACACACCTTCTCATTCAAAGAGTTTTCTTTATTTTCATGACTATGAAAATTGTAGATTCACACTGAAGGCATCAAAACTATGAATTAACACATGTGGAATTATATACATAGCAAAAAAAGATAGAGACAACTGAAAATATGTCATATTCTAGGTTCTTCAAAGTAGCCACCTTTTGCTTTGATTACTGCTTTGCACACTCTTGGCATTCTCTTGATGAGCTTCAAGAGGTAGTCACCTGAAATGGTCTTCACTTCACAGGTGTGCACTGTCAGGTTTAATAAGTGGGATTTCTTGCCTTATAAATGGGGTTGTGACCATCAGTTGTGTTGTGCAGAAGTCAGATGGATACACAGCTGATGGTCCAACTGAATAGACTGTTAAAATGTGTACTATAGCAAGAAAAAAGCAGCTAAGTAAAGAAAAACAGGTGGCCATCATTACTTTAAGAAATGAAGATCAGTCAGTCCGAAAAACTGGGAAAACTTTGAAAGTGTCCCCAAGTGCAATCCCAAAAACCATTGAGTGCCAAAAAGAAACTGGCTAACATGTGGACCGCCCCAGGAAAGTAAGGCCAAGAGTCACCTCTGCTGCGGAGGATAAGTTCATCCGAGTCACCAGCCTCAGAAATCACAGGTCAACAGGAGCTCAGATTAGAGACCAGGTCAATGCCACACAGAGTTCTAGCAGCAGACACATCTCTAGAACAACTGTTAAGAGGAGACTGTGTGAATCAGGCCTTCATGGTAGAATATCTGCTAGGAAACCACTGCTAAGGACAGGCAACAACCAGAAGAGACTTGTTTGGGCTAAAGAACACAAGGAATGGACATTTGACCAGTGGAAATCTGTGCTTTGGTCTGATGAGTCCAAATTTGAAATTTTTGGTTCCAACCACCATGTCTGTGTGCGACGCAGAAAAGGTGAACGGATGGACTCTACATGCCTGGTTCCCACCGTGAAGCATGGATGAGGAGGTGTGATGGTGTAGGAGTGCTTTGCTGGTGACACTGTTGGCGATTTATTCAAAATTGAAGACATGCTGAACCAGTATGGCTATCACAGCATCTTGCAGCGCCATGCTATTCCATTCGGTTTGCATTTAGTTGGACCATCATTTATTTTTCAACAGGACAATGACCCCAAACACACCTCCAGGTTGTGTAAGGGCTATTTGACCAAGAAGAAGTGATGGGGTGCTGCGCCAGATGACCTGGCCTCCACAGTCACCGGACCTGAACCCAATCAAGATGGTTTGGGGTGAGCTGGACCGCAGAGTGGGTCAACAAGTGCTAAGCACCTCTGGGAACTCCTTCAAGACTGCTGGAAGACCATTTCAGGTGACTACCTCTTGAAGCTCAACAAGAGAATGCCAAGAGTGTGCAAAGCAGTAATCAAAGCAAAAGGTGGCTACTTTGAAGAACCTAGAATATGACATATTTTCAGTTGTCTCTATCTTTTTTTGCTATGTATATAATTCCACATGTGTTAATTCATAGTTTTGATGCCTTCAGTGTGAATCTACAATTTTCATTGTCATGAAAATAAAGAAAACTCTTTGAATGAGAAGGTGTGTCCAAACTTTTGGTCTGTACTGTATATATATATATATATATATATATATATATATATATGTGTGTGTGTGTGTGTGTGTGTGTGTGTGTGTGTGTGTGTGTGTGTGTGTATATTTACACATATATACACTACCTGACAAAAGTCTTGTTGCTGGTCAAACAAATAATAACAACAAATAATAACTTGACTTCTAGTTGATCATTTGGTATCAAAAGTGGCTTATATGAAAGACAAAGGCCTCTAGATTACGCTTATTTTACCAAAATAAAATATGATCATGCCTTGATTTTTAATTATTTAATTAGGACAATAAGGTCTGACTTTGCTTAGACAGAAGTCTTGTCACTTAACAAAAATAATGTCCAGTATAGAATATAAAGTCATGGTGCAGTGGAAGAAGAATGAATATTGTGTATGACTCCCATGAGCTTGGAGGACTGCATCCATACATCTCTGCAATAACTCAAATAATGTATTAATAAAGTCATCTAGAATGGCAAAGAAAGCGTTCTTGCAGGACTCCCAGAGTTCATCAAGATTCTTTGGATTAGTCTTCAATGCCGCCTCCATCTTACCCCAGACATGCTCAATAATGTTCATCTCTGGTGACTGGGCTGGCCAATCTTAGAGCACCTTGACCTTCTTTGATTTTAGGAACTTTGATGCGGAGGCTGAAGTATGAGAAGGAGCGCTATCCTGCTGAAGAATTTGCCCTCTCCTGTGGTTTGTAATGTAATGGGCAGCACAAATGTCTTGATACCTCAGGCTGTTGATGTTGCCATCCACTTTGCAGATCTCTCGCACTTTCCCATACTGAATGTAACCCCAAACCATGATTTTTCCTTCACCAAAGTTGACAGATTTCTCTGAGAATCTTGGGTTCATGCGGGTTCTAATAGGTCTTCTGCAGTATTTGTGATGATTGGGATGCAGTTCAACAGATGACTCATCTGACAAATCTATCTTCTGCCACTTTTCCAAATGATCAATTATTTATGGTTCTTTCAAATGAGATAGACGACAAGACTTTTGTCGGGTACTTTATGTGTGTGTGTGTATACACACACACACACACACGTGTATGTATATATATATATATATATATATATATATATATATATATATATATATATATATATATATATACACACAATTGAAGTTAGAATTATTAGCCCCCCTTTGATTTTTTTTTTCTTTTTTAAATATTTTCCAAATTATGGAAATTTTCACAGTATGTCTGATAATATTTTTTCTTCTGAAGAAAGTCTTATTTGTTTTATTTTGGCGAAAATAAAAGCAGTTTTACAATTTTTAAAGGCAATTTTAAGGTCAATATTATTAGCCCCTTTAAGCTATGTTTTTTTCTGATCTACAGAACAAACCATCATTATACAATAACTTGCCTAATTAAGCCTTTAAATGTCACTTTAAGCTGTATAGAAGTGTCTTGAAAAATGTCTAGTAAAATATTATTTACTGTCAACATGGCAAAGATAAAATAAATCAGTTATTAGAAATGAGTTATTAAAACTATTATGTTTAGAAAGGTGTTGAAAATTTTTTTCTCCGTTAAACAAAAATAAACAGAGGGGCTAATAATTCTGACTTCAACTGTGTGTATAATGAAAGAAACACAAACAGGTTTGGAACAAAACGAGGATAAGTAACTGATAACCCAAAATGAAATTTGTGTAAACTATCACTTTAAGGCTAATGTTACATTGTGTTAAACAACATATTTATTATTTATTTGTGGTTGACAGTTGGGTAAAATTTAATGTTTTGAAGAATAGTAGTGCAGTGTAAAGATTTTAAATGAAAATTAATACGTATTTTTGGGTCTGCAACACAAAGAAAAAAATAATAGCAACCAGTTTCCAATATTTTTCACAAAAGTTTGGAAAGACTGAAGGGTGAGCTAGTGATTATGAAATGTTATTTTTTGTGTGAACTATCCCTTTAAACCATAAATATGCATCTCATATTTCATTCAGCTACATACTGATGAAGCTAATTTTTTTTTCTCCAGTTCTAAATAATAGCATCTGTGCCTTGAATTGAAGCCAATCCATGGAAGGTCAAAAATACAGTAAGAAAATAAAAGACTTCAACCAGGAAAAAGACGTCTTTGCTTTAAGTGGCCTGTCGAAGAAAACATTGAGCAGAACATAATGATTAAAGAAAAGAATTCAAAATGAAAAATAATAACAGAGGATTAAAATAGAGCGGGTAAAAATACACGTTAGGGAAACACTACGCTCTACAGTAGGAGAGACATGTAATTTTAAACGTGCCTCTGTAAGTAATTATAGCTCTCAAATAGACAAAATGAACTGAAATGATAAAATACCACCTATGCCCGTCAAAAGAGTCTTGCTCCATTTAAAAGAGCAATATGTTTTGGCACAAACGCATGCAAGCTGCCATTTTTAGACTTACTGGGAAAGCATGAAAGTGAATTAACCCTCTCAATGCTGATATTTGCAAAAAACAAAATGTATTAAAATACTAAAAGCTAAACTTCACTTCAAAATGTCATTTGAATAGGAGATCTTGCTTTCTGAGGATATTTTTGACATTAATACATTTCTAAGATGTCTTAAACTTGCTGCTTCAACAACAGGAAGACCCATTGTGGTGTCTGCATCACATTAGACTCGCAATTGTGATTTGTATATACTGTACACAGAAACCATATTAAGTGCAAGTAATGTCTGTTTAAAATGTCATAATATGAGTAAAATAATATTCCATCATCATGCAGCAAGGGAGAAAATCAAAACAACTTATTCTGACCTGCACTTAAATATGTAAAATATACGCAAGTCATCACTAAAATTTAAATGATATGGGGAAATTGTATTACAGTATATTAGCACTGTGATCATTAAATCATTTTTTTATGTCACTAAATGATTCTTGTTTTAAATATGCCTGGAAAGATTTGTGTTATAAACTAGCATACATGGTAAAAAATGTATGATTATTATTATTATTTTGCTAAGATAAAATTAAACATAACATATTTTAATGTACAGATGAAAATTATATATATATATATATATATATATATATATATATATATATATATATATATATATATATATATATATATATATATATATATATATATATATATATATATATATATATATATATATATATATATATACAGTTAAAGTCAGGATTTTTAGCCCCCCTGACTTATTAGCCTCCCTGTTTATTTTTTTCCCTAATTTCTGTTTAACGGAGAGAAGATTTTTTCAACACATTTCTAAACCTAATAGTTTTAATAACTCATTTCTAATAATATTAATATAATAATAATAATAATAATAATAATAATATAATATTAACAATTTATTTTATCTTTGTCATGATGAGAGTAAATAATATTTGACTAGATATTTTTCAAGACACTTCTATACAGCTTAAAGTGACATTTAAATATTTAACTAGGTTAATTAGATTAACTATATATATAAGCATTCACTAAATTATAAATGATAAGGGCATAGGGGCAAATATTTATAATGGCAATAAAAAATGTATATTAATATTATATTAGCACTGTTTTTTTATATATTTTATATATAAAATATATGATATATGATATTTTATATATAAAATATATGATAATCATAATTTTGCTGAGAAAGGTAAAATTAAACAGAACATATTTTAATTTACAGGAAAAAATAAATAAATAAATAACATTTAAAATTAAATTTAAATTAATTTAGAAAAAAATGGTTGGCGGTTCATTCCGCTGTGGCGAAGCCGAAGGACAATGAATAAATGAATGCTTGTTTAATCAATAATAAGTACAATGTAAAAACAAGTATTGACACAATAAATACATTGTACACATATATTTACATTGTACTTATTGATTAAACATACTTACATACATACATACATATATACATACATATATATATATATATATATATATATATATATATATATATATATATATATATATATATATATATATATATATATATACATACTTACTATTGCCTGTATAGTGAGATATAACGATGTATACACATAAAAAAGAAAAAAAAAGATAACCCACAAACGTATTTCCGAAACTAGTAATTTTGTACATTTAATCAAGAAACAGCAAGTAACATAAAATTAAATGTTACATTTTGAAGATGAAAAATGCATGTTTGGTATAAAACACATTCACATTCCAGATAAATAAACAAATAATGTTTTTAATGAAGCTTTTGGTAAACAAAAAAATCAGTGTAGACTCACTGGGATTCATTTTGGCTCAAAAACAACTGATAGATTCTTTAAAATACTTATTTTGTTGTTGAGAGCAGAAAGAAAGTCATTCTGGTTTGGAGCGACATAATATTGCGCAAGATTTCCTCTGTCAAGCAGCTTCTCCAGCCACAATCTGCTGGTTCACCCTCCAACACTAAACAGGATCCATTTGTGCCAGTCAGATAACTGGACAAGATACGTTTGTCATAGATAGTGATCATGATCTATAGCCTGAGATCAAATATGTCCCTAAATGGTCTATAATCTGTTCTCGTGTTCTTTGAAAGATATGTCAAATAAGTCCCAGCTGCGCTTGAAAATGGTGCCGTAACAAGGTTAGAGGAAGATGACAGATGTCCTAAAGTGACATGTGATTGAGAGCAGTGTCCCGGCTCCAGTATCAGATCACACCGAGCTTTGATAAGCCTTTCTGTGATGAATTGACTGTCAGGCTGAAGTCAGAACAGTCCGGTTTCCTTTAATCAGGATTCTGATGTCGCTATCGTGAGTACAGTGTGCGCAGAATGACGAAGAGCTGTTTTATAGACACTGATGAAATGTATGGGTAATGATGGATGACAGTTTTGACCCTTCAAAAAAATCTGTAAATTGGGTGATTCATGTTTTTATTTTATTTCCCCTGTTTATTTAAGCTTTTGAACCGCATTATAGGATCTTGTTCTTCTTGAAACAAATTTTAACCTTGAAAAGTTTGAAAAAGTGACTTTTATTAACATTTTTAATAGTTTAAATAAGCAATATCACACGAGTAGCAGTGCAATATGGCTGTATATCGGCACTGATGGGAGGCCTGCGTTGGCTCAAGGCCACAGACCGAGTGCCTTAGTGTCCCAACAGTAACTATACAGCCATATCACACTGCTACAAGTGTGAAATTGCATTTATACAACAGTTCAACGGCATAATAGTGTAATAAAAAAGAAAATCAAACACGGAAAGTCTCAAAAACCCTTTTGTAAGAGGAACTATTTTCTTCCGCCATTCATCTGCAGCTGACTGTCAGCCATGGGCGATGCTAGGCCTATTTTAAGGGGGCTATAGCCCCGCTATATTTCTACTCAGCCCCCCTAAAACTTTTGCGATTAGCGCATAAACTGTACATTAAATTATCACCTCAGTCCCCTTTAAATTTTATATGAAAACGTAGCAAGAATTCGGCTCCTCCCTTTCTTTTGTTTTTCATTTGATCAGCAAACCACAGCTGTGCAGAGCGAGAGAACAAGGTGTGTGTTTATCGACAAAATGTTAAAATATCTGCTGGATACACTTGTATCACCTGTACCACAATGTCATGGAGGAGCAGTCGGGTTTTCTCGGTATATATTTATATAAATGCACATTTTCATTTCACCTGCCAACAAAACTATTTTTAGATTTCACTTGGTTACCTTCATTATACCTTTCAAATCCAATTAAAAATCTGCCTCTGGGCACCTTTAAAGCACTGATTTCAATTATACCCACATTTTAATGAAGAAATCCCTTTTACATAAACAAATACAAGCCTTACACGCAAACAAAGGCTTGTCATCTACTTGGCACCACAGGTCTACACACACCCTGTCTGGACTCCCTGCGTTCAATAAGTGCATGTTGACATGTAAGGTGTGAGTGACATGTTTATTTTAGTTCACAATTAGTCTCGCCAAACCCACAACACTGATCTCTGCCCATGTTTGCCTGTTGATTGACTTGTACATGCTCCAACTGTTGCATCATTCTGGGCCCACGGCCAGAACACACACACACACACACACACACACACACACACACACACACACAAACCAACCATGCAAAGAAAAGGGTTATAAAACTATGCACACAAATCTGACTTGTGAAAAAAAAAAGATAAATGTAGGTTGGATCTTGATTCATGATGCATTCAGATATCACAAATAATTGATTTAAAAGTATAGTTCAGGATGTAAAGGTCCCATAAAATTAAAATGAATTTTTTTAGATGCTAGTATCAGTATTGTTCATTTTTTTAAAGACATCTATAAGGTAGTGTCCTCCAAAACAATGACTAAATTCACGTTTAGAGGATATAAAACTGATATAAACATGTAAAGCGTGTAGTTTGTCACTTCCGCCTAAATGGATCAAATGGTTTTATTCACATAACCTCATACCACAGTTTCTCATCAAATCATAACCAATCAAATGTTCTCTAGTATCCGACATGCCCCGCCTCCTTCAAGACACTTCTCCTTTGATGGATTTGCATAGATATATACACTATTTCGCATACGGACCCTGAGCATGCATCAATAGCACCACCACATTAGTACAGTGCTCCCAGACTAAAGCCAATGTGAGGATGTTGGACTTTAGTGCTGTGTACGGGTGTAGATCATAAGGCAAAGTAGCACCAACTTGCTCTAAATACTAGGCTTATGCTAGATTGTTGAATAAAATAAGCAATGTAAATGAAATATGACAACAAGATGCTGTGGTGCTAGAAACTTGTATTATTATCGGCTAAATGAAAACAACTTATTACTTATTACTTTTTGAAGTAATTTATAAGTGTGCCTGATAACATAACAGTGCCTGCGCCTCAATGTGCATACTTTCCACCATAAATTATTGAATATTATATAAATGTTATATACCATTTAGATCAGAAAGGTGGATATTAGAGGTGTCAAAATTAATAGTTTCTTCGATGCACCGCGATGCAGATGGGGACAATTTGATATGGGTTCAGTAATAGATCATAACCGGTTATTACGCACTGACGTCCTTTATCCCCTATGCCCGATGTCGTGGTAGAATACTATGGTGAAGGAGGCGAGGCTGAGTAAATAAAACACTCCTACTACTTAAAAAGCAGATAATTGTGCACATGTGGGAGTGTGCTGGACAGTCTTTCACTGGCACTGAGGAATGGTAAAGCACGAGCCGCTATTTCACTACTAGGGAGAAATGCTGTAAAACTCCATCTCTGCCCCTCTCTCTCTCTCCCACACACACACACACACACACACACACGCACACACACACACACACACACACACACACACACACACACTTTGGGCATTTGACCCGTTGGCATGTTCGTGAGGTAAAGTTTCCTCTCCTCTCGGCTGTTAAAGCGATACATGTGGATCCAGACACAAGCGTGCCTGTGGTGCGAGTTTATTGTATTGTATTTGTTCTATTACGGATTACCTGATAACTGCATATTATGTGCATATGGATTGACCCGCGGCTGTTTTTCCCGCGTCACTCATGGGTGAACAGCGCTTTGGTTTCTAAAGCCAATTGCAGCCCTTTCTGTTGAGCGGGTGAAGACAATGACCAATCATAGGGTTGTAAGAACTTGCCAGCGCTCAAAAAGCAAGCAGGATAATATTTACATACGTTTTTTTTTATTACATTTGTTATGAATGCTCGTGCTGTCTTCTGTGCATGTATTGGAGTTTTGTCTACACAAAGAGTTTTTTTTTTTGAGCAGGTAAAATTAAAGGTACAGTTCATATATCTGACTGCTTGTATTAAAAGACAAAATTGTATTACAAGTAATATATAAATATATTTATAGACTTTAATACAATTTTTTTCTTGTGTTCTAATCTAATTATGTATGGAAAGCATCGTCAAGGCACCGTGATGCACCGAGATATCAAATTGAACTGAATCAATGGCATAATAATCGTAACCGAACCGAACTATGAGACCAGTGTAGGTTCACACCCCTAGTGGATATGCACATTGAGACGCAGGGATACCGATGGTTCACATGAGTCGTTCATAACAGAGATTCATTCACAAACAAATCGCTCCCTCTGTTAGAAGTGAATGCAGGAGAGGAGTGTGTGTTTCAGGATATGGACTAGATCAAATTTAACAGGGAGGGATGATAATACATTTCCATGCACACAAACACATGCTCTTTGTCAGCAATGCCCGTGCGATCACTTACCCATTGATGTAGAAAAGTGATGTAAAATTATAATTTTCGTAATTTAAAAAAAAATATTTGCACACTGATCACCGGGAAAACTCCCGATCATAGATATATGTATATATGTGTATATACTGTATCTATGGCTCTGGATGGCCAGTCTTCCACTGCACTTTGGTCCCCTAATCATTTCAAAGGAGCACTACCCTGTACTAAAATGGTGGCTCTACTGATGCATTCCTTCCAATAGACAACAATAGCGTAGGCGACATCTAACGTAAATATCTATGATGCACTTGAGCTCAACCATTCTTACTGGCAGAACGGTGATAAAAACAAAACGCTATTGGCAGTTTTTTTTAAGGGGAGGAGCTACACTATGCCCCACCCTCTCTATGTGTTTCGGTTGCGATTACGTCAAACATCGAATAAAAATGCTTATTTCAAAACATTTCACAGGACCTTTAAAGGGATAGTTCACCCAAATACGAAAAATAGTTTACATTTACTCTTTTTTTACTGTTAAAGAAGTCAAAAGATATTTTGAAGAAAGTTGAAAACATGTAACCATTGATTTCCATAGTAGGAAGTGTAAATATTATGCAAATCAATAGTTACAGGTTTCTTTTTTCTTCTTTAACTGAGGAAAGAAAAAGAAAGAGGTTTGTCACAAGTGACGAGTGAGTAAATAATGACAGAATAATTTTGCCTTTAATTGGGAGATAACCCAAAAAAAGACTTTATGTATTGGTTGTACCAAACTTGGTGTCTGAAACAAACCATGCAAGATTCTGTGCTTCTTCAGAAAAGGTTAATTGCATCTCAGGCTGACTGGACTGATGTTATCATGACACTGTCAGATGCATTTACTTCTGTTGTGTCTGCTGTGATGTTTAGATAAAGGATCAGAAATTCATTCATTCATTTTCTTTTCGGCATAGTCCCTTTATTAATCAGGGGACGCCACAGCAGAATGAACCGCCAGGATCAGAAATCAATAATTTAAATAAATAAATAAATAATTAAAGGGTTAGTTTATCCCCCCTTAAAAAATAATGAATATGTTATTAAATACTCACCCTCATATCTGAGACTAGTGTTGTCACGATACAAAATTTTTAAAAACGTCCATTTCCTGATAACATTTAAGCGTTGTTGAGTGCATTCTTACACAGCGCTGATTAGCCATTTTGTTCACGTGCTCAACAGAAAAGACTGTGATTGGCCGTGTAGGTCATCGGTTGACCGAACTCACCGCTGTTTACTGAGTGTAACCACAGATACAGAGACACTGGAGTGTTTTAAAGCTGTGAAGATCAGTCGATTCATCAGTGGATCGCTCGTATGTCAGCTGATTCAACACATATAAATTGTTAGCAGACATCATTTTTTTCAGTGCACTGGTAATTTGTTGCCTTTTTTAATGTGTGTATTTAATACTGAATGCATTACATCTGTTAAAAGTACAGCCATTAAAATGTACCGGGTTTAATGATGAAAAGCTGATTGATTGTAATGTAATGGCAATTAGTCCATTAGTAGTTAGAACCAGCCCAATTTCACGACATAACTATTTTATTCATTGGCGAATCAATTCGTATGATTTGACATGATTTCATTTGTATGAAAATATATGATTTCTTATGGCCTGTTTCCACTTAGTGGTACGATACGGTATGAGTCGATACGCTTTTATGTCTGTTTCCACTGTCAAAATGTACCAAAAAGCGAACCGTACCGTACCACTTTTTGGGTACCCTTTAAGAAGGGTACCTAGCACAACAAAAGAATGCCAAAAGGTGGAGCTAGACGTGCAGATGAAGGCTACTGGTTTACAGAGAAGTGTCACTAGCGCATACACAAGCCAGGAGAATGAAAACAAAGGAAGTGCCATTTTTAAATGCACAGCTGAGACATTACACTGTAATAATATATACACATAATAAAGAGCCATGGTCTACCCGATCCTAAACAAACCTTGTCGTCATCTTGATGAACAGCAACAAAGCCAAGAAGAACAAAATCTGCCGTGTCCTGTTGTTTTTTTATGAGGCCGTCTAAAAGAGCGAGCGGTTTCACTTTCTCCAGAGAGCTCACGTGCGCAATGCATGTCTATATTTAAAATAAACTTTTTGAGCTGATGATAATAACGTGCGCATGATTATTGAAGTGTTTCTCACATCCCTTCAGAAACGGACAAACACGAGAGTGAATCGCGAAACAACGAAGGAGAACCCAGAAAAAAACAAAGGAGCAAATGATTCTTTCAGCAACCTAAAACATGAACAAACTGCCATGTTTAGCTATTATGATCGCCTTCTGGACTATTATGAACTCTGAATGACATAATTACTTTCTAACAGAGGTCACATGTGCTGGTGAAGATTACAGATACAGATGAGAGGTTTGCACTGACTGGACTATATGTTGCGTGTTGTTGTTGAACCAAAATAAGGACTAAATGTATGCTGTGTGTAGTTTTTCTGTAATTGGTAACATATCGGAGACTGTAAGGGTCTGTGTGTGTTCATAAATGTATATGTTGCATTTATTTATTTTATATCATTGCAGACGTTACAGTAGGCTATTTCACACTGTCATTATATATCACACTGTCAGTTATAATCAAATTATGTTCAAGGTTAGTAATGAACATTTATTCAGAAGTATTTGTGTGTATAAAGCATCTGTTTTGTGAGAAGTGCTTCTCATATGATATGTGAACGACCCGTACAGCTTTATTTTGACATTTCCCCGAGTGAGAATGACGTCGACTGAAACATTCTGTCGTACACCACGCCCACCATTGGCACTCTTTTGGCAGTGGAAACGCAAGCCTGATAAAGGTGACCCGTACCCCACCATACTGTACCACTCAGTGGCATCTAAATTAAAAAGTTAGGAATTGCCATTGAGATTTGCCATGCGATGCAGAATTCTTTTAGCCTTGAGCATGGAGTAATATATACCATTTTTTGAGTAACTGGCCCAACAATGTATTATAAATTATTCCATTCAGTCTTTATAAATTCACCTACCAACGACAGATGTGGAAAAAGAAAAGTTTATTATGGACACAAGTTATATGCCAAAAGTAAACGCGCATCTCACTGACCAGCTCAAGGATTCCAAACACATGTAGTAGATCATTTTAAGATTGTTATTGCCAGCGGGTGATTAATAATACAAAAAAACAAACCGTGGCCCCTTCCCCAACTTTCTTGCTCATCCACCTTTCTCTGGGGATACCTTTTGATTGAATATATTGATTTGCTTGAGGCCAGCTAGTAGCCTGCCACGGGGATTCAGAATAAACCTTCACATCGAATGAATACAGCGGTATAGTCCTGCATCTTAAACAGGAAGCCAACTCAACCAACCTGTTGGGACATAAACAAAACCTTGCCTTTTACAAAACAAATTCAACTCATGTCGAAGGCGCAAGAAACAAGTTAGTGCTGGAATCAATGTCAAAGCAATAAACATCTTAACATGCGCGTCTGTTTAAATAAATGTACTTGATACCAAACAAAGCTGGGAGATGCTGGAGAAAAGACTGATTGATTTTTGTACTATGTTAACAGACTTTCCACCCTGTTCACAATGAATGTAATGGTGAATTCAATGCACAGCAGAGCAGAGAGTAGTGAAATGCTTCCTCCTGGTGGACATATATAGACGCTCCGTTAAAGTTATGTGGTTTTGTTAACCTTAAAAACAAGGATTTTCAGTTTTGCTCACAGAGGGCCAGTTTCCTGCTGTTTAGCTCCAAGACACGTGTCCCATGAAACACTAGTCACAATAAAAGAGCTCAAAGAATTGTAGAAGCACGCTGATATAACACGGCTGCTTAAACAACAGTTTTCCCTCCTTGTTATCATTCATTCATTTTCCTTTGGCTTAGTCCCTTTATTCATCACAGCGGAATGAACCGCCAACTTATCCAGAATATGTTTTACACAGCGGATGCCCTTCCAGCTGCAACCCACCACTGAGAAACACCCATACACTCTAACATTCACATACATACACTACGGCCTATTTAATTTATTCAATTTACCTATAGCGCATGTCTTTGGACTGTGGGGGAAACCAGAGCACCCGAAGAAAACCCACACTAACACGGGGAGAACATGCAAGCTCCACAGAGAAATGCCAAATGACCCAGCCGGGGTTCGAACCAGCGACCTTCTTGCTGTGAGGCGACAGTGCTAACCCCTTAGCCACCGTGTTACCCCTTTTGTTATTAATTCAGGTTTAAAATTGGTTAGACGTTGAAAGACATTCACACGTTGGCCAAGAGACCTTAACATGCTGCAGTTTAAGAATACACATGCGATTACTAAAATGCTAGTTAATTAAGAAAAGATCCTCATCCTGCATTGACAGCAGACGTGTTGCAAATCTTCCCAACACAAACACATAAAAAAAAACCTACTGCATTTTCTCACAATGCAAACAAATGAATAAAATGCGCTGCATTTTCTCACAACACATGCAAATAGCACGGAACACAATGGAAATGTTTCAAGGGGACCCAAAAATGTGATGGACCTGGCTATTCAGGTTATGGGTTGTTGCTAGATCGGATACGGCTACGGCTGGAGGTTAATGAGAATTATTCATATTATTTATTAAATTTCATATTCATTGTACTTTATTAACATCTAACCCCACCCCAATCCTAAATCCAACCTATCACAGTAACGTAAAAACAGTAGTTGTACAGAGTATTATTTATGCTATTAAATTACCAAATAAAATGCATTTTTTAACGCCTACCCCTACCCTAACCCTAAACACAACAGTCACAGCACTGTTAAAATATTAATTACTGTTATACAGTGTTATAAAAAAACGCTGCTATATTAATGTGCATATCGCACTTCCGGCCGACCGCGTATCCGATCTAGAATTTACTCAGGTTATGAGTTGCATACGAAATCGCATAATTCCATACTATATAGTATGCTAAAAACTGTACGCGAGCCGAGTAGTACGTCCGAATTCATAGAATTCGAAAAACAGAATGCGAGAAGTACCCGGACAATCTACTACTTCCTGAAGATTCGGAAGTGCGCATCGGATGGACGCTATGCTTTCCCATGATGCACAGTGAAAAAAAATTATGAATGGGAGTGAATCGACCAACTGACGCAGGTTGGTCACGTGATCATGACAAAATGGCAGATGTAGTACCATTCGCACTACTGACATTCATACTGTATAGAACGTACTTTTCTAATGGTCGAGTAGTAAATTGAAATTCAAATGCAATATCTACTGAGTAGTATGCGATTTCAGACGCAGTCATAGATATTTAGACTAATATAATACAGAAAACAAGCGAATGGTTTAAACAGGATGTCAACCTTTGTTAACCTTTCAAAGATCACCTACGATTTCTCAGAGCAATAGTCACGGCAAAATAAACAAATCCCAGCCAGGTCGTCACATTTTAGGGTCACCATGAAACATTTCCACTGTGTTCCGTTATCCTTGCATGTGTTGTAAGAAAATGTAAAATAACAAAAAATGTACTGGAAGTTTATTACAAGGTTTGTAATAAACAAAATATCACTTTAAACTATGATAAATGCTAATAAAAGTCACTTTTTCAAACTTCATCAATAATTCATTTTCTTTTCGGCTTAGTCCCTTTATTAATCAGGAGTCACCACAGCGGAATAACCCGCCAACTTATCTACCATATGTTTTACGCAGCGGATGCCTTCCAGCTGCAAGCCATCACTGGTAAACTTTTTCAAACTTTTCAAGGTTAAACGTTGTTGGAAGAAAGATCAAGGTCAAAGATTCAAAAGCATAAATAATAGGGATGTGACGAGATCTCAGGCTACAAGATCTCGCGAGACTAAATTACTACAAGATTTCTTGTTGAGGTGAAAAGTTGTCTTGTGAGTTATGATGATATGATGGAGCGAGAGGGTAAATTTAGTACTGAAGATTGAAGGCAGGATTGGATTTGAACCGCAAATCAAATGCTTTGCACACACACTCGGGCTGCCTCGCGATTTCGCTCGTTTGCTTGGGCAGGTGTGACATAACCTCTTTTTCACCAGAGTTCAAAGGTTGCATAAATTCTTTTTCAGTTAAATAAAAATCTATTTTCCCTTCATATATGAGCAAATATTTTGCTAATATTTAAAATTACATACAGACACAATTTTCCATTCATATATTAGCAAAATATGTTGCAGTATTTGCATTCATTAAAATAGAAGTAACATTCATTACAAGTTGATTTTAAAAAGCACCTTTTTTTTTTTTTGTCTTGTCTCGTTCTTGTGAACCCAATCTGGTCTTGTCCGCTAATTTACGAATATTAAAAAAATTATAATAAATCTGCAGGTACATCTATTTTGAGAAGAACTTTGTTACTGGCGTGGTGTTGCATTGGGAAGTGAACACAAGGCAGCTTCCCATCCCAGTGCATATATATTTCAAGTCTTGTTTGAAGGCACTTACACAGGCTGTGAAAGTAGGTACGTGTTTGGGTTAACCAGGCTTGCGTTTCTCCCCCCTCTGGCATGCAAACAGTTTGGTCCATGCTGACGTGGCCATGATTTACAAGGATGAGATCGAGGCCTGTCATGTTGTTCGGAGAAAACCTGACTGAATATCTCACATCTGCTGAAACTTGGAGCCACGGTTGAATGTTGTTTTTACTCTGCACGGGTTCCAACAGGGAATCGCAGGGAACCTGAGACAGCTTGTTGCGCTCCATGGCAGACCCTGGTGGCTAAATTCAGATTGATGGCTCGCTGGGATTGGCTGAGCCGTGAAGCTGGCGAACCGAGGGGGAAGGAGCCTTAATACACTTAGCAGATACTCCTGGCCATGGCTTTGAGTTATATCAACAGCTCTCACCTTCCCTGATGACACAACTCTAAATACACACACACATACACACACTCTTCACACGCTCCTGCGACCTCATGCCAAAGAGCTGTCATAGTGAATGCGTTTAGCATATGCTAAGTTTGACGTTAAAATAGGAAAGGAAGAAGGATCAACAAAGGACAAGAAAAAGGTACGAGCGAATCGTCGTTGTGCAGAAAAAAAAAAAGTTTCCTCCTGATGGATGGCTCTGGCATTTTTTTCCAGAGAGGAAATAGTCACATTCTTCTTAAAGCCATGCTGTGACTCTACCGGATGGAGTTCTGAAATACAGCCCAACAGAGAGCTCCGCTTATAACCCAAGCACATTTACGAGCCCCATCCGTCATACTTTCAAACAGAAGCGCCGGCAGATGGAAGCAGAGGGAGGTGGTGGCGGTGAGGGGAAACTCTTTCTCTCTTTGCCGTGATGAAGTTGTTTCTTGTCTCCTCAGCTTTGAGTCGAGTGCCAGTTGGGTAATCCGTAGATCACTAGTTCTGTCTGTAAATATTTCGTTGATATCATCTATCCCTGCCTTTAGGACTGAAGAGGCAAGTGTAAATAAAGAATTTATGGAATTTAGCCAAATGTAAACTTCTAAGGTGATAACAAAATATTTGCTTGATCATCCTTACCTGCCTGACAGGAGTAGGGTCTGTCTGTGAACTGCAAGACAGGGGTGTAACATGAAGGGGCGTAACTTGTAGTAAAGGCGTAACTTGAAGTTATGAAGACCCACATGTAGAGCTGCACGATTTTGGCTAAAATGAGAATCGCAATTTTTTGCTTAAAATAAAGATCACGATTTTCTCACGATTCTGTAGATGTAAAATAAAGGTTCATATGAGTCGGCTATTATTATTGTTATTTCAGAATACAACTATTCATAATTCTGATGTTGAATTATTGTGTTTAAGACATATGCTTGCAATCTGTCATTGACAACATTATTAGACCATTTTTTTCTACTGGTAAAATCAGACATTTGTCATTATCAGATTTCCTCTTGCATTATATTCAACATTATATAGGCTAGATTAGTTATACTGACACCGTTAAACATTTATTCTCATGCACAACACTCTGTGTTCGCTATGAAAGAAAAACATATTAAATGCTTGTCGTAATCATAACTCTAAAATGCGATATGATTATTTAAATGATGTGCCTGCTTTCGGTTTAATTTTCGCTGCTAAGCTGCAAATAATCGCTCTGTGCCACAAACTGAATGTTATTTACAACTTTATTACCTGTTGTTCACAGCCTATGCAAGTTCTGTTCACTAAAGTGGGCATCATTCACAGGCGCGTGACCGCCCTCTCTGTGGTAACAGCTCACGACACGGTCAGCTCACGTCACGTGTGTTTTCGCAGCCATGAATACATCATTACATGAAAACAGAAATGACATTTGTGGGTGAATTATACCTTATAAATACAGTATGTGAGTCTTTCAACACCATTTGGAGGTGTTCACGTTGCTGAACATTGTATGTAAAACAACGTGAAGACTTGTGCGGCCGCCTTTGCTTTTTTCCTGAACTTGAAAATATGATCGTATAAATGCTGGATTAAGATCGTCTAGGGCAGGGGTGCTCAATCCTGTTCCTGGAGATCTACCTTCCTCCAGGAACAGGATTGAGCACACCTGGTCTAGGGGGTCGAATCGAGATCGCGATCTTTTTACGATTAATTGTGCAGCTCTACCCACATGTCAAAACTATGTTTTCGACAAGATGGCATTGTACAAATCAGTTATTAGTGTCTACACCTACTCCAACCCTAAACCCAACCATCACAGTTATTAACATCTATACCTACCACAACCCTAAACCCAACAATCATCGATATTAACGTCTACACCTTCCTCAAACCTAAACCCAACCATCAAAGTTATTAACGTCTCCTACCCCAACCCTAAACCCAACCATCACAGCTATTAATGTCTACACGTTCTCCAACTCTTAACCCAACCATCACAGCTATTAATGTCTACACGTTCTCCAACTCTTAACCCAACCATCACAGCTATTAATGTCTACACGTTCTCCAACTCTTAACCCAACCATCACAGCTATTAATGTCTACACGTTCTCCAACCCTTAACCCAACCATCACAGCTATTAATGTCTACACGTTCTCCAACCCTTAACCCAACCATCACAGCTAATGTCTACACGTTCTCCAACCTTTAACCCAACCATCACAGCTATTAATGTCTACACGTTCTCCAACCCTTAACCCAAGCATCACAGCTATTAATGTCTACACGTTCTCCAACCCTTAACCCAACCATCACAGCTATTAATATCTACACGTTCTCCAACCCTTAACCCAACCATCACAGCTATTAATGTCTACACGTTCTCCAACCCTTAACCCAACCATCACAGCTATTAATGTCTACACGTTCTCCAACCCTTAACCCAACCAACACAGCTATTAATATCTACACGTTCTCCAACCCTTAACCCAACCATCACAGCTATTAATGTCTACACGTTCTCCAACCCTTAACCCAACCATCACAGCATTTAATGTCTACACGTTCTCCAACCCTTAACCCAACCATCACAGTTGTTAATGTCTACACGTTCTCCAACCCTTAACCCAACCATCACAGTTATTAATGTCTAAAGGTGCAGCTATCATGTAGTGAGGGGTTTGTGTCTTTAATAATCTACAACAGTTTGCGTTCATTAAACAGTAAGAGTGATTAATAAATCCACATGAAACAGTCCCTTAAATGTCACATCTCATCTTCAGTTTCTAGCTGAAAGTGAACTGCGCTTTGGCACACCTCATCCAACCGGGCCAGGGCCGGCCAACTGAACCTCGCCTGAGCCCGATTCAGAGCACTCACACTTCTCAAACAATCCGGCCTAAGTGGCTGAGGTGCTACTATCCATAGGGTCCTATGGAATTTTTTTTTTTTTTTACCCAATTACCATCCATCTATATTTTTTCTTACTTCCTCCACATTTATATTTTTATTTTTTTAAATATATAGATTTTCTTTAACAATTAACAGACATAAAACGTTGGCAAAATGAGTAAAAATTCACATTATGTAGCTAATTATGTTCGGTTGACTAGATTCCATGAGTCTTCCACATCATCTTCCACATAAATGATTTTCCACATCATTTAAATCAGAGCCATGTGGCTCTACTTCTCAAAAATGATCAATATTTGTGAATTAATAATAACTTTTTTTACTTAGTACACTCTTCTATGTTATAATATCTGAGCTGTTGCAGACACATCTGTGTCAAGTTTAGAAACGGGTTTCTGTGCAGTCTGTCAGCAGTTAACAGAAGGCAATTAAGCGAGCTGTGTACAGTGTGATTTCATTAGGCTGTAACAGCTGTACAGTCGGTGAGGTAAGAATGGATTATCCCTCATACAATGAAATGTTTGTGCCACGTTACGCCTGCTCCAAAACGTCAAGGATTCAAGTTGATTGGACGCAACACTGAGAAATGTTCTCTTAAAGTTGAAGCTTCAACACAAATAAATAAAGTGCATTAGGCAGGGTGAGAGCAAGATATAAATAATAGAGCGGAATGGATTTTAAATTTGTCAGGCAGGTTTTTCCACTGCATTTCCAGATGATGTTTTGTTGCTCCACAGCGGCCTCAGCGAGTTTTTTTTCCCCCTGCTCTGGGTCCAAAATGTATGAAATCAACTTTCCTGCACATTCTCATTAGCCAGGAGGAAGCCTGGCCCACTGTTTGGGGCTCTGATGAAGTGGTGCTGGGAGGAGGTGAGCTTTATTCCCCGTGTCTCGGGTCCTGACAGCTGGGGAGCTGACGTCGGCTCTGGCCCCCTCCGCTCAACCTCTCTGCCACTGTAACACACTAATGAGGCCCGTAATAGCTGTCATTGCCCATTGAGCTGCGGGAGGAGAGGGGAGAGAGGCTGAGGGGGGTTGGTGGTTTGGTGGAGAAAGAAAGAGAGAATCCTGGAACAGGAGTGTGTTGCTGTGCAGAAGCTTAATGTAGAAAAAAAATGAGGAAAAAAAACAGCCCAGCCAGGCTCACTTGGACTCTGTGGCCACAGAACTGAGAAAGCTGCAGATTTACACAGAATTGAAGCGTGACTTGCATGTCATGACTGAAATTGAAACTAACTGATTTTTTTACCTGAAGCTTTGGGCGGAATGACCAAAATTGTATAGGATATATTTAGATTTTAATGTTCTATATTTAGGGGCGACACGGTGGCTCAGTTACACTGTCGGGTTAGCACTGTCGCCTAACAGCAAGTAGGTACTGGTTCGAGTCCTGGCTGGGTCAGTTGGTGTTTCTGTGTGGAGTTTGCATGTTCTGCACGTGTTGGCATGGGTTTCCTCCAGGTGCTCCGGTTTCCCCCACAAGTCTAAAGACATGCGCTATAGAGTAATTACATAAACTAAATTGGCCGTAGTGTATACAGTAGGTGTAAATGAGTGTGCATGGATGTTTCTCAGTAGTGGGTTGCAGCTGAAAGGGCATCCGCTGTGTAAAACATATGGTGAATAAGTTGGCGGTTCATTCCGCTGTGGTGACCCCAGATGAATAAATTGACTAAGCGGAAGGAAAATGAACACATGAATGAATGAACTTATGTACTACTCATCAGCAACTGTGATATTTTAGGCAGTATTTTGTTTATTTTTTATTATAATAAAAATAATACTGAAAATACACGGAAAACTGGAGTAATGACACAGAAATTCAGATTTGTATCAGAGGAATATGTACAATAAAAAAAATGCTTATTTACAATTGTAACAATATAGCATTTCACAATATCACAATATCTGTTTACTGTATTTTGGAGCTTGCTATGGTGAGCATATAATACAATTCATTTACAAATATTTAAAATTCACAATTGTTCCTGTAACATCCAGGTTGTTTGGGATTTAATGGAGTAAACTGTGCATAATGAATTCAGTCGAGCAGATCCGAGGTTTATAACCAGCTTGACCTCGCAAACCACTGAGGGCTGCATTCACAGGCCAAGAAAAGCAGCTAGAAACTTATGTAAAGATTATTTATCTCAGGTTTATTCACTAATCAGGAGTGTGTTAGAAACCACCAGCCCCGGGACAAAAAGAAAAGAAAAGTCCCACTTCAATATGCATCTCTGCTCAGGAAATTAGTTTTGATGCATGATATCTGGGTCTGTTTACATGACAATTAAGTCATAAAAGCATAAAAAGTCATAAAAGATGCATGGCTATATCCAGAATCTCACCATATACCCTTTAAATAGTGCACTATTTGAGGGAGCAGCCATTTCTAGAGGTGTCAGAATCCATAGCGGACATTGTGAAGTGCACTTAATCCCACAATGCACAGCAATAATGAGTGTACAACCCATGTAACTCAACAGTCTCTATTTTAACGATCTAGGCGCAAAGTCGCATGTCGCAAAAGCATTAAAGGTGTGTCTGAATCCACTTTTGCCATCTTAAGGACGTAAAAATACGGTTTTGCACCTCGGTGCATGGTCTAACAGGGTTGTGCTTATTCTCTTAATAAGTTATGGGTGTGTTTTGAGCATAATGTGCATTAAACCAATGAGAGCCTCATCTCCCATTCCCTTTAGGAGTCACTTGCCTCGTGCCATGGTGCATTTGACATTTACATGGTGGACTTTGTATAGCGAAAAATAGTTAAACAGACCATCTGCAGCGAGGATAAAGAACAAGCCTCCTTCATTTGGCCTCTTTACTTTCTCTTTACTTTACTCCTTTACTTTTGTAGAGTAAGGAAATGGTGTTGTACGCACTTCACTGAAGACATCCATTAGCCTACATATTTAATTTTGATGTTAACATCAAACTATTTCTAAATTCAGTTGTAATATCCAGCAAACGAATAAATAAACAATAATAATGAAGTGTGGTCAAAAAGTTATTTCCAAACACACGTCCTATTCTTATGTCCCATATGGTGATGCATACATCTTCAAAACCCGACAGGTGGAAAAATCTAAACTTGTTTTTATTAAAACAAATATAAATTTGCATATAATAAATAATACAGCTAATAATAATAACATTACACAACTGCAAACTGTCATGAATAACCTGAAAAAAGCCCCATGTCCCCACAATTACATTTTAATCTTTAAATTTGTTTTCATATGTAAAGATAGTTGTGTATTGCTGTACATCCTGTGTAAAGCAATGTGCAAACGTTTGGACCTGCATAAGCGCATAACTAACGCACTCTGCGCTGGACTTTAGAGCAGCTCTTTGTTGGTCAATGGCGTGGTCTATTTCAGTTTCTTAAAATAGCAATGCGACAACAATGTGCCTTACCATACCTCCTTTACAGACAGGCACACCCATCAGTCCACAGGAATAAAATGGATTTGTTGTTTAAACAACATGCCACAAAATGTGAAAATTACTGTTGCGCTGGTCTGAAAATAGCAACAAATCTCGCCAAACACGTCTTGCGCCTTATTAATTACTACATAATGCATTTCCGCATTTGAATTTCTGCATCTGTCCACAATATGGCATCCACCGTGGAATCCTTTTACGTAAGTTCAAAAATGAAATATTATTTAATTAAAGTGAACATTTGTATACATGACAAGAATCTAAATACTTTGTTTCATTGCTAATAAGACAGCTCGCTAAATGTGTAAAATAACTAATCGCAGGATCTGATCGAGAAGGGTCTGATAATCATCTCATCATATATCTCACCTCACATATAAAGATATCTCATCATCTCTAATCTTGAAACAGTAGATTATAAAAGTAATAGAAAACCTGTTCAACAAACCATGCAATCCGATGTCCATAAAACAAGTGGTGTACCAGTGTTTGATATATTAACAGGGATCCTCTTCGGTCAAGGTAAACAACTGTGATTTCAAAGACGGCATCTTTCAGATCGCTCGTCATTTTTTAAAAACCAATATTTTCTGCATGCGTTTCTGATGGTATTTCCTTTTAATATGTAAATGCACAATGGGGTGCATGAATATATCTTTATTCCATGTGAACTGGTTAGCATCTGCAGAACAGTTTTGCTCAGTCTTGCGTCAGCTGCTACTACAGTACTCTGTGTGGGCACTGCTCCTCCAGAAAGCATAAATATCTCATAGATAGGTGGCCCATATATTGACGTGCTGTTCTAAATGTGTCAGGGGTCAGGTGCGAGTCAGAGCAGAATTACTAATTACTGCAGAGATGAGTCATGAAATGTGATGCATCTATTATAAATGTTACGGGCTGCAACTGTAAAGAACAATCAGCAACATGTTGAGTCATGGCTGACTAAAATGTTGAATTGTGGAGACTGGTGTTTGATTTATTGGCTTCTTATGCCATCTAATGGTCAGATGGTATTATTACATACATCTAAGCTTTCAGCAGGGCTGTCAATTCTACATTAATCCAGGTACTTTTGGATTTGGAAATGGTATATAAACAGCATATACAATTTAATAAAAGCTCACTAAGATGATACAGAGAAGACCAGAGAAAATAAAGATCTTACACTTACAATTCAACTATATTAAGTTTACTTACTGGTGCATCCATATTGCATATGCCCTCATACCTGGCAACAGGACAGCAATTGTGAGTAAACGCCTTACTATTGAATGCTTGGATGTACAATTAATAGAGATTGAACAAAAAGTTCTGTTTTCACAGGACAAAACCATTGTCTGTGTGAATGAAAGGCCATAAGTAGGGGAGAGCAGGGACGAAAGTAATATGGGATGAAAGTACCAAAGCAATTTTCTCGAAGCCCTGACAACAGTTGCTTTCCAGGCTATAACAGCACATTCAGCATGCAACCCCTGATGGAGCTGCCAACTATCATGTGATTTCAAGACCATGTCCTGTAGTTAGTTCCAAATTTCAGTTTTCAAGTGCAGAAAGTAAATTATCGTAGTGGTCCTTTTTTTCCTTTTTATAATTTGTGTTTCTCTTTTCATGTGTCAGAGTAATGATCAATCTACAGGTTATTTAGTGCAATAACATATTCTTAAGTTTGCAATGTCAGTTTTTTTTGTGTTGAGTTTTTCCAGTTTAAAAGTAAATCAAGTTTAAATGGCAAGAGTTCCCGTGAGGATGAAAGTAGCACTGTTTTTTATGTCTCACTGCTAATATGGGCCGGTATACGATTCTGACGGTATGATAACCTTGGATAAAAACATCATGGTTTCACGGTATTGTGATTACTGCTCTAAAATATATTCTTTTTAAATGTCTGGGTAAAAAATTAAAAAAATTTCCCCTTTGAAAACAATATATTTTATTTTTTGAAAGATTTAGAATAGTTTGGAGCAGTAAACATGTCAGGCTGAATAATTCAAATGAATCATTGACTTCACTGTCTTCATTTGTTTCAAAAAACAGATATCTTTAAAATTTAAAATGGCATCTTTGCATATTTTTCTGCTGGAGACACTGTTGTCCTAAAAAACTAAACTAAAATGTAAATAAAAAATCTTTCACATATCTTAGGAACGGTATTACAGAAAATGTTGGCGGTTTAAAACCTTGACTTTTCCAAACCGCGGTATACCTTGAAAACGGTTATCATCCCATGCCTATAATAGATAGACCTTATTTTTCACTTCCACATTAGAGTGTGCAGTGTTTTGACTCATATGATTTATAAGATTAATGCATATTTGCAATAATAATTAAAAAAAAATTTCAGAAACTGTAGAAACTTGTAACATTTTGCATTGTTGGATTGCTTTAGAAACATTTGATAGAACTGAAATTTAAAATGAAAATGTAGTTTAATATATTTTGCAAAAATAAAGGACAACATACGTTTGTTGTAAATCTAGCAAATATTGTTGTTACTTGTGACCCACCCGTGTGCTACTTTTAATGTGCAACTTGATACAAAATAACACCTGATTTTTTAATAGAGCACTCTTGTCAGTTACCACAGCAAAAATATATATTTCTGCTAAAAACTTTATCTTTTTAAATCAGGTTTTTATGAAAAATGGTACTTTCATCCCCGCTCTGCCCTAGTAACATCCATGAAGTACATCTCTAATTTTCTGACTGACTATAGACTTTTAAAATCTTAATTAACTCCAATTTACTACAAGAAAACATTTAAACCTTGTCAGACTTTCTCAAGCCAGCATCAAAGTTTAACTTTGTATTACCAGCCAAATGTATTTGGGGCTGAAAAATGTGTTTGTGTGTGTGTTTCTTTACATGGATTAAATGGGATTTAAATAAACAACTTTCAAAATGTATAACAAGTTAAATAAATTTACTGAAAATGTTCCTAGAAATGTGCTGCAACATGCTAGCTATATGTTAAAATATGCTAGAAACATGCTAATATTGTGTATATGCTAAAACATTATGTTCAAGCTCAAAATTGACAAGTACAAGCTTTAAAGCTACTTCAAACTTGACAATCTTGAACTGAAAATGTAAAAAAATATATATTATCCAGGCTTATTCACAAGCCATCATCACAGTTTGTCTTGCCTATAATTTATTTATTTACTTAAATTTTGATTCCACTTTTATGCTAATGTAATATCACGTCACTTTATTTCTATGCTTTACAGTTGCCTTTGTCTGAAATTAAATCTGCAGAATAGGTTAGTGAGAGCTGGCTGACATCTTGTGGTGATGATTTGGTACAGCTGTTTTTACCACTCAAAAAATACAAGGCTAGAACTAAAATGAGGAATTTTAAATCAAGTTTGCCTTCAAGAATAACACAAGTGACACCACAACAGACGATTATAAAATCAAAATCCATCATTTAAAAATGTGACCAACATTGTTTAATTACTTTCTGGCTTAATTAATCTTTTTACCTCGCAACTTCGTCTTGAAACTTTGAAAGCAATGTTTCTCCACCTTCTGCATCAAGACAGGATTTATTATATGACATACATACACACACACACACACACACACTGTTTAGGAATCTATCTATCTATTTTTCTGACTATTAACTTTTAAAAAAACCTTACTTAACTCCAAACTACTACAAAAATAAGTGTGCATGACTAAGTGTGCAAAAGTGATATTGTATAAATATGTATGTAATTTATTTTTAACTCTAATATAATATTTTTATTCCATATAGAAAAATACTAAATTAATTACTTTAGTAAATACTGTAGTGTTTATTTTTTTTACCATAAAATCACAACTTACAGACTTCCATCTGTCAACAAAGCCATCACATGTGGCAGGGGAGTTGGGGGACTTTAGGTGAGTATGAGGAGGGCGTGGGTGGTAAGAGTGATGGAGGCATCCCATTGGTGGTCAAAGGTAAGTCACAGTCTTAGGAATATATAACTGGCTTCACTTGGGGGTTGCTCAAAAGACTCACACTCCACCTGGGTCTACCTCTTGCCCCTGAGCACCAGCCCTGGTCCCGGGCTATCTGGTCCATCACTGCGAACCAGTGAGGTGAGTTGAGGTTTTTGGCTGGTGAGGCACTGACTCTTTCAAAGTCAGATTTACAAACATATCCACACAATATATTTGCAAACTACTGATTGTGTTTCATAAATCATCATATCAGCATTCTTTCCATACACATAGCAGGTAGATATTGGGCCAAGGACGAATGTAAAATGTAAAGCGATTCAATATGACTCCCAAAAACACTCAGCTGGATGCTACAGACAACTAAAACAAGTGACACACACAGCACCACGGCGGATGCGCTTGCTCTCTCTCATTCACACACACACACACACACACACAGACACACAGCACCACGGCAGATGCGCACACTCTCTCATTCACACACAGGATTTGAACACTGGTCTTACCTTTAGTTGTAAATGATGTCTTGGAATGACTTGAGTTGCTTTGAAATGATGGAGTTATCTTCTGTCCCGTCCATTGAAGCAAGCCCTTCAGCTCCGGCATTGGTCGACCATTATTTATTCACATTTTAATTGAAAGTGCAATTTTATAATAAACATGTCTACACTGTATACAAACATTTTAATAAAGCATTACATTGCTAGCATATGCTGAGTAAAAGGCACGCGCTTAAGCCAGTTTGCAAGAGATTGCGCAGTCTGACTTGAGGCACAACTCGGCTGCCTCACCTCACTTCCTACACTGTAATTGAACAGGAAATAAGCAAAATACAGCAATTTTGAATATAAAAATGATTGAAATCTTTTGAATCATACAGAAACTGCATTTATAGCACAGTTCAGTGGACAATTATTTATTGTATCATTAGTATAGTCATGATAACAGCTTGTAAATGTCTGTTTTTCTCTCTGTAGAAATGCTTGAGCACATTTAGTGCTTTGGAACTGTTGAAAGTGGCCTGGTAAAAGATAACCACCTGCGATGATATCCTCCACAAGGTAACAGTTAAGTCATTTTATTGGATCATATTTCATTTTAAAATCTATAATGGCATACTGTATGCAGGTTTACATTATATATTGTGGCAGGTGAGGCACTGACTCTTTCAAAGTCAGATTTACAAACATATCCAGTTATCCACACAATATATTTGCCATCTACTGATTATGTTTCATATATCAGCATTCTTTCCATACAGATAGCAGGTACATTTTGGGTCAAGGAAGAATGTAAAATGTATAGCGATTAAATATGCCTCCTAAAAACACCGAGCTGGATGCTACAGACAACTATAACAAGGGACACACACAGCACCACGGCGGATGCGCTCTCTCTCTCTCATTCACACACACACAGCACCAAGGCGGATGCGCACGCTCTCTCATTCACACACAGGATTTGAACACTGGTCTTACCTTTAGTTGTAAATGATGTCTTGGAATGACTTGAGTTGCTTTGAAATGATGGAGTTATCTTCTGTCCCGTCCATTAAAGTAAGCCCTTCAGCTTCGGCATTGGTCATCCATTTTTTATTCACATTTGAATTGAAAGTATAATTTTATAATAAACATGTCTACACTGTATACAAACATTTTAATAAAGCATTACATTGCTAGCATACACTGAGTAGGCAAAAGGCACGCACTTAAGCCAGTTTGCAAGGGGTTGCACAATCTGATGTGAGGCACAACTCGGCTGCCTCACCTCACTTCCTACACTGTAATTGAACAGGAAATACGCAAAATACAGCGATTTTGATTATAAAAGTGATTGAAATCATTTGAATCATACAGAAACTGCATTTATAGCACAGATCAGTGGACAGTTATTTATTGTATCATTAGTATACTCATGATGGCAGGTGAGGATGATGACAGAGGAGGCATTGCCTCACCGCCCTCCCCTGACCGCACGTCCCTGCTGCAAACTCAGAAACCTCTTGTACTTGGGAAGGCAGTCTTCCTCCACACCACTACACAAACCAAGTGTACTCACGCAAAGTGTTCCTGAGAGGACTGCCGTCCGATATGGAAGAGGCTGATCTGGCCACACACACTTCTCATATGAATTATTGTACATTTTAAAACAGAGCTTGTGAATGTCTGTTTTGCTTTCTCTCTGTAGAAATGCTTTTGAGCCCATTTTGTGCTTTTGGACCGTTGAATGTGGCCTGGTAAAAGATAAAGTCCTGTGATGATATCCTCATATTTAATTTTAAAATCTGTAATGGCATACTGCATGGGTGACCAACCCTGTTCCTGGCGATCGACCTTCCTGCAGATTTCCCACCTTGATCAAACACACCTGAACCAATTAATTAGAACCTTAGGAGCACTTGATAATTACAGGCAGGTGTGTTTGATAAGGGCTGCAACTGAAAACTAAAGGAAGGTCGATCTCCAGGAATAGGGTTGAGCACCCCTGGCATACTGTATATATAGCAGGTACATAATGGGCCAAGGAAGAATGTAAAATGTATAGCGATTAAATATGCCTCCCAAAAACATCCAGCTGGATGCTACAGACAACTATAACAAGGGACACACACAGCACCACGCCGGATGCGCTCTCTCTCTCTCATTCCCACACACAGCACCACGGCGGATGCGCACACTCTCTCATTCACACACAGGATTTGAACACTGGTCTTACCTTTAGTTGTAAATGATGTCTTGAAATGACTTGAGTTGCTTTGAAATGATGGAGTTATCTTCTGTACCGTCCGTTGAAGCAAGCCCTTCAGCTCCGGCATTGGTCGTCCATTATTTATTCACATTTTAATTGAAAATCTAATTTTATAATAAACATGTCTACACTGTATACAAACATTTTAATAAAGCATTACATTGCTAGCATATGCTGAGTAAGCAAAAGGCAAGCGCTCAAGCCAGTTTGCAAGAGATTGCGCAGTCTGACTTGAGGCACAACTTGGGCTGCCTCACCTCACTTCCTACACTGTAATTGAACAGGAAATAAGCAAAATACAGCGATTTTGAATATAAAAATGATTTAAATCATTTGAATCATACAGAAACTGCATTTATAGCACAGATCAGTGGACAATTATTTATTTTATCATTAGTATACTCATGATGGCAGGTGAGGATGATGACAAAGGAGGCACTGCCTCACCGCCCTCCCCTGACCGCACATCCCTGCTGCGAACTCAGAAACCTCTTGTACTGAGAGGACTGCCGTCTGATTTGGATGAGGCTGATCTGGCCACACACACTTCTCATATGAATTATTACACATTTATGAATACAGCTTGTAAATGTCTGTTTTTCTCTCTGTAGAAATGCTTGAGCACATTTAGTGCTTTGGAACTGTTGAAAGTGGCCTGGTAAAAAAAACCCACCTGCGATGATATCCTTCACAAGGTAACAGTTAAGTCATTTTATTGGATCATATTTCATTTTAAAATCTATAATGGCATACTGTACGCAGGCTTACATTATATATTGTGGCAGGTGAGGCACTGACTCTTTCAAAGTCAGATTTACAAACATATCCACACAATATATTTGCCAACTACTGATTGTGTTTCATATATCATCATATCAGCATTCTTTCCATACACATAGCAGGTACATTTTGGGTCAAGGAAGAATGTAAAATGTATAGAGATTAAATATGCCTCCCAAAAACACCCAGCTGGATGCTACAGACAACTATAACAAGGGACACACACAGCACCACGGCGGATGCGCTCTCTCTCTCTCATTCACACACACACAGCACCAAGGCGGATGCGCACGCTCTCTCATTCACACACAGGATTTGAACACTGGTCTTACCTTTAGTTGTAAATGATGTCTTGGAATGACTTGAGTTGCTTTGAAATGATGGAGATATCTTCTGTCCCGTCCATTGAAGCAAGCCCTTCAGCTCCGGCATTGGTCATCCATTTTTTATTCACATTTGAATTGAAAGTATAATTTTATAATAAACATGTCTACACTGTATACAAACATTTTAATAAAGCATTACATTGCTAGCATATGCTGAGTAAGCAAAAGGCACGCACTTAAGCCAGTTTGCAAGGGGTTGCACAATCTGACGTGAGGCACAACTCGGCTGCCTCACCTCACTTCCTACACTGTAATTGAACAGGAAATAAGCAAAATACAGCAATTTTGAATATAAAAATGATTGAAATCTTTTGAATCATACAGAAACTGCATTTATAGCACAGTTCAGTGGACAATTATTTATTGTATCATTAGTATAGTCATGATAACAGCTTGTAAATGTCTGTTTTTCTCTCTGTAGAAATGCTTGAGCACATTTAGTGCTTTGGAACTGTTGAAAGTGGCCTGGTAAAAGATAACCACCTGCGATGATATCCTCCACAAGGTAACAGTTAAGTCATTTTATTGGATCATATTTCATTTTAAAATCTATAATGGCATACTGTATGCAGGCTTACATTATATATTGTGGCAGGTGAGGCACTGACTCTTTCAAAGTCAGATTTACAAACATATCCAGTTATCCACACAATATATTTGCCAACTACTGATTATGTTTCATATATCAGCATTCTTTCCATACACATAGCAGGTACATTTTGGGTCAAGGAAGAATGTAAAATGTATAGCGATTAAATATGCCTCCTAAAAACACCGAGCTGGATGCTACAGACAACTATAACAAGGGACAGACACAGCACCACGGCGGATGCGCTCTCTCTCTCTCATTCACACACACACAGCACCAAGGCGGATGCGCACGCTCTCTCATTCACACACAGGATTTGAACACTGGTCTTACCTTTAGTTGTAAATGATGTCTTGGAATGACTTGAGTTGCTTTGAAATGATGGAGATATCTTCTGTCCCGTCCATTGAAGCAAGCCCTTCAGCTCCGGCATTGGTCATCCATTTTTTATTCACATTTTAATTAAAAGTATAATTTTATAATAAACATGTCTACACTGTATACAAACATTTTAATAAAGCATTACATTGCTAGCATACACTGAGTAAGCAAAAGGCACGCACTTAAGCCAGTTTGCAAGGGGTTGCACAATCTGACGTGAGGCACAACTCGGCTGCCTCACCTCGCTTCCTACACTGTAATTGAACAGGAAATAAGCAAAATACAGCGATTTTGAATATAAAAGTGATTGAAATCATTTGAATCATACAGAAACTGCATTTATAGCACAGATCAGTGGACAATTATTTATTGTATTATTAGTATACTCATGATGGCAGGTGAGGATGATGACAGAGGAGGCACTGCCTCACCGCCCTCCCCTGACCGCACGTCCCTGCTGCAAACTCAGAAACCTCTTGTACTTAGGAAGGCAGTCTTCCTCCACACCACTACACAAACCAAGTGTACTCACGCAAAGTGTTCCTGAGAGGACTGCCGTCCGATATGGAAGAGGCTGATCTGGCCACACACACTTCTCATATGAATTATTGTACATTTTAGAACAGAGCTTGTGAATGTCTGTTTTGCTTTCTCTCTGTAGAAATGCTTTTGAGCCCATTTAGTGCTTTTGGACCGTTGAATGTGGCCTGGTAAAAGATAAAGTCCTGTGATGATATCCTCATATTTAATTTTAAAATCTGTAATGGCATACTGCATGGGTGACCAACCCTGTTCCTGGCGATCGACCTTCCTGCAGATTTCCTACCTTGATCAAACACACCTGAACCAATTAATTAGAACCTTAGGAGCACTTGATAATTACAGGCAGGTGTGTTTGATAAGGGCTGCAACTGAAAACTACAGGAAGGTTGATCTCCAGGAATAGGGTTGAGCACCCTTGGCATACTGTATATATAGCAGGTACATAATGGGCCAAGGAAGAATGTAAAATGTATAGAGATTAAATATGCCTCCCAAAAACACCCAGCTGGATGCTACAGACAACTATAACAAGGGACACACACAGCACCACGGCGGATGCGCTCTCTCTCTCTCATTCACACACACACAGCACCAAGGCGGATGCGCACGCTCTCTCATTCACACACAGGATTTGAACACTGGTCTTACCTTTAGTTGTAAATGATGTCTTGGAATGACTTGAGTTGCTTTGAAATGATGGAGTTATCTTCTGTACCGTCCGTTGAAGCAAGCCTTTCAGCTCCGGCATTGGTCATCCATTAATTCACATTTTAATTAAAAGTATAATTTTATAATAAACACGTCTACACTGTATACATACATTTTAATAAAGCATTACATTGCTAGCATACACTGAGTAAGCAAAAGGCACGCACTTAAGCCAGTTTGCAAGGGGTTGCACAATCTGACGTGAGGCACAACTCGGCTGCCTCACCTCACTTCCTACACTGTAATTGAACAGGAAATACGCAAAATACAGCGATTTTGATTATAAAAGTGTTTGAAATCATTTGAATCATACAGAAACTGCATTTATAGCACAGATCAGTGGACAATTATTTATTGTATCATTAGTATACTCATGATGGCAGGTGAGGATGATGACAGAGGAGGCACTGCCTCACCGCCCTCCCCTGACCGCACGTCCCTGCTGCAAACTCAGAAACCTCTTGTACTTGGGAAGGCAGTCTTCCTCCACACCACTACACAAACCAAGTGTACTCACGCAAAGTGTTCCTGAGAGGACTGCCGTCCGATATGGAAGAGGCTGATCTGGCCACACACACTTCTCATATGAATTATTGTACATTTTAAAACAGAGCTTGTGAATGTCTGTTTTTCTTTATCTCTGTAGAAATGCTTTTGAGCCCATTTTGTGCTTTTGGACCGTTGAATGTGGCCTGGTAAAAGATAAAGTCCTGTGATGATATCCTCATATTTAATTTTAAAATCTGTAATGGCATACTGCATGGGTGACCAACCCTGTTCCTGGCGATCGACCTTCCTGCAGATTTCCCACCTTGATCAAACACACCTGAACCAATTAATTAGAGCCTTAGGAGCACTTGATAATTACAGGCAGGTGTGTTTGATAAGGGCTGCAACTGAAAACTACAGGAAGGTCGATCTCCAGGAATAGGGTTGAGCACCCCTGGCATACTGTATATATAGCAGGTACATAATGGGCCAAGGAAGAATGTAAAATGTATAGAGATTAAATATGCCTCCTAAAACACCGAGCTGGATGCTACAGACAACTATAACAAGGGACACACACAGCACCATGGCGGATGCGCTCTCTCTCTCATTCCCACACACAGCACCACGGCGGATGCGCTCGCTCTCTCTCATTCACACTCACAGCACCACGGCGGATGCGCACGCTCTCTCATTCACACGCAGGATTTGAACACTGGTCCTACCTTTAGTTGTAAATGATGTCTTGAAATGACTTGAGTTGCTTTGAAATGATGGAGTTTTCTTCTGTACCGTCCGTTGAAGCAAGCCCTTCAGCTCCGGCATTGGTCGTCCATTATTTATTCACATTTTAATTGAAAATCTAATTTTATAATAAACATGTCTACACTGTATACAAACATTTTAATAAAGCATTACATTGCTAGCATATGCTGAGTAAGCAAAAGGCAAGCGCTCAAGCCAGTTTGCAAGAGATTGCGCAGTCTGACTTGAGGCACAACTTGGGCTGCCTCACCTCACTTCCTACACTGTAATTGAACAGGAAATAAGCAAAATACAGCGATTTTGAATATAAAAATTATTGAAATCATTTGAATCATACAGAAACTGCATTTATAGCACAGATCAGTGGACAATTATTTATTTTATCATTAGTATACTCATGATGGCAGGTGAGGATGATGACAAAGGAGGCACTGCCTCACCGCCCTACCTTGACCGCACATCCCTGCTGCGAACTCAGAAACCTCTTGTACTGAGAGGACTGCCGTCTGATTTGGATGAGGCTGATCTGGCCACACACACTTCTCATATGAATTATTACACATTTATGAATACAGCTTGTAAATGTCTGTTTTTCTCTCTGTAGAAATGCTTGAGCACATTTAGTGCTTTGGAACTGTTGAAAGTGGCCTGGTAAAAGATAAACACCTGCGATGATATCCTCCACAAGGTAACAGTTAAGTCATTTTATTGGATCATATTTCATTTTAAAATCTATAATGGCATACTGTACGCAGGCTTACATTATATATTGTGGCAGGTGAGGCACTGACTCTTTCAAAGTCAGATTTACAAACATATCCACACAATATATTCACCAACTACTGATTGTGTTTCATATATCATCATATCAGCATTCTTTCCATACACATAGCAGGTAGATATTGGGCCAAGGATGAATGTAAAATGTATAGTGATTAAATATGCCTCACAAAAACACCGAGCTGGATGCTACAGACAACTATAACAAGCAACACACACAGCACCACGGCGGATGCGCTCGCTCTCTCATATTCACACACAAACAGCACCACGGCGGATGCGCACGCTCTCTCATTCACACAGGATTTGAACACTGGTCCTACCTTTAGTTGTAAATGATGTCTTGGAATGACTTGAGTTGCTTTGAAATGATGGAGTTATCTTCTGTCCTGTCCATTGAAGCAAGCCCTTCAGCTCCGGCATTGGTCATCCATTATTTATTCACATTTAATTGAAAGTCTAATTTTATAATAAACATGTCTACACTGTACACAAACATTTTAATAAAGCATTACATTGCTAGCATACACTGAGTAAGCAAAAGGCATGCACGCGCTCAAGCCAGTTTGCAAGGGGTTGCACAATCTGATGTGAGGCACAACTTGGCTGCCTCACCTCGCTTCCTACACTGTAATTAAAAAAGGAAATACGCAAAATACAGCGATTTTGATTATAAAAATGATTGAAATCATTTGAATCATACAGAAACTGCATTTATAGCACAGATCAGTGGACAATTATTTATTTTATCATTAGTATAGTCATGATGGCAGGTGAGGATGATGACAGAGGAGGCATTGCCTCACCGCCCTCCCCTGACCGCAAGTCCCTGCTGCAAACTCAGAAACCTCTTGTACTTAGGAAGGCAGTCTTCCTCCACACCACTACACAAACCAAGTGTACTCACGCAAAGTGTTTCTGAGAGGACTGCCGTCCGATATGGAGGAGGCTGATCTGGCCACGCACACTCCTCATATGAATTATTGTACATTTTAGAACAGAGCTTGTGAATGTCTGTTTTTCTTTATCTCTGTAGAAATGCTTTTGAGCCCATTTAGTGCTTTTGGACCGTTGAATGTGGCCTGGCAAAAGATAAAGTCCTGTGATGATATCCTCATATTTAATTTTAAAATTTGTAATGGCATACTGCGTGGGTGACCAACTTTGTTCCTGGCGATCGACCTTCCTGCAGATTTCCCACCTTGATCAAACACACCTGAACCAATTAATTAGAGCCTTAGGAGCACTTGATAATTACAGGCAGGTGTGTTTGATAAGGGCTGCAACTGAAAACTACAGGAAGGTCGATCTCCAGGAATAGGGTTGAGCACCCCTGGCATACTGTATATATAGCAGGTACATAATGGGCCAAGGAAGAATGTAAAATGTATAGCGATTAAATATGCCTCCCAAAAACAACCAGTTGGATGCTACAGACAACTATAACAAGGGACAAACACAGCACCACGGCGGATGCGCTCGCTCTCTCTCATTCACACTCACAGCACCACGGCGGATGCGCACACTCTCTCATTCACACAGGATTTGAACACTGGTCTTACCTTTAGTTGTAAATGATGTCTTGGAATGACTTGAGTTGCTTTGAAATGATGGAGTTATCTTCTGTCCCGTCCATTGAAGCAAGCCCTTCAGCTCCGGCATTGGTCGTCCATTATTTATTTACATTTTAATTAAAAGTGCAATTTTATAATAAACATGTCTACACTGTATACAAACATTTCAATAAAGCATTACATTGCTAGCATATGCGGAGTAAAAGGCACGCGCTTAAGCCAGTTTGCAAGGGATTGCGAAGTCTGACTTGAGGCACAACTCGGCTGCCTCACCTCACTTCCTACACTTCCTACACTTCCTACACTGTAACTGTAACTGTAACTGTAACTGTAACAGGAAATAAGCAAAATACAACGATTTTGAATATAAAAGTGATTGAAATCATTTGAATCATACAGAAACTGCATTTATAGCACAGATCAGTGGACAGTTATTTATTTTATCATTAGTATACTCATGATGGCAGGTGAGGATGATGACAGAGGAGGCATTGCCTCACCGCCCTCCCCTGACCGCACGTCCCTGTTGAAAACTCAGAAACCTCTTGTACTTGGGAAGACAGTCTTCCTCCACACCACTACACAAACCAAGTGTACTCACGCAAAGTGTTCCTGAGAGGTCAAAGTCAGATTTATAAACATATCCACCCAATATATTTGCCAACTACCAATTGTGTTTCATACATCATATCAGCATTCTTTCCATACACATAGCAGGTAGATTTTGGGCCAAGGAAGAATGTAAAATGTATAGCGATTCAATATGACTCCCAGCTGGATTCTACAGACAACTATAACAAGCGACACACACAGCACCACGGCGGATGCACTCTCTCTCTCTCTCTCTCATTCACACCCACACACACACAGCACCACGGCGAATGCAGGAGCTCTCTCATTCACACACACACACACACACACAGGATTTGAACACTGGTCCTACCTTTAGTTGTAAATGAAGTCTTGAAATGACTTAATTTCAGGACCGGAGAGGGACTCCTTTTCAGCCCTGGAGTTTGAAGCCTTAGACCGGGCCACTTTAGTTCACGACTGACTATATTAAAATAACATCATTTCCAAATCAGTAAAGATTTATTTGAACAGTTACCACAATGCAATGTTTAACAGTATCAGAATATATTTTCTATAAGAATTAGTGCTCATAAATATCCAAACCTTGAAATGAAAAAATATCAAATGAACTCAAATATATAGTAAGCTATATGTATAAAATAAAGATTAAAATGAAATGTATTGAATTTTCTAATGACACTATCACGTCTTTTTCAAGGAAACGGCTGCTTTATAACTTCAAATATTTTGATGAATATGAGAACATTAAAGGGTAGCTAAATCTCCAACACTATTCTTTAAAACATCAATATCTGAATATATATATTCTGTGCAAATTGTTTACAGACATCCAATCCTTAAACACAAATAAAGAATAAAGCAAGCATTGCACTGTTATCTGACAGACTATTTTAATCACAGTATTACTTTCTAATGATGGATTCATGTGTCCTCCCCTCCCCCCCACCCTTTAGCTTTCTGATCAAGTCAAGTCAGATTTATTAGTGTAGTGAATCATCTGAGTTCATTAATTGTCTCAGAGATTTTTCATTCAGCAGGTGTAATATTCATTAATATTAATTATATTGACTCAATGACAATCCTACCTGCCCATTCTAGTGTGTTGGGCTCATGACTGCTTGGTATCGTTACGGGGCCTGGCTCTTCACTGTTAACAGCAAACTGGACAAGAGGCTGCTGCTGCTGAAGAGATACAGTACAAGAAAACGTTCGGTGCATAAACGGTGGTTTGCTGACATCGTTGTTTTGCACTCCTCCTAACTAGCTTAACGGTAACTTACCGGCAGTTTCATCGTCTTCAAGTGTTGTACTCTCGCTGGCGGTGATTTTAACGAAAAATGTACTCAGCTTTTTAAATTCTGGCCTCTCAGCGCCACTTTTGCGCCTTTTATTATCAATTTTTCATCTCTCGCGTATCTCTAACAAACGATTTTGCTGATGAGTGAGCAAGGTGCAGCTGTTGAGGTGTCGAATGATAATTACGTCATCATTAACCTAACGTTACAGGCTGCATTCTGCTCACGGGGCTGCGAGGAAATAAATAAAAAGAGTGGCGCTGCGGTAAAATAATGAATAAAAAGACTGAGGCGGTAAAATAAATAAATAAATTACTAAATAAATAAATAAAAACTGCGAATGCTGAGAGTGTAGGCCTCATGGCAGCTACGGACGGCGGCGTTGTGCCGAAAAACGAACCCCTGCCGTAAAATGCACCCCCTCAGAAATGTGCGTCAACTGAAATTGATTTTAAATATATATTTAATACTAGAGTTGTCACACTAATGAGAGTGACTGAGGTTAGTTTCATGGATGTAACCCTTACAGAAGATATAAATAAATTGACTTTAAATACAATACGGATGAGATTAAGTGAATTGTTCAATGTGTGGTATAGTTGTGGTTTAATGTGTCCCATTTAGCCTAAATGTCTGTTTAAATCCACCTGATTTTAGGCTGAACTACAGTCAATATTATTATTTTACATTTATTTGTAAACCTAGCGCGTTTTAAAATGCGTTTCACTTCTTGTCCTTGCTTTATTCATCAAAACAATATATTTTTTAACGTTTTAATCAATTATGGCCTTTTTATTATTTTTTATTAAATGTAGCATGAGAATGCTAATGCCTGCTTTAATTGCTTTGAAACAATCGAGTTTTCTGCTGTCCCGTCCTTTGAAGCAAGCCCTTTAGCTCCGGCATTGGTCCATTATTTATTCACGTTTTGATTGAAAGCCCAATTTTGAGAATTTTTGGAGCTGAGATATTTTATTGATTTTTGCAGTTGATCTGTTGTTAAAAAATATATACACAGCCACATAGAGGCTACATCAGGACGCTTTAAATAGAGCCAACCTCATTTCACCAAATTGGACATGATCCTGGATTAACATTTATCCCATCATCCAACATCCATCTATTTATTACATCATCCTGGAACAACAATCCAATGTTACAATAATAATTTATAATAATTTATAATAAAGAATAATTTACAGTTATGGTTGGGTTTAGGGGTAGGGAATATTTATAGATTACATTGTGGAACAAAAATGATGTTCCAGGATATATATATATATATATATATATATATATATATATATATATATATATATATATATATATATATATATATATATATATATAATATTGCACATTTATTTACAGTATTTAGTATTTCAATTTTATGTTAATTATATATAATTTAATTACATTAAATTGAAATAAATGTGCAATATTATTTGTTGTATCTGTAAATTGAAAATAAGCACTTATTATTGTTTAAATAATACTGCTTATGGCCAACTTAATAATGCTGCAACTAATGTAATGTCTTACTGTATGTGCTGTAGTTTTTTTTTAAATACTATGGCGGTGCCATGGCGTATGCTCTGTTGCTTTACTCAGCGCTGGTCCTGATGGACTTGAAATTTCTGAATCAACCACAAGATGGCGTCAGAGTCATATCAAATAACGTTTGTTTGTGGTTCCACGTCACATAATTACGTATTTTTACCGATAATTAAATAAAGGGATTCAGCTGCGATATATTTTTGATACCAAAACGAGGTAACCATACTTCCTAGTGTTATAACTTCAAACATCAAAAAGACACCAGCGAGATTAAGTGACAAAGTAGTTTACTGAAGTAAAAGGGGTAAAGAGTTTAGTTGTAGTCTAGTGTTGACCATTGTCAATGCCCTTTTTGATGTTTAAGATTGTGCAGACTTTTCTTAGATTATTTAATTCTTTTTGTTGGGATATTTTGGTCAACACACATATTGAAGCCTTTTCATCTTTTATATATGAATTACAATCAAAATGTATCCACATGCTTTTTATTCGCATACTTTGCTCAGGATTCCCACTCTTTCATGGACACCAAATTCAAGGACTTTTTAAATCACTAATATTTAAATCGAGCACCTTTGTAATTCACTCCCCCAGTGCCAAGTCCTTTCTGACTTAACATTTCACTTACACTTAATATTTACATTAAAATGTCATATGATGATGTTTTGAATGTCATTTTCAAAAATGTTGATTGACATTTTAAACAACCATTTTAAAGTCATGTTCAAAGAAATGTACTCCAATTAGTTGAATTCTATACTGCCAATATTGAAATGCATTTTCTGAAGTATTTGTCATAGTTCATCTATAAATTTTTTTAGTTTTTTCATTCAGACTTTAAAAGCAGCACAGTAAAAATGTTGAAATAACACTATAAACTTTAAATTCAAGCATTTTCAAGGACCTATGTTTGTTTTTAAGTACTGTACTATCCAGGCCTTGAATTAATGTCTGAAAATCAAGCACTTTCAAGAAGCGTGGGAACTAGGGATGTGCACATCGATATATCGATACTCAGAAGCTTTTAATTTGGTATCGATATTTTTTTTTAAAGTATCAATATTTTAACTATATTTGAGTAATTTCTGCATAACTAAATGTTTTAGCGATGTGCGCAGGATTGTCGGTGACACTTTGTATACAAGACGTTACACCAATCAATCTGTGGCGGAACGTATAGAATGGCACGATAGCAGGAAACCTAGTGGACGTATCATTAGCTGAAAAAGCAACGACCCAATATTTGTGATAAGAAAGTCGAACACAGCAACAACACAAGCAGCCTTTAAAAATACTTACAGACAACACACACCCTGAAACTTATAAAGAAGCAAAACAAAAACAAGCTGCCAAGTGTTCCTCTGCTAACTCTGTCCGACAAAATACATTATAGGAGAGTTTTAAAGAAGGCAAACCCTATCCAGGTACACAAAGCAGAGTAATTAGTTTTTACATCTTTACATGTAATGATCTTTTAAAAAAAATTAATATTATTTTGAAAAATCACATTAACATTTCAAATAATAAGTGATATCAGTATTGGTATCGTCAAAATTTTAACAAAAAGTATCGGTATCGCATTAAAAAATTGTGGTATCGCCCATCCCTAGTGGGAACCATGTTTCCTGCTTGTGTCATTTGTTCATAGTAGCCTCCCTGTGCATCACACTTAGCGCTCCTGCAAAAGTAATGCATTTTGATTAGATGGCAGGGTCTAAATGCAATCCAAGCACGTAGAAGCACTGTAGGCTAACAAACGCTATCACCCGAACACAGTAATGCATCTCAGCTGACCACTTGTGAGTGGATCACTGGAAATGGCTGTTAATACCAGTTGGAAACTAAACTTGTATGCATCTGTTTTATATAAGGGGTGCCATCACAGAAAGACTTCTCTTGTGAGTTTGTTACTTATTCCACCATCACCATAATGTGGAAACCATCTGGATGTTCAAGCCGATGCACTTCACTTGGAGGTGGAATCAGTAACAGTAAGGCTTTAGTAATGGACATTGACAGCCTTGCTTTATATGTCACTTTCTGTCAAGCAGAGTGGTTTGGGACAGTAATGGAGAACCTAAAGGCTATGGTTTCATCACACTTAAGGCTGCTGAGTTGGCAATTAAGAAGCTATTTTTGATGTTATGTTGCTAAATGACCATCTAGTGTCTATAATACGTCAAAATAAGCCATTAGAGAAGTGCTTAGCTAAGCGAAATTCCAGTATATACCCATTAAAAGATAGACTACAGACATCATGTGTCCAAACGCCTTTAATAATTCTGTGTTCAGCTTTCTATTTCCTGTGTTCGGATGCGTCTTCAGTGGAAATGACGGAAAGCATGGATTGTGGCTTGGTCAGAGTAAGGGGAACCATTTACTGCATTGATTAATCTATCATAATTATTGCACAGAATAAGAAAGCGATTGAACATTATGTGATTTACATTTGAGCCCGTTTGAAATGTTTGTATGATTTTTTTTGACACAGTCTCCTAATTTATGAGAACTGAAGTGATGTAAGAAGGCTTGATACCTTTAATCAAGGATAATATTTGACCACTTTATTAGGTACTCTTTACTAGTACAGGGTTGGACCCCATTTTGCCTTCAGAACTGCCCTAATCCTTTGTGGCATAGATTCAACAAGGTACTGGAAAGGTACTAGCATCACACAGTTGCTGCAGATTTGTCAGCTATGAATCATCCGTTCCACCACATCTCAAAGGTGCTCTATTGCATTGAGATCTGGTGACTGTGTGGGGTATTTAAGTACAGTGAACTCATCGTCGTGTTCAAGAAACCAGTCTGAGATGGGTTGCGCTTTATGACATGGTGCGTTATCCTGTTGGAAGTAGCCATCAGAAGATGGGTACACTGTGGTCATAAAGGGATGGACATGGTTAGCAACAATACTCAGGTAGGCTGTGGCGTTGACACAATGCTCAATTGGTACTAGTGGGCCCAAAGTGTGCCAAGAAAATATCCCCCACACCATTACACCACCACCAGCCAGAACCGTTGATACAAGGCAGGATGGCTCCATGCTTTCATGTTGTTGATGCCAAATTCTGACCCTACCATCTGAATGTCGCAGCAGAAATCAAGACTCATCAGACCAGGCAACGTTTTTTCCGATAATCTATCATCCAATTTTGGTGAGCCTGTGCGACTTGCAGCCTTTGTTTGAACTGCAGCAGATCGTCAAATGCATCGAGTTGCTGCTATTTGATTGGCTGATTAGCAATTTGCATTAACGAGCAGTTGGATGGGTGTACCTAATAAAGTGGCCGTAGAGTGTATATGATTGTTGTGAAAGGGAGATCTCAAGTGGTGAGACTTGAACTCTATCAACCAATGAAATGTGTCCACAAACCTCTTAGAACAGAGGGGAATTACAGAAATTGTATTTATTTACAATGCCTTATGGCGACACAGTGGTGCAGTAGGTAGAGCTGTCACCTCACAGCAAGAAGGTCGCTGGTTCGAGCCTCGGCTGGGTCAGTTGGCATTTCTGTGTGGAGTTTGCATGTTCTCCCTGTTTGTGTGGGTTTCCTCCGGGTGCTCCGGTTTCCCCCACAGTCCAAAGACATGCGATACAGGTGAATTGGGTAGGCTATTTGTCCACAGTGTATGAGTGTGAATGAGTGTGTATGGATATGTCCCAGAGATGGGTTGCAGCTGGAAGGACATTCGCTGCGTAAAACATATGCTGGATAAGTTGGTGGTTCATTCCGCTGTGGTGACCCCAGATTAATAAAGGGACTAAGCCGAAAAGAAAATGAATGAATGAATGAATACAATGCCTTATGACAGATTTACAGTGTACATTTTAGGGCGTCACGGTGGCGCAGTGGGTAGCATGATCGCCTCACAGCAAGAAGGTCGCTGGTTCGAGTCTCAGCTGGATCAGTTGGCAATTCTGTGTGGAGTTCATTGCGCTGTGGCGACCCCTGATTCATAAAGGGACTAAGCCGAAAAGAAAATTAATTAATGAATTTTTAGGTCATCCTTGGCCCGCATACATTTGACTAAAAGGCATCATGCCTCTGACTAAATAACTTCACCAACAGGACTGAACAACCTTTGCACCTCAGACTAAAAGTTTTTATGTCTGGGGAAAAACAATCACTTGTCAGGTCTTATATATGTACTGTAGGCTTCTGGAGAAACAGCTTCAGACAAAAACAGCACTGTACAGAAATGCAACGTACAAAACAAATACAGCTGTGTGTTTAATTTAAAATTAAGCATTTATGAGTTTTACAAGACAATCATCATCTCAATGATATCACCTAGGGCAGGGGTTCTCAAACTCAGTCCTTGAGGCCCGGTGTCCTGCAAATTTTAGCTCCAACTTGCCTCAACACATCATCATTAGGTCTGATTGGGGTTGGAGCTAAAACACCAGACCTTCAGGACCGAGAACCACCTGACCTAGGGGGCAGTATTTAAATACAGAGTAAAAAGAAATGGTCTGGGTACTGAGCCTTGGGGTACTCTGCAATAAAATTGTTAATCTTTTTCATTTACGGACAAATTAATAACATTGAAAAATAAATGACTAAGATCCAGTAACACCAATAGGAAGATGCAAGCAGGATCGGATGATAAGAACATTTGTAACTGAAGGGTGGACAGATTTGCCTAAAACTCTTATTTGGGGAAACTATTTTGTAAACACCACTTTATTGGTACAGTAGGTACGGGGCAAAACTGCAGCACATACCTGTCTAATTTTAATTTGTTTTAATCCACAGATATTTAGATCATCTTCAATTATCCAATTACACTGTGCTGACTTTTTTCAGTTCATAAAAAGGTGGTTTAGTTTGGTCTTTCAATATATCTGTAATTTCAAATATTTGTTATTGGTATTTAGTACAAAAAATGAATCATGGTGAGTTGAGGAAAAACTTATTTTGTCCTTCAATGGGCATTCCTACAGTATACGGGTGTGATATCATGTAACATAAAAGATTCTATCAAATGTATGCGTCCATACAAAAAAGAAAAGTTTTGGGTACTTTCTATAAGATACGATTCAACAAAAAGACATCAGTGTTTTATTACTTTACTGATCATGATTTTTTTTAATTGTGCAGTAAATGTATGTCACATAATGCACAGCCATGTTTCATAAGCTTTCTATCAGATGGTTCCCTCTCAGTACAGGTTGTTAAGGACGTGGTTAGCGATGTATTTGACAGCCAGCATGGTCTCCTCACAAGTAGGCTTGATCTGGGACTCGGGCAGCAGGAAACCGTAACGGCCTTCATCACGCAGCTCGAAGGTGTAGGAGTATTTCACACCCAGATCATAAGCCCAGTCATCAGAGCCACCAGCAGCAGGGTCTGCGGTGAGATAAGGGTCCGGTTTACAAGACATCAGCAGTAACCTTCTCACTAAAGTGGATCTTGGTTTTCTTGGTCAGATGGTAGTCCTTGTAGACCATATATATATGCTAAATCTACCTGTACTGACTGATTTGATTATACATTTTCACAGTACTGCCTTACAACAATCAACAACATTCTGCCTTAAATATACTATACCTTGTTGCTGGGATGAAATTCTAAGATGTGAGATGACAAATGGAGTTAATAGAAGTGTTGAATATGTGCTTATATTTAATTTAATGCTGACTAAAGTTGGTTTCAATAAAAACAATAACACTTTACAATAAAGGATACATAGTTAATATTAGTTAATCCATTTACTAACATGAAAACAATAAAATGCAGTATACATTAATTATAATTATATTAATTATACAGCATATATTAATTATAAATCAACATTCACTAACGGATTACTTAATGCACTTTTGAGTTGACATAATTAACAATGAACAACTTAACATTAACACAGATATGTAAATAAATAATGTAATAAATTTGTTCTTCATTCTTTGTTCATATTAGTAAATGCATTAACTATGTGTCCCGTATTGTAAAATGTTACCATACGGAGCATAAAATGTGAGATTCCACTGAGGTTATAATACTAAATAGATGCATAGAGAAAAATAAGAAGGTCACTGCATGAAGTTTCCAAACTGAAATCGCATGCTGCGTCCAAATTTGCATACTATCCATCCTAAATAGTATTGGAAAATAGAATTATTATGTCCCAAACCATAGTATGTTAACAGGAGTATCTCTGCATCCCAATTCGCATACTATCCATCCTAAATAGTATTCGAAAATAGAATTAGCATGTCCCAAACTGTAGTATGTTGAAAAGAGTATGCCAAGTGTTCCCAGATGGTCTACTATTTGCGTTAGAAATTTGAAGTGTAGAACTGTCCATACTCTAACCACTGATATTACCCACAATTCATTGCGCGTTGGATGTAAATTCAATTAGAACTACAAACTCGGGCAAAAAGAGTAAACAAACTACAAACATGGCGGATGCACGAGACCAACAGTCAAGTAGAGAGGCTTCTGTAAAGTTGTTTGAATGACTATTAATTTATATCTAGCCAACTGGAAAACATTTAAATCATGTTTTCCGTGTTATACTTCATCTGCAACAACAATGTGAACTTCTATAAAGATATGTTTGGAAATTAACTTCTGAATGCATAATTACCCAAAGACCTGAGGAGATTTCTCTGAATGAAAGACCCGCCAATTAACCTGCTGCTGCATTTCAAGTAAGGTAGGTAATTAAATATGAAAGAAATGTGGATGATGTGTCGAGATGATTGACAGTTGACATAACTAAGCAAAATAACCAAAAAAGTAAATGCTTTTAGGACATAGTACAAGTATTAAAACACTTGATACTCACAGATGGTAGCAGCACCAGGGCCGCTAGTGTATTTGGTTCCATACAGGCTGCGCAGAGCTGCAATAGCTCCCTGAGACACACTCATCTAAAGGATTGAGAAAAAAACAAACAAATTAAGACTCGGGTCTTAAATCTTATTGGGTGTTGCTCAGTTATATATGAAAATATAATAGACAATATTGAAGCGAGCTTGTCTGTTTGTGAAGCGGTACCAGCTCTGAGTGGTGAGCAGCCAGGTCATATTTGTAGGAATAGGGGAAGAGGAGCAGCTGGGAATATGAGTGGACTGTCAGGTAGGCCTTGATGACAGACTTGTTGGTGCGGATGAAGTTGGCCAAATTCTTGGACTCAATCTCAGATTCTGGACTGCTTCCACAGTAGGTGTCACTGCAAGGGTTGCTGGAAGCTCCAACGGCTGGAAGGTGAATGGAATACATTAAACATATATGAATCACAAAACATGTGTATATTTGTGAGAATAGCCAAAAATACATTCATGTACCATTAAATATTAATAATATGCATGGCTAAGAACTTTGATGCATGAGATTTTTCTCATGCATCAATGGAAAAAATGTTTATTCTTTCTGTAAATTTCCCAATTCTCAGTTTCCCTTATGAATATTTTGTTGTCCAGGGTCACATATTTTATGGAATGATAGAGTAATATACAACCATACTATATGATACTGCACTTATGGAGCTTTGACAACGATTCCAAAATGACATTCAGGGCTCGACATTGCGATCAATTTGGTCGCATATGCACCCGAAGTTTTATCTATGCAACCTCAAAATATATTTGTGAGCATTTGTGCGAGTGCATAAAATTGAGGTCGTGCGACCAGTTTTCACAGCAAAATGTTCACCACATGCACGGAATTAGGAGGTATTCACGCATTAAGCATCTTTGCACCTAAAAACACCAAACGCAGCACTCAGGAATGGTTTAAAACAGTTGACATGTCAACTTGCTGCAGTAAACAAAGCTCGCAATGCTTGCCCCTCCTTCAAGCTCTTCTGATTGGCCCATTGCACTAGAACAGAACGTGAATGGATTGGTTAATATCAGCTGTCAATCACTCAGTTCCGTTGACAGAGAGCTACAGCCGCGAAAAAGTAAAGGTCTGGATTCGAGAGAATGAAAACAACACTGGCAGATTTAGTTTTAGAAACCACCTAAAGTTACTAATAATGGTACATCTGATTAGTGATCATGTAATGAATGTCAGTCCAGCATTTACACTTTTTGAAGAGTGGATAAAAGACTCCCAGGCTGCGTCCGAAACCGCCTACTATTCAGTAGGTACTGCATTTGAATTTAAACGTACTACTCGGCCGTTGGAAAAGTACGTTCTATACAGTATGAATGTGAGCAGTATGAATGGAATTCGGACGTACTACATCCGCCATTTTGTCATGGTCACGTGACCTACCTGCGTCAGTTGCGTCGCTTCACGTCCATTCATAAATTCTCTCGCGGGGCATCATGGGATAGCGCAGCGTTCATGGGATGCGCACTTCAGAATCTCGCCGGAAGTAGTAAGTCATCCGGGTACTTCTCACATACTGATTTTCGAATTCTAATAATTCGGACATACTACTCGGCTCGCATACTGATTTAAGCGTACTGTATAGTATGGAAGTATGCGGTTTCGGACGCAGCCCCAGTGTTTAAAGTCCGCTATGAAAATGACTAAAGCCATTCACCGTAAAGCCAGTGGAACGGAGTTTTCAGGTAAAAGTCTTTAACACTGATTCTACACATTTTAAACTCGAGATGTTCTACCGTTATTTAATCTTTTATTTAATTGTCACGATGCTGTCAGTCGTGCGACTGACACCGCGTTCACCATCGCTAAAGAGCATGCATTCACTGAGATGAAACTAATATTGCAGCTCATGAAAAGACCATTATTGCTATTAAGATGACGTATGCAAATAATAAGTTACATGTTATTAACATCTGTGCAATATCAGACACCACCTGTGAGAACAGCACAGTTATTATCGTTAATTCAGTTCATCTCATTCACGTCAAGCAGTGCGTGCAGGGCTGTTGAGCACATGCAGATTTTTGTTTATTTGTTAGTTGGGATTAGAGTGTTAATATATAATAGAATCTATAAATATAAAACGAGTAGTAACGGTGCTCATTATTTTTGGTGGGTGCGACTAAATTTTGTCTGGTTCGCCTACATTTTTTAAGTTAGGAGCACCCGTGCTACCAAGAAAAAAGGTTCATTTCGAGCCCTGACTTTATATGATTGGTTTTAAATAATGAATAGTAACAAACTGGTAAGGATAACCTGACTGTTAATTTAATTTAAAAAAATTTCAACAACACAAAAAGTTTTGTGGAGTCATGGCACATCTTGTGGTGTGACTGAATGGAATGCGCTGAGGTCAGAAGAGGTTTCATTTCCAATATTCTTACCACCAACTTTTTGAATGTGGCATATAACCAGCATTAATACACACACTTTTTTATTATAGATCTAGCTAGCATAGCATTGTTTTTTTTCACCTGCTATTTTATAGCTGGTTGTCAACCATTCATTCATTAATTTTCCTTCAGCTTAGTCTTTTATTTATCAGGGGTCACCTGGCATGAACCGCCAACTATTTTGCCATATGTTTTACACAGCGGATACCCTTCCAACCGCAAGCCAGCACTGGAAAACACCCATACACTCTTGCATTCACACAGACACACTCATACACTACGGCCAATTAAGTTTATCCAATTCACCTATTGACCGCTCATTTTTGCAATTGTTTTAAAACTTCCAATTCAGTCGCCTATAGGAGAAATGACTAGGAATAATGAACGGCAGAAAACGCTCAAACTACTTGCTCTACTAACATGACTATACATAAAAAGTAGAATAATATAATATGAAAATATCAGTTTGCAACATCAAGCAGCATAACGAGCTGTTTTTAACATCTAAAAATGAATGGAAGTGAACAAGACCGGAAGACTCAAGCCAAAAAGATTCAAATGGCTGCACCCACTCGTATGTGAAGAATAAGTTGAATGCGGCATGTCTTTGGATTGTTAAAGTAGTTAAGCAATGGTGTGTGGAGACTCCACCTGTTTTAGTACACAAATATGCAATCACAAAAGCTTTAATAGGAAGCATGTACTCACTGCACCATCCAGCATTGAAGTTTCTGTTGGGGTCAGTACCGATACAACTGCTGCCACTGTTCTTGGATCGAGTCTTTCTCCACATTCTGTCCTATGAGATTCAAACAAACTGTCTACTAAAAAACTGTTTGCAAAATTAAAAGTTTCCATGGATGTTAAATGTTTTCCATTAAAACATGCCAATTTATGTTCCCCACATGTTGAATATGTACTGTACATGTCCTCCCCAGAATATGTTGAATAAAACATAACACATGTTATGAACATACTCTGTTCCAGGTGTATTCATAGCCATCAATGTTGAAGACAGGCAGAACAAAGAAGTCCATTCTATCCAAAAGGTTGGTCATGTCAGGATCACTGCCATATGTGGTCACAGCCTGATCAGACGAAAAATGAAATTTAGATTTAGAGTTTTCTTGATATTAAAGAGACTGAATATTTTTTTTCTTCTTCTGTACCTCATTAACAAACCACTGGCAGAAAGCATGGGTGATCCATTCTCTGGCGTGAAAACCACAGTCCATGAAGACGGCTGGCTTATTAGACCCTGTATTCTTTCCAATCTGTACAAAGATGATAGATAGATAGATAGATAGATAGATAGATAGATAGATAGATAGATAGATAGATAGATAGATAGATAGATAGATAGATAGATAGATAGATAGATAGATAGATAGATAGATAGATAGATATTGTAGACAGACAGACAGAGATAGACAGATAGATAGAACAATAGATAGAACGATAGACAGACAGACAGACAGACAGATAAAAAGATAGATAGAATGATAGATAGATAGAACGATAGAACGATAGAACGATAGATAGATAGATAGATAGATAGATAGATAGATAGATAGATAGATAGATAGATAGATAGATAGATAGATAGATAGATAGATAGATAGATATTGTAGACAGACAGACAGAGATAGACAGATAGATAGAACAATAGATAGAACGATAGACAGACAGACAGACAGACAGACAGACAGACAGATAAAAAGATAGATAGAATGATAGATAGATAGAACGATAGAACGATAGAAAGATAGATAGATAGATAGATAGATAGATAGATAGATAGATAGATAGATAGATAGATAGATAGATAGATAGATAGATAGATAGATAGATAGATAGATATTGTAGACAGACAGACAGAGATAGACAGATAGATAGAACAATAGATAGATAGACAGACAGACAGACAGACAGACAGACAGACAGACAGACAGACAGACAGACAGACAGACAGACAGACAGACAGACAGACAGATAGATAGATAGATAGATAGATAGATAGATAGATAGATAGATAGATAGATAGATAGATAGATAGATAGATAGATAGATAGATAGATAGATAGTGTGAATCGCTTGATCTACCGTGTGCACGACGCAGAAGTATTAATTGGCCTTTACTTTCTTCATACTTCCATGATGATAAGATCTGAATACTACAACTCATCCATGAACATGATTTCTGCAGGAGTTCCGTGGGTTGTAATGAATGACAACTCATCAAAATATTCCTTCGTTTGTTGTGAATATGTGTCCTCTAGTGATAAAAATTACATAATGTGCCTTTACTTTGTAAATTAAACTTTCTTTTTTTTCTACTTTTAAAACTTTTTTACTTTTTATATTTCAGTGAAAATACACTAAAGTGTATTTATTTTACCAAAACATATGTCAGAGTAATTGGCAGTTCATTCCGCTGTAGTGACCCCTGATAAATCAGGGACTAACCTGAAGGAAAAGTGAGTGAGTGAGTATTTATTTTACACAAGAGTGTTCTGAACAGACTTTACCTTCAGAAGGTGCATGGTTCTTCCCTCATAAGTGTTGCCGATCGACTGCCTGCTGATCAGGTCAGGGTTGGCAGAGCTGATGGAGATTGCCCAGTCGTTAATCTGAAGATGAGAATAAAACAAATTAAATACGTGACAGAAAAAAAAAATTCTGGGAAGTGCACTGACAGTCATACCGTTGCCCAGCTGTGGTACTTTGTGTAGTCGTGACCCTTTGTTGGACTCTTGTTGTCCATCTGATCCTCCACGGCCTCCTGGACATTATCAATCATCACCCTGCAAAGCCAATTACTCATTGTTTTGGCGTGTGTGGATGTAATTTTGCCTTTTGAGGAAAAAACTATATATGCAAATTTATAAAAACTTTATAAATGTATAAATTTATTTACAATACTCATATTTTCTTTTCAGAATTTGCTTTTTAAGGCCTACTGTACACCAAATAGCTTGTAAGAACTACAGTATAAGCTTATTCCTGGGTTTTTGATATCACCAACACTAAAACTTTTATAAACTCTACCACTAAATTACGTGACAAAGTTCAAATATTGTGCAAATACCACCTACAGACTTCACTAATGTGCCTTGGATTATATCTAAACTTTTTTTCTATTTTTCTTATGTCACTTTGTGTCCAGTACTTACTTGACTTCCATGTCGCTCTGCTGAAGGATGGTGGAGACCATGGCGAGCTGAGCTGCAGGAACATGGATATCAACAGTCATGTCGATGCTCACAAGATCAGCACTGCGAGGCTTCCAGAAATCCAGCTGTAGAGGGTTTAATGTGCACAGTTACTGTTAGATTAGTGAATTAAATTTGTAATAAATCAACAAATAAAGCATTAGAGGATCAGAGTTGAAAGGTATAGTTCACACAAAACTGAAAAATCTGAAATCGTTTACTCTCCCTTTATTTTTTACAAACTCGTGGTAGACTTCTGTCTTTTGTTGAACACTAAAGAAGATCATTTAGTGTTCAACAGAATAAAGAAACTCATGATGGTTTGGAAGCACTTGAAAAAGAGTAAATAGTGAGTAAATTAACTTTTTTGGGGTGAACAATACCCATTTATGATTGTTTATAGTGCGACCTAGTGGCCACGGTATGACTTGCATTCATTGTTATCGTTTTAAAGACATTTTTTAAAGAGAGAAATGTACATTAAAAATTACAATTTAACATTAATATCATTTTTCATTGTCTCTCAGAGCTTTTGTACAAAATAATAATAATATATTTAAATAAACAAAGTAATATTTCCTAACTTAAATAATACTTTACACTTTACCTTGATTTTCTCGCCCAGTTCTCTGATGATTGTAACATGGTCATCATTTATGGGTTTCAGCTGGAGGACCTTATCACTATACAATTATGCAGAAAAACATCTTAGATAAGCTATTACACCTCCATATAGTGTAATATTTCTGGTTTAACACAGAAAAAAAAAATATATATATATATCGATATATTTACCCCACAAATGTGATTGGCTCACAGAGAGCCACAGCCACCAATCCCAAGAGCAAAAATAACTTCATTTTACCTGTGTAGTCCATCTCTCCACACAGTTCTCCTTTTATAAAGTAAGGCCTTCACGGGGTCCACCTCCTCCAAAAGATCTTCATAGGTTTCATTTATGATTCACCAGTTGCACATGGTGTTCAAGATATTTTTAGCTATTTGAGGCGACCGCTTCAGATGCTTTCAATCATTAACCGGCTGAAAGACTGATCCCTAAATGTTCACAAATTAAAAAAAAGTTTACACACGCGTTGAAAAACTGAGTTTTATTTAAGTGTTACAAACAATATCTCTTTTTTTTATAAGTTCAGTGTAGATGAGTACAAACAATTCAATGAAATGTACATTTAGAAAAGAGCTGTCTAAATTTCACACCATAAAAGATGTATTTATTAAACATTAAAACCTAAATCCCAAAATACAAACATTAAACAGACAATCTAAAACAGTTTTATGTTCAGTGTATAAAGTTTCAACATTTAAATCTCATAGAAGTAGTTCATATCTTACTCAAGTTCACAATCAACTGATTTTATAAAAATAATAATAATAAAAATAAAAAAACTAATTCTGGAAACAACACTAAAGAGACTCAAATCTCAAGTATTTTAGGTAAATATGTATTTTTTTTTAAGATTTATTTTTGGCCTTTTTGCTTTATTAGATAGGACAGTATTGAGACAGGAAGCGAAGTTGGTGAGAGAGAGAGGGGAGTAGGGTAGGGAAATGTCCTCGAGCAGGATTCGAACTTGGGACGCCCTGACGTGCTACTGCACCATATGTCGACACGCTAACCTCTAGGCTATTGCACCGACATAAATATGTATTTTTAACTGATTTTTAAACACCTCATGAGATTTATGCCGAGTTCAGACTGTAGGATTTTAGCCCCGATTTTTACTCGCCGACAGGTTTTGAGAAATTGCTAAAAAAAAACTCAGGCAAATCGGTGCTCGTTCACGCGAGTAACAATCACACAGTGTGAACTATCAAAGACGCCATCTGAGAGAATTGGCGATGTTATTTTCAATCTGAACACATTTTACACGGTGTGATTTGAATCGCCGACAGCTCCAGATGTTTCATCCTAATCTCACGAGAAAACGTAAGTATTTTATGTTTTGTCAGTTTGGTCGCTAATTTAGTCGTACAAAAATGTACGATTTTAAAAAGGAGGCGTGGCTCCCAACCCCACCCCTAAACTCAACTGTCATTGGGTGATGAACAAATCGTACTAAATTGTATGAATTAGATCGTACGAATTCATACGAATTAGCCACTAAATCAAAAAGTTACGAATTGCCGTGAGATAGTGTTGGATATTTAGCATGTCAAATATCTTACGGGCGTCGCCAATTCAAATCATGCCATGTGAAATGTGTTTTTATTGAAAATATCATCGGCGATTACCTACAGTTAAAAGCGCTCATTTTGTTTATTTGGACCCAAGAAATGGAGGAAAAACAAGTGGAAATTTGGCAGGAGCACTTCATGTCTCTTTGACGTGTCATCTGAGCAATACCACAACTGGGTACAATACTAAATAATAAGTATTGTAACCAAAAAAGAAAAGAATTATACACCCAGATAACTATATACATAGTTCTTGCAATATGCAATACCTCACTTACATTTTTAATGGTTTGTATATGGTAAATATAGACTATTGTGTAAATTATGAATGTAAAATGTGTGTTTTGCAATAACAAAACTAAACAAAAAACCTAACAAAAGTCAAAAACATGATGATCATCATCATAATCAGAAAAAAATTGTTGCAATAATGATTAAAATAAGACAATAGTCTTGTTCACTAAAACTGGCCAAGATAGATAGATAGATAGATAGATAGATAGATAGATAGATAGATAGATAGATAGATAGATAGATAGATAGATAGATAGATAGATAGATAGATAGATAGATAGATAGATAGATAGATAGATAGATAGATAGATAGATAGATAGATAGATAGATAGATAGATAGACAGATAGATTTCAGTGTATGCTGTCAAGTTCCAGTTTTCTTCCAATAATTTATGATAATCTGTGTTCTTAAATATGTCAGACTTCATATAACACATTGCATTCTCTGTGGTGCCACAAGGGGCGCTATTACTTGATTAAGCATAATATGTTTTCATCTTCTTCTATGGTCTGTTTTATGTTTACTTATTTTTTATATAACTACAGTAGATACAAAAACAGATTTTAATGGAAAATCTTGCCAAATAATAAAAAGTCAACATTTACAGCTAGCCCCTTATTAAGCAGAAGTGTGCTTGATTGTATTGATCGTGCACTTGCTGTACTTTTATTGTTAAGTTTAATAATAGGTGACTTTTTAAACTATGCTTATTGAGTCGATGTTTATAAAAATCTTTCAATAATCGTTGCTTTCAGCGAAACATGCATTAAGCCATTGGGGGAGGAGCTAGTGACTGACCGCAGAAAACAAGACCGTAACCAAACCACAGCTTCTGGTTGATACAGGTTTAAGGTAGGAGAGAGTTTTATTGTCTCTGAAAGTAAATGTTTATATAACGATATTATAATAATGTAATACATTTCAACTAAGAGGTAAAGTTGGCAGTGGAAATGAATGTTGTACATCATATGTATCCTATGTACATCCTACTTACATCCTATGGCCAAGGGGGAATAAATAAACTGTAAATTAAAAAGGGCCCAAAACTGAGCCTTGGGGAACACCATTGGTGATTTGTAATGTATGAACTGAGTTTGACTGTGATGTAATCCTAGACAGAAATGTTTGTTTGATTGTAAATGCTATACAGTTTTGTGTCTATTACTGTACATCCAGTTCATGACTAATATGTTCTTCTACTTCTGTAATAAGTACTTTTAACAAGTCTACTTCTTTTTTCAAAAGGGACAATGTCTGTAGATGTTGCTGATACAGTAACTTAACAATATCATATATGTTTAGCAGGCTTCTGCAATGCTTTGGCCAAGAATGTTGTATCTTGTTGTACCTCAAAATCCCCTGGAAAGTATGTATAAATATGGAAGGTATGCTTTTTTAGCTTTTAAGATGCCTTAACCATGGACGTTGAATTATTCTTAGAGCTTGTTTGATTGAGCAGTCCTGAGTTACAATGGGAGTTGACATCAATCTTTGAGTTGATGCTAAAGCGATTGCTAGCTTCTCCGGACCCACAGCTTAGCAACCTCAGTAGGTTCTTGCGAAAGTTGTGTCCAACAAATCCGTAAAGAATGGGATTTACACAACTGTTTAAATAGGAGATGCAGATGGTGAACGGCATGGCTGTGTCAATAACATCCAGCGTTTGGCAGTTTTCCACCACGCCAAGCGTGGCCAGCAGCTCCATGAAGTGGAAAGCTTGGTGAGGAGCCCAGCAAACAAAGAAAGCGAGCACGGTGGCGGCAATCATCCGTAACGTTTCATCCTCCCGGGAGCGAACGCTTTTCCTCAACAGACCCCTGGATCCCAGAAGTGCCCGACCGATGAGGCAGTAGCAGGTGATGATGATGAGGAAAGGCACAATGAAACCTAGCACACTTTTTAGCACGCTAAGAGTAACTAGAAAATGGATCTGCTTGCTGCTGTGCCACACGGCGCACAATGTCAAATTCCCAATGTCATAAACATCCCTGCTTAACGCTGTAGGCGCACTGAGGAGCAAAGCAAACAGCCATATGAGTACACATGTAAGGTTGGCGTAAAAAAGTGTGCGCTGGCGCCGGGAGCGCACCGGATGTACAATAGCAAGATATCGGTCAATGCTAAGAGCGGTGAGGAAGAATATACTAGTGTAGAGGTTAAAGATCACCAGTCCAGCACTTGCCTTGCACAGAAAGGCCCCAAAAATCCAGTGGTAACCTGTGGCTGTAAACGTGGCCCACAATGGCAGCGTGATAAGGAAGGTGAGGTCTGATATAGCTAGGTTGAGCACAAACACGTTTGCTACTGTCTTTAGCTTCATGTAGCGGAATATGACAGCCACGACCATGCTATTGCCAATGATCCCGATGACAAAATTGCATCCGTAGACTACAGGGATGAAGGTGAAGATGAAGCTGTGTCTACCAGACATACTGCAGTTCACATGGAGGTCCTCGCTCATTGCTGATGTTTGGTTCTCCATTTTTTTTTGGTCCCCAGCGGGTGTGATTACGTGACTATAAATGGGTTCCGCTATCCACAGGGTGTTTCTGCAGTAACCAACACCAGCTTTGGGATAAAGACCTCACTGGCACCTATAAAAAGAAGAACAACAAATGAATGTCAGTCGCAGTCTAGAGGAAGAGGCATCATTACCACAGATATAGGCAGTAAACACTGTCTGTGACGCATGGCCATGAAAGAGCTGCTACTACGCCCTCTCATTAAGCTCTGCGCATTAAAAGTGTCCTCAGTGATCATGCCTCTTCTGTTTATTAAGACGCCATTAAAAACAGATGCTTGTTGACTCAGCGTTTAAAATGGCTTTTACCTGGAACCACTTTAAAATGCTCTTTAAGTTAAAAGTGCACACAGTAAAACTGTACTTACTTTATTGGAGGGTTATCTATCTATCTATCTATCTATCTATCTATCTATCTATCTATCTATCTATCTATCTATCTATCTATCTATCTATCTATCTATCTGTCTGTCTGTCTGTCTGTCTGTCTGTCTGTCTGTCTGTCTGTCTGTCTGTCTGTCTGTCTGTCTGTCTATCTGTCTGTCTGTCTGTCTGTCTATCTATCGATCTATCGATCTATCTATCTATCTATCTATCTATCTATCTATCTATCTATCTATCAAAACGGTTTTATTAAAATAAGCGTGTGGTCAATTACCATCTTTAGGAATCGAAAAATACTATATTTAAATTCTAATGAGGTGTTGCAAAAAGCAAACAAACAATACTTATTGCCTATATTTAATATTGTTTATGGTTATCTTGATTTTTCCTCAAATGTTTCCCTAGCATATTCATTGGGGAGTGCTAATTTTTGCACCATTTATCTATCCACTGTGCCTATCATTTGTTTGTTAGGATTATAAAAATAAGGATTATAAGGTCTTGACAACCTCTATCCAATTTTTACAGTCACATCTTTATTTCATTTAAATTTATTTAGTCTACGTTATTTAAAAGCAAAATTGATGAATTCAGCTGTGATGTCAAATAAACTCTTAATTGATTTGAACTGATTTTGGTCCTGCAATTAGCCATTGTTGATTTGGTTGTCAGGTATGTGTACATTTCATAATGCATACGCCATGATGTCACTGTTTTCACAAAATCACATTTTTGTAATTTACACTTGAACAATAAAAGTGGAAGATTTTTAAAACGCTGCACTTTGTGGACAACCCTCGTTGCTTCTTCAGACCCCCAAAATGCTGTTGTGATATAAACGAACAGCCAAACACATACAATAATTTCAGTTTCATGTGTCTTTTTAATGTTCTCTAAACTCCTCTTTTTAACGGTTCAAAGCATAAAAGCTCAGTAAGCCAAACTGTGTTCTGTTTTCTTGTAGCACTCGTGCATACTAAATGGAAATCTAGAAATGGTAAGACTCTAGTCAGTTGTGAGATTTTGGGGCTTTTCATATAGTGTTTTGTTCAGTCGGATGAAAAGAAAACATCTAAAACACAATTTTAAGTGTTTCTCTTGTTGCACTTTTTAAATTAATAGTAAGAATTCCTTACATTTATAAAGCACTTATCTAGACACTCAAAGCGCTTTACACATTGAGGGGAATCTTCTCATCCATCACCAGTGTGCAGCATTCACCTGGATGACGCGACGGACTGCATTAGACCGCACACCACACACCAGCTGAGGCAACAGAGTGATGAAGCCAGATATAATATGGGGATGGTAAGGAGGCCACGATGGATGGACAGTGGGCAAATTTGGCCAGGATACCGGGGTTAGACCCCTACTCTTTTTCGAAGTTTCTTATAGTCAGTGAAATGTCTGTTGAAGGAGCATATCATCAGATATTAAGCAGACAGTCTATTAATACTCAAATGGACCATCAAAATAAAGTGTTACCATATTTTTAAAAGCTGTTCTTAAAGTGAGTTTTTTTCACCTGCACTGAGCCATAAATCTCCACTTCAACAACACGTGCTGTACGTAGACCAAACTCTACAGTTTTATTTATATCTATATTCTGAAGGTTTTTAGAGGGGGAGATTTATACTCTGTAAAAAATGCATCGTTCCACACAAATCCTTCATGTTGTCCCATCATAAATTGATTAAGTTAACTTAGTTGTTCTTACAAATATGAGTGGATTGAAGATAAAACAATTAAGTTGTCCCCTAAAAAAACTCAAGAATTGTGTTGAGCTCATTTTAAATCAGTAGTTTGAACACGCAGCAAAAGTACTTGTTTGAGTGTAATTATTATTCAGTAGATTCTGAATTATGGAGTCATGAAAAGAGATACTGTCCAGTTCAAGTGACCCAATTCCATTTTTTTTTCCCCTCCCATGTGGTACAGATCAGATATGGGCCACATACGTGTGTAAGCAAGAACAAAATCACATGGATTCCAATTGATTCAGATCAGATTCAAATCTTTCAGAAAGATTTTGAACATGTTGTCCAGCGTCTAGATTACTGTACTAGAAAGTATGCATATTTCTGCATATTTAATTAAAGAATGCTCACTATTACTCATACTTAACATTTTAGAAAACATTTATAGTACAATAAAAAGTTTGCAATTTGTAATTGTAATCACTAACTGGATAACTATGATGATAACTGTTCTAGGATTACTTCCAGTATATGTGCTCACGAAGGTTGTATGGTAGTAAACATGCTTTTCTAACTACGCCATTATTTAAGAAAAGAGAGAGAGCGAGAGAAAAAGAGAGCGAGATCAATCTATTCAAGTATTGCAGTGCAGTTTTGTTCCATACAAACTGTGCCGAAAAGAGCTCAGCATGAGAATTTCTAATCAGCAAACACCTAAATAAACAGGTCACCGGGGTCTGGGCTATGGAAAGTGCCTGTGAGAAAATCAAACCTGTTTGCAGTAAAAATAATAATAAAAAGCTTGCTGCTACAAGGATAGAATGAAGAAAAAAACGGACCATTTTAAAGCATTTCTTATAAATGTCCACAATTTAATTAATAAAATTCTTCATTAACAGTAATATTATAGTCTTCGCTTTGCCACAAGAGGGCGCAATATTGTGTTGTTTTACAGTCAGATGCAATTCAATCAAATTAACTTTACAAGTTTTTTTTTAAATTACATCAGTTAAACAGACTCAAAACATCAAGTTTAAATTGCCATTACTTAAAAAATTCAGTTTAAACATGCTTAATTTATAAAAATAAGTTCAAGTTACATAAAAACATATCTTGCCATTACTTTTTTAACCTTATACTTTTTTACATAGCATGCAAAATCATATTTAAAAGCTGTTTGGACAGAAGTGTATGCATAGTTTGTCACACTGCAGTGATATAAACACAAGTTTCTTTTTTTAATTTCCATATCGCATCGATTTTGAGGCCCACCGCACCGTGACATAGCATTGCGGTTTTCCCCGCCCACCGATATTGATTGATTGACAGGTGCTTATCATAATGATAATATGCGTCTCAGGATTAACACATATTATCATGTCCACAAGACAGGATTTGCAAAAAAACAGGGATTAAATATTCTGTTCCAGTTATCTGTGATCGTACTTCACTGTAAGAAGCAGTAATTTTGAGCTACACTGTGTTTTTTTATAGCATTTGGAGCTATACTTTTTGAGCTACGTAATGCATAAACGCTGCAATCACTGTTTCAATTCACCATAATCTTCCACGTGAAGCTGCTTTGACACAATCTACATTGTATAAGCGCTATACAAATAAAGATGAACTGAATTGAACAACATCTGCGTAGTGTACACAGCTATAAACAAGGATGCTTCAATCACACAACACGAATCTCAGTTTGCTGATGTTAAATCAGGTTTATAAATATACTGTATGTTTTGCTGTTGAGTATTTTGTTGTGTAAGTCCATAACCTATTGTATAACTTATTTAATATATAAATGTATGTACATATTCATATTGAATTAGTGTTATTTTGGTGTCTTTGTAGTTTTTATTGATATATTTGATTATTATTATTATTATTATTATTATTATTATTATTATTATTTGCTATTTGTAATTTATTTGTAACAGTTTTAGTGCATTAAAAGCCCCCCTGTTAATTTTTTTCCCAATTCCTGTTTAACAGAGAGAAGATTTTTCCAACACATTTCTAAACATAATACTTTTAGTAACTCATTTCTAATAACTGAATTATTTTATCTTTGCCATGATGACAGTAAATAATATTTTACTGGATAATTTTCAGGACACTTCTATACAGCTTAAAGTGACATTTAAAGGCTTAACTAGGTTAATTAGGTTAACTAGGCAGGTTAGAGTAATTAGGCAAGTTATTGTATAACGATGGTTTGTTCTGTAGACTATCGAACAAAAATATAGCTTAAAGGGGCTAATAATTTTGACCTTAAAATGTTTATTAAAAAATTAAAAACTGCTTTTATTCTAGCCAAAATAAAACAAATAAGACTTTCTCCAGAAGAAAAAAAATATTATCAGACATACTGTGAAAATGTCCTTGCTCTGTTAAACATCATTTGGGAAATATTTAAAAAAAGAAGGAAAAAAAATCAAAAGGGGGGCTAATAATTCTGACTTCAACTGTATATAACGTTCATGCATAATTCTTATTCAAAAAAATAATAAATAAAACATATTTTAAAATACTTTCCTTGAATTCAAATATTGGAAATTCTTAATTGAGAAATGTAAAAGTTTTTGTCAATTAAATTATAAAAGATGCACAACCAATTTTCATTAACAACAGAAAAAACACCAGTCATCATTCTGTCAATGTGCAAATTTTCATTTGCATACCAGTTTAGACGAGTTTCATTAATATTTTAAAAGAACGTGGATTTCACATGCAAGACATTGTAAAAGCAGGTCTTTTTCTGTTAAAGCAACAGCCGTATCAGTTGCAGATGTGGTGTTCATTGCGAGAGGAGCACAACACCGGTGCCAAGAGCAACAGGATAATGAAATCTCACTCCTGCATCTCTCCTCCTCTGGCCTGCCGCAATAAAGCAGTTCCGCACATGTCACCATTTGATTTAGTCCTGTTTTCTTTCTGCAAATGAGTGTAACAGTAGGCGGCTGTAAATTTGACTGTACAGAAACGTTATGTGCAAAACTAGCCAGCTTTTACTTGTGTGCGAGTTTCTCTGGATTCATCAGACTGACTCTCAGGATTCATTAAAGTACTAATATCGTAAACACAAACCTGGAACACTGACCTTAAACACAAAGCACCAAATTAATGACCGTTGAACTGGATAATAATTACTCGTTTGTTCCTCCCAGACAGCAATTACATTAAATAGAAACTTTAAATGGTGTTGCAATAATAGGCCCTTTTTAGTTAGCCAAATGCCATTAAAAGGCCCCTATTATGCTATTTTAAAGGTTCCTCATTTGTTTTGTTGGTCTCCTACAATAGGTTTACATCCCTCCAAGACCAAATAACACTTTAATTTTCTTATAATATCCACTGCAGCATCAGCTCTTTTTTCACAGTGCCTGAAATGGTGGGATTTAGGCAGGGTTGCCAGGTTTTCACAAACAAACTAGTGCAGTGGGTAACCAAAACTAGCCTAATGGCCAATCAAACTAGCAAATCAAACTTCAAAATATAACACTCTTGTCTGTAAGATACATATTTTACATCACTGCATGCATTGTAGTTTTTTTTTTTTTGCTGGACTATTGGGTTACAATGCAAATGAATTACACTGAAATTATATTTTTTGGTTGAATGAAAACTTTTTTTATTTGCTTATAACTAAATTTAAAGTTTATTTAGTTTAGTTTATTAATTTTGTTTATTTTTATGGGGACTGCCTTTAAGGATTTAAATAAAAACTAAAGCAAGCAGAATCACTTAAAGGGTCATAAAACACCAAAACACATTTTTTGAGATGTTGACAGTCATACAGTATATTTGTCCCACGCTGCTAAAAATAAAAAACTATTAGGACATATATTTAGCTTACAAGTAGAAATTGGTTGTTTTTGGGGGGTTTCAAGGCCCTTTAAGAAAATGCCTTATTTTTTATAAATTAATATGTAATCTTTAAGAAGAAGACCTGGTTGTTGCTAGAAGGGATACAGTTGCAGCCAGAAGTTCAATTATTTATTAAATTATCCCTTAAATGTATTTTATTAACATCTACACCAACCCTAAACCCAACCATCACAGTAATGAGTATTTTCATATTATTTATTACATTTTCCAGTAAATTGAATTTTAATAACGTCTACGTGACTAAATCTAACCATCACAGTGATGTATAAAGAGTACAGAGTATTATTTATATTATAAATAATCATATTATTTATATATTAAATTACCCCTTACATTGTATTTTATCAGGCACGTGCACACATAGGGCTCAACCTGTGCTGTGCACATGCCCTTTTTAGCCTTTAATATAAAATGACCAACCCTCACATTAATGTAAAAATATTAATTATTGTTGTAAAGTGTCACAAAGAAAAAAAATGCTTTATCCATCTAGACTTACTCTACCAAGAAAACTCCTAACCTAATCTAAAATACCCTGTGGCATGAAATAGCTTCTTCTTTTTTAACATTTCAGGTGGGTTTTATAGTGAAATGTACCTGAATGGGCTTCAACTTGCTCTGCAACATAATTTACTAAGCTGAAATGTATCATTAGCACCACCCTATGGCCAAACACAGACTGACCACTAAAAGTCATCGGCGATCCAGTTTAATTTTCTCTCACTTCAGAGAAGATCCACGTGGAAATTCACCTCATCAGCACAAGTGTGACCAGTAAAAAAACAATTATGTTCTCTGGTCTCCCGCTGGGACGCCAGAAATGGGCTTTTTACATTTTCTGTCGACTGGGCCTTTAAAGCAAACGGCTGTTTGGATTAACAGCAGATGGAAAGACACGGACATCTGTCGGACATTTTGTTTAGCTGAGCACAAACTGAAGCCCAACACGGCAGTTTAGCTTCTGTTATCGTGTTCTGAGTTCTCATCAGAAAGATGGAGCTGCCGCCATGGGAGTTGTGGACAACAAATATTAGTCAGCCTAAGTAAAACTGCAGCACAATAAAACATTGGCTTTTGTCTGAGCTTTGGAAATGTTAATGTTTTTTAACAAAGATAATTAACAGAAATATGTCGTTCTAAAATTTAGTGTGGTGGTTCTTTGCAGTATTTTAAGTGCATATGTTTGTATGGCTATTGTAAAAAAAAATAAAAGTAGCCTACAGCATAATTTTGCTTCCACATAAAACGTTAAGTACACTGAACAAATGATTCATTGGATTTACTATTTTTAAGGTATGCTAAGTGGTTCCAAACTATTTTATGGACTTAATGAATAATTTGAACATTACTAATTTAATTTAATTTGTTTGTTTAAACTCAGCCCATATTCTTTGCAACCACTTACCTGAAAAAAAATGTCTGATCAACTTTTCCCAGTGTAATTTCTAGTAAATACCATAGTGTTTTTTAACCATACTATAGTAAAGTATATTATAATGTAGGGCTATTTGTTATAGTGTTTACTATACGTTTGTATTTTAATACATTAGTTTTGAAGATTTAAAATAAGCCTGCTGTAAAATACATTGTAAGAATCTACCTGATGACAGAATAAAATGAAAAAATCCTGACTTATACTACAGCAGGATATAAATATAATAGTTTATTTGCAAAGACAGATGACTATTTTTTTTTGTCATTTCAGATATCTTGTTTTTGTGTTGTGCATTGAAGATTACGATTGCAAAACATAAAATATTATTATAATAATATATATATATATATATATATAAATAACGGGCAACGCAGTGGCGCAGTAGGTAGTGCTGTTGCCTCACAGCAAGAACGTCGCTGGGTTGCAGGTTTGAACCTCGGCTGGGCTGGGTCAGTTGGCGTTTCTGTGTGGAGTTTGCATGTTCTCCCTGCGTTTGCGTGGGTTTCCTCCGGGTGCTCCGGTTTCCCCCACAGTCCAAAGACATGCAGTACAGGTGAATTGGGTAAGCTAAATTGTCCATAGTGTATGAGTGTGAATGTGTGTGTGGAAGTTCCCAGAGATGGGTTGCGGCTGGAAGGGCATCTGCTGCGTAAAAAACGTGCTGGATAAGTTGGCGGTTCATTCCGCTGTGGCGACCCCGCAAGGGACAAAGCCGACAAGAAAATGAATGAATGAATGAATATATATATATATATATATATATATATATATATATATATATATATATATATATATATATATATATATATATATATATATATATATATTCATATTATTATATTTTAATATTATTATAATTAATTTAATAATTAATTAAATATATAACTAACTGCTGGAGTTTTTAGTAGTTTTAATCTTGTTTTGTTTTTCCTTGAGTATTGAAGAGTTCAATTGCAATAAATACATAAAAACTCTTTATATATATCCCCTTTTTTAAAATGTAAGAATGTTAAGAGCTTGACTAATCATTGTACTTTGTATTGTAATTTGCAATAGAGATGATGGATATTTTACAGGCCATACAATATGTAGAAACGCAATCAACAGATGTAGTATTGTGTTCCGAATCATTATCTGCATTAAATGGTTGAAACACAGTTGGAGATCCTGTTCAAGACAAGACTTACTATGTGTGAATTTTTACAGTATTGACAGACACGCTGGCCAAAACATCATTAAAACAAGATACACACTTAGAAATAAAGGTACAGAATCTGTCACTGGGGTGGTAACCTTTTAAAAGGTAAACTTTTCTACCATGCGGGTGAACATACCTTTAGGATACACTTTTGTACTGTTTTGGTATTGATATGCACATTTAAGTACCTGTTAGGAACAAAAAATGTACCTTTTGAAAATCTAAAAACTCCGTGACAGATGTTGTACCTTTACTTCTGAGAGTGTACTGTAAGTAGCACTGTGTATATATAAAAAAAATTATTACTGTGTTACATGTATTGCTGTACAGCACCCTAAGCAGCGTTCCATATAGATATGTATTATGCCAAAACAAATAAACTAATCTAATGAATTATGAGCGACTCCTGCTGGTGATATGTTGCCTTGACAAACTTTAATAATTAGAACACACATTAAAGAAATTACCTAATATATGATTTGTGATATATTGAATCATGTATGAGGGTTTGTGATGATGACTCGAGTTAATGACTTAATTACTGTTATATATAAATAAAATACTTCAGAAAGTGCCGTACTAGGAATAAAATTTCAAATATGGTGGTATTGTACAAACAAAAAGTAACGAGATAGCATTGGCCTACATAGTATCCTATCCTATCATAGTATACTATCCTTTAGACCAGTGTTTCTTAACCACGTTCCTGAAGGACCACCAGCTGTGCACATTTTCCAAGTCTCTTTAGCTAAACACACCTGATTCAGATCATCAGCTCATTAGCAGAGACTGAAAGACCTGTAATGGGTGTGACAGACAAAGGAGACGTACAAAACAAGCAGTGCTGGTTGTCCTCTAGGAACAGGGTTGAGAAACACTGCTTTAAATGGCATTTCTCATGTTACAAGTTGTGTTACTTCACTGCCATTCACAACTCCACATCTGTGGCTGTATAGTATTATTTACATAGAAGCATATATAAGGGTGCTGGTCATATAATTAGAATATCTTCAAAAAGTTGAGTTCACTAGGTCCATTCAAGAAGTTGTATAATGCATCCTTGCAAATGGTGGTATTTTGAACAACTCTCAAATCAGCTGTCTTCCCCATAATTGTGTAGCCTACAGAACTAGACTGAGAGCCCATTTAAAGACCTTTGCAGGTGAGTTAAAGGTGTAGTATGTAAGTTTGACACCCAGTGGTTGAACTAGGTATTGCATTCCTGGATCAAAACAAAGGTTAGCAGGTTGCTAAAAGGACCAAAAGGAGTCTGACCATCGAGCCTAAAGGCTGATTTAAATCGTGTTCTAAATAAAAGCAACGGCACATGATAGAAGGAATATTCTCCATATTAAAAGAAGGTTTTGTTCTAACCAACACCTCCAATTGATATATTAGAAATGGCTTCTATTTCTTGCTGCTGAACAACAGAAAACTGACACTGATCACCTCAGGTACACCTCATATGCTTGTTTCAGTGTTAAATGCTAACAATGCGAGTTTGAATGCAATTTTACATGACATTTATTGCCGTACTACTGAAAGCAGCAGCAGATTGTTTACCTCAGATCTTGAAAATAAAATAAACAGTTTGAAATTTACCTTAAGAACTTTAGATTCAAAACCAACACATATCAGTGATTCAGCATCTACAGTTATTTTTTAAAATATTTCCTAGATGATGTTTAACAGAGCAAGGAAATTTTCACAGTATGTCTGATAATATTTTTTCATCTGGGGAAACTTATTTGTTTTATTTTGGCTAGAATAAAAGCAGTTTTTAATTTTTAAAATCCATTTTAAGGTCAAAATTATTAGCCGCTTTAAGCTATTTTTTCTACAGAACTACAGAACAAACCATCATTATACAATAACTTGCCTAATTACCTTAACCTGCCTAGTAAACCTAATTACCCTAGTTAAGCCTTTAAATGTCACTTTAAGCTGTATAGAAGTGTCCTGAAAAATATCTAGTAAAATATTATTTACTGTCATCATGACAAAGATAAAATAAATCAGTTATTAGAAATGAGTTATTAAAACTATTATGTTTAGAAATGTGTTGAAAAAATCTTCTCTCCGTTAAACAGAAATTGGGGAAAAAATAAACAGGGGAGGAAATAATTCAGGGGGGCTAATAATTCTGACTTCAACTGTATATTTAATAATGTTCAAGAGGTTTAATATGTATTACTTAGATTATAAACCTTACCATTTCCTGAGTGAGTTCATATTCTGTGCTTCTGAATGGTATTTAAATTTCTGTCGTGTTTTGTCTGGTGCAAACAGCCAAATTGCTTATCACTGCAAATATCATCACGTAGCGTGTTGTTAGGACATGGGGTTACAATGTAATCTGCTCACCTAAAGTTTAGGTTGTAATATTTATATTATTTGCTAATTAATAACCTCATGTGGAACTCTGAATCTGCTTCTCATTTTAGAGTCTGCTACTGTCCACCGGAGGTCGCATTTCGGTCACTAGCGCATGCTTTAAGAGCCTCTCTGAATGAATGAATGAAATATACGGTTTTTCATCAGTGCAACCCAGGATGCCAGCCTGATCTCACGAGGAAACGCAAGTATTTTACGTTTTGTCAGTTTAGTGGCTAATTCGTACGAATTCGTACGAGTTCAGTCTTACGAAAATGTACGATTTTAAAAAGGAGGCGTGGCACCCAACCCCACCCCTAACCCCAACCGTCATTGGGTGATGAGCAAATCATACTAAATTGTACGAATTAGATCGTACGAATACATACGAATTAGCCACTAAATCAAAAAGTTACAAATTGCTGTGAGATTGCGTTGGGGATGCTGAAATATAATTGGGTAAACTGGCAGTGGGTGGGCTAAAAGAACCAAACCAAAGACAGCGTTCCAGCACAGAATGCCCATTTTTAAAGCAGAATATCTGACTTTAGCATTGTTTATCAGAATGTTCACTTAGCGTGTTTCTTAAATATCTTCAAACAACATATTATGGTATTGTAAAGCTTTAGAAGAGTCAAAAACGTACATACAGCACCTTTAATTAACTAGAGTGTGTCACCAGGTGTCTTCAATACTGAACCTTTTCACAATATTCTCATTTACTGAGATAATGAATTTGGGGTTTTTATTAGTTGTCATCAAAATCATCAAAATTAAAAGAAATAAACACTTGAAATATATTAGTCTTTGTGGAATGAATGTATACATTATACAAGTTTCACGTCCTGAATGGAATTAGTGAGATAAATAAGCTTTCTGGAGATATTTTAACTACATGACCAGCACCTGTAGAGGCACAGCTCAGAATGTAGTAATCTGTCCAGGTATTTTGTGCCCACTGTCTTATAAATACTGTAAATAACAGAACTGATGGGGTCACCTGAATAACAACAACTCTATACACTCCAAAACAAAATTGCTGCTTGTTCAAAATACTTATTTAAAATAAGTTGAAACAACACAATTTTTATTTTTGGGGACAACTTAATAGTTTGTTCAACTCATTTAAATTTGTAAAAACTATTAAATTAGCTTAATTTATTTGTTTAGGGACAACATGACGAAATTCTGTGGAACCCAAATGATCTTTCTTAATTCATTCATTCATTCATTTTCCTTCAGCTTAGTCCCTTCATCCATCAGGGGTCCCCAAAGCAGAATGAACAGCCAACTTATCCAGCTTATGTTTTACGCAGTGGATGCCCTTCCAGTCGCAACCCATTACTGGGAAACACCCATACGCACATTCACACACTCACTCATACACTACGGCCAATTTTGTTACCCAATTCTCCTATAGAGCATGTCTTTGGACTGTGGGGGAAACCGGAGCACCTGGAGGAAACCCATGCCAACATGAGGAGAACATGCAAACTCCACACAGAAATGCCAATTGGCACAGCCGGGACTCGAACCATGCAACATTCTTGCTGTGAGGCGACAGTGCTAACCACTGAGCAATATATTTAGTACAGTATTTGTTTATTTTAGTTAATGTTGGTTTGAGTTAACTCATGGTGCATTAACTAATGTAAACAAGCATGAATTTGGATGTTAATAATGCATTAGTAAATGTTATACTATGAATAATAAATGCTGTACAAGTAATGTTCATGATTAGTTCATGTTAATAGATGCATTAACTAATCAAACCTTATTGTAAAATGTGACTGATTATCAACTATGTTTAAACATTACATCCTATTCATAAATAAATCAGAAAAAGGTCCTACCTGATGCAGTGGAAAAGAAATCACAGAGTCTGAGCCAAACGGCATGAACCGCAGACGGGTGCCCTATTACTGAACTGCAAGAAACAAGATGAGGAACAGTCGACGTGCTTGACACTTCCACACACAAACACAATCCACCCCCCACTGATGAAAACATGCCTCATGTCTGTATTTCCACAGTATCTGCTTGTTAAGAGCACCACCCTCAACATCCACCCACTCAACCTGAACCCTCCTCCCACCCAAGGCTCAGCGGTCAGTCGTTTCCCGCCGTCCTCCCATGCAAAAGCAAAACGTGACAGCTCTAATTGGCCTCCCCCAAAGATATATTAATAGCACTATCACTATAATCTCAGACATTGGAGATGAAAAGGAAATTGGTTGTCTCCTGTTCTTCTTACATCCTTCAAGATCAAATGGTCCCACTTTATATTAAGTGGCCTTAACTAATATGTACTTACACTGAAATTAATCGTTACAATGTACTTATTGTGTAAATACATGTTTTTACATCGTACTTATGGTTGATTAAATACATGCATGTAATTGCATCTGTATTAATTACATCTTTAATTACACTGTTGACCATCTCTTACACCTTACCCCACCCTTAAACCCACCCATACGACCAAACCTCTCCCTAACCATACCCGTATCCCACCTCAAGAGAGCCAGAAGTGTTTTGCAATACATCCTAAACACAGTAAGTACATAGTATTTATTTTCTGATGCAAGTACATAGTAGTTAAGACCACTTAATATAAAGTGGGACTCCACTGAGGAAGACATAAAAATAGATGCGAGTGCAAAGTCTGGACTATGTTGCCATTACGTCATGCAGCCCTTCTGACGTACTGACTGTACAAACTGTAGAGCTTAATGCACAGACGTGACATCTGAGACGGGGAAGGATAGGAAAGGAAAACAAAGTAGGGAAGCAGAGGTTTTTGTTGAGTAGGTCAGAGCAGCTCCACATGAGGAAGAACACGGGGGACTTGTTTTTGGGAAAGCTCGATGGACTGACCCTGTGAGGTCAGGTCGGCTGAATTGTTTACGCCATTGGAGGGATGTTATGTCATGTTAGTTTTAATTCAGTTTACCTCTATTTTTATATGACTTAGGGTGCTTTTACTCCTATAGATCAGGAGTTCCTAAACATTTCACCCCACGACCCCCAAAATAACAATGCCAGTGACTCACGACCCCCATTTTTCTCGAAGGTGGTTATAAATATACAAATGTTGCACATACAACTATAGGCCTATATAAACATGAGCATATTGACAACACAAAAACGCAACAGTCTAATAACTATATATATATATATATATATTTTTTTTTTTTATATATTATATTATTATATTTATTAATTTAATTTAATATTAACCTTAGATATCTTATTTTTAATGTATTAGAGTGCCATGAACGTTGTCAGAAAATTTAAACTGGCCCAGCAAAATCTATCTGTTGTAGCTAACACTATTGCTGTGTGATTAATCTAAACACAGGGGTCGCAACCCAAAAGAAAATAATCTAAAAAACAAAACAAAAGAAGGCTGATGGATTTTTAATTGTATACTGTTGTTATTTCTTTAATGTAACTATTAATTATCTTCTGTGGGTTATGAATAAAATAGGGTAATTCTAATAATTTAATAAAATTGGGATTCAACAGGGATTCAAATTGTTACAATGTTGCTTTTTGTTCTTGGTGTGGTTTGCTTTCACGCGGCAGTTTCTAAACACACCAAAATAGTTCAAACAAGTTACGTGTGAGTAAACTCTCCTCACATTGGTCAGAGTTTGGTTTATTTTCCAGGATTCCACTCAGCTATCATGTGTCATTATTTCAACTCATGGTGATGAGAAACGAGACATTATAAGTTAAAAGGTGCACTTTCATTTTAAATGGTGACACCTACAGACATTGTCATCACCAAATATAAATATAAAAGAGGTAAGAATTTCTTCTGCCCCAATTGTCAAGGGTTGTATTATATATATATATATATATATATATATATATATATATATATATATATATATATATATATATATATATATATATATATATATATATATATATATATATATATATATATATATATATATATATACACACATACATACAGTTGAAGTTAGAATTATTAGCCCCCGTTTATTTTTTTCCCCCCAATTTCTGTTTAACGGAGATAATAACTCATCTCTAATAACTGATTAATTTTATCTTTGCCATGATGACAGTAAATAATATTTGACTAGATATTTTTCAAGACACTTCTATACAGCTTAAAATGACATTTAAAGGCTTAACTACGTAGGTTAATTAAGTTAACTAGGCAGGTTAGGGTAATTAGGCAAGTTATTGTATAACAGTAGTTTGTTCTGGAGACTATTGGAAAAAAAATAGCTTAAAGAGGCAGATCATTTTGACCTTAAAATGACTTTAAAAAAAAAAAAAAAAAAAAAATTGCTTTTATTCCTGCCGAAATAAAACAAATAAGGCTTTCTCCAGAAGAAAAAAATATTAAACGGAAATACTGTGAAGATTTCCTTGCTCTGTTAAACATAATTTGGGAAAAATTTAAAAAAGAAAAGAAATTCAAAGGGGGGCTAATAATTCTGACTTCAACTGTATATATTTATATACAGTATATATCGATTCTATATCAGAAGTCGGGTTAACCAAAAGGTCCTGCTTGTTTTTGACTTTGAGTAAAACAATTGCACATTTTTCAAAAGATCCCCTGGGGTCAGTGTGATGGAAGTTTGATGCTGTCGCGTGAGAACAGCTGGCATTTTTAGTTCTGGAAAGGCAGTTGTATTCACAGTGCCGCACCGCCATTCATTGTTTACAATGCGTGGAATGGTGCTCTGTGATTGGTTGAGCGTATTTACCACTTTCTGCAGAAAAGGGAGACTGGTGTTTGTTGCGGTTTGGAAAAATAGGGAAATCACATGGCAGATATTGTTTTTTCTGTGAAATTAATAACTGACTGTTCAATACTGACCAGATACAATATTGATTTGGGAGGCAACTCATTATTTTAGAAAATGATGTTTATCTCATTTTGGAAACTCTTCATTTAAATAAACTTTCAAGTATGTGTATGGCACCCTATTTCTGTATTTTGTGATTCACAAGTGTTTTCTGTTTATTTACAGTTGTGAATTGCATTATTGGACCTAAATCTCTGCCCTGTTGACTTTTGATGTTGAAAATTCAACTCTACAGTTTAGCAAAGTGACTTTTATTTACATTTTAGTAGTTAAATAATATATAATAATGAGTGTGACACAAGACTGACTGGATGCATTCAGTCAGCCTTGTGCCACACTCACATTTTCATTGTGGTCGGAAGTGGGACATTTCACCGCTGAAATTCTCACCCTCGAGTTGTCTGGAACACAGCTTAAAAATGAGTGATACCTGACAATTCACACTTACTGGGAATGTGCATATTTTGCCTGTATCTGTACTATACTGTATATATACTGTATATTAACGTTTACAACAATCTATAGCATGAGTTCCTGTGGTAAACACAGATATACAATTTAAGCACACAATTTGTTCATGTTTGAAAACAATATTATTTCCGTCTCTGGTTAATCTACAAAACATTATTATCATTATTAGAGTACATAAATATGATTTCTTAAGTTACAAAAGACATACAAATCTTGTTAGTATCAACCATTAAGGTCTTGAGAAAAGGCAGCTGCATATTAAAAACAACTGCATATTGAGAGACTGGTGCTTTGCAGTAAACTCAGCCAAGACAAACTCTGCTGGGATGTGAAGGTTGGTTTTATCACCTTCACAAATATTTTTACAAATCACCTCACGAGTGTAGTTAAATACAAACATATCTCTCTTGCATGTTGTTTGGTGTGGATTTGCTTGATATCTAAAACAAAAGAAAACAGGCAATGAGGTAAGTTCGTCAAACAATGAGAACAAGTTTGCTTAACACAGAGATTCGATAAGCCACTTCCTCAAATATTTGCCAACACAGGTAAATGGAATGACTACTGTTATTTTGATTTGTTTTAAATTTATAATGACTACATAGTTAGCACATTTAAATGTTTTCATTAATGGAAAGTATCATGTGCATTTGAATTGTTTAAGTGATACATGCATAACCTTTATCCCATTTGTAACATTTTTTTTTTGCAAATATGATCATTTTACAAATTTTTACAAACAGTTGAGTTTTACCATTTGTCAAAATATCCAGCTGATCATTGGGTGTGGCAGGAGCACTTTTGTGCTTAGCTTAGCATAAATCATTAGCATCTCCTTCCAAAAAAAAAAAAATAAAATCAAAGAAAAGTTTTCTTATTTAAAACGCAGCCCTATATACATTTCTGGAGATCGCAAATTATATAGTCAGAAGTACGTATGGCTTCATTTAGTTTCTTAAGCGAATGCTAAGGGGCGGTATGATGCCATTCCTTTTCGCGCTTACCAGCTGACCAATTACCTCTGTATGGACGACTTTCCCGCATTACCAGTTTGTCCAGTAGCATGTTGGCGGACTTGAGATGCAGAGAGGAGTTGACCACGATGACAGGGTTTGAGTCTGGCGAAGAACAGTTCCAGAAAGCGGGTAAGACAAAAACCTACGCCAAAAAATAAAATAAACAAGTAAATAACAGGGTGAGAATGTGGTAAAATCTGAAAACGTGGTGAAATCAGGCAATGGCTTTTCTTTTTCTGGATTGCTTTTTAAAACTGTTGGTTGGGTTAAGGGAAGTGGGTGGGCGGGTCAATCGGTGCTTTTGAAAACATTTGGTTGGGTTAAGGGAAGGAGGAGGGTGGGTCAGTCAATCAGTCAGTCAACAGCAGCCTCTGGTGGATTTACGCAAGAACAGCAGGCACTAATGGCACTCGCAAGAGAAGTTTGAGATCTGAAAAAGCATACACAGCGGCCTCTGGTGGATTCGCGAAAACAAAAACTGCAAAAAAAAAAAATAATAACGTAGCTCCTGGGACGTATTTGGCACTCTCCAGAAATGTATATAGGGGGTTTTCTGAATGAGCCTGGGTTGTCGAAATGCTAATAGTCTATTGCAGTTGGTGATTTATGCTAAGCTAGGCTAAAAGTGACCCCACCAGACCCAAAGATCAGTCAAAAAAGGTAAAACTATTTAGCTCTGAGCCTATTTTTTAAATGAAGTTTAATATTAAACTAATTTCGAGAGGAGCACATGCTCATGATTGACCCAGCTGGCCCACATTAGCTAATCATGATCCTCCAATCAAAGGATCCCAAGTCACTACAGTATATATATTAGTGCTGGGCCGTTATCGGCGTTAACGTGCTGCGTTAACGCGAGACTCTTATCGCGCGATAAAAAAAATATCGCCGTTAATCCTATTCTCAAAGTTAGGTTGGGAGCTGGGTCTATTTTACCCAAGCTGTGATAACGTTCACCTATTAGCGCGGATGGATACCTGACCGGTGAGCCGTCTGCCCTTCTGAATCAAATCAGCAGGCTGCCTGACTCTAACTGCAGGTCGGCAGTTTCATTTTAACTCACGGATATTTCATTCATTCCTTCGTGACAAAGTAGGGTATTAGACGCAAATACGGAGAGAATGTTATGGTATTTAATAACGCATGCCAAATGGTAAGAAAAAAAACTTCCGCATTTCGATATGTGCGTGTGTGTATGCGTGTGTGTGTGCAGTCCTTTACTGACAGCCGCGTGTGGATCTTGTCGGAAAATATGGCGAAAGGTCCTAAAGACCGCCGAGTTTACTTCAATAATGCCACTAATATCTGCATACTCCACGTCTTAATTCCATTTCTGTTTAGTTCAGTTATGACTTTAGATGGATTAAGGTAATAAAAAAAAAAAAAAAAAAAAAAAAAAAAAAAAAAAAAAAAAAAAAAAAAAAAAAAAAAAAAAAATCGCTGTTTGGAGCTTATGTGGGCCTACAGTTCAACATTGATGTTTAACTGAATAAACAGTAAACACAAGTACATCTTATTGAACATCATTTATTTTCATCACCAATTATCATAGTAGAACAGTTCCTCAAGCAGTTTGTGATGCATTTTTGAAACAGGAGATGAGCCCCTTGTCTAATGCACCACCTGGCTTGAGAAACCTGTTCTCAAAGACTTATTATTTGGGTAACACACATATTTTGAATGCCTTCGGCAGAATTCAAATGAGCCATTTTAATCTAGATTAATCTAGATTAAAAAAATTAATCTATGCCCACCTATAATATTTATACATATATCCTCATTTCCTTTCTACAACTATCTTCATCTGGAAGAACCCCCCCTCCTCCCCTTCTTTCACTTTTATCCACAATGTTTGGCACGGTGGCCCAGTGACTAGCACTGTTGCCTCACAGCAAGAATACCAGTGGCGACGGGTCTTCGCTGGGCCATCTGGTATTTCTGTGTGGAGTTTGCATGTTCTCCCCGTCTCCACGTGGGTTTTCACCCATCGTCCAAATATGCTCTATATTATAGATAAAATAAGTTTAAATCCTTGTTTTAAATGTCTTACTCTTAGGAAGTAGCGGGGGAGTTTTGAGATCGACCTTAGCTCAATCTCTCCTCGCCCTGCGAAAGTGGGGGGAGGGGGGTCTGGGCCCGAGGATCCCTTGAGCTCAGGGCTCTCTCTCGGGACAGCATGCCAAACAACCTATGTATAAATCATGAGCTAAGTGTGAATTCTTGAAAAAAAAAAAGAAAAACAAGTGGAGCAATCCTTTAATTTCCTGTTGATATTTACAACATTTAGTTTTTTGAGTGGCTATAAATATGGGAAACAATTATCATATGCTATCATCACTAAAAAAAGCTCTTTAGTGGCAGAAACCCTCTTGCAGTAATTCTGCGGTAGTATCTTTGGAAATCGTCCATGCTGATTTTTATGTGTCATGTTATTGACTAAGGACAGTTTTTGCTCAGTACTTTTCCAGCCACCAAGGTTCTGAAAATATTTACAGCCGCTTTCACAAAGGGCACATAAGAAGTTGTTAGCTTAGCTGCTGCTGCCTGACATTTTATCTGCAGCAGAAAGTATCTGGAATGTTTTATTGGATCGTGTAACTGTGATAAGAGATGCGTTGGCTTCGGATGGCTCATATCAAGCCAAGTGTTACGACCCATAAACCAACATGAAAGGCAATTAGAGACCAAATTCCAGGTTCACGGATCTAAAAAAAAAAAAGTGATTATATCTGTGTGGCCTTCCTAACAGTCAGCTTGGATTGAAGAACAGTGTCCTGTGAAAGATATTACAGCAAATATCCACTACTTTAATGTATTTAGTGTGCACTCCAGGGTCACAATTTCTTTGACGGTCTGTGGAATAGGCGTAAATCAGTCTGCTAGTTTATGGAAATTGCTGAAAAATAAATGTTTCTAGCATACTATAGCTTGTCAGAGACACTCTCCCAAATGTCAAAAGACATAAACTTATTATCTCAAACAGGAAATGGAGACTGGGGAAATGGTGGGAAAGACGGTAAAATAAAGGGCAAATTAACTACTACTTGATCAGATTTGAGCTCTTTTAAAATGAATCATATTCATTTGGCATGATGAATGCTGAGGTTTTATAATTCATGTATATATTTATAGACAATACATGTGGTTCACTGAGCTGGAAAATGACTGATATGGCAATTTAGAATGTAATTTCACTATGTTTAGCATTGTGTGCCATGACAAACATTACTAAATATGTGTAATTTTATGTGTTGTTGTGACAATGCTAAATCTGAGAAAATTATATATATATATTTTTTTATAATACACTATACACAGTGTGTGTGTGTGTGTTAACTAGAACTGGTGCAATGCCTTTCTAATGAACAATTTATCCACACTGGAAGCAAAAATAGCGATATGAGGTATAGTTGTATGGACTAGTCGGGCCACAATGTGGTGTCCTTTTGTCTTTGATATGTTGGAAATAACAGTTATTGTTCATTCCTTCGGCTTAAGACTGATTTATACCTCTGCGTCAGGGGCACGCATTTGGTCCGGCGCAGACGTCGCACGGTTGCATAGCCCTCGCCGTGGCTGAAGCTGATGCGCACCTCTAAAAAAAATGTAACTACACATTGCAATGACTCGTAGCGCAAGCTCTGTGATTGGTCGGCTTGGTAGTGGTAACGAGCATGGGCGGTGCTGAGAGTCGCAAGCCCGATGGAGTGAGTGTTTACAAGTGTCAAGTCCTGTGAAGAAGCTCCAGATGGAAACTTTTGTTTTGTGTTTACCTTATGATTAAATTTGTGTCATGTCCCCCGGTTGCCGCCTCTGAATGAGCGAATTTGAGCTACGTGTAGCGTTTATAAAAAACAAAACACTGCAAAGAACAAAAGAACATAAAAACCTACTGCCAGCTAGCGTTTCAGAAATGTTATTGCAGAGCAACACAAACAGCGTGCAGAAGTATAAATGCACGACTACGTGCAAAGCAGGTGCTGTGGGTCACGCCGACCACTCGACGCAGAAGTATAAATCAGCCTTTAGTCTCTTTATAACTTATCCAGAATATGTTTTACATAGCGGATGCCCTTCCAGCCGCAACCCAGTACTGGGAAACATCCATACACACTCATTTACCCACATACAGTACACTATGGCCAATTTAGTTTTATTCAATTCCCCTATAGCGCAAGTCTTTGGACTGTGGGGGAAACCGGAGCACCCGGAGGAAACCCACACCAACCCAACCCAAACACCAACTCCACACAGAAATCCCAACTGACCCAGCCAAGACTTAAACCAGCAACCTTCTTGCTGTAAGGTGACAGTGCTAACCACTGAGCAACCGTATCGCCCAAATGTATTCTAAATAAATATTTGTTGGCAGGGAAATTAAAACAAGATTTAAAAATACTTCTTTACCAATACAAGTCAATAATGTGTTCTATGCACTGATCAGCCACAACTGAAAGCTTAATATTGTGTCAGTTTACCTCATACTGGCAGAATAACATCAATATATTAGCAGAACATGTTCCTCTAGGCCATGGGTGACCAACCCTGTTCCTGGAGATCGACCTTCCAGCAGATTTCAGCTCCAACCCTTATCAAACACCTGAACCAATTAATTAGAACCTGAGGAGCACTTGATATTTACAGGCAGGTGTGTTTGAAATGGGCTGCAACTGAACTCTGCAGGAAGGTCAATCTCCAGGAATAGGGTTGAGCACCCCTGCTCTAGGCCAAGAGTGCTCAACCCTGTTCCTGTAGATCTACCTTCCTGCAGAGTTCAGCTCCAACCCTGATCAAACACACCTGAACCATTTAGTTAGAACCTGAACAGCACTCAATAATTACAGGCAGGTGTGTTTGAAATGGGCTGCAACTAAACTCTGCAGGAAGGTCGATCTCCAGGAATTGGGTTGAGCACCCCTGCTCTAGGCCAAGAGTGCTCAACCCTGTTCCTGTAGATCTACCTTACTGCAGAGTTCAGCTCCAACCCTGATCAATCACACCTGAACCATTTAGTTAGAACCTGAACAGCACTCGATAATTACAGGCAGGTGTGTTTGATATGGGTTGCAACTGAAATCTGCAGGAAGGTAGATCTCCAGGAACAGGGTTGGTTACCCCTGCTCTAGGCCAACAGTACTGCAAGGTTTACTTCTAAACCCAAATTAAACAGACCTGAACCAGCTAATCAAGGTCCAGACAAGTATGGTTGAGCTAATTTAACCAAAACTCTGTAAGACATTTGCCTTCCAGGAACAAGGTTGGACATCCCATGAATCCTGCAGGGTCGCAATCCTGCACAGTTTAGTTCCAATTAGATCAGTAGTCCTCAATTCCAGTCCTCGCGACTCCCTGCATTGCTTTTTGCATGTCTCTCTTGTTCAACACCTCTGATTTAGATAGTCAGCTTGTTATAAGAAAGTGTTATGTTCAGATCGACATGTTCCCTAAATAGTGTTCACTGCTCTGTACCCCCTGCACATGGTAAATCGGCTGGCCTGAAGACCTTGACTGGACTGTTGTTAAATTACTTTTTGTAAGAGTTGTGTAGCTAAAGTTTAGGTAAATCTTCAGTTTTTGATCCATTATATGTATAATACTATTCATAAACAAGATCTATTATGAAAAGTACTTAAAAATATTTAAGTGATTCCAAGTTCTGCAACTCACATTAAGACTGATGCTTAGATAGACTGATAATGGTGCAATGTTTGTAAGCTTCAACAATATGTCCAGTTGTGAATCCTTGTGTAGAAGTCTAACAGCACATGATGCAAACAATAATGTGTCTTCACCTTAAGAGCATATTTGGACATTAGCCAAAAGATTCCACTTCGATAACTATTTTAGTCCTATGTCCTGTTGACATACATTCACATCCATTGTCACAAATTCTTTATGTGGTTTTAGGCTTACATTTAGTTTCCCTGCTTGATGATGGTGACCTTCTACAAACAAATCCAGAGATGTACTAGAATCCAAACATTGCATTTGTGGACAACAGATATTCTTTTAAATGTATTGTTGGTTACTCTTTGGTGCCCACATTTGCAGGAATGGGGAAGGATGTTATGCCATATCCTGTTTGTAGGAGGGTCTACGAGGCCAAGTTGAGAAGAAGACAATGGGAACAATTTGTCAGGAAATCTCACAAGACCATTCATTTCAACATGTCACTCAAACAGTAAGGGTTATGCCTTTACCAAAGACTCTTTTAGCAGGCTTTAAATATTGGGAAATTTACAGAATGTGTTAACAGATGTTAAGCAGACAGTCAACTACTACTCTAAGGCCCCATCTACACAACAAATTTAAGTTATTCCAAAAATGTTTTAAATAATTTTGACCAATTGTTCTTACAAGGCTAGCTTTGTTGGTGTCTTCAAATGAAAGTTTTGGATATTGGGTTACAGAGTGGAAGAATCTCAAAATGCGGTAGTCATAATAGGCAAAAACTACTTTTACAGTACCATGAACCTAGAAGAAAGAAGAACCTCACACATAACAATCAGTAACAACAACACTGGCTCTGTCTTTGCTTACAGTGCCACATATACACTCACTGGCCACTTTATTAGGTACAACTATCCAACTGCTCGTTAATGCAAATTTCTAATCAGCCAACCACATGGCAGCTACTCAATGCATTTACACATGTAGACATGGTAAAGATGATCTGCTGAAGTTCAAACTGAGCATCAGAATAGGGAAGAAAGGTGATTTAAGTGACTTTGAACAGGGCATGTTTGTTGGTGCCAGACTGGCTGGTCTGAGTTTTTAAGAAACTGGCGGCAGTTCTGTGGGTGCAAATGCCTTGTTGATGCTAGAGATTAAAGGAGAATGGCCAGACTGGTTCAAGCTGATAGAAAGAAAACAGTAACTCAAATAAACACTAGTTACAACTGAGGTATGCAGAAGATCATCTCTGAACGCACAACACATCCAACCTTGAGGCGGATGGACTACAGCAGCAGAAGACCACACCAGGTGCCACTCCTGTCAGATTAGAACAGGAAACTGGGACTACAATTCACACAGGCTCACTAAAATTGGACAATAGAAGATTGGAGAAACGTTGCCTGGTCTGATGAGTCCTGATTTCTGCTGCCACATTCAGATAATAAGGTCAGAATTTGGAGTCAACAACATGAAAGCATGGATCCATCCTGCCTTGTATCAACGGTTCGGGCTGCTGGTGGTGGTGTAATGGTGTAGGGGATATTTTCTAGGCCCACTTTGGGCCCATTAGTACCAATTGAGCCACAGCCTACCTGAGTATTGTTGCTGACCATGTCCATCTGTTTATGACCACAGTGTACCCATCTTCTGCAGGCTACTTCCAGCAGGATAACGGGCCATGTCATAAAGCGCAAATCATCTCAGGCTAGTTTCTTGAACATGACAGCGAGTTCAATGTACTCAAATGGCCTCCACAGTCACCAAAACTCAATCCAATAAAGCACCTTTGGGATGTGGTGAAATGGTGCATCATGGATGTGCAAATCTGCAGCAACTGCGTGTTGTTATCATGTCAATATGGACCAAAATGGTTGAAGAATATTTCCAGTAGTAAGGTGTACCTAATAAAGTGGCCGGTTAGTGTATATGTAATATACACAATACACTGTGTTACAGCTGCAAAGTTACTAACTGTATAATGAACAGAATGTCTAAAGGGGGCCATAAAAATTTTATGTGATTGAAAACCCTAGCTAATTCTTCAAACTAAGGTAATGCCTCAACCACAGCTCATCCAGACACCCTTTCATTCAAGGTTAGCATGGCAGTGTAATGGCTAGAAGCTCTTAGGTGGCACATTTAATGAAAACCCAAGAAGACCATTCAAGTAAATATTTTCACCCCCCTCCCTTTTCAGACAGAACAGATCCCCAACTCAGACCTTGGCTCAGTTTCCCTAATTAACCACATAAACACACTAAGTGTCATGCCAGGACAGTGGTGGCACCAGGGGAGGACTGCTGCTCTCCTGATCAACACCCTCCCTCACACATTGCACAGAGTCACTGGAGCCCAGCAGAACTTCAGTGAGCTGAATCTGGCCCAAAGGTCAAACACCACAGGGCTTGTTTTTCTTGTTTCTCTGTGGAGTTTGTATGTTCTCCCTGTGTTTGCGTGGGTTTCCAAAGAAATGTGCTATAGTGTGTTTATATATATATGTGCTTTACTTTGGTGCAGATGCTGAATTGTATCTAATTGAACAGGAATACACAAAATTTATGCCATTTTCAGGTGCTGAGTATTATCATTGTGTCTGCTGGTGTCATGGTACACTCTCAGAAATAAAGGTACAAAAGCTGTCCCTAGGGCGGTACCTTTTCATAAGGTACACTTTTTTACCTTACAGGTGCACATTGGTACACTTTTATGGCAACACAGTGGCGCAGAGGGTAGCACTGTCGCCTCACAGTAAGAAAGTCACAGCAAGAAGGTCGCTGGTTCGAGCCCCACCGGGGTCAGTTGGCATTTCTGTGTGGAGTTTGCATGTTCTCTCCGTGTTCGTGTGGGTTTCCTCTGGGTGCTCCAGTTTCCCCCACAGTCCAAAGACATGAATTTGTCCGTAGTGTATGTGTGTATGTCCTGGTTCTCCAGGTTGGGGGTTGAGTGTTGGGTTAACGACCCACCTCATTAAAATTAGATGTTATAAAACACCAACATGGTGCGGCTAAATATCAACTACGACCCTAGGAGTAAGTAAGTAAGGGTACACTTTTGTACCTTTAAGGTACATTGCAGTACACATTTGCACTTTTTAGGTATAAATATGTACCATTAAGGAATAAATGTGGACCTGATAGGTAGAAAAACGTAGCTTTTAAAAAGATACCACCCTGCAGCAGCACAGTTGCTGGATTACTACGCCAGGATGAGAGTATAATTCCTTGCCATATTGGTCTACAAAATAGCAACTTTTCATTTTCTGTAAGTCTTATGCTGCGGTCACACCAGACGTGGAAGAAGCACACACCAGACGTGAAAGAAGCACACACCAGATGTGGAAGAAGCAGCCAGCACGACTGATTTAAATGTTAAGTCAACGCAAAGATGCGAATAGAATACCGTGATTCGCGTGAATGAAGCAGCGTGTGTTAAGCATTTTGCACAATTGATGCGTTTAACTCACCTATCGCACATTTTGCACGAATCGCTCGAGTTGGAAAATCTGAACTTCAGCAGACATTTGTGCCATGTTAACCAATCAGGAGCTTTCTCTTGTAGGGGCATGATTATGACATTATTATGTTGTTGGTGTCCTGGAGGAAAATCCTCCTGCCGACACCGAACAACAGTTCATCAAACTGGGCTTGGCTCAGACTGAAGCACCGCTGAAAGCTTTCATCATCCAGGTTTAGTTTCTGGAGGAGTTCATGAGCTCACAGAGCTGGGTGCACCTCTGAAATTATCTAGTGGACTCAGACACGGCTCCAAACAAACCTACACTGATTTTCAGTATCCCTAAAGCACATAAAACACAGCTAATCTCTCAATAAAATCCATGTTAGCCATTTAGCAACGAAGCTTGAGTCACCGGGCAGACAGAAGCCCTGCCCATCACGCGTCTATTGTGAAGTGAATTTGATGTGTGAATGAAGCGGATTTGACGTGCGAATGAAACGAGTATGTTCAGGCGTCTATTTGCCAGCGAATAGCGTGATTTATTCGCGTGTACTGTGTCTGGTGTGAACACAGCATTAGTATAAAATCTAACTACAGAAGAGTCAAGCTTTAAATACAGTAGGAAAATCATCAAAACTTATTATCATTTTTGAGAGAGATTCTAATGGATTAATCTGATTTAATAATCTATGCTAAGCTCCTCCTGACAGATTTGAAGATTGGTTGAATTTAACATGACCCGTGTTCTTTTTATAGAAAACGATTCAGAGGTGTTTTGAAGGCAGAATCTGTGGACTTTCCCTTTAAAGGTCAATTGTGTTATTCAAGCTTTCCCATTTAAATGAAACTCATGTCACCTGATTGTCTAACAGGATTTTGTGGGCGCTAAAACCCTTTCCAAACAGAGTGTTGATTCAGGAAAATTGACGGAATGTCCTCTGTATGAACACAACATGTTCTGGGAGGGATTTCAGCATTGATCACAGCATGGTTCCGGTAGTAACACTTTCAGGATCAGTCTCAGAACATGCCCTGTGTGAACAAAAACCAAAACCAGTTTGGTAAGGGGCGTGACATAATGATGGTGAATGCATCCTCACAATGGGGTACTGTATACTTAGACTGTGGTGGGGGGTGGGGGGTGGTTCCTGATCTAAACCTGATTGAAAATCAATGGAAAATCCCTGGAGTTAAAGTTATGTTTGAGAAAGTCAGAACAGCCACCAAAATGTGGAAGAGACTGAAAAAAAGCAGATCAAGATCTCAGAAGAGCAGTGTGAGAGATTCATGAAAATGTCTTGTGAAAGTGTGATGTCCTGTTAGTGACTAGTGATGTGCTGTGTCTACAGATGTCAAAGCAAAACACTTTTTGACTGCAATACACTTCAGATTTATTTTTTTTGGTGTCTTCCTTTGTGCTACAATAATTTCTGTTCTGTAATTTATGTCAAAGTGATTTTTTGCTAGCTATAATTCCTTATTTTGAATGTTGAATATTATATTATTTGTGGAAAAAAGGGTTTTTTACTAATTATTTATCTAATATTGATCTCCTGTATGTGTGTGCGTGTAAAGTGTAACATTTAATCTCCAAACAATAAACAAAGATCATATTTTAAAAATGCTTAATATTTAACTATTAATAACTAACTATTTTTTTAATAATAGCTAACTATTTTGTTTTCTAAACTATTATAACATGTGATTCCTTACATGATTTATTGACCTTATATAAACAGCTAAGGCTGCTATAACCTTCAGACTTTTGTTTGTTTGTTTGTTTGTTTGTAGTCTTCCTTCGTGCTACAATAATTTCTGTTCTCTAATTTAGGTCAAAGTGTTTGTTTTTTTTTTGTTAGCTAAAATTTCTGACATTTTTGAATGTTGAATATTATATTATTTGTGAAAAAAGGGGAGTTTACCAAATAGTTTTTTCCAAATTTTGATCCCCTGTATGTGTGTGTATACCAAGGTTATAATAGTTTTGGATTCTTCATTAATTTTAGTTTATAGACTTTTTGTTTTCAAATTCAGTTAGTTTTACTTCATTTTTAGAGGTACATTTACTAGTTTTAATATCTTGAAATTGCTTAGTTTTAGTTTAGTTTTTATTAGTTTCAGTATTTGTTTTAGTTTTTGTAAATTAGTATATTTGTTAGGTGCAAGATTCAAAATCATCAGAATAAATATTGTATAATAAAAACTCAACCAAAGATCGGCTAAATTTTTTTACAAGAACACTACCATCTACCATCCTCAAATTCAAATACAACGGCCCACAAGACAACAGCCTTAAGTAAAATATGTGTGCAAGGCTGCTTCTGAGGTTAGATACACATTGGAAAGTTCTGATCTTTAACGCAAACCAGATCTTTCGTGACAATCTTCCCAAGTTTGGACTCAACATATCAAAAATATGTAGTCAGTAATCATAATTTAAGTCAGTTTAAACATCATCATGATCTGAAAGTTTCTTACAATTATGTTTTGCAACCCAACTGAAGTATTCGCTTATTTAAATTCCACTACAACTTTCTGTTATGAAATAAACTTATGTTTCGCCACATCCTCTCATTTAAGCCCTCGATTTACTCGTGTTGCAGTTGTTCAAGTTTAGTTTAGTTACAGCAGGCTGTCATGTTCTGTTTGTGTTCGATTCACTGAATCACACAGGTGCATTATTACAGTATATGTTCACCACTTCTCAAAACTGATCTCAGTGTACTGTTCTAATAACTGAAAAACGCAGTATATATTGGTTTATTTCGAGTCGGAGAAATGTTATCAGGCATGTAAAAGTAAAAAGTAAGTGGTTTGTGGATAAGTGCTTAACGTTACTGAAAACGTGAATCATTTCAAATGATTCAGTTTGATTTGGTGAACTAGTTCAACCAGTCCACTTAGAAGATCCGGTTAAAAAGGAAGATTCGTTCACTATCGCGATCACTAATACCGAAATAAAACCCATTATTGGGCACAACTGTGTAAGATTAATACTCTTAAGTGTCTGCCCGGGTCGTATTTAATGTTGTCACCGTGCTGCTGTCATGTTGTTTTTGTCGCGGGAGCAACAGCGAGGACTGACTGGAGGAGGCTGGCTTGATCTGGCCAATGGCATCAGGATTACAAACTCTGAGGTGCCGTACGGCTCAAACACCTGGCAACACGAAATAGATGCAGCATGTATTAAATGCATTTACAAAGACGAAAACGAAGGATGTTTTTGCTATAATTTGTGTTTGTTTCAGTTAGTTTCAACTCTTGTTTTTATTTTTATTTCAGTTAACAAAAATGTTTTTTCAATTCTAGTTTTGTTTTGTTTGTTTGCTCATTTTTGCTAACTATAATAACTTGTTTTTATATCCAGGAGGGGACTTAAACCAGAATGCACACAGACTCATGGGGACTTGTGTCATCATGGGGACAAAAATTGAATTCTCCATTGGTAAACATGCATATAAATCACTAAATCACACAGAATGAAGTATTTTGAAAATGTAAAAGTGCAGATTGTTTCCAGTGAGAGTTGGGGTTAGGGGATGGAATATATCATAAAGTACAGTAGAAACATCATTAGGTCTCTGAAAGTCCCCACCGTGATATAGGAACAAATCTGTTTTTATTTTTGTTTTCCACCAGTCTGTAAAGAACACAATTTACTTTAGTTTCAAACAGCCCTGGAAATATCGTGGTGAACAAATCGGCAGATAAATGTGTGCTCTTTATATTAAATCAGAAACACTATGCCTGCAGAGATGGCTGCAGGTCCAGCATACACGGCTATCAGTAAAGAACAAACCATGTGGAAATCGAATTACTTTCCACGACTGCATGCTGAACGCTTTACCAACACCAGCTCTCTCCTCTCTCTACCAGCGAGCCCTAACAATATTTACAGAACATATTCATTCATCATAAACCTGAAGGTTGGACCCTTGTGTGTTTTGCTGATCTTCTCCTCTAGAAACGTGACAATGAGTGCAACAGTGGTAAACAAAACTTCAAAAAGACCAGAGAACGCTCTTTTGGTTCCACGTCCTCTCAGTTGTCAACAAATCAGAAATAAAATGGAGTGCTGATGGAAACTACAGTTGTGATCTATTTGGCTTGAAGTGGACTCGAGACACAGACCCTAACTGACTTAACACCACCTCAACCAGAAGATTGTGATTACATTTATTTATTTATTAAGAAATCTTACTAGTGTATTTACTTTCCTAATGAATTTTTAATTCATTTATTTTGCGCCTCATGTCATTTATCTTATCATTTAGATTGATCTATAAGTAATTTAAATACACAATTAAAATCTAAAGTTGTCAACACATATTTGTTTATTGAAGTATAGTAAACTACTATTGATCAACATAGGCTCATTCAGAAAACGTAGCCCCATATACATTTCTGCAGATCACAAATTATGTAGCCAGAATGGACGGCTTTTTCCGCTGTTACCACTTTGTCCAGTAAGCTCGCCATGTACGTTGGCGGACTTGAGACGCAGAGAGGAGTTGACCACGACGACGGGGTTCGAGTCCGACGAAGAACGATTCCAGAAAGCGGGTAAACAAGTAAATAACAGGGTGAGAATGTGGTAAACATCAGGCGAAGGCTTTTCTTTTTCTGCATTGCTTTTGAAAACTGGTCGGTTGGGTTTAGGGATCTGGGTGGGCGGGTCAGTCTGTGCTTTTGAAAACACTATTGTTTGGGTTTAGGGAAGGAGGAGGGTGGGTCTGTCAATCAGTCAGTCAGTCGACAGTCAGTTGGTGGATTTATGCGAGAAGAGCACGCGCGAATGGCACTCGAGAGAGAAATTTAAGATCTGAAAAAGTGTACACAGCGGCCTCTGGTGGAAAAACTGCAAAAAAAATGTAGCTCCTGGGACGTATTCGGTGCTCTCCAGAAATGTATATAGTGGTACGTTTTCAGAATGAGCCTGAGTTGTTATTGATCTTATATAGCTAATGTGGTTTCAGGGTTATAAATAATGTGGCGCTTTGGCTAAATTTAGTACATCGTCGGTAATAATTTAAGAGCTGGAAAAGTTAGAAAAAGGTTGGAAGGTTTTATGATTTCTAATCACACCATTTAATGTGCTGATAGATGACGTTTTTGATTAAAGAGCAATAATATGTGTACATCATGTAATATTGTCAACATACTGTAGGCTCATTCTGAAAACGTAGCCCTATATACATTTTTGGAGATCGCGAATTATGTAGCCAGAAGTACGTATGGCTGCATTTTATCTTTAAAACGAACGCTAAGGGGCGATATGACACCATTCCTTTTCGCGCTAGCAGCTGACCGCTTACCTTCGTATAGACGGCTTTTCCACTGTTACCAGTTTGTCTAGTTAGTTCCCCATGTACGTCAGCGGACTTGAGATGCAGAGAGGAGTTGACCACAAGTTCGAGTCCCCCGAAGAATAGTTACAGAAAGCGAGTAAAACAAAAACAGAAGCCAAAAAATAAAATAAAAAAGTAAATAACAGAGTGAGAATGTGGTAAAATCTGAAAACGTGGTGAAATCAGGCAAGGTGTTTTATTTTTCTGGATTGCTTTTTAAAACTGTCGGTTGGGTTTAGGGAAGTGGGTGTGCGCTGGTTAATCAGTGCTTTTGAAAACACTATTGGTTGGGTTTAGGGAAGGAGGAGGGTGGGTTTGTCGATCAGTCAGTCAGTTAGTCAGTCATTCGACAGCGGCCTCTGGTGGATTTACGTGACAACAGCAGGGGCTAATAGCACTCGAGAGAGATATATGAGATCTCAAAAGACATACACACAGTGACCTCTGGTGCATTCGTGAAAACAAAAACTAAAAAAGGGGACGTATTTGCTGCTCTCCAGAAATGTATATAGTGGTACATTTTCAGAAGGAGCCTGGGTTGAATATTGTTTAACTCTGCCTTAATTAATGATTTCGTTGAGCTCCAAAATATGAAATCTGTGGTCATATAGCGATTCTGGGTATGCTTTGATCATTACATTGGAATTTTCGGGTCATTAGTGTTCTCTTTATAATTTAAAAAACCACAAAAGACAACTTTCAAAGATTATAAGGTATACTTTTCAACAATATATCTTCATTTGAGTCATGCTGTGTAACATTTCCTGGAGAAACTGGTTTCTTTCATAATCATTTTCCCACAGACCAGCCAGCCTATATCCGAGGATGGATGTCATGGCCAGAAGGTTTCTTTGGTAGTTTACTTAACTATAGATTTTATGAATGGTGCTCATGTGAAGACACTTGGGCTTCTCTTGTTCTCAGGGTCTTCCTGGCAGTTGAACCCAGTGATGTGAACCAGAAATGTTTATTTTAAATCTGTTTCACTAACGCATCATGGTAAACATTTACTGTAAATTGCACAATGGTTGTACTTAATATAGTTTTTTGAAAAAAGACTGCAGAGGGATGAAATAAGCAAACAAGAACTTATAGAGAGAACCTTTCTTAGGTTGTTGTTATCAAGAAATGAGGATATTAATTACTATATAATTGGATTGAAAATTGTAGTTGAATGTACAAGTTGTAGTTGAAACTTGATTATATTTGTTGTCTTGGCTTTGTCTCGTTACATTTTGTTAGTGCAGTTATTATTGGGCAACACTTTAATTTAGGTCACAATTCACGATCTTAACAAACCATTAACTAACACTACTAGTGTAATAAACTACTAATTAACTGTTTATTAATAGATTTTCTGAGTCTATAAAAAACCTCTGTATATAATTTCAGCTCACTGAACAAGAAAACAAAAGAGAGAGAGAGAGATACAGCAGCCTGCTAAGTCTAAAGATGCACATGCATTTATCATGAGGGCTTTTATTTCAGCTGAACAATTTTCTAGTGGGAAATGTGAATACTGGGATTTATTTACTGACATATCGTATACAGTGGAATATACAACCGTAATGATTCAAGTACTGAACCGTATGGGACTGTGTAAAAAAAAAAAAAACACCACTGAGAGAAATTTGTGTCTGGCAGCAAGATAAGATTTAAATGAGAGTGCATTACCACTCACAAACACATCCACGCTGAGTTTATCTCCGAGCCAGTAAGGTCTGATGTATCAGTTACTGAACTCAAACAAGAGCACTGCTGGCTATGAGAGAAACCTGATAAATAACCTTTAATAGTCTTGCTTCTGGGACAAGCAGTTTAAAAAAAGTGAAAGATATAGGGTGATATAAGCTGCATTGCAAACAGATTTTTTCTCTCTCCACTGGATGAAAAAGTGAAAAACCACTACCAATTGTTAAACAATGGGCTCTATTTTAACAATCTAGGCGCAAAGTCTAAAGCGCGTGGCACAAAAGCATTAAGGGTGTGTCCGAATCCACTTTTGCTATTTTAAGGACAGAAAAATACGGTCTGTGCCCCGGCACATGGTCTAACAGGGTTGTGCTCATTCTCTTGAGTTATGGGTGTGTTTTGAGAATAACGTGCATTAAACCAATCAGAGTATCGTCTCCCATCCCCTTTAAGAGTCAGTTGCATTGCGCCGTGGCACATTTGCTATTGACATGGCGGACTTTGTAAGAAGAAAAACTGAACGCTTTACTAGTGAGAAAACAGTTAAACAGAGCATCTGCAGCGCGAGGATAAAGAACGAGCCTCCTTAATTCAGCCTCTTTACTTTACTTTTACCCTTTACTTTACTCCTTTACTTTCATGGATAAAGAAAAAGTGTTGTACGCACTCCACTGAAGACATCCATTAGCCTACATATTTAATTTCATATTTAAGCTCAAAGATTTGTTTCAAAACCATTTCTAAATTCAGTTCTAATTTCCAGCAAATGAATACCTGGAAATATATCCAAACACATGTCCTATACTTATGCCCCATATAGTGATGCATATATTTCCAAAACCCGACATGTGGACTAATCTAAATTAGTTTTTATTAAAACAAATATGAATATGCATATAATAAATAATACTACTACTACTAATAATAACATTATACAAATGCAAATTGAATGAATAAACTGAAAAAAGCAGACAGTGAAAAACTGGAGGCAGTGGCTTTTATATTTATGTAGAAAACAATAATTTTTGTAATATTTTAATCCTTTAATTTTTTTCATATGTAAAGATAGTTGTGTATTGCTGTACATCCTGTGTGTATTAAGCAATGTGTAAGAATTTGAACCTGCATAGGCGCATAACTAACGCATTCTGAATTGGACTTTAGACCAGCTTTTAGATGGTCAATGGCGGGGTCTATTTCAATTCCTCAAAACAGCAATGCACCAACAATGCACTTTAACACACCTCCCTTTTATACCAGCACACACAGTCCACAAAGTGGCTCAAATGGATTAACTATTTAAACATCGTGGCGCAAAACATGAAAATTAGGGTTGTGCTGGTCTGAAAATAGCAACAAATCGCGGCAAACACGTCTTGCGTCTTATTGCGCCGGGTGTATAATAGGGCCCAATGTCTCTTTTTACTGAGAAAGACATAATCATTACTGGCTCAATAGGACCGCTTGGAACAACAAAGAATATATTTAAAATATTCATATTAATATTAATAATTATTATTTTTTATTTTTTTTAAATCTAGTGAATGTACAAATGCACCAAATAATGCAAAATAAAAATTGCTTGCCTTAATTACAGATGGTTTTTATAGTTAAAACTGTAGTCTTAAAACTGTCTGTATACAGTCTGTATAAAATATTTAAAATGTAAAATTTATAAATATTGCATCACTTATATAGTTTAATAATAACAGGAATAATGTCACAAACAAATAAATAAATAAGACTACATTTAAATCTAGATTTTATTGCATTTTCCTTTTTTTTTTATTTTAATAGCTAATAATATAATATAATATAACATAATATAATATAAAATAATATAATTTAATATAATATAAAATAATATAATATAATATAATATAACATAATATAATATAATATAAAATAATATAATTTAATATAATATAAAATAATATAATATAATATAATATAAAATAATATAATATAATATAAAATAATATAAAATAATATAATATAATATAAAATAATATAATATAATATAATATAATATAATATAATATAATATAATATAATATAATATAATTACTTGCATTGTGAAATACGATTTATGTCATTCATCTCACCTTAGCTCCTGCCCCCAAATAATCAAATAATAACTAAAAAAGACAATTGAGAGCAATAATACACATTTTCTTAACTGTTAATATGATATTTGACCACATGATATTAGACTTTTTTTTTAGGCTTATAAACTATATATTATATCACTCTGCCATTATTAATCTGCCATTTTAAGTTATTGTCCTGTTTCAAATCAGTATTTATATCATCATATTTAAATCAAGTATTAAATCAAAGTCATAATTTTGGTATTGTGACTATGACAAACCAAGCAGCATCTGCGAAGCATTGCATGATAAATAAATATGTAAAACCGCATTCTAACATATTAAATATTTCTGAAGCCACTGTATAATGCAGAGATATCCACAAATGTGCTATAATATGCAGATAACAGTCGACAATACGAATGGGGATAGTGGTTTTTCCATCTTCTCCCCCAGTGATCAGATCAGAGAGGATGTTTATGAGTTGTACTCTCGCCTCTTGGTCTCCAGTGATGCAATTTCTACAAACTCCCTTCCAGCAAAGTCAAGATAAACAAACACCAACAATACAAACAGTCTGATGACTTATTGTACCAGTACAGAGCCCTTTCACTGACCTTACATAGCACAGGACTTAGCCTGAAGATCTTTGCCAGTCTTAAAAATGCACGAGGAAATTAGATTTTGCTAGCTAGCTAGCATGGCATCTGCGGACATTTTATTTAGCTTTTTCTGCTCAGAATTACAGAATATATGTGGAATGATTTTGAGTATGCCGTAACTAAAAACTTAAACACAAGCCCATTGAGAAAAGCGCCCAGGGCTACATTTTTGAAAACCAAGAAATATGTGCTCGAGAGTACATAATGGCTGCAACAAACGCTATGGGGGTACAGCTGACTACTTTAATCCTTGTGGACAGCTTTTCCAGTGTGACTTATTTGCTCAGTAGCTCACCAGGAACGACACCAGACTTGGGAGCTGGAGCAAAGCGACTGGGGTTTAACTCTGGCGAAGGATGGTTCCAGTAACAAAGTAAAACAAAATGCTAAAAGAGCAGCATGAAAATAAAAGCATGCGGCCACGATGGCTTTTCTCTTCTAGCTGGCTTTTGAAAACACTATCGGTTGGGTTTATGGAAGGGGGCGGGTGGGTCGGTCAATATAAAGCTGATATATTTTGCACGACGACAAGTCGACGACAAGCCGGCTTCTCTCAAAGACACACATGAGACGGACGTTGAGCATTAATAGTACCTTATAATAAAGTGTGGCCAGGATCTATAAATCTCACTTTGAAATTATATGGTTCAACAACACTCGCAGAAAATAAGGTACAAAAGCCGTCATTGGGGTGGTACCTTCTCAAAAGTTCACATTTGTACCTAAAAGGCCCATTTTGTTACCTCAGTAGTACCACGCAAGCAGTACCTAAACAAATTCAGTATATTTTCAGTACAAATTGTTTTTACACTTTTATACTTTTTAGGTACTAATATGTACCTTTAAGGCAGCAATATGGATCCTTTGAAAATATACAACCCCAGTGATGGATTTCTGAAGGTATAACGATTCAATTGAACATTCATAGAGTTGTTTACTTCATTCTTAAATGAATCAGCACAGCTGTTTAAACCAATCAAATGAACAAACGACTTTAAGACATTTAAAGCCACCGACTGGCAGATGTAGTTTCTTATTCAGAGCAATATTTCATTAAACAACAAGTTTACATCATCATCATCATCATCATAATAATAATAATAAAAATAATAAATGTTAGTATATAGAAGAATAGTTAATCCCAAAAATATTAGAAATCTGTCATAATTTACTCATCCTCATGTTCCTTCCAATCGGTATGACTTTCTTTTATGGAACATAACAAAAGCAATATTGAAACATTATTGCAATATTGTTTCTGTTACTTTTAACTTGATAAAGTTAGACTATTTATGGCTTTAAATTTTCTAATAAGGTTAATTGATCAACCAAATTAAAGTTAAGATTGTTCTTTGTTTCCTCTATCATGATGTACATCCAATTGAAATGGTCCTGAGGTGAGAAATAAAATGTAGGGCAGTGCATTATTTTGTTCTTTGGGAAGCGACTGGATTGTTGGAAGACGGGCATTGCTATCAAAACGAAAAAAGATTGACAAATGGCAGAAGGCAGAGCAAAAAGGAGACACGCCCTGATAGCCCCGCCCAAAAGGACTGTAGCCACTCCCCAAAGGAATCCATGTGACCAGAACAATGAAGTGCACAGACTCAATAGGTGCGTCCCAAATCGCATACTTATGCACTATTGTATGTGTACTACGCCATTTTGAAGTATAAATAGTGTAAGTAGTGTGTTCACACTGAAAACTCAAAAAATAATAAGTGCACTTTAATTACCCGGATGATGCACTCATTCCACCGGTAAAATGAAGTGTGGAATGATGGACACTTCACGCACTCAACGATCGCTGCTTTGCTCACGTAGCGGAAGGGGCGGAGTTATCGGACGCACATGTTGGATAACTTTATTTATTTTGGATTGTGAAAGCAAAATACTCCTACGAGAGTGATTATAGCGCCTCCCGATGGTGAATGCGGTTATACTCATGGCAGGTATTTTCTGGTACTTTGATCATTTATTGCACTAATTTGGCAACCGTCAAACATCATCAGGGAAACGGTTTGAATTTCCGCTTTTTAAAAAAAAAAAACATCAGTGTTCCATTTGGGACGACGCTACATTCATATACTATGCTGTTGAGTGTGTAAGTGCATAAGTACATAGTGCATACTGTAAGTGCATAGTGTGCCATTTGGGACACAGCTAATGTTTATAACCATAGATATATACATTAGATGTCGCCTACCCTGCTGTTGTCTATTAAAACGAATGCGTCAATAGAGCCGCCATTTTAGTACAGGGTAGCGCTCCTTTGAAATGAATGCGGGACCAAGGTGAAGTAGAGGACTGTGGCCATCCAAAGCCAGAGAAATGCACATATACTCAAATATCTATGATCAGGAGTTTTCCCCGGTGGTCAGTATGCAAATATTTTTTTTTTAAATTACGAAATATTATAATTTTACATCACTTTTCTATATTGATGGATGTGACCGCACAGGCATTGCCGACAAAGAGTGTGTGTTTGTGTGCATGGAAATGCATTATCCTCCTTCCCTGTTTAATTTGATCTAATTCATGTCCTGAAACACACCCCCTCTCCTGCTTTCACGTCTCATTCTGACGGAGGGAGCGATTCGTTTGTAAATGAATCTACGTTATGAACGACGTTCACTTAGCCGACAATAATGCAAGTTTCTGGCAGCACAGCATCTTGTTGTCGTATTTCATAGCATTGTTTGCTTATTTTATTCAACAAAACTAGCATAAGCTTAGAATTTAGTGCGAGTTGGTGCTACTTTGCCTTATGGTCAGTGCAGTAAGAGACTGTATTATCATCAATAATGTTACTTGTTAAGCACAAAAGTTCATAACATACAAAAACATAAAAAACTAAATCTTACCTATGAAATGTTCTGCCTTTGGGCTTTGTTTTCTTTGTTTGCTAGTTACTACAACCGTACACAGCGCTAAAGTCCAGCATCTTTACATTGGCGCACTGTCTTGTCTAGTGCGGTTGAATGACAGTTGTCCTAGGAGCACTGTACCAATGTGGCGGCGCTATTGACGCATGCTCAGGGTCCCTATGTGATATCTAGTGTATATATCTACGGTTTATAACAAGCACTACTATATCAAAATAAGAGCACATTTTGATTCCATTCCAACTTTAAATCAGCAATTAAATTGTGCTAACTTAATCATGATTAAAAATTAAAAATACAAATAATTACTTGACTGACATTTATTTATTTAGATCAAGAATCATTTGATAACATATTAAAACTCCATTTAAGGACCACATTGCAACAACAATATACTTAATATTAGTCATTTCAAATCTTTTTATTGTAAAACTATTCTTCAGACTGACAGGTTTTACTCATTTGTCAACAAAAAGTTAATAAAACATAACTTAACGTATGCTTTAGTCCTCTTTCATCATCTGGTCTGACATCTCTGGTCTAGAATAACGACTGCTGCCATCTAGTGGCTGCACTTTGCTGTAAGGATTTGGGTTCTTATTAAAGCCAATGTAAAACACCTTCATGACGTAAAGTATAAGTCAGCCACAGTTTTTGTAGATTCCTTCAAACTGTGACTGATCTATACTGTACATCATGAAGGCTGAGTGTTGCTGTGTTGTTGCTAAGATGTAAGAGGGGTCTTTATCACACGTGTGTCACATTAGAGTGCTTGTTTACTTAGGGTTCTGGTCTGAAAGTGCTGGTATGATTTACTTACCGGCCACTTTATTAGGTACACTTTACTACCAGCTTGCTATAGTAGCCCTTTATTCCTTATAAAATAACTACAGTATTAAAACAGCAAGCTGAAGTAAAACTGGAGTATAGAAAAGGATGACTGTAGTAAAATGAAGTATAGCTGCAAAATTGAATATAATAATGTTTAAACTGTTCAAATACATGTTCAATAGCAGTAAAATCTTAAAGTGGGGACAGTTGCAACACCTTTACACATTTCCTTCAATTTCTCAGAGAATGTTTTGTGGAAACCCAAAATATGAATATATGAAACCCACATCAATATTTTTTTTTATTTGTAAACAGTTTTATTAATATTGTTAGAATCTATTAATGCTCTGTACGCCATAGTCTATGTTTTTTGTTTTGTTTTTTTTGGTAAATTGTATATAAATTCAGTTTAAGGTATTACTCAAATCTGTGGCAACTAAATACAGGCAGAGTTGAACACTCAGGGTTGAAACACATCAAGATAAAGTATGAACAAAAGAAATATCCAGTGTTGGGCAAGCTACTTGAAAATTGCAGTGAACTAAGCTATCTACTCTACTTAAATGTAGCTTAACTACACTAAAAGCTTCCCTCTGGGAAATGTAGCAAGCTAAGCTAAAAGCTACTTGGCAAAAGTAGCTTAGCTACATCTAAGCTATTCTTGCAATTTTCATTTTTAAATCAAAGCAACTAAAATTCAAGTCAATCACGTCTTAGTGATCAATAAAACTGTCAATGAAACATATGAGACATAATGGTTCAGTTCAGTTATTTACTGCAATTAACATGCTGTACTAAACAGAAACACATTATAGCATATAAAAGCAAAAACAAAAAGTCTAATAAAACGAGGTGTTACACAATTAAAATACTATAGTAATTTATATTAAAGGGAAATATCTAAGAATAAGCATTACTAAAGTATTTTTGAGCATCAGATTTAACATTATTGCATCTTAACATGTACTTCTCAAGGAATAGTCACAAGGAATACCGTTTCAGAAATAACTCCTCTCCCTCAGTCATCTTTCCATCAAGCAAATTTCTCATGTTAGCCTAATTGGTTGGAGACGTCACAGACCAGAGCGAGAGGTGGCAGTAATGCACCCAAAAGTTTGTTGTCGTCCACCATAAAACTGGAAGAAGAAAACATCATTTACTTTCATCAGCTGGACACCGGCCTCACAGCTTTGTGAATGTCGGTGTCATCACTTATTGATCTGCGGTCAGTAAATCTAGCTTGTGTGGATGCTACTGCGCTACTTGACTAATAAAATAGCTTTGCTACTGAAAAGCTATTTGATTTAGAAAGTAGAGACACTACCACCACGCTACTGAGAAACGTAGTTAAGTTAGTAGCGACTACTTGTAGCAACGCTACTGCCCAACACTGGAAATAACGTTGTGTACCTTGGCTACTACTATCATTGGCAAGTGAACAGAATACTTCCTCAAACATACATTAACACTCTCTCTCTCTCTCTCGCTCTCTCTCTCTGTGTATGTGTATGTGCGTACGTGTTTGTGTGTGTGCTCTCATCACGGAGTTGGCCTTGGGCGAAGCAAGTGCTCCATCCCAGACAGTTTGCATTTCTAATGCTTGACTGAAATGGTGGCCCAGCGGTAACACGCAGCACTTTAATTCTTTATTTATTTAGTTTCGTGCTGCATCTGATCTCCTGTTCTAGAATTAATTACTTAATTAGCATAGTGAATTAGCGAACGATTATGATGCATGGAAAAGTTCCAGCAACACCCGGCACAGTTTGGGCATGTGCACCCAAACACCCAAAGCTCACACACTATTTCTCTCTCTCTCTCTCTCTCTCAAACACACACACACACTAGATGGGTGGCTTGCAGGCGTGTTGCTAGTAATTTAGAGGGACTGTAATAAAATGGAACATTTTAACAAACAGCCGCTCCAAAGTGCATGTGATATTGTGCCCTCTGTGCGAGATCTAATAAAATCTTAGTGCTAATTTATTAGCCAAGTTGTACAGTGCAAATGAATTAATTCTTCACCCCAGTACCACCAGCCACCCCATCGGCCTATTATTTGCCTTACTCCGGCAAGAGTTAAGTATTGAATAAAACCAGACTAATCTCACGAGGAAACGCAAGTATTTTACGTTTTGTCAGTTTAGTGGCTAATTCGTACGAAAATGTACGATTTTTAAAAAGGAGGCGTGGCACCTAACCCCACCCCTAACCCCAACCGGCATTGGGTGATAAGCAAATCGTACTAATTTGTACGAATTAGATCGTACGAATTTATACGAATTAGCCACTAAATCAAAAAGTTACGAATTGCCGTGAGATTGCGTTGAATAAAACATATTTGATGAACTGCTTTTGTATAAACTGCTTTCGTATATTTGATAAAATGTTTTTGTTTTTAAAAAAAATTATTTTAAAATAATTACATTTTAAAAATTGCCAAAATATAAAACCGGCAGCACAGTGGCTCAGTGGTTAACACTGTCGCCTCACAGCAAAAAGGTTGCTTGTTCGAGTCCCGGCTGGTCCAGTTGGCATTTCTGTGTGGAGTTTGCATGTTCTCCCTGTGTTGGCATGAGTTTTGTCCGGGTGCTCCGGCTTCCCCCATGGTCCAAAGACATACGTTATAACTGATTTGAATAAACTAAATTGGCCAGCCGATTAGAATATTATCACTCTATTGAATGGGCGTTATCAGTGATTATCAGCTGATATGGGCCAGTAGGGGCCTTCTGCGCCTACTGGTATGCTCAAAAGGCTGTTATCATCCATCCACATGGTGAATCAGCTATAAATCACATTCTGCTGTGGCCAGAGGTTAACAAGAATTATTTATATTATTTATTAAATTTCCCATTGATTGTATTTTATTAACATCTACCCCTACCCCAACCCTAAACCCAACCATCACAGTAATGTAAAAACAGATCTGGATCTGGAGTCTTCTCTATTAGTATAGCTGATTAATGATGTGGATGGATGATAACAGCCTTCTGACCCTACCAGTGGGCGCAGAAGGCCCCTACTGGCCCATATCTGTCAGTTGATAACCACTGATATCGGCCATTCAATCGGATGATAACATTCGAAGAGGGTGAATCGGCCATAGACTAAACAGAAGGAAAAAGAATGAATGAATGACTGTATAACACCAACTGAACATTTTCTTTAGGGACCAGAGGTTGCACATACTGTTAAAATGCTGAAATGTTCTGAATGGTTGCCAGTCTGTTGTTACAGTATGTGGTTAATTACTACTACTAATAATAATAATAATTTGGGGCAAGTTGGCATATTATAATGTTGATTTCTAATGCTAGCATAATTTTAGACATTTGTCACTAGGAAGAAAAAAACAAGTAAAAAAACATTATTTAACATTTTAATTATAATTCACAATGTAACTTTTTGTAAAAAATATATAATATAATATAATATAATATAATATAATATAATATAATATAATATAATATAATATAATATAATATAATATAATATAATATAATATAATATAATATAATATAATAGAATATAATATAACATAATTTAGTGGCGCGGTGGGTATCGATGTCGCCTCACAGCAAGAAGGTCGCTGGTTCGAGCCTCGGCTGGCTCAGTTGGCATTTCTGTGTGGAGTTTGTATGTTCTCCCCGTATTTACGTTGGTTTCCTCCGGGTGATCTGGTTTCCCCCACAGTCCAAAGACATGCTCTATAGGTGAATTGAATAAGCTAAATTGGCTGCAGTCTATGTGTGAATGCAGGAGTATGAGTGTTTCCCAGTGTTGGGTTGCAGCTGGAAGGGCATCCGCTACGTAAAACATAATAATAAGTTGGCGGTTCATTCCACTGTGGCGACCCCTGATTAATAAAGGGACTAAGCTGAAAAGAAAATGAATGAATAATATAATATAATATAATATAATATAATATAATATAATATAATATAATATAATATAATATAATATATAATATAATATAATATAATATAATATATAATATAATATAATATATAATATAATATAATATAATATAATATAAATGATCTCTTATGTGTTAGTGGTTTGTTTAAATCTCTAATCCTAACATGAACTAATAGTTCTAATAACTAAGGCTTTGATCTTGAGAGTCCCTTGCCACAATGTAGGCTATATAAGACACAGGATCCCTGTCCTTAAACAGCAATGTATAAGCAAATTTTTATATATATATATATATATATATATATATATATATATATATATATAACAATATATATCAACAAACACAAATATGTTAACAAAATTAAATAAATAACCTCATCATGTAGCTTATAATTTTTCTATTTGCGCTATAAACTCAAGATGATGGCATTAAGAACAGCATATGCTATTTAATTTTACATAGGTCTATAGAATGTCATGGGATCTTACTTTTCACTTTGGTAAAACATCATCGTGACTTCGGAAACACCATTGAATCGGGTTCCGTTTTGTCAGGTTTACCTGCTTTAAGCTTAATTGTCCAACATGTTTACAGCTATTTCACGGTGTTTAAAAAAAGAATATTGTTTTGGCCTACTGTATGAAGCAAATAAAACGAAACACAACGTCACATCATTTGTTTCGGAAAATGAATAAGCAGTGCCAACTGACCTAGCCGGGACTCGAACCAGCAACCTTCTTGCTGTGAGGTGGCAATGCTAACCACTGAGCCACTGTGTCACCTAATATAATATAATAAAACTGATCTTTTTTGCATTGTTTATAAAGTCTAGTGTTGATGGTTTGTTTAAATCTCTAATTCTTTTATGAACAAATAGTGCACGACTAAATTTTAGAAGACTGTATTTGTATCTGTTCATGACAGCCGATTAGCAACAGCAGAGGTACGAATTTAAACTCAGTCCCATATGAGCTAATCGTAAGTGACATCAGCACACCTCTGAGCGTTCTCTGCCTGTGTAATTGCAGTAATTAGTGATGTCTATAGGGACGAGCGAGAGGGATGAGCTGGGATGCTGAGGAGCTCCTCTGAGAGCTGCCACATGCCCATCAGAGCCGTGCTGACGTGACTGACAGCTCAACACAATGACAACAGCTCAAGATGTTGAGAGATGATTTGGAGAAACTCAATTGATTTCAACAGGCTTGTTATATTTTTGTTAATGCTCACTATAAAATGGAAAGTTAAGTTATGATGATGATGATGATGATGAATCCCAGAGTTTCTCAAAGAGTTCAAATCTTATTTTTCATCAATGTAAAAGGTCCAGATTGTATTTATTGTTTAACATATAGAGCCCCTATTATCAGCATATGAAACTCGCTGCGTACCAACACCTCTGCAATAAAGTTACTCCGGTTACTCCAGTTTCACAGCACAGAAGCGGCACGCATTTTATCAGCATGCATATACACAACCGGTATTTACACCGGGAGCAGAGCAGTGAGGCACGCGAGAAGGGTTTTCATATGTCAGTTTGCTTTTACTGGGGCTCGTTTTTTTTGTTTTTTCACCGTCTCTCTTTGCCACCCAAAGATGCCGCCCTGAACGATCGACCAGAAACTACCTACAGAAATAAAAGTGGGCTAATTAAAATGAAGGGACAATTTATGTTGGGCTAATCTTTTATTTATTTATTTATTTACTTTGTAGATGTTTAACTGCATAACTTATATTGGTTAACAAAATCTGATAAAAATGATCTTGTATTTGATTTAGGTCCTTTTGAAACCTGTATTGACCATTGAATACAAATAATAGGTCATTCTGACTTTGTATCTTTTTTTGTTTGTTTGTTTATATAACAATTCTGACCTACTATCCGGCCTATGTTACATGAGCAAGTCCGTATTATGCAATAACTAATGTGAAAGGGACATTTCACCCACAACGAAAAATCCTGTCATCTCTTCTTCACCCTTTACTTGTTACAAACCCTTTTGAGTTTTAAATTAAAAACTGTTTATATTCTAGCTGAAATAAAACAAATAAGACTTTCTCCAGAAGAATAAAATATTATCAGACATACTGTGACAATGTCCTTGCTGTGTTAAACATCATTTGGGAAATATTAAAAAAAATCAAATCAAATCAAAGGGGGTTTAATAATTCTGACTGCAACTGTATATGCACATATATGTGTACATATATACATGTGCATATAGAAATATAGGAAAACGGCCAATTTTATATACGTCACATATATTAAAAACCTATATCAAAACCTATATTAAAACATATAAATGTCCTTTCCGTGTGGGAACAAACAAAGCATCAAAATAAAGTGTGACCCCAATGACTTCCAATGTATTTGTTTTTCCTATATTGTGAATATCTGCTTTTGTGTTCAACAGAATAAAGAAACTCACAAATATTTGGAAGTGTTTGAGAGTGAGCGAATGAACTACATTGTTGACAAATTGAAACTAATTGTAAAGTTTTACCTCGTAGATTTAATTTCGCACAATACTGAACAGTTTATTGGAACCCGAACATTTTTGGCATCTGGTAAATAAAATATAATTTTATAATATCAGTGGGCTGCAAATAAAAATTAAATGAAAAGCATCCTGGTTTGGAGGGGGTGTGCAGGTAGTGAGGTTTTGTCATGCGGCTCACAGCTGTAATGCGGAAATTAAAATGAGAGTTTCCCACTGACATCCTGGCAGGCCAATCAAATGCCTCCAGCGAGCGCACGACTGTGAAACTGCGTCTCATCTGACGGAACAGCATCACCAACAATACCCCCTCCCCGAAATAAAAAATCCGCTTTATTTTGGAAATGTAGATATTGTGACAATGGGAGCCCGTTTGCAGATCTTGCGAGTCTAAAGTTGCCTCACACACAGCTGAGGTTAACAGCTCTGAAATATTAACCAGCCATGGCGATAGGCAAATCTCACTATGAGCAATCTGCTCGCTGTCATGCCGTGCTGTAAATAGGTTGTCTATTTGCCTCTAATTTGAAACTCATCTATTTCTGTAAACTGTGTTTTCGATAGCAAATTGGAAATATATTGCCTCTCTCTCTCCATCGTGCCCTCCTCCCGCTTGCGGAGACAGGAAACTGCTGAGGCTGTAACATTCTCTGCCTGTCAGGAATGACGCAGCTGGACACCACCACATTCTGGATTAAATAAGAAGAAGATTGGCCTAATTAAATGACATCTCTCTTTCTCCCTTTTGATTTTTCGAGCTCATTTAGAAGGGTGACTCTACACTACAGGCTATTGTTTGCGCTGATTGTCTCGTGCGTCTGCATGCTACTATGATGATATGCGAAAATCAGTGCAGTTAAACTACAGTTATGCTACTCCTTGAGAACAATAAAGGTAGCTAAGAATTATGAAGCGACTTTACTCCTAAATTAATAAATCAGTGCAGTTAAACTACAGTTTTGCTACTCGTTTATGACCACAGTTAGTTAGTTAAACAAGAATTATGAAGTGACAATTTACTGATATATTAATAAATCAGTGCAGTAAACTAGTTATGCTATTTGTTTAGAACATTATTAATTAGGTTAAAGGCAGCTAAGTATTATGAAGCGACAATTTACTTATATATTAATAAAACAATGCAGTAAACTACAGTTATGCTACTCATTTAGAACAATAGTAAGTTGGGTAAAAGGTAGCTACATTTCTGAAGTGGCAATTTACTCATAGTGAATTAATACATCAGTGCAGTAAACTACAGTTATGCTACTCCTTCAGAACAATAAACGTAGCTAAGAATTATGAAGCGACTTTACTCCTAAATTAATAAATCAGTGCAGTTAAACTACAGTTTTGCTACTCCTTCAGAACAATAAACGTAGCTAAGAATTATGAAGCGACTTTACTCCTAAATTAATAAATCAGTGCAGTAAACTACAGTTTTGCTACTCGTTTATGACAGCAGTTAGTTAGTTAAACAAGAATTATGAAATGACAATTTACTGATATATTAATAAATCAGTGCAGTAAACTAGTTATGCTATTTGTTTAGAACATTATTAATTAGGTTAAAGGCAGCTAAGTATTATGAAGCGACAATTTACTTATATATTAATAAAACAATGCAGTACACTACAGTTATGCTACTCATTTAGAACAATAGTAAGTTGGGTAAAAGGTAGCTACATTTCTGAAGTGGCAATTTACTCATAGTGAATTAATACATCAGTGCAGTAAACTACAGATTTGCTACTCGTTTACAACAACAGTTAGGTAAAAGGTAGCTAAGAATTATGAAGTGACAATATACTCATAATTAGTGCAGTTAAACTACAGTTATGTTATTTGCTTAGAACAATATTAATTAGGTAAACAGTAGCAAAGAATTATGAAGCGACAATTTATTCATAAATTAATATATCAAAGCAGTAAACTACAGTTTTGCTACTCCATTAGAACAATAGTAAGTTAGGTAAAAGTTTGCTAAAATTATGAAGCGGCAATTTATTCATAGTGAATTAATAAATTTACCCAACAGTTTATATCATTTATATCAACAGTTACTTAAGTAAAAGGTAGCTAAAAATTAAGAAGTGACAATTTACTCAGTGAATTAATACATCAGTGCAGTAAACTACAGTTATGCTACTCATTTACAACAATAGTTAGGTAAAAGGTATAGGTAAATTTCTGAAATGGCAATCAACTCATAATAGAATAAACCAGTGCAATCATGACAACTTGCTTTTGTATAATGTTATTATTATTAGCAGTATTATTTATTATATGCATATTTATATTTATTTTATTAAAAACAAGCTTAGATTTGTCCACCTGTCAGGTTTTGAACCATATGGGGCATGGCACGTGTGTTTGGATATAACTCATTTGTTTGACCACACTTCGTTATTATTGTTCATTTATTCGTTTGCTGGAAATTAGAACTGAATTTAGAAATAGGTTTGAAACAAATCTTTGCGCTTAAACTAAATTAAATATGTAGGCTAATGGATGTCTTCAGTGGAGTGTACAAGAGAAAGTAAAGGCCGATTGGAGGAGGCTCATTCTGTATCCTCGCGCTACAGATGCTCTGTTTAACTGTTTTCTCACTAGTAAAGCGTTCAGTTTTTCCACTTACAGTACAAAGTCCGCCATGTAAACAGCAAATGTGCCATGGCGCGACAACTGACTCTTAAAGGGAATGGGAGATGAGACTCTGATTGGTTTATTTTCAAAACGCACCCATAACTCATTAAAAGAATAAGCACAACTCTGTTAGACAATGCGGCGTGGCGCAGAGAGTATTTTTCTGTCCTTAAAATAGCAAAAGTGGATTCGGACACACCCTTAATGCTTTTGTGCCATGCGCTTTAGACTTAAAATAGAGCCCTATAACTGCCAATTGCAACATTTATCTCAGAATTTTGGATTTTATCATAATTTCAAATTTCTATTTCACACTTTAAAGAAAAAAAAAGTTAGAACTCTAAGATTGAAAAGTGGCAATAATTATTATTATTTTTTATCTTTCATTTATTGCCCGAGCAGTTATCGGCACTTAAAATAAAAAAATAAAAAATAGCAGAAACCCAATTCTAATTCTGCACATTCATAAATTAATAATTGTGCAATATAAATGTACTTTTCTCTTTTTTCTTGCAATTGGAAGTTTATGTCATAATATTGACTTTCTGTGTTGAATTTTGTTGAGATCTCACAATTTAATTAAAATGTATAAAGTCAGAATTATTTATATCTGATTTACTTACTTTGTGACCTGCAATTTGAAGAAAATTATCTTTTTAGCATACACAAATGTAAGATTATATTGCACAATTCTGGGGAAAATAAAGCCCCACAATTCCAAACAAAAACTTGAAATGTGAATTAAAACTTGGATTTACCAGATGTATTTATTTAGCTTCCATAGTCTCAAATCAATATAAGAAACCAGTTTACAGAGAGAAAAAACAAATCAATTAACGTTCTACTTATAATATAGTGACTGATAAATGTACATTAGTTTGTGACATAAATCTACAATATATCAACAAGCTGTAAAAAATTAAAAATACTGCTACTTGTAGGGAAATAAAAAGATTACCAAAAAAAATTGGTAAGTTAGTAATGTCAAAACATTTAGTAACTCCCCGACATGTGCTTTCCAGTCTGAGTGTTTATGAGTGATCTTCTGGAGCAAAAATACTTTAGTGGCGTCTGCACTGTTTTAATACACTGTATCGTGTATCAGCAGTGTGTAAAATTTTATTCTGTGATTTTATTTAACTTTTTTATTTGATCATATTCTCTGTTTAATGCCCTTTTCCCTGCCCTGTGGGAGATAGCAAATGTTTTCAGTTCTCCGCTGTATTTCTGCTTCTGCTGAGACGTGCAGGTAAAACGTTCAGTGAGATTTCTGTTTGTTTTACGAGGAGCGCTCAGACCACCCGCTGAAGCTGAGAGCTCTCTTTAGAGGTGTGTGTGCGTGTGACATGGGTAATGTTTCCAAAGATCACAGTTGTTTTGGACACAAGACAGACCTATGAGACAAAAATGTCTAGAGTGGGCGGAGTCATGCTGTTAAACACAGACTGGGATTGGTTAAAGCTTGCCATTGCCATTGGAAAATGGTGATGATTGACAGGGTAACTGTGCTCCGCCTTCTTTCAGTTTAACCACAGCATATTCAGATTTTCTGTCTAAAGTCACAAGTATTTTCCCCCACTTAATAAATAAATAAATAAATATTTTTTTTTTAAAAACAAACACACAAGTAATAATAGTAATAGTAGTAACAGTAGTAGTAGTAATAATAATACAATTATTAAGAATAATTATTATTTTTATTGATGATTATTATTGTATTGTTGTTGTATCTATTATTTTTATTATTTTATTATTATTGTTGTTGTTTTATAACAATAATAATAATAATAATAATTATTATTATTATTATTATTTTCTATGATTATTATTATTATTTTATTTTAATTTTATTATTATTATTATTATTATTATTATTATTATTTCTATTATTTTATTTTTGTTGTTGCTATTATTATTATTATTTTTTCATTAGTATTGTTGTTGTTTTATTAATTTTATTATTTTTATTATTATTTTTAATTTTATTATTATTATTTATATTACTATTATTAGTAGTAGTAATTTTTGTTGTTGTTTAATTATATTATTATTACAATTATATTATTATTTGTATTTTTTATTATTGTTGTTGTTTCATTATTATTATTATTGTTGTTGTTGTTGTTGTTGTTAATATTTCTAGAGCTTAATCATCAATATTTTTGATTCATGAAATTTCACGCAACCTTGTTTCCACCACTAAATTACGTTAATTATAACTTTTTTTCTCATAATTCCGACTTTCTTTGACACAGCTGTGAGCTCACATCTTGCATCTATGACTTTTCCTCTCTGAATTGCAAGTTTATTTCACACAGCTGCAAGGTAAGTTGTAATTGCGTTAACATATCACAGTTCTTAGAAAAAGTTATAACTGTGAAATATATGCTAAGAGTTGTGAGAAAGCACAAACTCGCATTTGCAAGAAATAATGTAATAGTTGTAAGAAAAATATTTCAGAATTGTGAGACACAAACACACTCAAAAGTGATTCGGTAACACTTTAAAATAATGGTCCATTAGTTCATGTTAGTTAATGTATTTATTAACAAGAACAAACTATTAGTAATACATTTATTATGGTATGGTTTATTTACAGTAAGTTAAATAACGTTAGTTCATGTTAACTCACTTTGCATTACCTAATGCATTATTAAAATCCAAAGTTGGGCTTGTTAACATTAGTTAATGTTGGACTATGATAAATAAATGCAGTACATTATTCATACTTTAATGTTTGTTAATGTTAGTAAATTAACAAACATTCATTAATGGACGATTATTCTAAACTCTTACCAGTAAACCCCCTGAAACTGCAAGGTACAAGCAGGGGCGGATTTAGTGATTTTGAGGCCATAAGCAGTTCCAGCCACGGGGCCCAAAAATTATAAAATGCACCTATATCTTATAACACATCTATATTAATATCACATATCTTAGGAAGAAAATGCTAATTCATGTATTTGGCTAATATAAATTAGCAAATTAATGTCTTAATTTTTGTGGTATAAACATATTGTAACTGCGATTTAACATCTCAAACTTATAAGAAAAAAAATATGTTGCAGAACTGTGAAAATAAAGTCAAAATGAAGGATAGCACAAAAGCATTCCATGAAAGTTTCAATTCTGAAAAAAAAAATACTGAAATGTAAAGAATTTATAATTTAAGTGTTTAAATGTTAAGTGTCCTAAACTAATAGGTCTATGTGCTTTAAATAGGTTTAACCCATAAAGAGAAACAACAAAATCATAAGTACAAAGCAGTCGAAAAGTGAAATAGTTAACATGTAAATAATAGCCTTTTTTTCACATACTTTTTGAGTGCCTTGAACTTTTTGTTATTTATCTTTATAAATCCCTAATCCAAAGAGCACCAACACATTAATTAAACCCAGGCTCAATCAGAAAATGTACCCCTATATACATTTCTAGAGAGCGCTAAATATGTCCCAGGAGCTACATTTTTTTGCAGTTTTTGATTTTGCGAATCCACCAGAGGCCACTGTGTATGCTTTTTTAGATCTCAAATTTATCTCACGAATGCCATTCATGCCTGCTGTTTTCACATAAATCCACCAGAGGCCGCAGTGTACATTTTTTCAGATCTCAAATATCTCTCGCGAGTGCCATTCATGCCTGCTGTTTTCACGTAAATCCACCAGAGACCACTGTCGACTGACTTACTGAATCACTGACTGACTGACTGACTGACTGACTGACTGACTGACCGATCGACTGTCCTACCCTCTTCCTTCCCTAAACCCAACCAATTGTGTTTTAAAAAATACCGATTTACATGGCAAGCTACTGAATAAACTGGTAACAGCGGGAAAGATAAGCAGTCAGCTGGTAACCGGGAAAAGGAACGTCGTCATACCATCACGTAGAGTTCGCTTCAAAGACTAAAAGCAGCCATACGTACTTCTGGCTACATAATTTGCGATCTCCAATTCAGAATGAGCCTATGTTGCATTAATTACCCCTGAACCACTTTTTGTTCGATTTTTTTATATAGCTTTAAACAATGTTAAAAAACAAAAAAGTAATTATAGGACAAATGCAATCTCATTACAGATATACTACACTTAAGACAGGATGTGACCCGGAGGAAGTGGCTTATTGCTAACATGCTGTAGGTCAGTTCTTAACTGCTTATTGAGATGCTAAACAGCAGTTTCATTAAATGCTCCATTGGGAAACTCTTTCTCAGCCAGCAAACACCATATTAATTTACTGAGAAAATTAATAATTATTATTAAATATGAGTTTATGCAAGGGTGAATCCAGCAGTATGTGTTCTGGTGTTCTGTTGTGCTATTTACTGTATAAAAAGCAGTTTCAGCACATCAGGCTGTTTGAGTTGTGTCTTTTAGTTTTTTTCTAAGCATCTCATGCTTGTGACAGCATGGGCAACATTCACTAAATACGGTCGATTAGCATGATTAACACTTTTTATGTGTGAATGGTTAAAAAGGGTCATTTGGAGTCTCCAACTGGCCTTCTTTGCGGAGCGCTTAGACATAAAACATGCATTTTCTAAGGTACTGTTATCAAAACAAAAAAAATGTCTTGGTAAGGCTTCATGCTTTGATCTAATTGTCTTGTCAAAGTAATATCTTAATTCCAGTCATCTCTAGGCATTAGTTAAAATAAAAATAAAGCCTTTTAAAAACATTTAAGGCAGATTTTTGTTATTTTTATGTTTTAGTCTGTCCTAGGTTTATTTACTTAATACCAATAACTTTTACATAACTTTGATTCTGGCTATTAAGGGATAAACCTCAGTGTGTCACCTTTCAAAAGAGAACAAAACCATGCACTACAATGCACCAAAGTAAACAATTTACTTTGGGTATGCTTTTTTTAGGCATTTAAGCTAATTTTACAGGAAAGCTAAGGGGCTAAATGCAATAACAGTGTTTTCCCATAAACAATGTCTCTCAGTAACCACTCAGTGGTGGTCATTTGCTGCCATTTAGTGGCTATAATGATAATTTCAAACAGAAATTAATCTTGAAGGACGGCCGTAAACCTCAAACTCCTTTAAATTTTGCATATTTGTCTAGAATATGTCAAATATGCTTGAATAGCTGTGAGGTTTTGAGATTCTTACAGAAATCAGTCAAGTTTGGTGAAGGAAAAATCATGGTTTGGGGTTACATTCAATATGGGGAATTTCTGTTAAGTGACAAGACTTTTGTCTACGCAAAGTCAGACCTTTCTGTCCTAATTAAAAATCAAGGCATGATCATATTTTATTTCGGTAAAATAAACGTAATCTGGAGGCCTTTGCCTTTCATATAAGCCACTTCTGATACCAATTGATCAACTAAAAGTCAAGTTATTATTTGCTGTCCCTAAAACTTGGACAGGCAACAAGACAACAATTAGACAACAAGAAATCGCCAATGCTATCTCACACCAATTCTTAACTTTTTGATTTAGTAGCTAATGTGTATGAATTTATGCAATGTCATTTGTACAATTTAGCACAATTTGCTCACCCCCCAATGATGGTTGAGTTTAGGGGTGGGGTTTGGTGTCACGGGTTCTTTTAAAAATCATACATTTTTGTACAACTGAACTTGTATGAATTACAATTCTTACAAAATCTTCCACTAAATTAACAAAACCTAAAATAGCTACTTATCCTATTGAGATCAGGCTTAAATGACAGATTTTGCAGTGACCAAAATATTTATACTGTAATCCAAAAGAAGGTTTTCTATTACACAATCTGCAAGAAAATCTACCCTTTTATCACGTTTTAACACGCTTCAACTTTGATGCTTCTAAAAACTGTACAGTAAATGCTATTTAATTTATGCCACACATACACAAACACTCTGACCATCACATACACACACCATACACAGAGTCTTATTTACATTATAGGCTACTTTGAGAACAGAGAAAAATAAAAATGACACATGAAACTGGACCTTTGACCTTTAAACTCTCGATCTTCTGTAACTGCGGGCAGCTTATATGCTGAGGTCAAAGGTCACTGCTGGTGCGGCTCTCAATTTCTGCTGGAGCACGAATGATTCTCACACTTGCAGAGCTTGGCCTCACTTTTCATTTCATAATGATCATTAACGTCAACGAGGAACATTTTAAAGCAGGTGCAGTCTGGAAAACACGTCCACGCTGCTTTAAAACAAGAACAACTGTTTCTATAGTCTGTGTATGTGTGTAATATACAGTTGAAGGCAAACATTTTTTATTCTTATTTTATATTTTTATTTAGTGATTTTTAATATATATATATATATATTTTTCTTCTGGAGAAAGATCAGGTTAAAAAAACATTTTAGGGTGAATATTATAAGCCCCTTTAGAATTCTTTTCTCGATTGGCTACAGAACAAACCACATTGACTTCCCTATTTAACCTAACTTGCCTAGTTAACCTATTTAAGCCCTTAAATTGCACCTTAAACTCAATAATTCATTCATTCATTCATTTTCTTGTCGGCTTTGTCCCTTGCGGGGTCGCCACAGCGGAATGAACCGCCAACTTATCCAGCACGATTTTACGCAGCGGATGCCCTTCCAGCCGCAACCCATCTCTGGGAACTTCCACACACACATTCACATTCATACACTATGGACAATTTAGCTTACCCAATTCACCTGTACTGCATGTCTTTGGACTGTGGGGGAAACCGGAGCACCCGGAGGAAACCCACGCGAACCCAGAGAGAACATGCAAACTCCACACAGAAACGCCAACTGACCCAGCCCAGCCGAGGTTCGAACCTGCGACCCAGCGACGTTCTTGCTGTGAGGCAACAGCACTACCTACTGCGCCACTGGGTTGCCCCAAACTCAATAATACACTGCAAAAAATTATAGACAATTTTCTAGACAAGCAAACAATATTGTCTTGTTTTAAGAAATCATGTGCCAAAATATAGTGCATTTTTCCTTATATCAAGCAAAATAATCTGCCAATGTGTTTTTGTTTTGACATAAGATTATCTTGCTCACCCCATTGGCAGATTACAGTATTTTGCTTGATTTAAGGAAAAACACACTTAATTTTGGCAAAGTATTTCTGAAAACAAGACAATAATACTAGAATAACAGTTTGCAATACAATAAAATTATTTTTTGCAATGTAGTATCTTGAAAATTACCTAGAAAAAATATTATGTATACAAGTATGTATATAAGTATACTGTCATCATGGCAAAGACAAAATAAATCTGTAATTAAAAAATAATATTAAAACTATTATGTTCAAAAATGAGAAGTTGAAAAAAAAACGGTCGGTTAAATAGCACTTTGGAAATATTAAAAAAATAATAATTTTACAGGAGGTCTAATAATTATGACTTCTCAATAAACAAAACTATCAAAGCATTTTTTGGGATTAGAAAATAGAGATGATTTTACATCGGTAATGTTATCTTTCCATTCGACAGACAACACAGCTGCGTTCCCAACTCTTTAGTTCTCCGACCAACTACATTAGGCTTTTCCACAGCAAATTATTTTGTCCAAATATCTAAAAATTCTTAAATCAAGAAGGATTTTTTAGACAAGCAACAATATTATCTTGTTTTAAGAAGTAATATGCTAAAATATAGTGTTTTTCCTTAAAACAAGCTAAATCATCTGCCAATGGGGTAAGCAAATTAATCTTTGTTTTTTTTTGTTTGTTTGTTTTTTTGACATTAGATTTTGCTTACCTCATTAGCAGATTATTTGCAGAACCAAGACAAAAAAAATAAGTAATATAAGCACTTTGTGCAGTGTAGTATCTTACAAAATAACTAGAAAACTACTATGAACTATCATCATGGCAAAGACAAAATAAGCCAGCTATTAGAAATTAAAAACTATTACAACTGTTATGTTTAAAAATGTGTTTGGAAAAAATCTGTTCAACAGCACTCTGGAAACACGTTAAAACAAGAAAAAAAAAATTCAGGAGGGCTAAACATTTAGACTTTACAGTACAGTAAAGTACAGTACTTTTCCACAGCAGATTATTTTGTCCAAATATCTAAAAATTCTTCAATCAAGAAGCATTTTGTAGACAAGCAAACAATATTATCTTGTTTTAAGAAATGCCCAAATAAAGTTTTTTTTTTCCTTAAAACAAGCTAAATCATCTGCCAATGGGGTAAGCAAAATAATCTTGTTTTTTTTATATTAGATTTTGCTTACCCCATTTGCAGATTATTTTGCTTATTTGAAGGAAAAACACACTTAATTTTGGCATATTATTTCTTAAAACAAGACAGTATTTTTTGCTTGTCTAAAACATGCTTTTTGATTTAAGAATTTTTAAACATTTAGATTAGAAACAAGACAAGAAATTTAAGCAGGAATAGCATTTTTTTCAGAGTAGTATCTTGCAAAATAACTAGAAAAAAATATTATTAAAAAACGGCATCAAAGTATTTTTTGGACCAAAAAATAGAGATAATTGTGCATCTGTGTAAGAATGGTATTTTAACTACAGCAGTTTGAACTATAATTCTGCAGAGTGACTAAAACGTTATCAGTATGATGCTGAAAACTGTACATTTCTAGTCACTTCTAGTTTCTTGCCTTCTGCAATCTTATTATCCTTCTGCCATCTTATCTTACTTCTGTTGCCAAAACAAATTCCTTGTGTGTGTGAAGCACACTTGGCAATAAAACTGATTCTTTCTGATCTTATACCAAAATTGGAAATAAGGGCAGTTTTAATAGCTAATAATGTGGGAGAGCGTTGCTATTATGGGATTGTATTTTATTACAATATGGAGCAAATATGTGTTGACGTTAAATCAAAAGTAAATCACAGAATACTTGAAAATGAAATGATTTAATGACAATAACGTGCTATTGTTACAACTGAATTAGTTACAAAATACCTGTATAAAATGATAAAACATGAAATTCTAAAGAAATTTTAATAATTACCCAGCTTAAATATAAAATAAAGATACGTGAGAGAGACAGAGAACGAGGGGAAGAGAGAGACAAAGAACAGAGAGTTGGCTACAAAGAGAGCCAGATAGCAGTAGAGACTCTGGAGCAGAAGAGGAGCAGAGCAGGAAAATACCAGTGCAAAAAAAAGAGAAAGAGCAACGCTTACTATTTTGTATCTTCCTTGACCATGTGACCAAAGCCCAAATACTGAGACATACAAACTGGCCAATCAGGATGTAACCACATCGTTAAACCCCTACGGTCCCTAATCTTACCGTATCTGCCTTTGTATGGACCTTCTTGGTGAAAAAGACATGTTTTGCCATATAAACAAAAGCATATGATAATTTACATTCCTACATCTGTAATAATTATGACTTCAACTGTACTTCTCAATTAAAAATAAAATAAAACTATTTTTTGCATCAAAAAACAGAGCTGAGGTATTGTTCTCATTCCATGTGACAGACAACACAGCTGCATTCCTGACTCTTTAGTTCAGAGAAACTTAGAACTAAAAAACAATCTCTGATATTGACACAGCATCACTCAACTGCAATCAAAACAAAAGGGCATATTTTGCAGCTATAAATCCAGTCTATTGATCGCGAGCGCAAAGTGACGCTTATAAAAAAGAAAACAAATATAGTGTGAAAGTAGAAGAGGACGACTAAAAGCGATGAGGATTTCTCAGCTCTATCCACATAGCATAAATAAGCGGGGTCACTGCGAATAGAGGCCCCTCCAAGTTAATGAGAGCTTTGTGTGGCCGCGAGGTTTTACGGGCTTAATTCTTTTGCATATATTGCCAACATAAATATGGGCTGGCACCATAGGAGGCCCTACAGAGTATCGTTAAGAGCCAGAACGAGCTCGGATGCTCAGGTTTTACTGCGGCTCGTTCGGATTTCTCTCAACCGTTTCACCCGGTTTTTGTGGCCGAAGCATCAACGACTGGGGTTCAAAAACACACTCATACACACACAACGGCTTCTAGTTCAGGAATTCCAGGGCTTCTGGAACAGTGATGTTTCAGCTGGGCTTTTCTAACACTTAAGCTGCTGGATCTTCTCTTTGTCGAATGTTCTGTGGTCTCTATTTAAAGTTCTCATTGTGCGTGACATGTAATTTACACCAGAGAACAGATGTCTTTACTAAGACACCAGTCTGGACAATACGTCTAGGCCATACATTATGTACTGATATATCAACAGGTTTGTTTTTTGGAGTACAGTGGTCCCTCATTATAACGTGGTTCAACTTTCGCAGCCTTGCAGTTTCGCAAATTTTTTGTGTGCAATTTGACAATTTGTTTTTATTTACAGCACATTGTGTTCTGCATCCTGATTGGCTGTAAACCATTGTTATTCAATCTCCTCTGTGTCTCCTGCACAGTACAGAATGCGTTCAGCTTGCCAAATTTACATAAATCTTTGATTGCTAGCAATGTGAGTTCCAATAAGGATTCAAAAAGGGTTGTAACTGTTCGCAGCAAAACCATCATAAAGGAGGTTGCACCCTGGATGTGCCGGGCCTCGACGCGCCTCAATGCGCCACGCAGTGTATTAGAATTGCAAACATATATTTTAAAACACGTTATTTATTTAACCCAATGATTGAGTTAAACATATTTGGTGCTTTGTTGGGTTATTTTTAACCTTTATTTGGTTATTTATTTAATAACTCAACCAGTTGGGTTAAAAATTTGAATTTCAACAATCAACTGATTTAACTGATGCAAAACATCTGTATTATGCATGTTGTTTTTGTTTTATGAAGTTTATTTAAGCTATATCGCAATAATATTGTTATTTTTTTTTATCAATTTACCTCTCCGTGTCGTGTTTTTTATATCTGTTTCACCATCCAAGACCATCTTTTAGAAGCGTTTGGATGTGGTTAAAATGTATTGTACATTGTGGACACAAAACATCTATAATAAAAGTAAAAAATAAAGCTGACTACTTCGCAGATTTCGCCTATTGCGGGTTATTTTTAGAACGTAATTGCCTCAAATAACAAGGAGCCACTCAATTAGAAAACAGCTGATTTTGCATATGGAAACATCAACATAAAGGATTGTTGTGGGTCTCTGTGTTTCCTTTAAAAGTTTGTTCATTTAGAAAAAAAAAAGGAATATTTAATTTATATTGCACATTCATTTCAAGTGTTATACACTATAAAAAAATGCAGGATTCCACACAATCGGTTTGTGTTAGGACAACATGAAGGAATTAACTTATAGTTTTTTTTTGTTTTTGTTTTTTACAAATTTAAGTGAATTGTGTAACAAACAATTAAGTTCTCCCCAAAAAACTTAAGAATTGTGTTTTTTCCGCTTTCAAAAAATGCTTTATGTTCATTCCTTTATTTTCTTTTCGGCTTAGTCCCTTTATTAATCAGAGGTCGCCACAGCGTAATGAACTGCCAACTTATCCAGCATTTGTTTTATGCAGCAGATGCCCTTCCAGCCACAACCCAGCACTTCTATTTACACTCATACACTACGGCCAATTTAGCTTATTCAATTCACCTATAGCGCATGTCTTTGGACTGTGGGGGAAACCGGAGCACCCGAAGGAAACCCACGCAAACATGGGGAGAACATGCAAACTCCACACAGAAACACCAACTGACCAAGCCGGGGCTCAAATTGTCGACCTTTTTGCTGTGAGGCAATCGTGCTACCCAATGCGCCACCCCTTGTTCAAACTACTAATTTAAAATGAGTTGAAACAACACCGTTCCTAGTTTTTTTTTTTGTGGGGACAACTTAATTGTTTTATGTTCAATCCACTTAAATTTGTCAAAACAATTAAGTTAACCTAATCAATTTGTATTGGGACAACATGAAGGAATTGTGTGGAATCCAGCATTTTGTACAGTTAATAAAAATGATTTTAAAATAATAATTTTAAAATACATTTTAATACGTTAAATTGGTTTCATCATTGATTAATTAGCTTTTATAGAACACTAGATAATTCATCCAGAAAATGTATTAGTTTTAGTTTATTTAGTTTCATTTGATTTAGTAGCACTGTACAATCCATTTGTGTTTTTCTTATTTCTGTACAGATAAAAGCAACTTTAATGGGTAAAATAGAGTTTTACTCATAACACATATAAATAGACAAAAACAATATTAAAATAAAGTGTGTATTGAATAAAAGAAGCAATTTTATTATAAATAAATAACCCTTAGGGGTCCGAGGTGATTTTGGGGTTTTTATAAACATTCATTCATTCATTTTCTTGTCGGCTTAGTCCCTTTATTAATCTGGGGTCGCCACAGCGGAATGAACCGCCAACTTATCCAGCACATTTTTACGCAGCGGATGCCCTTCCAGCCGCAACCCATCTCTGGGAAACATCCACACACTCATTCACACTCATACACTATGGACAATTTAGCCTACCCAATTCACCTGCATGTCTTTGGACTGTGGGGGAAATCGGAGCACCACCTGTACCGCATGTCTTTGGACTGTGGGGGAAGTCGGAGCACCCAGAGCAAACCCACACGAACACAGGGAGAACATGCAAACTCCACACAGAAACGCCAACTGACCCAGCGACGTTCTCGCTGTGAGGCGACAGCACTACCTACTGCGCCACTGCGTCGCCGTTTTTATAAACAGAAATAGTTTATAGAAACCAAAAAAACAAAAAAAAAACAATAATGTTTGGTAAGAAAGGACACAAACTTGAATTATTATAGCAAAAGAAACCCAAAGTAAGGTAAAAGTAAAACTAATACTGCAACTACTGCCCAGGCATGCATATTACAGAATTGTTCACAACCCCAAATCAGAAAAAAAAAGTTGAAACAGTATGGGAAATGCCCTGGAAAAATAAATCTCTATGTACTTTTCACCATTATTGGTGCCATCACAGAAGTGCAAGTTACCTTTGCCAAGAGCACTGACACAACTCCATACCATCACAGACCCTGGCTTTTGGACTTGTTGCTGGCAACAGTCTGGATGATCCTTTTCATCTGTGGTCTATAGCACACGCCTGAGGGATTGGACATTATGGTTGTTCAGTTTAGGCTTGCGCCCTTGTCCTTTACACACTGAAGTTCCTCCAGATTCCTTGAATCTTTTAATGATGTTCTGCACTGTTGAAGGTGAAATATCCAAATGTCTTCCTATCTTTCTTTTGTTTTTAAACATTTCAATAATTTTCTCACGTATTTGTTTATCAAACTGGCGATCCTCAGCCCATCTTTGCTTCTAAGGGACTAGACCTTTCTTGGATGCTGCTTCTGTGCCAAATCATAATTACAATCACCTGTTGACATCACCTGTTTCAAATCACATCATTATGTAACCAATTTACCTGATTACTAGCCCTAAACCGCTCCTGTCCCAACTTTGTTTGGAATCTGTTGCAGGTCTGAATGACAGGAAAGTATGTATATTCATAAATGAAATGAAGTTGAGCAGACAAAACATGAATTATTTTTGTTTATAAAGTACATTTGGAAATCACTACTACTTTTTTTTGCGTTTTGCATACTGTCCCAACTTTTTATGATTTACGGTTGTAAAAATATTGTCATCTTTTTTAATGCACTTAATAGCATCTTGTTCATTTCTGCCATATAAATGTATTTTCTAACTTAATAGCATTTATAAGCATTATAACATGTTTGATATAGTCTGCTGCTGTATCCTGCTTGTGTTGTTTTCTTCATAGTCTTTTCTCAGAGCTTGATTAACATACCGTATATACATTTCTAATGAATTTTGTATGATTTCATCTGACCAACACTGTTATTTGGGACATTTTAAAAGGACAAATTGTGGCTTCAGTCCACGTGTGAATGAAACTTTTCAAATGCATGTATTTCCATTCCACATGCACAGATTTGACACTTGCAGTCACAAATCTCTTTTATTGCATGGATTAATCTGATATGTTGAGGCAAAGTGATTTGTTAAATATCCAGAAGCGGCATGATGCATGACATAAAGCCTTGTGTGATGTTTCTGGTTTCCCAGATATATGATTCATTACCTGGTACTAAGTCCTGGTACATTTCACATATCGTTAAGCTTTAGGTTTTTACTCCAGTTTAAATAGCTTCAGTTTCCTCTGCGAAACACCCTTCCCTGTAAAATAAATAACTATATTTAATGAGATATGAAATGCATACAAATGTCTACTGTCTTCACGGTTAATTGCAACTTGTCACCCAAAGCATTTGTTGATGTATTGCTCATGCTGGTAGGTTTTTTCCAACTTCAGAGTTTCACTCCTTATATCTACAATGTATTCAGTGTTTCACTAGATGATATAACTAAAACTGTGGCAAATTTCAGAAAGCGCTATTTAGATAGATTACAAATCCATATGTTAATAAATGTGCAAATCTATATATTTGATTGTTTCAAGATGATTGTTTGATGATTAATTGAATGTCTTTTAAATGCATATACACTCGCCGGCCACTTTATTAGGTACAACTGCTTGTTAACGCAAATTTCTAATCAGCCAATCACATGGCAGCAACTCAATGCATTTAGGCGTGTATACATGGTCAAGACGATCTGCTGCGGTTCAAACTGAGCATCAGAATGGGGAAGAAAGGTGATTTAAGTGACTGAACGTTGTATGGTTGTTGGTGCCAGACGGGCTGGTCTGAGTATTTCAGAAACTGCTGATTTACTGGGATTTTCAGGCACAACCATCTCTAGGGTTTACAGAGAATGGTCTAGAAAAGAGAAAATATCCAGTGAGCGGCAGTTCTGTGGGCGCAAATGCCTTGTTGATGGCAGAGGTCAGAGGAGAATGGCCAGACTGGTTCAAGCTGATAGAAAGAAAACAGTAACTCAAATAAACACTCGTTACAACTGAGGTATGCAGAAGAGCATCTCTGAACACACAACACGTCCAACCTTGAGGCGGATGGGCTACAGCAGCAGAAGACCACACCGGGTGCCACTCCTGTCAGCTAAGAACAGGAAACTGAGGCTACATTTCACACAGGCTCACCAAAATTGGACAATAGAAGATTGGAAAAACGTTCCCTGGTCTGATGAGTCCTGATTTCTGCTGTGACATTCGGATGGTCGGGTCAGAATTTGCTATAAACAGCATGAAAGCATGGATACATTCTGCCTTGTATCAATGGTTCAGGCTGTTTTGGTGGATATTTTCTTGGCACACTTTAGGCCCACTAGTACCAATTGAACATCGTGTCAACGCCACAGTCTACCTGAGTATTGTTGCTGACCAAGCCCATCCCTTTATGACCACAGTGTACCCATTTTCTGATGGCTACTTCCAGCAGGATAATGCTGACACGGTGGCTCAGTGGTTAGCACTGTCACCTTACAGCATAAAGGTCACTGGTTCGATTTCTGGCTAGGCCAGTTGGCATTTCAGTGTGGAGTTTACATGTTCCCCCTTGTTTCCTCTAGGTGCTCCGGTTTACCCCACAGTCCAAAGACATGCGCTATAGGTGAACTGAATAAACTAAATTGGTCATAGTGTATGAGCTTGTGTGTAAATGAGAACGTATGGGTGTTTCCCAACACTGGGTTGCGCCTTGAAGGGCATCCGCTACGTAAAACATATACTGGAATAGTTGGTGGTTCATTCTGCTGTGGCGACTTCTGAAATATAGACTAAAGGCTGATTTACACTTATCCGTGACCCACGGCGCCTGCCTTGCATGTAATCGTGCACTTATACTTTTGCGTGCTGTTTGTGTTGCTCTGCAATAACACTTTCGAAACACTAGCTGGCAGTAGGTTTTTATGTTCCTCTGAGTCGAGTTTCTATGTTTTGTTTTTTCTGAACGCTACCTTAATGTACAAGTAGCTAAAACTCGCTCATTCAGAGACGTGCAACAACTTTAATCATAAGGTAAACACAAAACAAAAGTTTCCATCTGGAGCTCCTTCACGGGACTCCACACTTAGGGCTTGCGGCTCTCAGCACCGCCCACGCTCGCCATCGATACCAAGCCGACCAATCACAGAGCTTGCGATATGCATCGTTGCGATGTGTAGTTACATCTTTTGAGAGGTGCGCATCAGCGTCGCGCTTGACGCAAAATTATAAATCAGCCATAAGCCAAAAGAAAATGAATGAATGAATGTTGTGGCCAAATTAAGACTCAAAGTCACCCCAGAGTGAATAAAAACATCCCCTGCAGCACACAAGGGTTAAAAAGTGAGAAATCCCATTGTAGTTGATGTGACTTAATTTACTTTATAATTTGAAGGCAACAGTTTTACTCACTTTTTAAAGTAAAGTCAACTAATTGCTGATGGGCTGCTGGAAGGGCATCCGCTGCGTAAAACATATGCTATATAAGCTGGTGGTTCATTCCGCTGTGGCGACTCCAGATTAATAAAGGGACTAAGCCGAAAAGAAAATGAATGAATGAATGAATGAATGAATGAATTGTTTTTTAAACAGTACTGTAAATGAACACTTAATCAGGTAATGTGCACTATTTACTCAAGAAAAGACAAAGGACATGATTTGAACGGCAACATTATGTTCACTTTTTCAGCTGTAGTCCCTGAAGGTTGCTGTTGACTGTTTCCTATATGTGTGTGTGTGTGTGTGTACTGCCTCATTAACTCTAAGCTCTAGTCTGTACTTGATCTATCTGTCTATTCCCTCCATTAGTGAATTCCTTCTAAATTATGTTTTTGACATAAAATAAATGTCAACAGCTCTCATTCATTCACTTTCCTTCAGCTTAGTCCCTTATTCATCAGGGGTCGCCACAGTGGAATGAACCACCAACTATTCCGGCATATGTTTTATGCAGTGGATACCCTTCCAGCTGTAACCCAGTACTCAAAAACACCCATACACTCTCAAAATCACACACACACGCATACACTAAGGGCAATTGTGTTTACCCAATTGATCTATGGCGCATGTCTTTGGACTGTGGGGGAAACCGGAGCACCCGGAGGAAACCCACGTGAACACAGGGAGAACATGCAAACTCCACACAGAAATGCCAACTGGCTCAGCCGGGACTCAAACCACCAACCTTCTTGCTGTGAGGTGACTACTAACCACTGAGTCACCAAATACCAAATAAAATGTGCATTCATATTCAGGGATAACAGTGCAATATTACTTACACCTTTACAGGGAAGTGTTTAACAGAATAACTGATATCTTCAAGCTTGGACCTGGTGATGTATGTACAAGCAGTCGTCCACCACGCTGTGTAAATGAGACTGCCTAGTGATAATGCTTAAAAAACAGGAGTCAAAATTGAGTACTGTACCAACAGATCCAGCTCTTTCCCTTTGAGAAAAAGGAAGCTAAAACGCACCAGAATCAAGGACTCCATGGTGTCGTATTTATTAGCAGACCCCCTGCTCTACCTCTAGCATACGGAGCACAAGCAAAGCCAACTAGCATATCTGCGTCCGCATAGATTAGAGGAGGTCATGCCACGCTAATGAGAATCATCGCTATCAGCTGATAGCAAAAACAACTAGCTAATTGCTACGCTTGTTTACAAGACAGCGTGTCCTGAATCAAAAGGTTAATTACATCTGAAACCGACTTCTTAATTCGTGATTGGACCTCGAGTCTTTGGTTCTCGGAGCGTTTATCTCGCTCATTCTCCCGTCTCTGTCTTTCTTCTGTTTTGTTCCAGACTTTTTTTTGCTTTTTTGTTCTTTCCTCTCCCTCAAAGGAACATGGTGACAAAAAGGCAGCATCCAGTTATGGCTGCCTGCATGTTTCTTGATAAGCTTCAGGCACTGACACCAGCCTATTACTTTCGTTCTCAGGAAGTGCCATAATTAGCAAGCACCATCAGGCAAAAGAGTTAATGCCACAGAGGACGTATTCTTCTCAAAGTTTTTCTCAGCCCCAAGGTTTCCCATAGCTCAGGCAGTCTGTTAGCTCACCCCGAAATTAAATTTGTTTAGTTGCTGCGGAACATCAACAAAGGCATGAGAAGAAAAAAACAAAAAATTAACAATATGCTAGCTAATTATGCTAATGCTCAATTGTTCTGGCGCAGTGATATGTCGGCGGATCGCTTGCACGTTTTCATGAGCTGGCTGTAGGCCAGGACTCTGTCGCTTCTTCACCTGAAGGCAAGAAGACAACTGTCTCATTCATTCTGCCAAAGTCATTACTGTGCGCGAGGAAGAAGATAAATATTGTTGTAGATGCCCAAGTTTCCACAAATGAGATTCTTCCAGCCAGATCCCTCTCGCTATGCTTGGCGGAGACATGGATCTTGATAATACGATGTGTTCGCGCATTATCGGTTGGTTCAGTGGAAAACTATGGTGCCAGATACATGCAATTTGTGAATTCACAAGTAAATAATAAATATAAATATTATAGATAAAATATTTCCCCAAATAAATTGGATGTGTGCATTTACAAATGTGTTTTAAATTAACGAATTGGATTTGCATATTTACAAATTGTGTTTTAAATTTACAAATTAGATTTGCATATTTACAAATTGTGTTTTAAATTTACAAATTGAATTTGCATATTTATGAAATGTGTTTTGAATTTAAGAATTGGATTTGCATATTTACGAATTGTGTTTTAAATTTACAAATTGAATTTGCATATTTATGAAATGTGTTTTGAATTTAAGAATTGGATTTGCATATTTACGAATTGTGTTTTAAATTTACAAATTGGATTTGCCTATTTACGTATTGTATTTTGAATTTACGAATTAGATTTGCATATTTACAAATTGTGTTTTAAATTGGATTTGCATATTTATGAAATGTGTTTTGAATTTACGAATTGGATTTGCATAGTTACAAATTGTGTTTTAAATTTACAAATTGGATTTGCATATTTACAAATTGTGTTTTAAATTTACGAATTGGATTTGCATATTTACAAATTGTGTTTTAAATTTACGAATTGGATTTGCATATTTACAAATTGTGTTTTAAATTTACGAATTGGATTTGCATATTTACAAATTGTGTTTTAAATTTACGAATTGGATTTGCATATTTACAAATTGTGTTTTAAATTTACAAATTGGATTTGCCTATTTACGAATTGTATTTTGAATTTACGAATTAGATTTGCATATTTACAAATTGTGTTTTAAATTTACAAATGGGATTTGCATATTTACAAATTGTGTTTTAAATTTACGAATTGGATTTGCATATTTACAAATTGTTTTGAATTTATGATTTTGATTTACATATTTTCAATTTGTTTTAAATTTACAAATTGAATTTGCATATTTATGAAGTGTGTTTTAAATTTACAAATTGGATTTGCATATTTATGAAATGTGTTTTGAATTTAAGAATTGGATTTGCATATTTACGAATTGTGTTTTAAATTTACAAATTGGATTTGCATATTTACAAATTGTTTTGAATTTATGATTTTGATTTACATATTTTCAATTTGTTTTGAATTTACTAATTGGATTTGCATATTTACGAATTGTGTTTTGAATTTACGAACTGGATTTGCATTTTTATAAATTGCATTTGCAAATTAAATTTTGTAATTGTGAATTGTGTATGCATTTTATTTTGTAAATGTATTATTTTTGAGATTGATCTGGTTCCATAGAAAACAGACATACCAGCATTGGTGTGGATGCTGGGATTGATTGATGCTTTGCATTACTATCAATGCTTTAGTTTAAGACAGCACATTGGCACATTGGAAATAATAAGCTGTTCGTTCAAACAACTTATATTTAAAATGAGCTGAAACAACACAATTTTGAAATTTTTTAAATGTTTTATAGGTAAAACTCTCTTTTACTCATCAACGATTCATGTATTTGTACAAAAATAAGGCAAACACAAACGGATAGTACAGAGCTACTAAATCAAGTTCAGACTTGGGTGTAACGTGTTTCACAGTAATGCTACTGTATTCTAATTACATTTTTGGGGAACGTGATAATGTAACGAACTACATTTTAAATTTGAGCAAATTCATTACAGTTACTAAAGTCAATGTAATTGTGTTCATTACATTACAAATATAATTTTTAGAAGAAAGAAAATGCTTCTTTAATCACATTTTCCACTGCAACATCAGTTAATAAGCATGTGCTTTTAAATTGCTGGAGAACACAAGCGGAAATTTTTGCTGTCGAGAGAGGCTGCTTCTTCAAGTGGAAATACAGACATTACTTTTATTTCATTGACCGTAAAAACAAAAATATTGCTGTGAAATGCAGTCTATGTCCAGTCTCTAAAGAACTTTAGACTACTTTACCAGGATATTTCTTCAAGCACTTGAATAGAAAACACTCTACAACAATACTCATCACCAAGGAGGACACCAGTGCTAAAAAACACGGCGGTCCAACTCAGCCTAAACAGGCTAAATTAAATTTTTGTGCAGGATCGGAAATGAAGGTATCTTCTGAATGTTTATAGAAGCTTAGCTGCTTATGGGACCGATGACATATCGCATCTTTTGCGCTCGCAATTTCGTTATTTCCAATGGAGGCATGAGGTTAGCACACACATATTCGGAGCGCATATTGTATGCGCTCACATTTTCCAGGCGCACTAGTTGAAAACTGCGAGTCACGTGAGAAGAACTGACCGATCAGCTTCATAATTTGTAAGAAATATACACATTTCGGTAGACTGATTACCTCAGACAAACACAGAACTATGGATGTCAATGGTTACAGGTATCCATTTTTTTCATGTCTTCTTTTGTGTAAAAAAAAAAAAAAAAAAAAAAAAAAAAAAAAAAAAAAAAAAACAGGTTTGGAAAAAGTGAATGATGAGAGAATTTGACGTTTTTATGTCTTTTGAATGAATATGTCAAGCTGCTGTGATCGACCCATTGTACTGAAAGAGCTGCAGTTTATTTTGTATTTTATAGGTATTGTTTATATGTTTAAAAAGTAACTTCAAAGTAAAGTAATTAGTAATCTGATTACTTTTTACATGAAGTAATTAGTAATGTAATCAAATTACAATTTTCCAGTAGTAGTCAGTAATTTGTAATCTATTACTTTTTTAAAGTAACTTATCCAGCACTGATCAAATTAAACAAAAACTAAAATTAATACATTTTCTGGAGGAATAAGTTATGACAGTGTTTTATTTTGGAAGATAATTGATCAAGTGTGAAACTATAGCTCATTATATTGATAATAGACTAATTCTATATAAATTAAAAAGTTATTTACTGTATCAAAATGTATTTGCACACTTACATTAAGAATACGTGATATTTTTTCTTAATGATAAACAATATTTTTTGACAATCCAAACTGGCTGTGCACACAAAAACGCAATGGTGTCATTTTCAGATTTATTCACCCTGGGACCTGATTTAAAAAAAATAAATAGCAATGTCACGCTCACATACAACTTTTTTTATGCATACATTTAAATGTTTCTTTGTGTGGATGCGGCCTGTGACTTAAAGCGTGTTGTGAATGTCCAGTTCAAACTTTTTAGTTGAGTTTTGTATTTGTTTATTGTTAAAAATGTGTCTTACATGTGTGTTTTTTGGGCTAAAATGCTGTAACTGTGTTTTTTTTTTTATTGAGCAACATTTAACAGCTAAAATGTGCAAATAAGTAGATGCTTATGCATTAAGGCAGTAAAATCAATTTAAAACACTTTAAAACAAATATTTCAGAATATTAATATAATAACATAGGCGGCATGGTGGCTCAGTGGTTAGCACTGCCGGCTTACAGCAAGAAGGTTGCTGGTTCGAGTCAGTTCAGGCATTTCTGTGTGGAGTTTGCATGTTCTCCCCGTGTACACGTGGGTTTCCTCCGGCTGCTCCGGTTTCCCCACAGCAAAGACATGCAGTATTGGTGAATTGGAGGAACTAAATTAGCCATAGTGTATGAGTGTTGTGTTAGAATTAGGACATGTAAGAGGACATTTGCTCAAAACATTTGTTTCACCCTAAAACCAACATTTTTTAATTCATTAATTTTCTTTTCGACTTAGTCCCATTATTAATCAGGGATCACCGCAGCGGAATGAACCGCCAACTTATCCAGCACATGTTTTACGCCTCAGATGCCCTTCTAGATGCAACCCAACACTGGAAAACACCTTTACACACTTACATTCACACACATACAACACAGACAATTTAGTTTATCCAATTCACCTATAGCATATGTCTTTGGACTGTGGGGGAAACCAGAGCACCTGGAGGAAACCCACACCAACACGAGGAGAACATGCAAACTCCACACAGAAATGCCAACTGGCCCAGCCGGGGCTCAAACCAGCTACCTTCATGCTGTGAGGTGATTGTGCTACCCACTGAGCCACCGTGGGGCCTCAACATTTTTTCATCACTCAAAAAATTGGACAACCTTACAACCTTTTAGACTGCTGTTATATCTGTATTTATCTATCTGTACCATCACCCACTTGGGATCATCTTAATCCTGGCCTTTGAAAAAAAAAAATATTCTGTGTCTACAGCAGAGTCCTGTAGGACACCAGTATATATTGTTTAGTTTGTTAATTTGTTTCACTCACTTCCCCCTTTACAACTTCTGTGGGCACACTTGGCCTGAAGTGGTTTGCATATCCAAGGGAATTTGAGCATCGTCTTCCTCAACTAAATACGCCTGAGACTCAAAATGAGCAGTGTAGCCCTCCAAGGCATAACCAGACCTATGAGATAATCTCTCTTAGACTCTGACAGACAGGTGTAAATACTCTCTTGAGGACCTTCGAGTGAATCGAACAACCCCTGAGACCTACATCTGATGTCTGTAGAAACTCTGAGATTGAGCTGCATCGCTACGCTCAGCTTGAATTCTGAGCACTGTAAAAGCAAAAGAGAAATGCCACGAGATGGTGCGAAGAAACAGAAACGTGAGAATCATGGAAGACCAGCATGAGCGAAACGACTAGTAAATGTCACCTCTGTCAAACGAGGCTGCCGTTACGGTCTTGGTCTGCTCTGCGTGAAGCCCCTATAAAAAATCAGTTGTGCTGGATAAAGAGGATTCCACATCCTCTGGACGGCTATCATGGTGATCTTACAGTCATGGCGTCCATCCACATCCACTGCTTCTTTCCATCCAAACCTCAGCCCAAACCAACACCGCAAAATGAGATATGATTGATCACTGCACCGCTACCATTATTTCATCTGTCTCCACGATTCCATTTTCAGATCATGTCATTAAGCACGGCTCCAACAGGTCTCTCAGGACTTGCCAAAGCAGTTTCGGTTCAAGAGGCCACGTGTTCACCTACTCTCAAACACACCCTCTTGTGTACTTTGGTGTGTTTACAAGTTACCACGAATCCAAAAACTTGTGTCAGTGGTTTCAGATTCATTTAGCACAAACAAACCAATCCCAATTTGCAGGCCTGAACAAAAAGAAGGCCTCTAGGCGGTGATGGAACCATCTTGGATGGGTTAACATCAAGAGGGTTCAGTTCATCTCCATGAGCTAACTAAATAAACAGCCGATGTGTTTGATCGCAGATGTAATTCTATGTGTAACCTCAAAATATCCTACAACGAAGTGTTTCCCTTGGCCATATGCGCCGTCTCTATTAAGCAAGACCATCGCGGCACTTCAAAGCTTCATAGGCCTTGTATTCCTGGACCTTGAACCTCTCGGAGATGTTTATCTGCCCTTTTGAGATCTTGAAACCATATAGCCCCAAGCCAATGATGTGGTCTACTCTGTCTTAGACCGTCCCGGTTGCACATACGCACTCTTGTCCCAAGCACTCCATATGCAAGGAGTTCATAACGAGTGCAGCCATTTTTACACGGAGGACCGCTCTGTCGAGGATGAGAAGAAAACATTGCTGTCTTCCATAAAGAAAAGTAAAGAAAACATCCTCATCTTTTGGACTCCAACTAAGTTTCCAGATGTGCCCGGGGTCAAAGGTCGCAGATAAAAGTACCAGGATGTGGCAGGGCCCTAACTAGACGCTAGTTTCTAGAGTGAGCATTCCTTGCCAGAGGGGAGCAGTGCGAGTTCTTCCCTCCGGCATGCCCAGCGAGAGGTCTCATTTTGCACTAGTGAGTTATTACACTGCAACTTCGTCCTCACTACCTTTGCAGTGTTTACAGACGCCGGCTGGGCAAAATGTCAAGCCTGTTAAGCATCACTAAGGGCTGGAAAAAAGTTCCAAGGTTTCACTCAAGGGATCCAGGGGTCCAACGGTGATGCTTTTTACCTTTATGTAATGAAATCTGAGATTTCTTTACTAGCCTTGCATGCTCACGTCATTGCCACAGTTTGTTTGTGGATCCATGCTGTGGTGCGGCACATGCATCTTTTTAAGATGAGGGGAGGGTGTTGAATAATTTTATGACTGAATAAGTCCAGAGGTATGTGTTTATGTTTGTTCCCCACCATGTCTTATTTTTTGGCTGGGAATACCAATGCTGTCTCATGGCAATTCATAACTTTTTTAATTTAGTGACTAATTTGTTTGATCTTGTGTACATTATCATATGATTTGTTCATCCCCCAATGAAGCGTAGAGTTAGGGGCGGAGTTTTTAGGGATGTCTCCTTTTAAAAATCATACGTTTTCATACAAATAAAGTCGTATGAATTCATACAGATTAGCCACTTTTCTGACATTTCGTAAAAAAGTTACATTTCCTTATGGATGGGCTGGAAATACAGATGATAGAGACATCAGACATTCAAGTACAACGGCCTGAGGTGCACACATGCTAATACACAATATTAGGCTAATTTCTAGAAAGCACTAATACGATTACTTCAAGTGTGTCGGAACCTTAATAAGTGTGGAAATTGAACTGTCAAATTCGACCTAAGAGAGGGGGTCAATTACACGATTATGAGGGAAAATCTTCCAGATTGTTTCTTTACATAAAGTAATCTGCTCAAATAACAAAGATGGAGGCAACTTCATTCCAATTTTGAAAAGTAGAGAAAATCGGAATGACAGCGACAACTTTATTTTTGTGAATTAGGATAATAGCAAGATTTGGAGGATGGGTTAAGCTCATATGTTCATGTAGATAGCCCGTCACCATTCTCGTCACTCATAAAATAGTTTTGATCCTTCATTTTTTTTTTTCAATAGCAAAGATCTTCTGTAAATCTCTAAGTACATCATTTAGCCCTAATTGGAAATTACTGCAGATGTTTAACACAGGATTACAGAATATAAAGAGCTTTATGTTCTTGTGAGTGTGTGTAAATGATGGTCTATGAAGGCCTAGTGGTCATGGAGCCACTCAGGACTGAAGGAAGCTTGGTGAGCCACTAGATGGAGTCAAACCCTAGTTAAGAGCCGCTGGGAGGTGGACATTACTCTGTTTGTGAAGGAGTGAACCGGTGCGTTTGTATAACTCACAACCTGACTGTGCAACCCCGACTGTTTAGACCACACTTGCCCTCTGCTAACCTGCACCCTGTGTCATGTTTGAGAGAGTTAATGCATGCTGCCAGTGTATGAGATTGCCATATCTAATGCTTGAGGGAAAAATAAAAAAATAAAAAAATAAATAATTACATAAAATAGGGGCCAATGCAAAAAAATAATAATAATAATTCATTTTGAATATATAACATTTATTTTAGGTAAATAATTATTTTTATAATAAAATATAATATATTTAACAATAAAAAAATAGATAAATAAAAAGATATAGATAACAGATAATAAAGCAAACCAAAATTGCGATAATTTCCACATTTTCATCATGTTTTCTATTCATACATAAGCTTTGCATGGATCCAAGAATTTAAAAAGAAATCTAAAAAAGAAGAATAGATGTGTCTAACATGGCTTGTCATGTACGTTCTACGGTCGGGAGACAAGAGAACAATTGTCTGAGAATCTACAGTATGTGAAAAGACGAGGACTACATGCTTGACTGCTTGATATGATAACCCTGATAGCATGTGCCATACCCTAATGGAATGAAAATTATAGCTGATATGATGACGGTAGAAAACTGACATGCTATTCTGCTTCTCCTGGCCTGGACTCTTGTGTTTTTCATACTGTATTTTTCAAGCAAAAGCACTAAGATTGCAGTTAGATCCTTTAAATACAGCATTTGCCCTCATTTGTGATTAATTACAGATCATTTGTAGAATTATAATAGAATGTTTCTCCATTTATCTTCATAACACTGCTCGGTACATTTTAGGAGGCTTTACACTTAACAGGTTACTTCTTACAAAAACAAAACTTCCTTCCAGAATGCGCATCGCTCCGTCAACAGATGTTTGTCACAGACAAAACTGCTAGAAATTACACCCAGCTCTTGATATAGTGTTCTCACATGAATTGCACCATTTAGCATTTTGCCGTTTTGACAGGTAATTGACTTTACCCTCTGACAAAGTGAAACGTGTGTGTTGTCATAAATAATGCATAGTTTAAGAAGCTCACATTTACACTAGCATGAATATTCATTAGTAAACAGAGTCGAGAGAAACAACACCCGGTACTTCAGCATATATATATAGACCGTTTTTCTCCTGGTAACAAGATACAGTAAGAAAATCGGAAGCTTTTTAACTTCCTTTAGTAATGCTACCGCTAATGCTAACAACAAATGATCTGTTAGCATTGGCTAACTTTTCAAGCTAAACCCTTTTTATCCAAAATGCTGTCTCGAAAGCTTGGATAAAGTCAAGTTTCTGCTATCTTCCACATTTCCTCAGAGGTCAAAACACACACACACTGATCTCAGACTCTGTTTTGTCATTTGCTAGCGATATTGTCTAATGTGACCTAAAAGCCCTGAGTATGTAAAGCTTTAGACAGCTGAGCTGATTAAAAACTTGCCTTTTGAACATTAATTTATTCCAAGCCATCATTTCGTCAGGGATACAATTGTTTCGGTTGAGATTTTTCCCCCCTTCTTTTCCCCCCATCACCCTCAGATGGATGTAGGCCTAATTCTGCCGCCTTTTAGAGAAGCTCTTTAGTCTTGTGAAATATGATTAATCTGATTAGTCATTCAGGCCGGTCTGCCTTTATGCTTACATTAACTAGCACAAAGAGCCCCCCTACAGGTTAAAGTTTAAATGTGGATTACCAGATAAAGCCAGCCCTGATTAGGTTACTAAGGGCCATGCAAGATGGAGAGAGAAAGAGAGAGAAAAAAATTAGATATGCTTCGCTACTAATTTCACAAACATCTTCATTTTATTTTATTTTTTCCTTTCTTCTGTTGTTTTACGCTTTAATTTGATTCAGTGACTTGCACTTGGATAGTGATAGTGCTGGACAAAAATCTTTCAGCAATTATGCAAATGGCTAACTCGCACGCACAATGCTGCATGGAAATGGAAAACAGAAAATAATGCTCTCATTAAGGACAGATGGTAACAGTGTTGTAAGGTTACAGTGAGAGGGCAGCACTTCACAAAGTGTCCAGATTTGTGTTTACCGCATATCGCCTCTATTTGTCATGATTTTGTCTGCGAACGTAGCTCATAAAAAATAAACTAGTTTGCCAAGTTCAAAGAATAATTTCTAAATGATAATAATTTTTAAACTTTTTTTCTTCCAAAACACTTTATGACTTATATATAAACAGCTCCATGCTCTAATCTAAGAACGATTCCCAACAAGAGCTCTGGCATAAATTCAGCAGTGTAAATGTTATGCTCGAGATCATCAGCATATAAATTACAGCATATTGCTTGAATACAAATCACCGAAGGCAAACAAAAAGAAATCAAAACCACAAACAAGTAATTAAAATAATCTTGGAGATGTCTGATACATTTTAAAAGCTCAAGAAATGTGATATCACACACATGAGCCTTCAAAGGGCCGCTATGGCAAACCTAAACTCTCTTGAAGACTCCAGCGTGCAAAAACGAACAAAGGAATACGTGGGCGCTGACAATTAATAGTAATAAAGCTGCGTAGCAGCAGAGGCGTCTGTTGTGTCCGGCTCAGATAAGAGGAAATGTTAGTTTATCACCCTGGACTGCACTAACCAAGGGTGGCGGGGAATTATTTGCCCAGTGGATTACGTGTTAAAATCTTGTAGGTGGTGGCACACCAGCTTGAGCATTGGGAAGTAAAATCCACATCCATAAATCTGAGCGTTCGCCTTTGGACTCACCTGGCAACAGCTGAGGAATCGGGTGGAGGGGGCGGTATGTTGCTTGATACAGAGCAGCTCCAACGTTTATTTTTTTCCCCCATCGCCCACCGAGACCTGCTCCCATACCACCGTCTGGGACTTTGATATGACCATGTTTATTGTTGTCTATTCTTGGTTGTCCACCCTGTCATTCTGACGTCCCTCTCCCGGGTACAGCGAGGGGATGAGAAAAAGAGTCCCATTTATTTCTGCTAATTTTCCCTTCTTTGTGATGGATGGCTTTCTTATTGTGCCATTTGGGCCTTTGAAAAATGTTCTATGAAGCAGAAGAAATTGCCAGTTTCCATATCATACAAATCTGCCATTCAGATATCCAACTGTCTGGATACTCGGCTGTCTATCACTAAATCCCTGTCCGTTTCTCAAATCAACCCTGACATTGAATAATAATATTTGATAAATATATTAATCATATAATGTAACGCGTCTGGTAAATATCCAACGCTACTTTTTAGTGTACCAGTGCCAAGATTTATCATACGCCATCCACTGTAATCCTTTCACAATTTGAAATTAATTTAGTAAGTTTAACGTAAAATAAATGCACATTTTGTTTTGTTTGTGTTGCTTTGTGACATGTCATCTAACAATTTCCCATTGACCGCATCTCTTCTCTGCTCCAAATATTTATACGCAAAGTGTGTCGAAAACAAAAACCTACAAAAAGTTGCCCGACAAACAAAAAAGGGGTGTCATGAAAAGAAAGAAGTGAAAAACTTTCATCTTAAAGGCTTTATTCTCTGAAGTTCCTTTTATCCTTTCTTTTCGGATTACGGCGTGTCTCTCGGAGGCTCTCGGAGGGCCCCCAGTTCTTATTAAATTATTTCTGGGTGAAATGGACACAACTTGAATGGAATCATTAAACTTCGCTAGTTATAAGAATGCGTCAGAGCCTGTGCGAGATGAAAAGCGACACAGTTTCATGCTCCTCCAAAACATTTAATATGCCATGAAAAGATATGACATCAATCCTCGCAAAAACACAAGGGCGAAATGAATGATGCCATTGTGACTCCAAACATCAATCATGCCCAATACCCTGGAAAACAATGGAGTTTTGTTTGCATTTCAGAGGTGACAAACAACATTACTGACTGGCTTAACGTTGTCAATTCCATTACTCAAGACCTGAAGCAAATCAGAATTAAACTGTGGCCCAGTTGCTAGGCAGCTGAGTTCTCTTGACATGGTGGTTAGTTTTTCTTTCATTGCTTGACAAGAGCCAAGTGAAAAGAGTTTTGAAAAAGTTGCTAAAAGCGCTGAGAGGAGGGGGATAATTGGTGCCACTGGATTGTAAGGCGTCTCTTGTGTGGAAACAGACTGTGGAGAAGAGAGAGAGAAGGAACCCATCGCACGATAATAAAAAATCAACTCTTGTACACAAACTTGACCTGGAGACTTCCATGGCCTTCAATAAATCAGGGGTCTTTCTTGGTTCCACAATCACAGCAGAAGCTCTTCAGTTGAAAGGTAAACTGGATGACCTAAAATTAGACATTGTTTTGTCTTGTTATGAAAGTACTTGCTAACCGTGTTGTCCTTGAGTTGCGAATGAAAGAACAATTTTTTAAAAATATTACAAATATTTGTAATTATAAGAATAGTAGGTGCCAGATGGCTGAAGTGATAGTTTTTAACTTGGTTAATTAGGATGTTGAGAGTGCTTTTAGCATTCCGATATGTTGATGCTAAGTTGTTTTGTGTGGGTGCCTAATTCCAAAGAGGTCACCATCTATGACATTCTGGTCCTTAGACTTGGTTCCTTCTGTAACTCTGTAGGGGACTTTCCAATTTATGGTCCACTATGAAATTTGTTAAATCGAGTTCACTGAAATCCCTAAAATGGCACTCATGCAAAATATATTCAGAGTGTCCAAAAAACCTGAGAGGAGGGGGATAATTGGTGCCACTGGATTATAAGGCGTCTCTTGTGTGGAAACAGACTGTGGAGAAGACAGAGAGAAGGAACCCATTGCACGATAATAAAAAATCAACTCTTGTACACAAACTTGACCTGGAGACTTCCATGATCTTCAATAATTCAGGGGTCTTTCTTGGTTCCACAATCACAGCAGAAGCTCATCAACTGACAGGTGATATATATTTGGATGACCTAAAACTAGACATTGTATTGTTATGTTATGAAAGCACTTGCTAACAGTGTAATCCTTGTGTTGCGAATGAACGAACAATAATAGTTGCATTTCTAGGTACAGTAGGTGCCAGACGGATGAAGTTCAATTTGGTTAACTAGGACGTTCAGAGTGCTTTTAGCATTTTGATATGTTGATGCTAAGTTGTTCTGTGTGGGTGTCTAATTTCCAAAGAGGTCACCCTCTATGACAGTCTGGTCCTAAGACTTGGTTCCTTCTGTGACTCTGTAGGGGACTTTCCAATTCATGGTCCACTGTGATATTTGTTAAATCGAGTTCACTGAAATCCCTTTGCATGGCACTTATGCAAAATATATTCAGAGTATCCAAAAAACCTTGAGAATAAATAAATGATAATAAATTGTAAAGAATGTGCCTTTGGTAACACCAACAATGAAAAGGATTCGGTTCCTCAGAATCAAGACTAAACCCGCAATTATCAACCTTTCAGCTTTAAGTAAACAATAGAAGTAGAAGGTATTCTTGCAGAGATCTGCAGTAGTCCCCAAAAAACTTCCCAAAAAGTGCACACCCAGTCTGAGAGAGGACCAATTAATGCTGGATTAGGACTCATGCTTATTTACAGTCGCTTTTGTCCTCTTTTCTGTGCTCTGACTTCCTCCATGGAAGAAAGATCGGAGGAATAGAGGGAGAGGAAAAGGGAGAGAATGAGAGAAAAAAGAAAGGAACCTCAGAGAGGGGGGCCTTCAGAGTCTTGAGGGAGAGAGAGAATGGGGGGTTGTTTAGACGCGAGAGGTGTAGTGAGGTGGCTGGCTCCATTGTGAGGACACCACCTCTCTCATTATACCCTCTCAATCAACACTCCTGCTCACAGGAAGCCCCTGGAAAGCCCATCTGCCATGGCTAATCTGCAGGCAAAGTCGTGGCCGCACCGTCTAAGGCCCCGTTACCCTCAGCTGTATTATTCTCTCCCTCCGCCACTGCGCCAGGGATCAGCCAAAGCCCATTAAAGTAAATAATAGCCAGAAATGACAGGCTTAGTGCGGATTGGGGAGGAAGTTGAAGACCAGTTTGAACTGTGAGCTCTGATTAATAGAGAATAGCATTTGGAACTAGATGAAGGGAGAGAAAGGCAAAGAAAGAGCATGAGAGAGCAAGAAGGTGGGTAGAAAAGGGCAAATTACCTCAGCTCCAAAGACTTCTGAATCTTTAAGTTGACGGGACTTCCGTAAATTTCCAAGGCACAAGTCAACCATGAACTAGTTCTGTGTTCTATTAGGTAACTTTGTTTAGTGAAGCATACCTGCTTGTGAGTGTGTACTGTGTGTGCGTATGCTATGGGGATCAGATTTTTGGCCCCAAAAGCAAATCTGAAAAGTCACTGGTAGGATCTTAGGAAAGAGGAAAATCTACCCAGCAAGAATCCCATCTTTCTTACAGATAGCATCAAGGTCACCCACATGTAGTAGTACTTTATGCTTAGCCTAATCTTCATAGAACCGTTTCAGAGGTCTTAAGGTTTTGGACCGTTTATATCCAGCGTCAAAAGATTCTTTGAGCCCTAATCCAGAAAGGGAACATACTGACTGTGCTTTATAAATTCGATTTTAGGGTTATGTGCCAGACCTTTTAGAGACAAAATAAGACTCAGATAAATAAGACCAAGACGTGTAGCAAATATGATATGCAGAATTGGACTAATACCAATCACAGTTGAACCAAGTTTCATTCTGGGACACTTTGTGACAAAATCACCTAGAACCAAATAAACCAATTTGGACTGCATAGAACTCTAATTTTAACAGGCATTAGTCTGGAAAGGAAAGTCACACAACTGCTGCAAATTGTGAACACTACTACATCTACAGTATAATGAATATTTTTTATCAGGTAGATTGGACCTAAAAATACAACAGTGTGATTTCTATATTAGGGGTAGTCTATCTAGGGTACGTCTTGCAAAGGTTGGTACTACAGTATGTAGTAATTATCTCAGTAAATGTACCGTAGTCAGTATGCTAGAACTAAATGCAGCTTTATTCCAAGTTAATCACATTCTCCTCAGCCTACTTTCATTGCCTTCAGGCCAAGAATGGTGACTAAATAAGACTGCCTGACAAAACTGTGGAGTATTGCTTGTTTATGGTCGCACTTGAGGTTAGCTCGCTTGTGCCTGAGTTCAGCTGGAGGACTTAATATGACCTGTCATCTGGCCGACGGTGGAGTCTGTTTCCGCAAGATTATGTCAAGCACTTCCACCTCTGCCTAACAAAGGTTAAAAATTGCTTATACATCTGTGAATGAATTGGAATGCTCACAGGAAACAAAGGCTAAGGCAAATGGTTAGCGACTGAGAAAACGCCTGATTGGCTGCTCACCCCTTGCCCTGTTCCATGAAGAGCAGATTATGTTAATGTTATGGAGATAATACTCAATATGATGTATGATACACCTCACAATGGGCCGATCCCTGGTTTTTAAAGTGTACAATGTGGGGTTCATGAACAAAAGGATGTGTGGAAGGGTTCAGGCAGGGAAAACATAAGAGAATATTGTGCTTTGAGACGTAATGAAGTATTTAAGATCTCCAGAATGTGTTATTGACAGAACTGTAAAATATATATTTATATAAAAAACATAGGAGTTCACTGGGTCTCCTGAGAGGTGCTTGCGTTTGTTTCAGAGAAGTGTTTAATGGTATCGATTTTTATTGTTCAATGAAGCGTGTGAAGATTTTGACAGGGATATTGAACTGTTCTGAAAAACTGTTGTTGGAGTTGACCGTTTGGGGAACATCCTTTTTAATGTCAAGCAAGAATTACGGTCAAATTCTAATAAACAAGCTTGTCTAAGGAACATTAATTTTATTAACAAGCCTTAGACTTACTTTGCACATGCCCTTTGTAGAATATAGTTTCTAAGACTCTTGAGGTATCCCTATTCCCCTGGCTATGTCATACATGTGAGGACTCTGTTGGCCAGTAGAGGCCTCCCATGCTTTGTGCAACATTGCACACTGTCTTGACATGTTTGAGACTACCAAACGGACATCTGTAGCCACAGCACATGCATTTGCTTTTGCTTTTACAACACTAGTAGTAGTACCTAACGCTTAGCCTAATCTTTATAGAACCAATTCAGAGGTCTTAAGGTTTTGCCATAGACCATTTATATCCAGCGCCAAAAGATTCTTTGAGCCCTAATCCAGAAAGGGATCAAACTGACTGTGTTTTATGAATTCGATTTTAGGGATATGTGCCAGACCTTTTAGAGACAAATTAAGACCCATAAGAATAAGACTCTGTTGGCCAGTAGAGGCCTCCCATGCTTTGTGCAACATTGCACACTGTCTTGACATGTTTGAGACTATCAAACAGACATCTGTAGCCACAGCACATGCATTTGCCTTTATGACACAACACAACATTCTTGAAATAGTAGGAAGGTCTTGCTTTGGTTGGTCATTGGTATAACTATTCTTTTGATTGCAGTTATTAGCAGACACTTTTATCCAGAGCACTTGCATTTCAGGTATATCTTATCAGTAGGTGCGTTCCCTGCCTATTGAACCAAAGTCCCTAGTTGAGCTACAAGCTGGGTACACTAAGATGATAAAAAAAAACCTTTCTCAAGCTAAACCTACTGTCGCAGAGCACTTTGTTTACTCACCAAAGTCACTTAAACAGTTTGCGCACTGCTTTATTTTCTTATTTACGCATCCACACTAAATCTCCACACAAGGATCGCATACGTCTGTGCCAGTGAGTGTCACTAGGTCTGTTTCCCTGCCTGCCCAAGTCTCTTCTGTGATTTCTATATCCGTCGTCATGGCGACACAGCAACAGGGAGGAAAATGGCAGCCTAACCTCTGGCATTCACACAGACCAGGCCAAGCCTGAGGGCAAGGGGGGGAAGAGCAGCCATGAGCTGCAGGGCCCTGCTGGGTCTCCTGGCCCTCAATCAAATTCTTTTGACCTCAAAGAAAAACGAGAACATTCTAATACCCTCCGCTACAGTTTTAGGGAGATTAATGTCTCAGATCTTTGCATTAACTTGGACGGGCCGCTTTTCAAAACCGGCCGGGTGAAATACTGAGAGTGGGGCCTTGCATATGTTTCCAGAAGCAACTACGATGATTTACAATTGGCACAATAAACTCTCAAAGAGGCAATCAGATGACAAAGAGGTTGTTTCTTGCCTAATTTGGGGGCAAAGAAAGGCCCTTCGATCCAGATCCAACGCTACTGTAAAGGAGCAGTCGGTTTTGTGCGAAACGTGCCACAAACACCTGATTGCTCTTGAGTGGTGAATAGAACAGAAGGGAGAAGGGATTTTCATGACAATCTCACAATGCTGAGGAAGTACATTATCACCCGACTGCACGGCACGTAATGAAGACATCTACGTTATTAAAATCAAATTCGGAATCTTCAGCACGCCTTGTCTAATGATGAGCGAACAGCACGGCTGTCATAGGGGGAGAGAATGAGAAAGAAATAGACAGAAGACGAAGAAGATTTTTCCCTTCGTTTGGCACCATGCCCAGATCTCATTCAAGCAGAACTCTTCCCACAGCAAACTTCTGCCCTGCCAATTAAAGGACAGATCCACCCTCCCCTCGTTCAGCGAGAGAGGATATTTCAAACTATATTTGTTTTTATGACATACAATATTTGGATTAACATGTTGATTTGATGCACTGATTTGCATCACAAATCTGCCAAACCTTGCAGGATTCGCGGTTTTAAATTTACATTGTACATTTACTTGAAACAAATCAACCAAAATGTTTTTTTGGTTTATAACACGGCTTGTTGACTTAAATTAGTGACAGGTTTGCCTGCTGCACTTGCACTGGGTTTGATCGATCTGTGGGAAAATAAATATCTGTTCACTCAAAGCGCCGTGTTTAGTATTGTTTCCTGCTTCCCTATGGAGCGAGTGTAAAATCTAATAAAGAAGATCTGAGAGAAGCCACTTTGATCAGGGACTCCTCAAACAAGAACGTTCACATGGGACAGAATGAGGAAATCTTTGAGGACTATAATAGTAATGCGAACAGGTTCTGGCTTTAAGCCATAAGATAAGCCTCTTTTATCTATGCTTTCTTTTTTACCGCTCACCATGAACAGTGTGCATTAGAAACAGCTGAAATTAAAATGTAACAAACAAATATATGAAGCAACATTTGATTTCCGCAAACGGTTTATAGGTCAAACCTGTCATGTAATACTTTTTGAATGTGATTGTAACTCAATAGAACAGAATTGAAATACCAAATATATGTTAGCCGTTGCTTAGTAAGAGAAGTAATATAAACTAACAAATAAGCAAAGCAACATTTGGTTTCCTAATAAAGTATATAGGTCAAACCTGTCATGTAATACTTTTTTTGAATGTGATTGCAACTCAATGAAAGAAGATTGAAATACCAAGCAAATGTTAGCAGTTGCTTAGTAAGAGATATAATCAAACAAATCAAACAAACAATATATATAATGCAACATTTGATTTCCTAAAAAGGTATATAGGTCAAACCTGTCATGTAATACTTCTTGAACGTGATTGTAACTTAACAGAACAGAATTGAAAAACCAAACAAATGTTAGCCATTGCTTAGTAAGAGAGTACTCAAGCAAATCAAACTAACAAATATAAAAAGCAATATTTGATTTCCTAGCAGGTGGATAGGTCAAACCTGTCATGTAATACTTTTCTAATGTGATTGTAACTCAATGGATTGAAATACCCAGCGAATGTTAGCCATTGCTTAGTAAGAGAATGTAATCAGTTTAGTTACCTTCAAAATAAAGTGAGTACAAATGTTTTAAACATTGAATGTTTTAAGGTGACAAAACAAGCTGATGTCACAAAATATCACAAACTTCACTCTTTGATTACATTTATCCATTTTAGGTCTGTCACAATAATCAATATATTGAATTATCGCACAGCACATGTACATGTCCTCAATCATTTTTGGTGATGCAATACACATCGCCCATAAAAAAACAATTCTAACCACAATTCTACTGTCATTGTCAGTATGGTTAAAAAAAAACACTATGGTATTTACTATAAATTATTATAGTATATTTTCATGTGGGTGCCTGATGACTGAAAATAGACCTGATACTTTTTTCTAGTTCTTTTTCCTTCAACATTTTATTAACATTTATTATTATTATTGAATTTTTATTATTATTATTGAAAATGCCTCATTATTAAATTGCTGAAATATGCCTTAATATGACAATAATATTGCTTATTACAATCAATTTTGTTGCTATATATCGTACCACCAAAATAGACCTCGTGACTGGTTTAATCAATTTATTGTGTACTAATCTTCTTTCCAATGCTTTCAGTTCTTGAAGGATTGTAGAATTAGCCTTTTTAGCTATAAACTGATTTCCAAACACTGATCTATATATATTATTGAAGTGCTTCCTAACAGTAGTTTGAGGAAAGATTCTGCTTTAAACCTTTAAAATTATAGATCAGATGATATTATATTCATTGAGTGGAAATGATTAACATTCTTGGACAATACCAACATAATCTCAAGGTAATTTGTACCTTTTTTGTTTTATTTAGTTGCTACTTCGTATGAATCTCATTTTTTTCATTCTAACACGATGTTATCATTCCCCAATGATGGTTGGGTTTGCAGGGTGGGGTTTGAAATCGAATAAATTCATACAAATTGGCCACTTTTCTGGCAATACATAAAATAGTTCCATTCCTTGTGAGACAAACTGAACAAACCCTTGCTACAATTGTTAAAATATTTTTTGTGAGTAACTGTCAAAGACACGACTTCTCATTTTGATGTTCAAATTAAACCAATAGTGTTTTAAATGTGAAGAAACCATATTAGATGCAAGTAAATGTCTACTTTTTCCCATGTAATGTTCCAAATAATTTTGAAAATAAAATGTCTTTCAATGTAAGGTGCCATGCTTATTCTGACGTATTAATTAAAATATAATCCGTTATAAATTTCTACACTAAATTTTATTATATTTTAAACATATCACTAAAGTCTTGTGATTTAAAATGTAGTGAGAATTAGACCCAATCCCAAATCTACCTCTTAGTCATTTAACTTACCTCTACCCCTTGTTTTTCACGCTCAACTAGGGGTAGGGGTTTCTCAATTCTCTTTAGCTTGAAGGCGTAGGGCTAAAGGGAAGGGTTAGGTAGCCCTTGAAACTGAGATTTTTTTGGACCACACTCGAAACCAAGTGGAAAATTTCCCAGAATACACCATCTACAACGGCAGAATGGCTGCACACGGAAGTAAGGAGATGCACAAATTAGTATTTTTAGTTATTATTACAAATTTTTACAACAAACAACCACATGTTTTAATACAGTCATAGCAGTGTTCGTGTTTTACCGTAATGCTTTAAAAAAAAAAGCGCTAAAATAAAAAATGTTAAATTTCGCTATCTATAATGTCTAATAATACCTCTTGTATAGTAGTCCCACAACATACTTTCACATCTGACACTTGATTGTGCTTTCTTTTTTAAATATCATATTTCAATATCAATTTAATCATCAAAATGATCATTGTGCTTTTTTAGCATATAAACCATTTATAAATACAACAGTTTTAATGGTTGTGAATCAAATACATACCGCATAATAGTACCAACTCTTCTACAAAATGTGTTTCTTTGCATGTGTGTGTGTTTGTGCGTAGATAACATAAAGATTGTGTAGATATGGTAGTATAATTAGGTCTGTTTTCAAGCACTGAACATCTTTTATCCCCACTCAAAGTTCCCCAGACGCATAACCATGTGCATCAAATTGAGTCAGTCGCGAGTTACCAAAAACAGAGTCTTCTGAGGCAGCGTTGAGATCTGATAACCATCAGTGCTGTTTTATTATGGTTAACAAATCTAACAGTGTAGATCTGGAACTTCACACCCCAGATGTTTCAAGAGCGCTTAAAATTTCCAAGTGTCTGTACAGCTTTTGACTTTAAATATATTACGCCATATGTCACGCAAGCTCAGAGCACTTTCTAAACACTTTCTGAGCAATGATATCGCAGCTCCATATTCTGGCTTCAATACAAGCTTCGCTCTGTCTACAAGCATCTGCGACTCGCTGTCAATTACCACTCACAGTAACATCAACTCGCTTTGGTAAAAAACAAACCAAAATATGCAATGGAGGTAAGCAAAACTATTCAAATCTCTCCCACGATAAATGTGCATTTCATATATATTTTACATGAAGATTTAGATTGTATATTGTTGTGACCAGGGAAAGAGATTATCTTGAGCACACAGCAAATTCATCACAGTTAAATTCTCAGTGTTGAAGCATTTCAGAGTAAAGTGTTGACACTACAGTGTTAGATTTTGATAAATAAATATAATCAGAGTTAAAAGCTGATTTGATTCAGTGCAAAATCAAGGAGTTCGGTATACAACACTTGGTGGTGTTATTGTAAACATCCGGGAATTTATGCAGCCCCAGTCACTGAAGAATTTTCCATCGGAGTTTCAGAATAGTAACTAGTGAGTAAATGTTTGCATTTTACTGACTTTCGCTAAGGAAATACGGTTGTACATTTATTGGTTAATTACTTTAGAATGAAGTGACAATTTTAAACTGCTAACATTGGTATTGATGACCAAAGAAGCACCAGAAGTGAAAGTTTTGCAAGCTAAGTTGTTCTTTGGAGTTTAAGATGTAATTTCAGTAGAAATCTATCAGAGTGACGCTATATTGATTTTTCAAATTGCTCTGATGAAACATCAAATGCAATTGTCAAAACCTCTGTAGACATGCCAGTTCTGTCTATGTGTGGGCCAAAGGACTGGAACAGCCTTTTTGAGCACTGGTCATACATATATTGTTGATACTGAATATTCTAATAAAATGAGAAAGCATATTTGGTGCCATATTGTAGCATTTTAAAAACTGAATGAATTGTTGAAATGATGATTGTATTCAAATATTTTTTTATTCCTTTTACCATATTTACATTCAAGAGAGCTGAATAAAATAACAATATATTGTAGTAAAAAAAATACACCGAACACCAACATAAAATTTATTTTACACCGGGTGGTGTTAAGTATAGCTACAATTTTAAATTTAAAATTAATCCAAAGTTCAAATTAATCCTATTGTAGGTGTCAATGTGCCAACACTTTTAAAAGTGTTGATCTAACTGTTGGGAGTGGACTTCATAAGACACTTTAAGTGTTGAAATTAACTCTCTTAGAGTTGTTTTGGGTCCCCATATTTTGCTGTGTACAGCTTTTGACTTTAAATATATTACATCATATGTCATGCACTTTCTGAGCAATGGTATCTCGATATTCTGGCTTCAATACCAGTTTCGCTCTGTCTCCAAGCATCTGCGACTCGCTGTCAATTACCAATTTACTGTCTTGTTTATCTTTACCATATTTACATTCAAGAGAGCCAAATAAAATAACAATATATTGTGGTAAAAAACCAAACACCAGCATAACATTTATTTTACACTGGGTGGTGTTAAGTAGAGTTACATTTTAACTCTGCCCAGAGTTAAAATTAATCCTATTGTACACTGTAAAAAAACCCTGGTTGCCTTAAATTTTTAAGCTGAATCAAATTAACCGTATAAGTCTATTGAACTTATATTATGTCAAACTGACTTAAAACAGCTTGTGTAACTTATAAAATTAAGTTAGAACATGATTATTTTAGTTTAATAAGTTACAATGACCTAAAAACATATGTTGTCATGACTGATTGATCATATAATTTTTTACAGTGTAGGTGTCAATGTGACAACACTTTTGAAAGTGTTGATCTAACACTGTTGGGAGTGGACCCCATGAGACACTTTCAAAGTGTTGAAATTAATTTCTTAGAGTTGTTTTGGGTCCCCACATTTGGCTGTGTATAGCTTTTGACTCTAAATATATTACGCCATATGTCACGCAAGCTTAGAGCACTTTCTAAACACTTTCTGAGCAATGATATGTCGATATTCTGGCTTCAATACAAGCTTCGCTTTGTCTACAAGCATCTGCGACTCGCTGTCAATTACCACTCACAGTAACATCAACTCGCTTTGGTAAAAACAAACCAAAATATGCAATGACAAAAAATCTGAGGTAAGCAAAACTATTCAAATCTCCCCTGATAAATGTGCATTTCTTATATATTTTAGATGAAGATTCTAGATTGTATATTGTTGTGACCAGGGGAAGGGATTATCTTGAGCACAGCATGCATCACATATTGCGGCGCATGATAATATACAACCTGTACATTGCGCTGAAAACCAATTTTCAACAGGCTTTCAAGTCCAACGGCTTTAGAGTAGTAGGATCAGCAGGTGGACTGTGTGATGTGGTGTAATAATAGATTGTAATGCCTTGACCGGTGGCTGCTTAGCTGTGGTCAGTAATATTCAGCGCTTGTGTCACGGTTCAGAAGACCGGGTTCAATCTCTGTAGTTGACATCTATGCTGCATTATTACAACAGTAGTCGGTGACTCTGTAGTGAGTCACCTCAACCCCAGTCATGCCATGAACAAAGACATGCATGAATAGGAGAATATATATATATGTGGGAAGAATTATAAGAACTAGAGATGTACAGTAATTGATGTGAAATGATCATGTTCATGATTAGAATGTGTTATCTGGTAGTTATACTTTAAATTTTGTACATTGTTGACATGAGGGGGTCAAAATTCGTCAGTGTATTTGTGTGTGTGGAAGAAATAAAGTATAAATTGATAAATTGATTGAATCATGATATAGAGTTTTACATAAACGAATATAGTTGAATGAGAGACGTACACTGTTAACAGTTTCCAGTAGAATCTATAGTAACTTGGAGCAGTTCGCCAGTAACTTACTGTAAAAATCAATTACAGCAAAATACTGTATTTACATTTACAGCACCATTTATCTTGCTGTATACTGTATGTATTTACAATATTGTATATTATCTTTAATCCTTAAAATATACAGTAATTTTCACAATGCAACTTTAAAATACAGTAACATACTGCATATGTGTCCTACAGTAAAGTACAGTTCATATTACAGTTAGTGTAATTTAGAAAAATTGCTGACAGTGTAATTACATGATATATAAACATGAGTCAGTTTTAGACGTTACACATAATATTTTTAGATTATGCTTTCATTTTATATTTTACTATAAATCATGTACATTAAGCTTAGAAACTAATAACTTACTAATTATTAAGTTACTAATATCTTAATGACAATAATTATTGCTATATGTATTGATATTTATTATATTGTATTATATTTGTTATTATTTATGTTACTAATTACATTTTAAATTTAAAATATCAAACTTTAAATTTTGCCCTGATATTAGAAGGCTGCCATAATATATCTAAATAAAACCAATAATTATTTAACTTGACTACATAACTGAGAAAATGTGTGAACACACTTAAATGTTTTCTCTTTATGTTTTTAGTTTAAGCTTTAGCAATAATAGTTTTAGCATAGTACTTTCAGAGTAGACCAAAGCAAGATATTTAGTTGAATCAACTTTTGAAACACGTTAGACACATGAAACGTGTGCTTTTGGAAAAGTATCGCATGATCACTTTTTTTTCACATCAAAAAGCTCCCAAACCACACATTTTTTTTGTTTCATGTGTTTTTCAAGTGTGATTTTAACATGTAATAACAGGCGTGAAGCTCATATTTTGATCTTTGGGCGATAAGAAGTGTTAATTGTGACTTTTTTTTTCATTTCAGTTAATTTTTTATCTAAATCTTGCTAGTTAGCTTTTTAACTAAACATTTTTGTTTAGTTCAGTTTACAGAAATAACACAGATGGAGTGATTTACCAATATAATTATTTCCTCTTTACTACTAGTTATAGCACAAAAAGTGAACCTGAATGAACATCCTGCTTCGCATGTAATCGCTAAATGTTTCAACCACACGAGGACATCACTTTAACAGCTTCTAAACAATATATTCCATAGCCTTACATTTAGCTCAAGTCACTAATAGTCTATAGCTCATATACACTTTATTAGGTACACCTTATTAGTACCGGGTTGGACTCCCTTTTGCCTTTAGAACTAACTTAATCCTTCGTGGCATAGATTCAACAAGGTACTGGAAATATTCCTCAGTGATTTTGGTCCATATTGACAAGATAGCATCATGTAGTTGCTGCAGATATGTTGGCTACACATCAATGATGTGAATCTCCCATTCCACATCCCAAATGTGGTCTATTGGATTGAGGATCTGGTGACTGTGGAGGACATTTCAGTACAGTGAACTCATTGTCATGTTCAAGAAACCAGTCTGAGATGATTGTTGCTTTATATTTTTTTTACATGGCACGTTATCCTGCTGGAAGTAGCCTGCAGAAGATGGGCACACTGTGGTCATAAAGAGATGGACATGGTCAGCAACAATACTCAGGTAGGCTGTGGCGTTGGATTGGTACTAATGGGCCCAAAGTGTTCCAAGAAAATATCCCCCACACTATTACACCAGCACCCTGAACCGTCAATACAAGGCAGGATGAGTCCATGCTTTCATGTTGTTGACGCCAAATTCTGGTGTACCTAATAAAGTGCCCAGTGAATATATAGGCTAGTTTAACTAATGAATATATAATTTCTCTGCATGTTTGCACTATATTACACAGTATATGCATACTTAACCAGTTAGTTACAGTATGGTGATTATTTCAATTCACATGTGTTTCATATACAATAAACAACTGATTTTAATACTTTGGGCTGTGTTGTTAATATTTTGCATTTAATATTATAATATGCAAGTGATAAAGCTCCATGTACTTATTAAACTATACTGTCGTTAATTATAATTTAGTGTATTTAAAAACCATGACTTTAAAACCAAGATGATTGACTGAGTAAACTACCATTTTTGTGTGCCTAAGAAGCATCATAAGCATCAGAACATAAACAAGCATGAGTTGTAAACCAGCACAGACAGCCTTTTATTTAATCATAACACATGGAAATAGATATCGCACAACCCGCAGCACAAAAGACCTGGAAGCATTTCAAGCTCAGCGAAAACGCCTAACAAGTTTCCCCCAGACGCGTTTTGACAAATGGCCCCCACTAGCAGTGCTTAGACCCTGCGCTTTAGCATTAAAGAAAAGACCCTACAGTGCAGGGGCCAGAACACAACTCGGATAGCTGACGGATAGCTCCATTAGAGAAGGGTCCCTCGCAGAAACCTCATCTTAGGATATCTCCTGGTCTGACTGCTGACGACGTGAAGAACACACGCATACAAACACACACAAAACCACACACATCCAGAAAGGAGTATATGGAAAAAAGGACTCAGTCAAGCATCTCCTTTTGAGCTTTGCTGGAACAATGGCTTGACTACACAAGTACAACACGTGGCTGATCCCATTGCCATCTCATTTGGCTTCTTTGGAGGCTTTTTCCTGGGACCACCGTGAAACGGGGAGCCATCTGAAAGGCCCAGGCTGATAATCAGCTCTGAAGGAGGGCAAGCACAATTCATATATCAGCCCTCTCTTTTTCCCTGACTGGTGGAGTCAGCGAAGCAGGAAATGACACGGGATGTTTCAATCTAGGAGCGGTGAGTACTGTAGCCCCCGAGGCTGGATGGTACGGCCCACTCAGATGTGACCGAGCAGCCTGCTGTCTGTGACAGCATAGCCACACAAACACACACAATCTCTCCCAGCAGTGGAAACCGCAATTCATCAGCGAAATTAATTCACACAACTCCAAACGGCTGCATGGCAAGGGGCTCAACATCCACTCGAGTGTTTTACAACGTCGTGAAGTGCTGCATAATGTTTGGCTGTACACTATTTCGGCACTCAACGTTCCTCGGGATTTGATTGGAAATGTGCGTCGCTAAGCTCCAGACAAGCGGGTTGAAAATGTCTCTACGGGCCTAGGACGGCAAGTCCCAGAGCTTCTGTCATCCACGGCTGCCTGCCTTCCTCCAACAGGACGCCCAGGGACTTAACATGAGGGTGAAGCGTCGTTACAAACAATTATATTTCAACACTATTTAAATTGCCGCCCTTTCACATTATCAACCCCTCTTGAAACTGACATGAAGTCCTAATCCTAGGAATGTTTTTGGGGAGGTTGAGCGGGAGGGAGGGGGGTTGAGTAAGATCACGCACAGCTCGCAGGCAAAGGAAGGACAAGACAGGGAGAGAAACCTTCAGAAAAATGAGTGTCTCTGGGATAAATTCCGCTAAGATGAGCTCGATATATCACTGTCAATATCACAAGTGAGCACAGGACAGGGGGACATGCATATTAATTGAAAGCGAATCTGATTATATCACTACTGTTTGACATTTTACGAGATGGCCACTTTATCTCGGCGGACGGCGCGGTAAGATTGGTTACGTGCGATGGCGAGTTCTCTGATCTGGGAGCGCATCTTAATTGCATGTTATCACCGGCTGATTGCTGTGGCGTTATTTGAAATAGTCTGGTAATTACTCTGTAGATGGTGGTGTATATAGCCAACGGCTGCTGCTCGCAAGCTGAAAGTACAGAAATGGAGCACCAGGCCAGAGGTCTAATGGTTTGATTTGCCACAAATTTAGAGCCTCAATGAAAGTGTCAAATATGTTGTTACATTCACAGCAACAGTAATTAGTAAGCTTTTAGATATGCATAAGAGGACTTGAGTCAGACCTTTGTAGTATTGTATATTTTTTAGTTGCTTTCTACAAATTGACAATCTCATTGCCTTTTGGTGGAAATTTGTGGGCCATTCAACTGATTTGGACTTCTATTATTTTTATTTTATTTACTGTATACTGTTTTGATGGCATTTTTTCCACCTCGACCTAATGCCTAATCAATTCTGCTTATCGAAAACAAGATTATTTTGCTTGTTTTAAAAAAAAAACCTTCAATTTTGACATATTATTTCAGAAAACAAGACAATATTTTTCACCTGTCTTGAAAATGCTTCTTGAATTAAGACTTTTTAGATATTTAGACAAGAAACAAGGCTAAAACTCTAAGTAAGAAAAGCATTCATTGCTGTGCTTTGGTGGGGAGAAAATGATTAAATTAAAGGTGCTGTATATAAGTTCTTGACTCTTTTAAAGCATAAAAATACCATAATATGTTTGCAGATATAAGAAACATGCTAAGTGAACATTCTTGTTTATTTGAAAACCAATGCTGAAGTCAGATATTCTGCTTTGAAAATGTGTGCTACGTGCCAGAACGGCTGTCTTTGTTTTGGTTCTTTTAACCCGCCCACTGCCTGTTTAGCCAACTATATTTCAGCACCCCGGGATGCCTTGGTGGAAAACCGTGTATTTCATTCATTCAGCTTGAAGGCTCTCAGGGTATGTGTCCATGACGGAAATGCAACCTCTGGTGGACAGTAGAAGACTCCGATATGAGAGCCAGATTCAGAGTTCCACATGAAGTTATTAATAAGAAAATATTATAAATATTACGAACGTAAACATTAGGTGAGCAGATTACATTGTAACCATGTGTCCTAACAACACACTACCTGACGAGATTTGCAGTGATAAGCAATTTGCCTGTTTGCACCAGACGAAACATGACAGAAATTTAAATACCATTCAGAAGCACAGAATATGAACTCACTCATGAAATGGTAAGGTTTATAATCTAAGTAATACACATTAAACCTCTTTAACATTATTAAATGTACATGCTGAATTACTGATATGTGTTGGTTTTGAGTCACGGTTCTAAAGTTCAAATGGTTTATTTTATTTTCAAGATCTGAGGTGAACTCCAGTATCTGCTGCTGCTTTCAGTAGTATGGCAATAAATGTCATGTAAAATGGCATTAAAACTCACATTGTTAGCATTTAACACTAAGTAAAGCATATGAGGTGTACCTGAGGTGATCAGTGTCAGTTTTCTGTTGTTCAGCTGCAAGAAATAGAAGCCATTTCTAATATATCAATTTGAGGTGTTGGTTAAAACAAAAACTCCTTTTAATATGGAGAATATTCCTTCTATCGTGTGTCGTTGCTTTTATATAGAACACGATTTAAATCAGCCTTTTGGCTCAATCGTCAGACTCGTTCCTGTTGGTCCTCAATCTGGCATTTTTTGACGTTTGTTTTAATCCTGGAATGCAATACCTAGTTCAACCACTGGGTGTCAAACTTACATACTGCACCTTTAATTAATTCAGTTTTTAAGCACTCAAAATATAGTAGGTGACACCTACTGGTCAAAACATGGATATATCAAATTGCAAATGGCTTATTATCAAATTGCATTAAATAAAAAAAAATAATGGCATTAAATAAGGAGCGAAAGATCAGAGTTAATCTCAGGCAGTGTTTACATAAGTACATTTTCATTTAAACAACAGACTTTGTAATGAAAATACTCCTCGTTCATTTTGGCCTTTTTCTGCATTTCCGAAAAACTCCATTTATGACCATTCACACTCACCGAGCATGCACATATTTTGGATGGTTAGGAGAGTGAACCTACAGTGTGTCACTGTTTGGTTCGATTACGATTACAATTATCATGTCATCGATTCGGTTTAGTTTGATAACACAATGCATTGACTGTATCCCCAATTTAAGGTTTTACTTCATGTATTTAATTAAATTCATCTTTACTTCTATAGCACTTTTACAGTGTAGATTGTGTCAAAGCTGCTTAACAATAGAAGTTGAATAGAATATTGAACGATATGCATTAGTGAACGATATCTAATATAGTCTCAAAAGAGAGTCGAATATTCCAGAGTAATGTGGATGCCAAATATAACTGTATTAAAACCTAAATGATTTAAAAATACAACGCACTAGTCTAAACGGGGGCCTTAGTAATTGCTGAGTTCAAATAAATAGCCCACCCAATGGTAAACCACTGACATTTTGAACAATTTTGAAACAATTGTAATATAACATAGCTTTATTTACTGAAACACTATGACTTTTGCAGTTCAATACACTGATTCGAAAGAAAAGCTTGACCTATGAATTTCTTTAAATGGACACGTCACTGCTTTGTATACAGGAATAACTGGTATTAGTGCTACTTTAGGGCGGCACAGTGGCTCAGTTGTTACCACTGTTGCCTCACAGCAAGAAGTTCGCTGGTTCAAGTCCCGGCTGGGCCAGTTGGCATTTCTGTGTGGAGTTTGGATGTTCTCATGTTCGTGTGGGTTTCCTTCGGGTGCTCCGGTTTCCCATGCAGTCCAAACAAACACATGCGCAGTCCAAACACATCCTGAACTGAATAAACTGAATTAGCAGTAGTGTATGTGTGTGAATGAGTGTGTATAGATGTTTCCCAGTACATGGTTGCAGCTGGAAGGGCATCCGTTGTGTAAAACATATACTGGATAAGTTGGCGGTTCATTCCGCTGTGGCGACCCCTGATGAATAAAGGGACTAAGCCGAAAAGAAAATGAATGAATGAATGAATGAGTAATAATAATAATAAAAATAATTAATAATAATTCTGAAGTTCTCTTTCCTTGTATGTGGAATTTATTTACTTTTTTATCATCTGTCAAACAAAAAACAAAGCCCAGTCTCTTGTGAAAACAGCAGTAAACCTTCATTCAACAACATTTAAAAATGTTAAGATTTTGTAAAAGCATAACTATTATCAGTATCAATAGAGAGTCTTACCGTTGTGTGTACGATACCTTACAATACTTGTACTTTGTCTTTTGTATAAGTGATGTTTCATGATTTAAGATAAACTCAGTAAGGTAAAACTCACTAATGAAAAAAAATATATATATATATATATATATATATATAAATAAATATATATATATATAAATAAATAAATATATATATATATATATATATATATATATATATATATATATATATATATAAATAAATATATATATATATATATATATATATATATATATATAAATAAATATATATATATATATATATATATATATATATATATATATATATATATATATATATATATATATATATATATATATATCTATATATATATATATATATATATATATATATATATATAGTGACAGTGACATGCATGAACTGGACCAGGTGCAGTCTCATAACAGATGCACAGAGAGCCATTAGTTTGTTAACACAGCCTACGGTTTGCATTTGCCCTGAAGCAGACATGGAGAAAGCAGCCGTCATATGTTCCAGACGTTTGTACACGACCTGATAAATGTTCAGGCGTCTCTAGGAGTGCTGGTAATAAGAGGCTAATAGAATAAAACAATAACCCACCGCCTCAGGCCTGAGACTTTATACTGACAAATTCATATGATAGAGTTTTATTGTTATGGCGACATTAGCGATAAGTCGGACGCGGTCTGAGGTGTTTGTGTCAGAAAGGCACGGTAATGAAATAGATTTCAGGTGCGGCGCTCCTTGTGGGTGCATAAATTGATTTGGAGAGCATAACACTAAAAACGCTGAGAAGTGTACAGTATATTTTAAGTAATGATGATAATGAGATATCGGTCATAAAACAATAAAATGGTGGAGAATTACCTGACTTGAGGGAAATAAAAGCTTTACGAATGATGATAAAAGTTTATTTGATTGACTTGAAAATGGAATTTCAGCAATGAACCGATTTCACCAATGAACTGGTGACTATTTGTATTGCTGACTATTTGAAATGGTTTTAAAATCTTCAAGTAGCTCATTGGGTTTTGCAACAAAGGAATACAAATAAAGGAAGCAACATTGATACTAGGGATGTCCCGATCAGGTTTTTTTGCCCCCGAGTCAGAGTCCGAGTCATTTGATTTTGAGTATCTACCGATACCGAAACCCGATCCGATACTTTTACACTGTAAAACCCAAAAAGTTACGATAACTCAAACCATTTGAGGAAACCGATTGCAACAAACCATTTGAGATGAAAAACTAATCCGAAATAGTTATGTTACAATTCCATAACCCATCACAATATCATGGCAATTCATAACTGTTTTAGGATCAGGTTTTTTTTGCGCTCGAGTCCGAGTAATTTGATTTTGAGTATCTACCGATACCGAAACCCGATTCGATAAAAAAAGAATAAAGAAGAGTGAAAAAACTAATCCAGGATGTTCCTTATTTTCTATTTAATTCACCTTATTTTGACATTCAACAACTCTGTTAACAAACAGAGTACTTCTGTGAGGTAGCTTGAACCATCTAGTAATAAATAACATAAATTCTTCACTTCTGGACTTTTAGTGCAACAATAAATATAAAAAAATCTAATATAAAAACAAAGAGCACCTCAACTTAAAATACCCAGTAGGCAATCCCAAGTTTACATATCTCACAGTTTGCAAGGGCAATGTTGTCGTCATCCCCTTTATAATACCTCCAGACCGCAGACATACTCGCGCTTTCCGCTTCAAGCTGCTTCCGTGTTCTACTTTGCTGGCATTTAACCAATAGCGTCTCTGCAACAAAGTGTCATGATGTCATGCAGTACGCGTTTCTGTTTCTGTGTGAAGTCAAGAAAGAGGTCTAACTTTTAGCCACCGCATAACTATAGATGTGTTTAAAAATAATAAGAATATATACTGTACAGTATATATATATGTATATTTGAGTCTGATTATGATCGAGTCTGAAATCGAGTGATCGGGCCCGATTTCCGATCATGTGATCGGATCTGGACATCCCTAATTGATGCAGACAATTTTCCAAAAGGCAGGTAAAAAAACACACAATGCAGCACCGGGACACACGATAAAAAGTATCTTCTCCATGTTAAAAGGAGTTTTTGTCCTAACCATGTGTGACGGCGATGCGCAAAATTTCTATTTTAAAACTATTTTCTACTTCCGTGACGTCACAGCAGATCAACCAACCCATGCTCATTCTGAAAACGTACCGCTATATACATTTCTGGAGAGCGCCAAATATATGCAGTTTTTGTTTTTACGAATCCACCAGAGGCCGCTGTGTACGCTTTTTCAAATCTCAAATTTCTCCATTCATACGTAAATCCACCAAAGGGGCTGCTGTCGACTGACCGAATGACTGACTGACTGATCGACTGACCCACCTTCTTCCTTCTCTAAACTCAATCAATAGTGTCTTAAAAGCACCGATTGACCCACCCACCCACTTCCCTAATTCCAACCGACAGTTTTCAAAAGCAATCCAGAAAAAGAAAAGCCTTCGCCTGATTTTTACCACGTTTTCAGATTTTACCACATTCTCACCCTGTTATTTACTTGTTTATTTTATTTTTTGGCTTCAGTTTTTGTCTTTCTCACTTTCTGGAACCGTTCTTTGCCAAACTCTAACCCCGTCGTCGTGGTCAACTCCTCTCTGCGTCTCAAGTCTGCCGACGTACATGGCAAGCTACTGGACAAACAGGAAACAGCGGGAAAGCCGTCAATATGCAGGTAAGTGGTCAGCTGGTAAGTGCGAAAAGAAATGGCCTCATACCACCCCGTCGTTTTAAAGACGTGTATAAATATATGTACTTCTGGCTACATAATTCACGATCTCCAGAAATGTATATAGGGCTACGTTTTCAGAATGAACCTATGTTAAAATCAACAGCATAAACTACTATGACAAATATCACCTCAGCTACAGATTATGTGGTTTATTCAGTGTTAAATGTGCCTTTAAAGTGCATTTTACATTACATTTAATGCCATACTACCAACAGCAGCAGCAGATATTTCACCTCAGATCTTGAAAATAAAATAACTAGCAGATGGTTTGAAAATGAACCAACAATAGTCACTCAATAGCCTATTAATAATGTTAAAGAGGTTTAATAAGTATTAATTAAAATTGCAGTGGCTGCTGTTTAAATGTTTCTGTGGTGTCGCGTCGTGTTTGGCACAGACAGACAATTTCTTGTCAATTTGGTGGTCAGACACAAATTTTGGAAAACTTAAAAAAATCCTATAATCCTAGCCTAAAATCTGTGGTCTTTGATCATTGGTTTGATATGTTTATAGACAGCCAATTAATGGCTGCTGCAATCAAATTTTCCCTCCAATGAAATTCTGGCAGTGTCGGTAGATCTGAACTTTCCTACAGTGTGACTTCCATTAGGACAAGCATCAAAACAAGAACTAATAGGAGCGCTGAACGCTATAACGCAATCACCGTGACAATTTCAAACCAACTAAAGTCTGTTTTTAACAATCCTAAATGATTGTAACATGTCAGAATACACAAACAGGGCTCCCATGTTGATTGCAAGATCTCAGTTGTCATAATGTCAGACTGACCGACAAATGAAGATGCACCAAACACGAACACACAAGAAAACGCGAGTTTGATGTCATCCATTCGTGACACTTTCAGCACTTTCCTGCGTTCTGTCATCATACTTTACAGCAAACATAAACAAACTATATCTGTAATTGTGCTCACAGAAGAAAGATTTAATCACAATGGCTATTAAGCGGCTGTTGGTGAACATGTCAAACCAACAATCAAAGTCCACAGATTTTAGCCTGGGATTTCAGAAATCTTTTAGGATTTCCTAGATTAATCTCAGACGACCAAATCGTGACTGAAATTTCACAGTTTGACCGCGGTTTAAAGCGAATTGTTTTTGTATTATCAAGGCATGTTGTGGTAAAATTAAGACTACATATTGTTTTTGTTTGCTATCATTTAAAACCATTACAATTGAATTTCCTCAAACACTCAATCGACACATAAATATCCTTCTATTTAAAAAAAATGCTTTTTTGCTAGTCTTCACCAACCCTTTTCACCCCTCCACTGGTGTAAACGTACCCTTAGAAGGTAGCTTGCTGACTATGTAGCTTGCTATAGCTTCAGAACAGCCCGCGCAAGTCAACAAGTCAAAGTATAACGTGCAAATGTGTGTGCGAGACTGCGAAAGCACTGTCTGGAGCATATTTTTTGACTAATTTGCCCTATGGGGTATGATGGGAATATTAATTAGCCACATCCATGACCGTCAGATAATAACAATGTCAGTGGGCTGAATGGAAGCTCTGACCTGTAAAAAGCCTATTCATATTCTCCAGTCTGCCATAGTTCTGCAGACACAGGACTTTTTCACACAGTTCCTAAATGTGCCAATTGTCCTTTTGCAAGGCATTGTGACTGAAGTCTGTAAAAAAACACCTACTTTTTTTTACGGGACACAGATTTAACATTCACAGCTCATTTAGGGCATTTTTGTCTCAAATAAGCCAATTTGGATACAACGCCCGGGAAGGAACAGCCATATATGTGCGTTGGCCTTTTGAAGCGCTTCTAATGTTTAGGTTATAATTACATGTCATGGAGCACAAACACGAAAGCGGATGATGTGCTGCGATTGGTCAACCCCTGCTAGGCTCTTTCTCTACACCCATGGTTTGTTCGCTCTTCTTCGACAAGTTTCACAGCATGAAATGTAAACATGAAACCTCTGGCTGCATCCTTCTAATGTCTGCCTTCAGATGGTGAATCTTTAAACCGTTCCACTTGAGGTCAGTTTTGCTCACCACAGAAACGCACATGCTGGTTTCGCGCATAAAGAACACATGTCGGGGGACATATTTAAAATTGCACGTTCGGAATAACACACATGTTCAGGGTTGGGTAAAAAATACATTGAAAATAAAATCCCAAATATCTTACGCTTAAGTGTATCAAAATACACTACGAAATACAGCAGCCACAACATGTATCAAGATAAAATACAGTATTTACAAAGGAGCATGACATTTCTTCGCAAACCTTCCATCAATAGGTCTATTCGATCTATCCCTTCACTATTAAACTGACTTAGTGAAGTAAACAATGTTTAATACTATAGCAATAGATTTTCTCTGACCAAGTTTTAGCTTTTCTGCCACTTCATTCACCTCTACTCCAACTTAACAAGCAGGTATTCATACGTTTACGTGTTCTCTATATTTTTGTATATATTTTGTAGAAGTTTCATACAGCCTTGTCTTGAAGAAGATCTCTTACACGGCCTAAGGTAACTCAAATAGGCATGGGCCGGTATAAGATTCTGATAGTATGATAACCTTGGATAAAATTAGCACGGTTTCACGATATTGTGCTCACTGCTCTAAAATATGTTCTTTTTAAATGTCTCCTTTGAAAACAATACATTCTATGTTTTGAAAGATTTATGATATTTTGGAGCAGTAAACACGTCAGGCTAAATAATTCAAATGAATAATTGACTTCTGCTGTCTTCATTTGTTTCAAAACCAGATATCTTTACAATTTAAAAGGGCATCTTTGGATATTTTTTTCTGCTGGAGACACTGTTGTGTCAAAAAATGTAAACAAAAAATCTTACACATACCTTAGGAACGGTATTACAGAAAATGTTGGCAGTTTTAAAACCTTGACTTTTCCAAACCGCGGTATACCTTGAAAACGGTTATCATCACATGCCAAAACTCAAACCATTTGAGGAAACCGATTGCAACAAACCATTTGAGTAAAAAAAAAATAAACTATATAAGTACTGTGAACTTAATCCATTTAAGTTGAAGTAATGAGGTGTTTAATTAACTCATTACATTTAACACTGAGTTCAAAACTCTTTTCAAATGAGTAGAATTAACCTTCAGTCAATTTTGATTTAACTACACTCATTTCGTTTGATAAAGTTTTTTTTTTTTAAAGAACATTATTCTGTTCTTCAAGGCGGCATTTATTAAATGTTAAAAAAAAAATTGTTAAATTGTTGAATACTTCATTCATTCATTCATTTTCTTGTCGGCTTAGTCCCTTTATTAATCTGAGGTCGGCACAGCGGAATGAACCACCAACTTATCCAGCACATTTTTTTACGCAGCGGATGCCCTTCCAGCCGCAACCCATCTCTGGGAAACATCCACACACACTCATTCACACTCATACACTACGGACAATTTAGCCTACCCAATTCACCTGTACTGCATGTCTTTGGACTGTGGGAGAAACCGGAGCACCCGGAGGAAACCCACGCAAACGCAGGGAGAACATGCAAACTACACACATAAATGCCAACTGACCCAGCAGAGGCTCGAACCAGCGACCTTCTTGCTGTGAGGCGACAGCACTTCCTACTGCGATAACTAAATACTTATTTATTAAATATTTATTTATTACTTTTTGTATGTATTTTCAAATAAAATTATTAATCAGTCATTATTGCTTTTATTACTATTACCATTAATAATAATTCATTCATTCTCTTTTTGGCTTAGTGCCTTTCATTAATAATAACAATATTATTAATAATAATAATAATAATTAATTAATATTAGAGTGATATCTGAAGGATCATGTGCCTCTGAAGACTGGAGTAATGAAGCTGAAAATTCATCTTTAAAATGACTGGAATAAATTCTTAAATAAATTATAATAAAAATACTATTGAACAGTTATGTTATAGTGCAATAACATTTCACAATTTTACAGTTTGTACTGTATTTTTGATTAAATAAATGCAGCCTTGGTGAGCAGGAGAAGCTTATTTTAAAACATTAAAACAATCCTACTGACGCCAAACTTTTGACTGGTAGTGTATATATCCTGCTCCTGCTGTATAACCTGTCAGGAGTTTTGATTATTAAATATTTGTGTTTCATATGCTGTGCCACCTTGTCATCTTTAAGCATGCATCATTCCTCTTCATTACCTATACAGAGCACCTGCTGATCAACTACTGGCATTTGAAACAGCCAATGTAGGAATCGCCAATGTAGGACTTATTGCTTATGGTTGGGTGTAATTAGTAACTAATTATTGTATTTAGATTACCTGTCCACAAAAAAAGTAATGTAAGGGATTACACTAAAAATACTTTTGCTGCTTGTTTAAACTACTTATTTAATATGAGTTGAACCAACACAATTCTTAAGTTTTTTGGAGGGACAGCTTAATTATTAATGTTCAGTCCACTTAAATTAGTAAAAAACTGTTTAGTTAACTTAGTTGAATTGTGTTGGGACAAAATACAGAAATTGTGTGGAACCCAGCATTTTTTACAGTGTACTTTTATTACAGTTACTTAATGTAATTGCATTAAATATTGTAAATAAATTCAACATTTCTGGAAAAATCAATTCAGAGAAGCATAGCAAAAAAATGCTAATCTATTTTGAACAATAATTAATTTTTCCAGAAGGTTACAATTATTAAGATGATTGATTACACTTAGGAAATAATGAATTGAGTCATAAATTAACGACTGCACACATTAAAAATAAAACTAAGTTCAACACAATCGATTTGTGTTGGGACAACATGAAGGAATTAAGTTAAGTTATTAGTTTTTACAAATTTAAGTAGATTAAACATAAAGCAATAAAGTTGACCCCAAAAAACGCCCTCATGTTGTTGTTTCAGCTCAATTTAAATAGTTTGAATAAAGAGCAAATGTAATTTTCTATTTACACATTCTATTTATAATAAATATTATTCTTTAAATGTTACATTTCTCATATTTAATTTCTATTGTCTATGCATTTAGATTCATTGGGATTTTAAAAAGTATCGAGTAAAGTAATTGAATTACTTATTGTGTAACTGAGTTACTTTTCAGACAGTCATTTGAAAAGTAAATTAAATATACTTTTAATGATGTAATTAGTAATTAGAAATCAATTACTTTTTTGAAGTAACTTTTGATTTCCCAGAGATGGGCTGCGACTGCATCCGATGCGTAAAACATGTGCTGGATAAGTTGGCGGTTCATTCTGCTGTGGCGACCCCGGATTAATAAAGGGACTAAGCAGAAATGAAAATGAATGAATGAAGTAACTTTTGAAGTAATACTGATAATAAAGTATTTATGCAAAAGAAAAAATGTAGTTTTAATGAAAAAGTGCAGCTTATTTTGTTTTTTTGGCAGTTAAGTGGTGATACTTTACAATAAGGTCCCAATCTGAAATATAATGCATTAACTAACTAATCATATCCAAAAATAAACATTATCTGTTAACATATTTATAAATCCTTAAAATTACAACTGTTCACTGTTAATCCATGTTATTCCAGGTCTATCAAATACTAACACTATCAAATAATAATAATATCAAATACTAATATGGATCATTTTTTATTTTATTCATTCATTCATTTTCCTTCCGCTTAGTCCCTGTATTCATCAAGGGTCACTACAGCAGAATGAACCGCCAACTTATCAAGTTTATGTTTTACACAGCAGATGCACTTCCAGCTGCAACCCAGTACTGGGAAACACCCATGTCTTTGGACTGTGGGGGAAACCGGAGCACCCAGAGGAAACCCACGCCAACATGGGGAGAACATGCAAACTCCAGCATATGTTTTACATAGTGGATGCCCTTCCAGTTGCAAACCCATCACTGGAAATCATTTATACACACTCATTCACACACATACACTACGGACAATTTAGCCTATCCAATTCACCTGTACCGCATGTGTTTGGAATAGTGGGGGAAACCGGAGCACCTGAAAGGAAACCCACGCCAACACGAGGAAAACATGCAAACTCCACACAGAAATGCCAACTGACCCAGCTGAGGCTCGAACCAGCGACCTTCTTGCTGTGAGGCGAAAGCACTACATACTGTGCCACCGCGTCGCCTGATAACAAATTAATGAATATATATTTCAATTGTTTATATTTGTTTCTTTTATCGGCAAACACAATTTTTATTTGATGTATTAATTCATTCATTCTTCTTTACAGTTCCTGCAAATTTTGTTAATAAAATAAATTATTATTTTTTTAAATTCTCAAATGCAAATAATCGAAATATTGTAAAGAATAGACCATTTTAACTACTATATATTGCAGTGTTCTTCCCTTTTCAAAATGAGAGCACAAAGTAATAAGCATAATTATTACACTGTATATTGAAATAAATATTAACTTATATTGTACTAGGCTTATAGTATCATGCATTTTGTTTAATTAATTTAATAATGTTTGTTTATTTTACTGCAATGATTATTTTGAAAGAAAAATGGATAAAATCAATCAATATTTTTTTTAACCCAAAAACGATCAAAGTGTTCTATAAAAAAAGGCTGTTTTCTTTCTACAAGATAAAACGTGCGTGTCTTTTCCACTGTTCTTCACGTTTCAAGACGAGAGCACGCAGCGTTTAGCATTTCCTTTTGAGAAGTGTCCATTTGAATAGCTCCAAAAATCCACATACAACTACGGCAGTCAATAAAACATGGCCGGCGACACCCTCGAATGTTACGAAAGAGGATTTTGGGGGTCAGTAAGTTCATTGTTTGCATTGTTTGAATGCAAAGAAAAGGCCGGCTGGGCCATTCTTGTGTGTTCGCGCTCTCCCTCAAGCAGCTTATTTAAGACTTAGGACCTTTAAAGAACTTTACGGTTTTAACATTCGGGCTCGTTTATCCAGTGTTAAGTCCTGAGGAACATGCTTCATTCAGCGTCTGATTGTTTGCTTACATGTGTTTTAAAGAGAACTACAAATATACAGAGAACAAAACCTGAACTGACTGGAAGCCCATAAAACAATCTATTCAGCGGCTTCGAAGCAGACCACAACATGGGGCGGTTTTTGTTTCATTTTAGCATTTCACTGTCTAGAATTGAACACACTTCTGCAGTAGAGAAGATTTTAAATATGGGTACGGTTGATTTTTAGAGTTGAAGTCAAAATTATTGTTATATATAAACATTGATTTGAATAGTTTATTAATTATTTACTAACTCATTCTGAAGGATCTTAATAACCACCAACTACTTTTAAATACAAATGATTTGCAAATAATGCAATATTTTATTTAGTAATGAAAAATTCATCAGTCACAAAGTATGAAAGTACAATTATTAAGCACATTATAAATGTGCTTACAAGTGTAGCGCATTAGTAGCTGCAGTTTTAAACTGTTTATCTATTAATGTAGAGTTAATGCTGAACAAATAATGAATTTATAGAGCTATTTGCTAATGCTTAACAAATGATTCATAGTGTATAGTTATTTTAGCGTTACCTTACTTTTTTTATTTTAGTATGATGACATTTTAAACTGAAACCAAATATCGAGTAGGGGGCTTTATTTTTGCAGTCCATCTCTCATCTTTACTTGCAGAAAAGTAACAGTTGGAAAAGCGAGAATAAGCATATTTCACCCAAGCCGTCAAACTGGCATCATCAGAGAAAGACTGCTTCTTTGAGTTTAAGTTTATCGTTAGGTTTTGATTAAGGATTACCGATACAGTTTTGTGTATGTGTCTGTCTGTGTGTGTGGATTAACTTGTTTACATTAATTCCTTAAAAAAAACACATTAAACCTTAAAAAAATATCCTAAAAACAATGTGCAACAAGCATTGTAAATATTTTAAAAGTTAAAATAAATATATTTTTAAAGTTAAATCATATAACACATTATAACACAATGATATTGTACGCACTGAATTTTTGTAGCTAATAATAAATTTTTGTAGGCACTTATTGTGTCCGTTCCGGTTCGTATTACTATTCTTCCGGCTTCTTCTTATGGAATTCAAGTTGATTAGACGAACCGTTTTCGGTTAACTTGCAAACAAATCTAACGTAGAGCTTGCGAAAAAAACTAGAGGCGATATCTCTGTAACTTGTTGAAGTATTCCCACCAAACTTTCTGTGTTTCGACAACCATGGTCTGAGGTTATCTGCACCAATTCGGCGCACTGCCGGAGATACAGCGCTCTTTGATTTTTTTGTATCACTGGTCCGGAGATACAAAAAATGGCTTTTTTTTTTTTGCTTATAACTTCCCAACCCTTTGTCCAAAAAAAACAAAAAATTGGTCTCTTTACATCCGGCAGAGCATGCCGAGTAGGATGATGTCTGATTTTCCCAGGTCAGCCATTTCGTCCGTTGGCCACTACTAGGGCCAGACGGAATCTGCAGACGTTTTTTGCAATTTCTGCGGAGAATTTTGGCAAAAATCTGCGGATTTCTGCGTAATTATTTTGGGAGTCTCATAACTAAAACCTTAATATGTGCAATATGTGTAATTTAAAAACTGAATAAATTCAGATTTACACACATTTACTCAAGTAAATAAACAGAATTAATGATGGGCTAAAAATCTGCGGAATTCTGCAGAAAATCTGCGGAATTCTGCGCGCGCAGACTCCGTGTGGGCCTAGCCATTACATACTTCAAATGTATTCAAAAACTCATTGTTTCACTTTGTCTGATGCTCCTTACTAACCTTGTTGCTCTTGGCCTCTGGACTGCTTTGCTCTTTCTGCCTCTGGACTGCTTTGCTCATTCTGACTCTGGATTATTGGCCCCTTAATTGCTGCTTGCAGCTATGTTTATTATTATTATAGATTTTTTTTTTTAATGCAGATAAAAACACTATGTAACACTATGAATGAGTGCTTAGACTAGTCAGTTTACTAAAGTTCAACTGGTGTAAGAAGAGGGCAGAAAGCTGACAGGAGTGTGAATTAAATCAGAAGTACTGAGGTCAGAACAGAGACTCACATGAGCAGATACATCCAGCAGAGGGACGAGGGTCAGACTCCTGAGTCCTGCTGATGTGTCCACTTTCACCTGACAACATCAATACAAAAAAAAAAAACATTGTCATTTTATTAGACTATGAATGATGTACTGTATGACTGAAAAAAGTTGAAAAGCATATGTGTTTTTAAAATAATAGCCATATCAATAAAGGCTTTTAAACTTTTTCCACCTAATTATTGGATTAAGTCTTGGACTGATAATTAAAAAAAATTAATAATTGTATATATGCAAAAATATGTTTGACCCGAAGATGTTACTTCAAATTTGTTTCTTCAAACACAACTTAGGTCTTACAGTTTTTCTCAGTCGCTTTGGTGCATTTCTCACAACATTATTTACATTTGCACAACATTTAATGCATTTCTCAAAACAATTAGTCATTTGTGCACATCATAGTAGCAGTTTCTCATCCCTTCCAACAAATTGCAAATGCTTTTGGACATGCATCAATTGCTTTCATACAACTCTCTGTGTTTTATAACATTATAATTTGCTTATGTCATGTCAGTCAAATGAACTAAACTTGTGAATGCTGAACAATCATTCCATATAAAACTATTAGTTCTCATTTCATTAATCGAGTCATTACATACAACAATGTTGAACTAGTGGTCAAAATCTGTCAAACAAATTTTATTTAAAAAAATTAAATCCTTTATTTCCTGAAAATGTCTTCTAAATTGAACAATTTGATGAATGATTTACAGACCTGTGTATGTTGTAGGTTCAGTTCCAATATGTACTGCAATATTGTTTACAGTTGTGCACAGCTCTACCCAAAGGAAGTTTGTTTGTTGTAAATAACGGTGTGTTTATCCTTTTGCACAATGCTGTGAATAAATTAGAATTGCATAGAGAAAATGTAGTAAAAATGTGAAACATACATATTCAGTGTCTTGTACTCAGATACCTCACTAAATGCAGTGATGTCTAACTTTACTGTAGTTTTCAAATGGCTGTGCAAATAGTCTATAGTTGTCACGGTTGTGGATCTGTCTGTTTCTCTTATATGTGTGTGTGTGGGTATGGGTGTGTTTGTTTGGGTGCACCTTCACCGCGTGGCTGTGTGTGTTTACATGTCGTCAGCTGAGCGGTCACGTGCTTTGCTGTTGCTCAGCATCGCTCAGCTGTTAATCAGTGAACCACTGGTGCAGCTCGTTACCGAGCCCCTTTATCTGTTCAGTGTTTGTATCTCGTGTTGTCAGTTCGTTGTGGTTCACGTCTGTATCTGTTCCCTGTTAGGCTTCTCTCGCTGAATCCGCTGGTGGTGAGTCATCATATAGTCTGTTGCTTTTGGACTTGTCAAGCACGGCTTGGTTTCCTTGAAGTTGTTACCGCTGTTTTCACTGATGACACTCACAAGAGATTCACTTTGTTTTGCTGCTCTGAAGAACTATTACCGCTGTTAAGCGTTGTCGATTTCCTTGAGAGTGCACCATTGCTCTACCCCTTCCCTCGATATCTGGTGAGATATCCATGAGAGACTTCCCTCTGGATCTGTTGCTCTGAAGAACTGTTACCGCTGTTAATGTTGTCGATTTCCTTGAGAGATGCATCATTGCTCTACCCTATCCCTCAATATCTAGTGAGATCTGTTGTTATTTCCTGTTATCCCTGTTAATAAATCAACTTGCATTCACTTGCATTTGGGTCTCCTGCGTATTTGTGACAATAGTGTCACCAAAATCTGGCTTTTTTTGCATTGGAAAAAATGTACAGAGTAAACTGTCATAAAGAAAACATGACAAAGCCATTTCATAAACAACGGTGGCAGGACTTTTCATTTTTGATGACACTGACACTTTCATTGACATGAATACTTGCTTTTGAGGAATGAGCTTTCAAGCAAGTGACACACTTTTGCAGGTTATCCACTAGGTTTTGCAGTTTGTAGCAATTGTTTTGAGAAATGCATTAACTGTTGTGCAAATGTAAATAGTGTTGTGAGAAACGCACCAATGCGACTGAGAAAAACTAAACAAACTTCCATCTGGAAGCCTTATATCACAAAACTTGGCGTTCAGCATGCCAGGCATCATGTCTTGAGACTTCATATTACTGGTGTTCTTTGTACTAATAATATGGCTTCCATGACGGTAGAAGTTGGTGTCAAACCTTATCAAACTAGTTATTTATTTAACACGTTAAAAATATTCAGGGTGACACAGTGGCACAGTGGTTAGCACAGCAAGAAGGGTGCTGGTTTGAGTCCCGGCTGGGCCAGTTGGCATTTCTGTGTGGAGCATGTTCTCCCCGTGTTGGGTTTGCTCCGGTTTCCCTTATAGTCCAAAGACATGTGCTATAGGTGAATCGAATAAGCTAAATTGTCCGTAGTGTACAGTATGTGTGTGTTTGAGTGTGTATGGATGTTTCCCAGTACTGAGTTGCAGCTGGAAGGGCATCCGCTGTGTAAAACATATGCTGGATAAGTTGCCGGTTCAATCCGCTGTGGCGACCCCTGATAAATAAAAGGACTAAGCCGAAGGAAAATTAATAAATGAATGAAATATTCAGATTACTCACTTGTGGTATCTAATGATGACTAATGTTGACTAAAAATACATATAATAAACACAAAAATTTAAGTTAGATATAGAAATACAGTATATGCTTTATAGATATGCCATATTTTATTAAACAACCCCTGTACAGATTGACTCCCATGTAGGGTAAACTCACTCACACTCTATAGAGCCTAGTGTCATTCCTCAATACTAGCTTTCAATCAATTAATACATAAAAGTAATGAAAGACTTGTTATTCCAGGTTTTAATTCCAACCACATACAGTGGACTCACTAACTAATGCACCGCCCAGCAGAAACACATCAATACATGCTCATAGCTGGCGGCTAGTCTGGCCACGCGTGATCATATGGAGCAGTCCCCAGGATTTGTTCTTGTCACAAATGGCCATTACTGACATTAGTGGTGTAATGAGGGAGTCCCGGGACGGTCAGTGGTGCCGGGGGGGAGGTTGGAGCTCCTCGAGCACCACCTGCTTTGCTTGTTCACGCTGTCACTGCTCGGCCTGTTTTGGGCTCGCAGGGGTCTTTTAGAGTTTAGATATGCCTTTGAAGCCCTCTTTGATTTTTAGAATATGCACACGATCAATAAGGAGCCAGGACTTCAAAAGAGGTTTGCGGCCCTCACCTGCTGCTGGTCACCGGTGGCTGAAGAGTTTCCAGTCCCACACAGAGACCAAACAAACCAACAGCAAAAACAGACACAGAGCAGCTAATAAACGTACAACAACACAACCTTGTAAAGCGGGCCTTCAAAACACTAATAAATGCGTAAGTGCCAATAAGGGCACTAACAAACATTTACTATGGAACTCAAAAGATGCTGCCCGAATACTGATTTGGTTCAATTGTGTGCTACTATAAAACTGCAGTGACTTGATATTCATTACTTTTAGCCAATAGACTCTATATAAGTAGATTTCAATGAGTTCTACAAATGGATGCCCCCTCGTATGGTCGCCTATTTAAGAGTATAGTGTGAAAAAAAACAAGTGTGTTTAAGATAGATAGATAGATAGATAGATAGATAGATAGATAGATAGATAGATAGATAGATAGATAGATAGATAGATAGATAGATAGATAGATAGATAGATAGATAGATAGATAGATAGATAGATAGATAGATAGAACGATAGATAGAACGATATATAGAACGATAGATAGATAGATAGATAGATAGACAGACAGACAGACAGACAGACAGACAGACAGACAGACAGACAGACAGACAGACAGACAGACAGACAGACAGACAGACAGACAGACAGACAGACAGACAGACAGATAGATAGATAGATAGATAGATAGATAGATAGATAGATAGATAGATAGATAGATAGATAGATATTGTAGACAGACAGACAGAGAGACAGAGAGACAGAGAGACAGACAGAGAGACAGACTGACAGACAGACAGATAGACAGATAGATAGATAGATAGATAGATAGATAGATAGATAGATAGATAGATAGATAGATAGATAGATAGATAGATAGATAGATAGATAGATAGATAGATAGATAGAACGATAGATAGAACGATAGATAGAACGACAGACAGACAGACAGACAGACAGACAGACAGACAGACAGACAGACAGACAGACAGACAGACAGATAGATAGATAGATAGATAGATAGATAGATAGATAGATAGATAGATAGATAGATAGATAGATAGATAGATAGATAGATAGAACGATAGATAGACAGACAGACAGACAGACAGACAGACAGACAGACAGACAGACAGACAGACAGACAGACAGACAGACAGACAGACAGATAGATAGATAGATAGATAGATAGATAGATAGATAGATAGATAGATAGATAGATAGATAGATAGATAGATAGAACGATAGATAGAACGATAGATAGAACGATAGACAGACAGACAGACAGACAGACAGACAGACAGACAGACAGACAGAAAGACAGATAGATAGATAGATAGATAGATAGATAGATAGACAGACAGACAGACAGACAGACAGACAGACAGACAGACAGACAGACAGACAGACAGACAGACAGACAGACAGACATACAGATAGATAGATAGATAGATAGATAGATAGATAGATAGATAGATAGATAGAACGATAGATAGACAGACAGACAGACAGACAGACAGACAGACAGACAGACAGATAGATAGATAGATAGATAGATAGATAGATAGATAGATAGATAGATAGATAGATAGATAGATAGATAGATAGATAGATAGATAGATAGATAGATAGATAGATAGATAGATAGATAGATAGACAGACAGACAGACAGACAGACAGACAGACAGACAGACAGACAGACAGACAGACAGACAGACAGACAGACAGACAGACAGACAGACAGACAGATAGATAGATAGATAGATAGATAGATAGATAGATAGATAGATAGAACGATAGATAGAACGATAGATAGACAGACAGACAGACAGACAGACAGACAGACAGACAGACAGACAGACAGACAGACAGACAGACAGACAGACAGATAGATAGATAGATAGATAGATAGATAGATAGATAGATAGATAGATAGATAGATAGATAGATAGATAGATAGATAGATAGATATTGTAGACAGACAGACAGAGAGACAGAGAGACAGAGAGACAGATAGATGATAGATAGATAGATAGATAGATAGATAGATAGATAGATAGATAGATAGATAGATAGATAGATAGATAGATAGATAGATAGATAGATAGATAGATAGATAGATAGATAGATAGATAGATAGAACGACAGACAGACAGACAGACAGACAGACAGACAGACAGACAGACAGACAGACAGACAGACAGACAGACAGACAGACAGACAGACAGATAGATAGATAGATAGATAGATAGATAGATAGATAGATAGATAGATAGATAGATAGATAGATAGATAGATAGATAGAACGACAGACAGACAGACAGACAGACAGACAGACAGACAGACAGACAGACAGACAGACAGACAGACAGACAGACAGACAGACAGACAGACAGATAGATAGATAGATAGATAGATAGATAGATAGATAGATAGATAGATAGATAGATAGATAGATAGATAGATAGATAGATAGATAGATAGATAGACGGATATTCATTACTCTCAAGCCACAACTAAAATTACAAACAATGGAGAATACAGTATTTCAGAAAAGATGAACTGTTAATAAATTGTTCTCTAATTTTGGTCTAAACCAGCCAGATCTCACGAGGAAACGTGAGTAAATAAAGTATTTTATGTTTTGTCAGTTTGGTGGCTAATTCATACAAATTCAAGTTCAGTTGTATGAAAATGTACGATTTTTAAAAGGAGGCATGGCACCAAACCCTGCCCCTAAACCCAACTGTCATTGGGCAAAAAGCAAATCGTACTAAATTGTACAAATGAGATGAGATTGTACAAATTCATACGGATTAGCCACTAAATCAAAAAGTTACGAATTGCCATGAGATTGTGATGTCTAAACATGGCCATACCATGCTGGTAGAACCAACACAGGCTCATTGGGAATACGTGCCAAGGGCTACATTTTTAGGAAACCGCAAATACATGCCTTGGCATACGTTCGTGGTTGGAGTATGACGCTGCTTACAACTTCTGTAATGATTTGCACTACTACTGAAATTAAAGGCTGATTTATACTTCTGCGTCAAATGATCAGTGTGACCCACGCCGCCTGCATGTGCGTATTCGCACATTTATACTTCTGCGTGCTGTTTGTGTTGCTCTGCAATAACACTTCCGAAACACTAGCTGGCAGTAGTTTTTATGTTCCTCTGTCGAATTTTTTCACGGGTGTTTTGTTTTTTTCTGAACGCTACCTTAATGTACAAGTAGCTAAAACTTGCTCATTCAGACGCGGGAACCGGGAGACGTGGCACAACTATAGTCATAAGGTAAACACAAAACAAATGTTTCCATCTGGAGCTTCTCACGGGACTCCACACTTGCAAACACTTGCTTCATCGGGCTCACGTCTCTCAGCACTGTCCACGCTTTCCAACGCTACCAAGCCGACCAATCACAGAGCTTGCGCTATGTAACAACTGGGATAGATAGATAGATAGATAGATAGATAGATAGATAGATAGATAGATAGATAGATAGATAGATAGATAGATAGATAGATAGATAGATAGATAGATAGATAGATAGATAGATAGATAGATAGATAGATAGATAGATAGATAGATAGAAAGAAATTACTGTATAGTTTATAGTAAACGCATACAATACTGTAAATAACTGTGAGAACTGAATTTTACTGTAGAACAGTTGTACAGTAATGTTACTGTATTTTATAGTTGCATTGTGGAAATTATTGTATATTTCATAGTAAAGACATACAACACTATACTGTATATACATATACAGCCAGATAAATGGTGCTGTAAATGTAAATACAGTATTTTTCTGCAGTAATTGATTTACAGTAAGCTGGTGAACTGCTGCCAGTAAATTACTGTAGATTCTACAGGAAATTGTTAACAGTGTAGATAGATAGAATGCTTTTTATTGAAGTACTTTTTAGATTTATTTTGTAAAACTAGTAATTAGTAAACTAGCCTGGCAACTACTAAAATTCTAAATGATGTAGAATACAGTATTACAGTAAACATCAATTGTTTTCAAACTGTTATCTAATTTTGGTCTAAACCAGACATGCCCAAAGTAGGGCCCGTGGGTCAAAGTTGGCCCATGGTAACCTTTGATTTGGCCCGCCATCTCATCTGAAAAGAGAGGGAGAATGATCGGGAGGTGGTTGGGGCAATGTCATTTAGAATTTAACGTAACCTTTGTTTTATTGCTAAGCTACAAAAAAGCCAACTGTATGATTCAATTAAATGTTGTAAATGAATCAGACTTTTAAAATGTAAGTACTGTCTCTTGACAAATAAAGGACAATGGATAAGATATCTGTGAGCAAGTCAAGGTAAAGGCAGAAGCAGCTTGACTAGTGTTTTTTGCATCAAACTCCATTGTGTTATAAATGGGACTGATTATGTTTTTACTGTAATAAGTTCAGTATTAAATGTTACACATGATACTGCACTACTTAATATGATTTAAAGCAATGTTTTCTAGTTATTTTCAAAATATTACTGAATAAATTAGGAAATTACCCATGGTAAATCGAATATATACGGGTTTGGTATATATATTTGGCCCACAGCCCTCAATCAAGTTTGCTTTTTGACCCTTTATAGGAAAAGGTTTGGGCACGCCTGGTCTAAACCATAGCCATACCATGCAGAACGAACACAGGCTAATTAAGAATACGTGCCAAGGGGAAACCCCAAATATGTGCATTGGCATACACTTGTCGAATGCTACTAGGCGGTGTGACCCTGCTAAAAACGTCTATAAATAAAAGTAAATTTAGAAAAAAAAAGCAAGTGTGTTGATCTGAGAACAGCAAATTGCATAATGGTTCCCCTGCTTTGATGCAATATGAATTATGTCTCCATGTTTCTTCACATCATGCACTAAATCTACAAAATGAAAAAGTTCAGTTCAAAAACTGTCCCTCTTTGGTGCTTTCTCTCTCTGTGAAGAGAGTTAGAGAATCGCGACAGCCATCCACCCACTTCAAACAGCCTTTGATTAATGAATAATATTTGACATTCGCTTTAATGTCATGAGAAGACGCTCAAACGTAATGCCACATATGAAACACCGAATATTCCTTAAGAATGGCTTTATATTGGAGCTGAGAAGAAGTGGCAGCAAAGGTTAAAAAAGTGGATTGTAATGCATGTTATCTAAATAAACCCAAGAGACGATTATCCTTTAAATCTGCAGGACCTATGAAATGTCTGTCAGATCCTTGTGAATGCTTTTTTTTTATTGCGATTCATCTTAATCTCATCCAGGGGAGGGTTGTGAATAACAATGAACAAACTCTCCTCCATAAAGCTTCCATTAGGATTAAGCTGCGAATGCAAACGAAGCTTGTCATGCGCTATATTATATTTTTTTCCGGTGCTTTCCTTTTGTTTGGTGCATCTGAATTAGCACAAGGGGCGTATATTTCTGAGAGTTTGACACAGTCAGCATGACCTAAACTAGTTTCTTCATTCTCACCTAGCAGTAATCACCACTCACTGGTGCTTTGATAATAAAAGGTGTGGTAGAGGCAGGTTACCTCCTCCGGGCCGCCACAATGGGCCCCTGTATAGACTTTAGGCAGGTATGGAGGCTTGGATATTGGCATAATAGGCTGACTAGCACCCCATTTGCATTTCGCCATTCAAGGGCCAAGACTATGTGCATCGAAACATTTGAAAAGGCCCCTTTCAAAAATGCTAATGGGATTGTGTTTGGCACAATGCGAGAGGGACGAGCGCAAACTTCCTGAGTTGTGAAGTCTGTGGCGGTGGAAGCCTTTAATTGCGGGCCAGCGCTTGTTATCCATACTGTGAGCTCGTTAGCTTTGACTGGAACACGGATGGGGAATGTCTGCATCTAGTTTCTGGCATTTGAAAGACATCTTAAGTCGAATTTTTATTTAATTTTTTTTTTACACATTTTTGTTATATTCCTGAATTATATAAAAAAAAATGTGAAGAATTTTCCAGCTGAAGTAAAACATGTCTGGGTGGGGAAGCATTGGAAATTTTGTACTAAAATATTAATAAAATTTTGTAAATATATATTAAAAAAACATGTAAGAAACCATTGTGTTTCATGAGAAACTGGAAATTTGTCAGATATTGCACCATTAGATTATTTTCACCATAATGGTCTGACGTTTTTTTTTTTTTTATATGACAGCATCATCAAAACTGTCTTTATTAATGATCAATACATTAAAAATGCTTTATATTTGCAGTATTATTATTATTATTTAAATAGCATGCACCCTCTGTACATTTCAAGTACAAGTGCACAGGGTTATTTTAAGTCGTTAATGAGAGTTCATTTCAGTCTGGTCAATGAGATAGTAACCTTTCAGAAAAATTGGTGGTTTACACAATAGTGGCAATAATTTCCTCACCCCAAAACACCATTACTGTGCAAATGAACATCCAAAATGTTTTCCCCTGATATGAAGTAATGCAATGTACCCTGAAACACCACAAAAAAAGCATTAGTTAATAAGCATTATACATTAATAATAAAATAATCCTAGTTACTTTAAATATCTAATAGCTGTCAACATTTTCAATTTAGTTTAAGCTAAAGTTATAAAATAACAACATTGTGTTATTTTTTCAATTAAATTTAAATGACACTTTTTAACCGAATGGTTGGGTTTGTCTATATTTGACCCAACTATATTAAGGGTTACAACACAATAATATAGAAATAAAGCAAAATTAAAAACTAAAGCTTAATATACATTCATTTGAAGTAATAAAACAAAATAAAGTTACTTCATTTTTAATTCAAGATATTAACAGCTATATAATATATAATATTTAAAAGCTGCACTGCTAAAAATGCTGTGTTGTCATAACTTAATGTTGGGACAAATATGGACAAACCCTAACATTGGGTAAATTTTTTTCATTTAAATTTTAATTACACGTTTAAACCCAACTGTACCCAATTATGATCTGCACTTGAAAAAAAATTATATATATATATATATATATATATATATATATAGTTGAAGTCAGAATTATTAGCCCCCATTTGAATTTCTTTTCTTTTTTAAACATTTCCTAATTGATGTTTAACAGAGCAAGGAATTTTTCACAGTATGTCTGATAATTCCAATTCCAGTGGGGCAGTTTGCTGCCGAATGTGATGCAGCTGGGATCAGAATGAGCACCTCCAAGTCCGAGGCCATGGTGCTCCACCGGAAAAAGGTGGTTTGTCACCTCCAGGTTGGAGGAAAGTCCTTACCCCAGGTGGAGGAGTTCAAGTATCTTGGGGTTTTGTTCACAAGTGAGGAAAGGATGGAGCATGAGATTGACAGGCGGCTCGGTGCAGCGGCAGCAGTAATGCGGTCGATGTACCGGTCCGTTGTGGCAAAGATTTACCTTTCAATTTACCTGTCAATCTAATGTTCCTACTCTCATCTATGGTCATGAGCTTTGGGTCATGACCGAAAGGATAAGACCTCGGATACAAGCGGCCGGAATGAGTTTTCTTCGCAGGGTGGCAGGGCGCACCCTTATAGACAGGGTGAGGAGCTCGGTCACCCGGGAGGAGCTCGGAGTAGAGCCGCTGCTCCTCCACATCGAGCGAAGTCAGCTGAGGTGGCTCAGACATCTGTTTCGGATGCCTCCAGGACGCCTACCTAGGGAGGTGTTTCCAGGCATGTTCCACCGGGAGGAGGCCTCGGGGAAGACTCAGGACACGCTGGAGGGACTATGTCTCTCGGCTGGCCTGGAAACACCTCGGGATCCCCTCGGAGGGGCTGGAGAAAGTGTGCGGGGAGAGGGAAGTCTGGAGTTCTCTCCTAAGACTGCTGCCCCCACAACCCGGCCCCGGATTAGCGGATGAAAATGACATGACATGATATGTTATGTCTGATAATATTTTTTCTTCTGGAGAAAGTCTTATTTGTTTTATTCCGGCTAAAATAAAAGCAGTTTTAATTTTTTTTAAAACCATTTTAAGGTCAAAATTATTAGCCCCTTTAAGCTATATTTTTTTCACTAGTCTACAGAACAAATCTTCATTATACGATAACTTGCCTAATTACCCTAACCTGCCTAGCTAACCTAATTAATCTAGTTAAGCCTTTAAAGCTTCTATAATTTAAGCTATATTATATTTTATATATATATAAATAATTAGGATAGACACTTTTTTGGTATAGAAAAATACCAATTGTTATTAAGAAAACATTCTAGTGGGTGTCTTCTGTTAATTATAAAAGAAAAAAATCATATTTATGTTTATTTCAGTGCATGTTTGCTTAACTAATTATTTAGCCTATTTAGGTTGAGATGTGTACATTCATTTATTTTACTTGATGTTTAACAAGTATTATTGAAAATTATTTTTCTTACATATTTTAAAGATAAGCAGAGGATTTTAAGCTAAATCAAACCCCACTATTTCATCAACAAATGCTTGCATTCAAACTAAAGTCCAAAATTTAAAACAAAATGACCCCTGAGGGGGTAAAAAACGTTTAATTTGTCTCGGTGAATTGTGACTGACCCTTTCTTATTGCCTTTTTGCAGTTCTGCCGCAATTGTTCTATTTTTTTCCCCCTTTATCCTTTTCTTCTTCTTCTTCCTCCATTTAGTGAAAGGCAATTACATCCTCTCAGAAATCGGATGTGAGAGCTTCTATAAAGACACTTTAAGCGCACATGTTTTAAAGGAGCAAATACTCGACGGCAAATTCAAAATTAGAGCAAATTACGCATCAAGTGATTATAAAACTGTTGGTAGTATAGAAATCAGTGCCATAAAGAGGAGGTGAAAATGACTGGCCAATTTGTAGCAACCGGCCATAAGAAGCAATGGCAAAGTCAAGTCCCGAAGCGACAGTAAGCAGGGGGGGGGGGTTGGGGAGCTTTGCGTGTGGTAAAAATAATTTCAGTTAATGGTCAGAGCACGGACCTCAGCTAACACACTAACTGACACTGGAGGTGCAGGTAATCAAACTGACATTAATGCAGGCCCCGAATGTGACATCTCGTCATCAGGAATTTTCTTCATTGGCACAGAAAATGCCAGGCTGCTCACCTCTGACTGCGTGGCCCCCACATCTATTAACCTTATTGATTTGGAGCCCTGCTGATCCCCTCCAGATCTCCAGCACCCCCGCTGAGCCGCTGAAGTGGATCAATCCGTCGCCGGGGGCCACAGCTCTAACAACGATGCGCATGGAGACCACTGTTTGTGGCATGAAATTAATATCCAGATACGGCTTTGAAAGTGCATTGCTCCATTTGCACATTGGGGTTTTTTCCGAGATCTCTCCACCTCTCAATGGAGTTTATGCAAAGAGGACCAGTGGGTGTTTTGATATTGGTATTTGGAGAAAGCACATAATTTCACGGCCCCTTAATATCATAAAACAGGCATTACCATCATTACAAGTACGAATCAATAATGGGATAATACAGTACAGTATGTGTATTTTTTTAATTCGTTGATTGCCTTTTGATAAATGAATGTTTGCGCTGAACTGATTTGCTCTGGGAACGATGTAAAAAAAAACAAAAGGAAGGAAAAATTATGACTACTCTGGATATCACATTTACATTTAATTTGCAGTTGCTATGAGCAAATACCACTCCAGATTATGAGTTTTACAAATAGCGCATTTAGATTAATAAAACAGTCTTTGGATGAAGTAGCCGTGCTTGATAAAGAAACGCCAGTAATCAGTATAATCCATGCACGACCAACTGGAAGTTAAAGTTTAATACATGCAACAACAAAAAAAAAAGCGCAGCTTAACAATTGGCATTTAAATTTTACACACGCGGGCTCTCTTTTGTGGGCTACGCTCTTCTTGATTAATCGACATCATTTACATAGCTGATTTTTCATATTTGTTATACTCTGATTGTGTGCGCCTCATATTTGATGAACACTGGGACGGACTATGGCGAGGCATTAGACATTACTTTCACTCAATAATCTTATTTCTGAAGTTTAGTGTTCATTATGATGAATGCTGCATTCATTTCGCAAAAGCATATGGTTTAATTGACATTAAGGATTAGTTCACCCAAAAATGAAACAGCCTTTGCCGTGAAGCTCTAAATTGAGCTCATGTACATTTTGTTTTCACTGATCATCCTTGAGATGTTTCAGCAGCTTAATTGGAGTTCATCTGTGGTAAATTCAGTTGATTGGACAAGATTTGAAAAGGCATATGCCTGTCTATATAAGGTCCCAGGGCTGGCAGTGCATGTCAAAGCACAAACCAAGAATGAAGACAAAGGAATTGTCTGTAGACCTCAGAGACAGGATTGTCTCGAGGCACAAGGCTGGGGAAGGTTACAGAAAAATTCTGCTGCTCTGAAAAGTTCCAATGAGCACAGTGGCCTCCGTCATCCGTAAGTGGAAGATGTTTGGAACCACCAGGACTCTTCCTAGAGCTGGCCGGCCATCTAAGCTGAGTGATCGGGGGAGAAGGGTCTTAGTCAGGGAGGTGACCAATAAACCGATAGTCACTCTGTCCGAGCTCCAGCATTCGGTCACACTTTATTTGATGGTCTGTTTGTTGAATTTAAGTTACAATGCATCTACATGCCAACTAATTCTCATTAGATTATAAGTAGACTGTTAGGTTGGGTTAGGGTAAGTTGACATGTTTTTGAAAGGTTTCTTATAGTCAGTTAAATGTCTGTTGAAGGAGCAGTATCAAAAGATATTCAGCAGACAGTCTACGAATACTCAAATGGACCATCAAAATAAAGTTTTACCCAGCGTTCTTCTGTGGAGAGAGGAGAACCTTACAGAAGGACAACCATCTGTGCAGCAATCCACCAATCAAGCCTGTATGGTAGAGTGGCCAGACGGAAGCCACTCCCAGCCTGGAATTTGCCAAAAGGCATCTGAAGGACTCTCAGACCATAAGAAACAAAATTCTCTGGTCTGATGAGACTAAAATTGAACTTTTTGGAGTGAATGCCAGGCGTTACGTTTGGAGAAAACAGGCACCGCTCATCACCAGGCTAACACCATCCCTGAAGCATGGTGGTGGCAGCATCATGCTGTGGGGATGTTTTTCAGCAGCAGGAACTGGAAGACTAGTCAGGATAGAGGGAAAGATGAATGCAGCAATGTACAGAGACATCCTGAATGAAAACCTGCTTCAGAGTGCTCTTGACCTCAGACTGGGGCGACGGTTCATCTTCCAGCAGAGCAATGACCCAAAGCACACCGCCAAAATATCAATGGAGTGGCTTCAAAACAACTCGGTGAGTGTTCTTGAGTGGCCCAACCAGAGCCCAGATCTAAATCCTATTGAACATCTCTGGAGAGATCTGAAAATGGCTGTACACCGTCGCTTCCCATCCAACCTAATAGAGCTTGAGAGGTACTGCAAAGAGGAATGGGCAAAAATTCCCAAAGACAGGTGTGCCAAGCTTGTGGCATCATATTCAAAAAGACTTGAGGCTGTAATTGCTGCCAAAGGTGCATCAACACAGTATTGAGCAAAGGCTGTGAATACTGATGAACATGTGATTTTTCAGGTTTTTTATTTTTAATAAATTTGCGACAATTGCAAAAAATCTGGGAGCATTGTCATTATGGGGTATTGTGTGTAGAATTTTGAGGAAATAAATGAATTTAATTAATTTTGGAATAAGGCTGTAACATAAAACAATGTGGAAAAAGTGAAGCGCTATAAATACTTTCCGGATGCACTGTAGTTCTATTCTCTTGAAACCTGCATTCATCTTCAGAACACAAGTTAAGATACAAGTTAAGTTAAGATGAGTTGGGATATATTGTTTTTAGCAACATGGGACATATATATGTGTCAACATCTGAAAAAAATGTGTGTTAATGTTTCGAGACCCTTTAAGAAAACCACTTTTCAGTGAGACTAATTAGGGAAAAAAAAAGTGATTTTCCAGTGAGCATAAAGATTGAACTCTGGAGGAAGGTCATGTGGTCTGACGAGTCAGATTTACCTTGTTTCAGAGTGATGGGCACATCAGGGTAAGAAAAGAGAATGAAGTGATGTACCCATCATGCATAGTGCCTACCATACAAGGCTGTGGAGGCAGTTGGTCAGGTCTAGGTTCAGCAATGTTCTGTGCCCAAAGAATGAGGTCAGCTGACTAGCTGAATGGCCAGGTTATTCCATCAATGGATTTATTCTTCCTTGAAGGCACAGGAAAATTTCAAGATGACAATTTATTGGACTCAAATTGTGTTGTTCAGGGAGAGTGAGACATTACTTTTACACTTGGATTGCCCACCACAGAGTCCAGATCTTAACCCTATTGAGAATGTTTAGAATGTGCTGAAAAAAAGTTTGGTCAGACTCTCCCAGGATCAATGTAAGATATATTAAGATGAAAAGAGCTCTCTGCCGTGGATACTATAATACTACAATATAAAATAAAAAGTTCAAAGGAATAACTTTTATTTGAAGCAAAATGTGGGTCTTACAATCGAAATTCCTCACAATACTTTCTACCATGCAATACAATACACTTTATTTATTGGTTTAAATACGCGAATCCAATTCGTAAACACACAAATCCGATTTGTAAATGTGCAAATCCAATTTGTAAATTTAAAATCCAATTCGTAAATACGCAAATCCAATTCGTAAATTCAAAACACAATTCTTAAATATGCAAAATCAATACGTAAATTCAAAATCCAATACGTAAAAATGCTAATCCAATTTGTAAATTCAAAACACAATTTGTAAATATGCAAATTCAATACATAATTTCAAAATCCAATTCGTAAATATGCAAATCCAATTCGTTAATTCAAATCACCATTCGTAAATATGCAAATCCAATACCTAAATTCAAAATCCAATTCATAAATACGCAAATCCAATTTGGAAATTTAAAATACAATTCGTAAATATGCAAATACAATTCGTAAATTTAAAACAATTCGTAAATACGCAAATCCAATTCGGAAATTAAAAATACAATTCGTAAAATTCAAAACACAATTTGTAAATACGCAAATCCAATTTGGAAATTCAAAATACAATTCAGAAATATACAAATGCAATTTGTAAATTCAAAACACAATTCGTAAATATGCAAATCCAATTCAGAAATTAAAAATACAATTTGTAAATTAAAAATACAATTTATAAATATGCAATTCAATTTGTGAATTCAAAACACAATTCGTAAATATGCAAATCCAATTAGTAAATAATACACAGAGAAATAAGTCTGTAATATAACATGTATATAGTATAATATAATGTAAAATAATATAATATAATATAATATAATATAATATAATATAATATAATATAATATAATATAATATAATATAATATAATATAAAATGTACTGGCAGTTTATTACAAGGTTTTTATAGCATAATACACAGCGCCAACCCAGAAAATTCATCACTTTAAACTATTAAAAACGACAATCAATCAAAGTCACTTTATCAAGGGTAAAAGTTGTTGGAAGAAAAATCTATGTCCCATAATGCAATTCAAATGCATAACTAAACGGGTAAAAATAAAAAAATAAAAACCATGAATCACAAAATACAGAAAACTGCTCATTTACTAATATATATACAGTGTACATTCTTTTGACATCGTACCTTTACATATTTATATATAGTATTGAACCTTTTTACATACACACGAAATGGTTTATCAGATAATATATGGACAACCTAGATTATCAGAACGTTACATCATCTCAGACACATTTTACTCTCACTAACATAAACAGTTACAAGAGGAGTCAAATTTCAAACAGTGGCTCCTACGGGACCTGTTTTTGTCCCTGAAGCTCATCAACTGTCTCCAGTGGCTGCCGTTGAGACTTTCAGCTTTAAACAGGTGGCGTGTGTGGGATCAGAGCGGATGGACTGGGAATCTAGACCTTCTATTATAAGCCTAATCACACTCTGGGGGTCAGAGGTCAACTGCCCCTCCGCATGACCTCCCTTTGTTCTTCGGAAAGAGACAAGACAGAAAATGCCCCACTTTGCTGACTATTTATGCTCTTTTTTTTTTGGAAATAAAATATTATGTTCAGCTGATTCTCATTGATTCGCTCAAACTGCCAAACTCAACTCAAAATTCCATTCCTTTTTGAAGTAGAGCCCAGGAACAAAAGCATCTGCAAAAATAATCTTCAGACACTTCAGCTTCTCTCTCTCTCTCTCTCTCTCTCACTCACTCACTCACTCACTCACTCACTCACTCACACACACACACACACACACACACACACACACACACACACACACACACACACACACACACACACACACACACACACACACACACACACACACACACACACACACACACACACACACACACACACACACACACACACACAGAGAGAGAGAGAGAGACACACACTTTTTCAACCAACCCAGCTGCAAAAACTTTGTCTGGACAGATGCATAGCGTAGAGTCAAGAGGAATCATTAAATATGATAAGACCTTTTTTATGGCACCAGATTAGTCTCATAAATAATACATTTACAAAATAAAATTTATACACAATTCACAAAATCCAATTCGTAAACACAATTCGGAAATGCACAAATCCAATTCGTAAATTCAAAACACAATTCATAAATACACAAATCTAATTCATAAACCAAAAAACAATTCTTAAATATGCAAATCCAATTCATAAATTCAGAACACAATTCATAAATACTCAAATCCAATTCATTATTTCAAAAAACAATTCGTAAATATGCAAATCCAATTCATAAATTCAAATCATAATTCTTAAACACGCAAATCCAATTCATAAATTCAAAACAATTCGTAAATATGCAAATCCAATTCATAAATTCAGAACACAATTCATAAATACGCAAATCAAATTCGTAAATAAAAAAAACTATTCGTAAATATGCAAACCCAATTCATAAATTTAGAACACAATTCATAAATACTCAAATCCAATTCATTATTTCAAAAAACAATTCGTAAATATGCAAATCCAATTCATAAATTCAGAACACAATTCATAAATACTCAAATCTAATTCATTATTTCAAAAAACAATTCGTAAATATGCAAATCCAATTCATAAATTCAAAACACAATTCTTAAATATGCAAATCCAATTCGTGAATTTAAAACAATTCGTAAATATGCAAATCCAACGCGTAAATTTAAAATACAAATCGTAAATGTGCAAATCCAATTTGTAAATTCGCAAATCCAATTTGTAAATTCAAAACACAATTCGCAAATATGTAAATTTAATTAATAAATTCAACTCGTAAATTCAAAATATGCAAATCCAATTTGTAAATTCAAAACAATTTATAAATAGGCAAATCCAATTCGTAATTCAAAACGCAATTTGTAAATACGCAAATCCAATTCGTAAATTCAAAACACAATTCTAATGATGTGTCAAACTTTGACATTTTATCTTCACAAAAGTTTCAAGAATTAAAGTGGACACTTTATTTGATGCAGATACCAAAATGACTAGCAAGTTACTTAACCCTAACAAATGCACAGAGTAGATTTTCCTTTATTAACAACCATGTCGGAAGACACATCCTGTGGTCATGGAAAATAGTCAAATGGGTCAAAATATTGGCGTGCAACAAGCAAGGAAAACATTGAAGAAGATTGCTGAAAATGCTAAAAAATGAGTTAAGAACTGTCCAACACATGATTAAAAACTGGAAGGATAGTGGGGAACCATCAATTTGAGGGAGAAATGTGGTCAGAAAAATCTTGAATGATCAAGATTGGCAATCACTTAAATGTAATGGTGAAATCAATATGGGAAAAAAAAATCTGAATTCAGTGTTTATGTTGAATAGGGAAAGTTAGAGCATGTCCATAAACTACTTTTCAGTGATGCTAATAAAGGAAAAAAGCTTTAATTTTCTAGGGAGCATAAAGATTGGACGCTGGAAGAAGGTCATGTGGTCTGATGAGTCCAGATTTACCTTATTCCAGAGTGATGGGCACATCAGGATAAGAAGAGAGGAGGATGAAGTGATGCACCCATCATGCATAGTGCCTACCATATAAGCCTATGGAGGCAGTGCAGTGTGATCTGGGGATACTGCAGTTGGTCAGGTCTAGGTTCAGCAACGTTCTGTGCCCAAAGTATGAGGTCAGCTGACTACCTGAATATACTGAATGGCCAGGTTATTCCATCAATGGATTCTTCCTTGATAGCTCAGGCAAATTCCGAAATGACAATTCATTGGACTCAAATTTTGAAAATGTGGTTCAGGGAGAGGGAGACATCACTTTTACAAATGGATTGGCCAACACAGAGTCAAGATCTTAACCCTATTGAGAATGTTTGGGATGTGCTGAAGAAGATTTTGCGCAGTGGTCAGACTCTCTCATCATCAATACAAGATCTTGGTGAAAAATAACACAAGTAATGTAACTCTGGATGCGACTAACTGTTGTGAAATTGCAGAGGCATAATGAAATGAAGCCACGACAAATAAATCAAAGCTAAAGGAAGTCCAACAAAATATTAGAGTGTGGCAATGTGTCTTTATATATATACAGTATATACAACATTTCAAATAATTCCAATTAATTTTATAGCTCTGTATTCCGTATGTATATATATATATATATATATATATATATATATATATATATATACTGTATATGCAATTAAGCCAGTTCCACCATATTGCACTCTTTCCCCTCTGCATAACAGAAACCACCACTGTAAGAGCTATCACCATTTCTCATTTAAATAATTACATAGCATACAAAACAGTGTATGCGAGTTCGGATATTCAAGTATTCGCCAATCAGCTCATGCTGGAGGTCATAAAACAATATGACGGCAATTAATGGAGAGCATTAAATTACCAGGCCCGTCTTAATCACATGCATGCGTGCACTGGCCGCTCTGGAAGCCACACTGACAACGCTGGATAGAGACAAGCCTCTCAATGGCAGCTTCCTTGACGGCCATAATAGCTTAATGTCGGGATTTGACAGCAATATTGGGGGGGAGTGACTCTTTGTGCGGCTGTGTGGCCCAGAGGCTTTTGCTGTCACTGCTGATGACAGTAACTTTCTCCATGCAGATTAAATTGGTGTTTACAGATTTGCCCTGGGTGTAAGTCCCCTCTCCCACTGGGATGCAGTGACACAGGCTGATGAGGAATCCTAGACAGGACCAGCCACTGTAGACGGCGAAGCTTCTGTCTCCATCACACCAGGACCTCTCGTCTGCTGGAGCTGATGGGACTTCACTGGGACTGACGGAGTACGGGATAAACTGAGATCCGCAGGAGCTTCAGACATGAGGAAAATGTGCATTGTTTGGCCCAGTGGAAATGCTAATGCTCAGGGTACTTTTTTATGGAGATATTGGTTATATATTTTTTTTTTAAATATTGAGTATGTCTTAACTCTTATGCACTGTTGGGGATGTTTTCATACACTCTGGGGGATTCTGTGTCCTAATTTGGCCATATTTTTCTCTGTGTTTTAGCTAGCAGAATTATTTTTGGTGACAAATCTTATTTTGACACATATTTTGAGTAAATGCTTTGATTTATTTATTTTTTTTAAAACTCAACAATACACTCTGGGCAAATTTACCCTTTTGTTATGTTCGTGATGAAAACATCCACTGAATTAAACTGCTGTAAAATGCATCATATATATATATATATATATATATTTTTTTTTTTGCATAAATCTGTTAATTAACCTCAGTTCTGATCAAAACGACTAAATTGCTCAGTAAATTACAGGATTTTAACTTTTTAATTGCCAAATTCATAAATGGTGTCACTGATTTGGTGAAAGAAAAACACACAAAATGACATATTTTTAATATAAAGAGTAATTGGACTGGATTTATTTGACCTTTTATCAAAGTCTTGGACATGTGAAACAACATTGTCTTTGATGCATTGTTTTTGATTCATTTTCATTTTTATTCTCCCAATTTTACTGTTGGTTGCCCCCTTGCCTTCCATTATAGCAACATTTTTTTGATTACAAAACCATGACACCGTAAAAAATGATGCATTGTTGGTGGTTTTCCCTGTTGTGGTCAAATTACTGTTAATCATCAGTTGGCACCATTAACCCTTTAGATAGTCCTGTGGGGAAAAAGCTTAGTTTCTGGAGTATAACAGCAAATTAAAGTGTGTGTATGTGTGTCTGTGAGTGTGTGAGAGTGACCTTTACGCACTTACCTTGATGTGTCTGAGAAAATCAAAATATGCATCTCAGCTCTCAGAACTACATGGAGTAAACAAAAACAAAGACTGTGTATTTATGCAACATCAAATGTGCTTATAATGGAAGTCAATGGGGCAAAAACAGTCACCAACAGTAAATTAGGGAGAAAAAAAAAAATTCTAACAATGCATCAAGCCCAGTGTTGTTACTAATCGTTCACATGTCCAAGACTGTGATAAAAGGTTAAAAAAAATCCAGTCCACAATTACTTTTTATATTAAAAATACATCATTTTGTGTGCTTTTTTTCCACCAAATGAGTGATATCATTTATGAATTTGACAATTAAAGAGTTAAAATTCTGTAATTTTCTAAACAATTTAGTAGTTTTGATCAGGATTGAGGTTGATTAACAGATTTATGCAAATATTTATCTGATGCATTTTACAGCAGTTTAATTCAGTAGATGTTTTCATTCCAAACATAACAGAGGGGTAGTAAATCTGAACAGTGCACAAGGGTTAAATGCTTCTCCTTATAATAAGGACCACTTTAAAATAGGGCAACAGAATAGTGAGGGCGACATCCGGGAACCCCCCAGTCCAAACTTTCATCTGCGACAGCCCACACAACCCCAACCTTAGTTGGCTAATAATGGTTTTCGGAAACACACCCTTGGTTGATCTCTATTTATGATCAGCAACACCTACAATATCTGTACATTGTATTTTTTGTAAAAAATAAAAATAATAAATAGTGTAAAAGTGTATATAAAAAGAATGCCCCATTAGAAAAATTACCAATACATTTCATGTTAAAGCCGAATCTTGATCAATGATGGTATAGAATAAAAGTGAATAGACTGAATGGAAATTGGAAAAAATTATATTTAAAGAAAATATTATTTGAGTATTTCTTCTTAATTCAATGTGTTTCTTATTGTAACTAATTGTGACTATACATTACTATACATTTTGAGTGTATAAATTGTTTTACTAAATATCTGTGATTCCTATGAGTATTTAATTAATGTATTTTTGTTTTCCATTATTAAATTCATTTTAAAAATGCACTGTCTTTCCATTATTTTTTTTTCCCATCAATTGTTATCTGTGACATTGACAATGATTCATTGACAATGCCATGAGCTAAACTCCAAATCAATGTCAAACCGGTAACGCCCTGCAGTTTGAGAACATTTGGAAGGAGGCCCATATGTACGGTGGTTACCAGTTTGCTGCTTAAAAGTCAAAAAGCATCTTTAAAATGGAGGGCGGATGATGAGAACTTAACAATAATGACAATTACTTTCGGTCCCTCCCCTGTTTTTCACACCCTAACATCTTGATTTCATGGGTGACACTTAGGACTCGCCAGTGTACATTAATGGGAGCAATGGGACCCCTTTCTCTGTCACTCTCTCTTTGCCCACAGAGCTCCAATAGAAGACCTTCCTCCTTATGAGATGCAAGTTATGGCCTGGCAAATGAGAATAATGCACAAAATGTACTGTTTGTAAAAAGTAGAAGCCAAGCTGCATGGCTGACAAGCGATGCATTTTATTGGCTGAAATACTCAGTTAATTGACTGTCTCAATATACTCTATAATAGGCCCTCTGGGAAATAAAAAGTGTCCCCATGGTCAAAACTAATCCCAACACTCAAAGCCGCCGGGATTAAAGAGCGAAATAAAGACTGATCCGATGTTGTCCTCTTGTTTTGGCTCATGCTGCCATAACATGGCAATTTGGGGCTTGCCCTATTCATGCTATCAGTGCATTACAACCGGTAGAGGCTGATCATGGTTGACTGGTGGCCGGAGCATCCACGGTCTGCGATCTGTCAATCTGGGTTCTGCTTTAGCCAGTGTGATAGTGTGGAGGCGAGAGGTCTCCATGGTTCAGTTGGCTTTGAGCCCAAATGAGGGATCAGTGCACGTCCAGAGACCGTAGGCCCTGGGGCACGCAGCGACAGACCAGAAGCATCAGGACAGATTTGGGAAAGTGCTATCAGCAGGGGTTCCTCAATGCGGCTAGGGCCCGGTAAATAGAGAGCATGGCGGGCAATTTTCCCAGAATGCATTTTGCAAAGCTTATTTCCAGGGCAGGGCATGCTGTGGGCAGGCCTCCACATCGAAACCACTTCATTTCCTCCTTTCTTCCAGCGTTTGGTCTGATAGTCTTTAAATCTCCGTTTTCCTTGGCCCGTTTGGTGTGGAACGGATCATCAGGAACTCTCCCCCCTTGATCTCTGGAGGAGATAGAGGGATCGCTTTCTCCGTGGCACACTGCGCTGTGTATCTTGGCCAGCTTTCAACAACAGTGGTCGGTAGGTTTGGAAAAGCGGGAAACCGCACTAGCTGAAGATGACAGAGTGCTACGTGACCTTTACGGGGACTGGTTCACCAGCGTTCTTGCACCAGCACTTTCAATTCTTCCCACTTTATTTGATTTAGATTTCATAGCGTGGTACTAGATCTAATCCAAATGCAACCCTGCAGATCTGTGATTCACTTTAAAGATGGCAGAGGTTGAATTACATCACCAGGTGAGGGAAATATTGTATCAATCCTGCTGATTTAACCCATTTACTATGTACCGCCGGTTCAAGAGCTGCGTAGGAAATCCAAGTGCATGAAACGCTCTGCGATGTGCCCTCTAAAATAATTACAATGACACCTCCAATTGTCTCGTCAGCTTCTCGGAGACTAGCTCTCCGAGGCGGTAATTAAATGAAGCACCGGAGAAGAAAGCTGCAACAATTCTAGCGCCTCATAAATCTTCTAGAAACATTATTTGTGCTATAGAGAGAGGGAAAACGTTTAATTCCTTTATTCCGCTGTTGTCTTTAAGAGATGCTCAGTTGGAAGTCTCAGTCCTGTTAAAAGTGGTCAGTCTGGTCACCTTTTCTCGAGGATAACAACAAATATTGATTCATCAATGTGCAAGAGCGAGTTTTCATTATATAGTGCATTCAATGCACGCGCTACCATATGTTCAGCAGACATAGTTTGGCTTGGGTAGCTCTGCTTTCTTCATTATGACTAAATTGTTGTGCCAGCTTTGGCGCGTCATGGGTATTAGTGCAACATTGCAACTCTTATTCAAAGCAAAAATAAACAACGTCTGACCTTTAAAATGTAAATAGACTTCTCTAGCACGCGCTGCCTGAAGATGCTTATTAAATTACATGGGGATGAAGCATAATTAGGCATCATTTAAAAGTAGATGGGGTAATTATTGCAGAAGCAGCTTAACTTATTTTGGTCCCAAATTGAAGACCATGGTGAATGCCGCATGGATCTGCCCAGACATGCTAAAACCCAATCTAAATCTTAATTAAATTTTGCTCAAAAAGTGCAAAGAAGAGCTTAATCCATTTACGAGAGGCTGTTGAAGGGTTATTAGCAGACGTTAATTCGTTAAGAGGAACTGTGCATAGGCCTTGTCTATGTTGTGAAAGAAGACGTACAAAGGGCGCCTGACTTAGCGATGAAAGCTTAGCGTGAATAGATACGTCAAGGCCGCTAATGTGTTTTCTCTGCGTGTTTTCTGTTTTGAATAACATGACGTTGTCCCATTCTCGTCTCTAATTAAGATGGGAACATCCTGAAACAAGCACCTAAGCCAGGTAGGCTTGGTCCTACTCCGACTGCAACTCCGCAGGGGTCAAGTTCTCAGCTATAGTCCTGCTAATAACATCATACGAGACAAAGCTGTATCGCCAAAGTACGAGCCCAACTTCAAAGAAGCTGATGGTACGGAAGAGAAAAGAAGCTTAGAAGATGCGAAACCCCTATTTGAAGAGGTTTTCTAAAAGCAGGGCCATCCACAGTGTGGAAACAGCATGGCCTCTTGGTTTCAATCAGCCAAACTGCAACACAAATATATGCAGAGAAATGCACAACAAAGGCAATAGCTTTTAAGCTAGCAATTGAGTTTCCTAATACTGCTCCAGAGGAGAAAAGGTGCCATTCATGATGCTTACCACTACGAGAAAGAGAAAGACGAGAGAAAAAAACGTTGAGGGTACATCCTTGACTAAATCCTCTTTTCAAGCATAATCCACCTTGCACTCTTTCTCCGAGAACTAGAGTGTGTAGCATCTGAACTCGTCCCAGAAGCTCATTCAACAGCCAGCTCAGCCGACTTGATTATGTCCCTGTTGTGGCAGACCTATTCACCCCTTTGAGCCTTTCCAACACACCTGGGATAAAAAGGGGGATTTAAACAAGCCTGAATGGTTTAACCAGGTGTTGAAACAAATAATGGTTTAACATTGTAATTAAAATAGCATGAATAGCACGTTGCTCCTGGTTAAAGGTCCCTGGTTTGAATGACTTTTGGTATGCAAAAGGAAATGATGCTGAAAGGTCCTTTTTTGTCGCAGTCGTTGAAGAAAATATCGTGCTAATGGTGAATTAGATCCATTAAACTATATGTCAGTATAATGCCTGCCTAAAGTAACCTGTGCACTGTTACACATTTTATTTTCTGAATTGGGAGATTAGCTCATTTTGTCTTAAAAAATGTTAATGGTTTTGATTACAGCATTGTTTAAACCTCAAAAAATCCTTCATAAATTTGAGTACAGACAAAAATGGGACTGTTGGAACATGACTAAAATAACACCTATGGCTTCCCTTTATTTACTTGAGCTGTTTACAACGCCATTAGTAGTTCTCTTGTACTACTCATGTTATTTCTACAAGAATGTAAAGCCCTGTCATATCAGTTGAAATGTTGTAAATGCAGGTGAAATATGAAATAGGTTACTGTTGATGTCTGAGAACAGAGAACATATGGGTTGTTTTCACATGACGTCATTGATGACGCACGAAATACAGATGGAGGGCAGGAAGTGATTCTTCTACATAGTAATCGCTATCAGAACGTCAAAATGTTTACGTTTATGTTGTTTATAATTGTTTAAATCAGCCAAAATAAGAAATGTCGAACAGCTTTTATAGACTTCCAAAAGTTTTTGCTCATACAGTTCAAGAAACAAAAAATGGAAGAAAACGTGGCATGCTATAAACATTTTTTCAATATATCCATGTGTACAAACTTTTTTTAAACACGATAATTCGTATGACAGCACCAATAAAGATTATATACAGGCTTTACATACTATTATATACTATGTGTATAAATATGTTCATGTGTTATACAAAAATCAATACAAACACCACCACACTTATACAGGAGAATATAAATAATGTACCATGCTATGTAATCGCTGCAGTGACATCTCCAACTTGTTTGCAATGATCCATGTCTTTACTGCTGTTTGGCGGAATAAACAACAGTAATGTTAACATTGAGACGTGCTGCAGCGGTGAATGCTTGTTGATGGTAAGTTCATCAACAACAAAAATGAAATACAACCTTTGCAACAAAACTAAACAGCTATTATTATTAATTGTGGAGCACCCCACATAAATAAATTATAATGTAGACAATGCGTCCACGCTTTTGTATGCTTTCATCTGTTATTTCATGATATCTAGAAGATATCCGCATGGGGGAAAACTATAGTAATTTATAATAAACATGTTTTTGAACCACAGTAAAGTGTATAATGTGTACAACTCTTTGTTAATGAATGAGCTATAGAATAATGTAGCATAGTAAACTGATAAACTACAATGTTAGTGTAAACTCTGCTGCATTGTGATGCGGTATAATCTAGTATAGAAAACTGAAGCCTATTGAATAATTTGTTTTTGCTACAGTTTTGTTGTACCACAGCGACAATATAATTACTACGACAGTTTAATTCAAGTAATTATCTATAGGATGCTTCCAAACACTATTGTATTACTATAGTATTTTTTATGTTAAGTAATAGCTTATATGACAGGCAAATATATGTTAGTTCAGTAGAAAACTTGGCACTCTTCATGATATATGGATCATGCCTAACATATGTGCTTATTTTCTATTTATATCTCCTTTGAAATTTGGTATAAGTTGCAAAAATACAGACTTTCCTCTGTCTCCCATTCAACTTTTTACTTCCTGCCCTCCATCTGAATTTCAAACGTTACCAGAACCACGTGATTGCAAACAACCTATTGAAATCTGATCAAATCATGCAAATAATATAAGTTCACTTGGATGTCACATATATAAGATATGTCATATATGCAACATAAATACATTTTTTTAACCATTGCCATTGGAGTGTGCATATATATATATATATATATATATATATATATATATATATATATATATATATATATATATATATATATATATATATATATATATATATATATATATATATATATATATACACACACACACACACACACACACACACACACATTTATATATATATGTGTGTGTTTATGAATATATATATATATATATATATATATATATATATATATATATATATATATATATATATATATATATATATTCATAAACACACACACACACATATATATATATATATATACATACCAGTGTTTCTTCTAGGATTTTTTCCAGCAGTGGCGGCAGGACTTTTTTTTTACACAGATCTGCCAACTATTTCAAAGACAAATATTACACGCAGTATTACAAGTCGAGATAGCATTCATGTAATACGAGCATGCCAATCTCTTTGCTTGCGCGCCGATTTCCTCTGTTCAAGCACAGAACTTCTTGCACGCACTCAAATTTACACGTTCAAGTGCAGATCTTCTTGTGCGCTCTCCAGTAAGCGCTGCTGAAGCGCGATTTAGTGCGTTTTTGTGCGTTTTCCGACATTAACGCGTCCAGAAGTAAAGTGAAACGGCATTAAACTCCAGCAAGATAAAGTCATTGTATGCAGAGCCATTGACCTTTATCAATAAAGTATACTTATGGAAACTGTGTTCATCTTAACTGAAAGCTACGCGGTGTTTGCTAGACTCACGCACCTGTCAGTCAGTCTGTCAGAGAGTCAGTCAGCATGTCACCTTGAACAAATAGCGCACAGCACTACTACGGTTACAGAAAAGTTTGCGCGGTTTACCTCTAATATGTTTTGGTGCGATTATAATCCGCTATAAAAAAACACGACTAAATGTTTTAAATAAGAAGCTGTAATGTAGCCGTGGCGGTATGAATTTTGTCGTGGCGGCCCGCCACGGATGAATGAATGTAGCGGAAACCTTGTATATATATATATATGTATATATACACATATATATGCACAGTTGAAGTCAGAATTATTTGCCCCTCTGTTTATTTTTTTCCCCCCAATTTCTGTTTAATGGAGAGAAGATTTTTTCAACACATTTCTAAACATAATAGTTTTAATAACTCATTTCTAATAACTGATTTATTTTATCTTTGCAATTGAACATATATGCCATATATCAAATTTCTATTTGGAAATGTTTCGACAAATGCCACAGCAATTACCAAAATAGTAAAGAAAATGGAAATTAATGAAGTTTATTCATTTATTAAAGTGGCAGGCATGATCAATATTTTGTGGTTTTGGTGTATTAGCTCCAAAACTTTGATTTCTGAGCATCATTGCGTGATCCAGTTGCGTCATTTAATTGCACTCAGATGTGATCAAGAGGTGCCCTTGGTTAAAGACATTAAAATAAGCGATTCAAATATAGCCTTTTTACCTTAGCATGTTGCATTCGGCTGATTATAATGTAACACAGCACATCCCACAGCTGTATTGGTGTATCAGCAGAGCGTTGACTCCACTCAGCTGTGTTTAAGAGGATGCTGGGAAAGCTGAGGGAACCCGAACGGAGAAGTTTCCAAACAGGAGAGGTAAAACTTCCTAGCAGACCCTCATTTCTCCTGAGTGGCGCTCGGCTCCCTGTGGAGAGGGTCCTAATCTCCACACATCAAGCGATGAGGAAACGAGAGCAACGGAGAAAAAAAAGGCTGATTGCGGGTGATTGGCAGTACATGCAGTTACCACAGTTACTCCATTTTAGTTTTTCTCTAAGAAAAATTTAATTCATTGTCAGAAAAAGGCATTTGGAGGAGGATCTATTGAAATGGAGGCAAGATTAGGAAGTGGACCGGTGGAAAGAAGAATCAATGTAATTGGATGGTTTAGAAAACTGTTTACGTAAGGTTATTCAGAGTAATTGGACATTGTAACTTGTGGATGATGATTGACTATTCTGTAAGTTTAAGAGCATGCAGGTTATTCTTTTATGTACAATCAGTATATCTAAAATATCCCAAGATATATTACATTTTAACACATATCAATTACCTCTGTGAGACTTCTGGGGATATTTAGTTTTTTTACACTAAAGTATTAATATGACCATTGGCAACTCGGAAGTAGCATAATGTGTTTACAAGACAATCGCCGTTTCCAGAAACAAAAATTACAAACTTTCAAAATCGACTGTTGAAGAAAAGAAGTGGCGATTATCATGAACTATATGTTTAAGTTAGTTTCATTTCAAGAGTTCACACTTTATTATTATTATTATTATTATTATTATTATTATTATAACCTTTATTTAACCAGGAAAAGCACATTGGGATTAAAAATCTATTTTACAAGAGTGTCCTGGCCAAGATTAGGCAGTATACAGTTCACATGGGATTAACAAACAAATAACAGGTAACATCATTCATCCACCAAAACACAAATCCATAAAAACTATTCAGAACATCTACAGGCCAATGTTTCAAACTCCAAATCATTTAAAATCTTTAACCATGTGTATAGTGAAACCAACTCTTTAAACTGCAACTTTTTTTAGAGGTTATTCCATGCAAAAGGTGCTGCATATTTAAAAGCCTTTTTTCCCATTTCAGGACGTACCACTGGTACAGACAATAAATAAACTTCCATAACTGAAGGCTATAGCTAGAGACAGTATTTTTTACAAATGTAAGTTCGGAGATATAAGATGAGTAAACCCAGAATAGATTTATAAACAAAGATATGCCAATGCTTGAGCCTACAAATGGACAAAGCAGACCATCCTACCCGAGTGTACAACACACAATGAGTGAGGGATTTGTTATAAACCTCAGTACACCATGGTAAACAGTGTCTAAAACATGCAAACTAAAGATACATGCGTATAAATAGCATCGCCAAGTCTCGGCTGACTTTAAATAAGTAGTTTGAACAAGCAGTAAAAATCCTCTTCTAAGTGTAAAAGAACAATCCAATGCATACAAGAATGCAGAGCAAGCAGTCGACTACTTCTACAGATGTTTCTGCTCGGTGAATGTGTGCTATCATGGGTGTGTGTTTGCGTGTGTAAGAGCGTCCGAGAGAGCGAGGGCTCGGGTCATCAGTGCTCCATAGCGTGCAGCGTGTGGCAGTAGACAGCGGGAGACTCACCACACATGTGGACTTCACATCAGCGCCGGCGGAAGGATGAGTCGGGGAGACAGCACAGCGGCCCGCTCCCAACTTACTTAAGGTAATTAAACTTGAGAAAGGTTACGGTTTGATGCTGAGCTAAGGAGAAAGGCTTTTCTGCTGGGCATGGGCCAGGAAGGGCCGCCTCGTCAAAGCAGCTAAATGGTGAGGCGTCTACTGTTTTGGGTAAGCGGAGAGGACACAGGAAGGCCTTCGACGCTGACAGAATAAGGATAAAGAGGAGATGATAGTGGTGATTCAATTAGAAAACCAGCCTTTTGTTTTTCTCCAAGTCCATTGTCAACGGAAAAGGATACACACACAAATGTGTCCTGAAAGGGAACTTTGAAACTCACTGCTAAAGGAAAAAAAAGCTTACTGTCAATTGCTGTAAGTGCAGACAGATGTGAAAGGAGAAGAAGGTGTTCAGGGAACATGGAGAGCTCAGTGTAGTTGGCACAGCTAGTACACATTAGCACAACACCTGTACATGTTGTCTCATTTCTAAATCTCTAAATGCAGCTTGAACTGCTGGAAAACTACATCATAACTGACATTAAAAGGTGGAAAAATACAGGTAATTTACTCACCCTTAACCTATTGAATATATTGGTGTTTTCTTTTTGTTTTGTAAAGCATTAAACAAGATTTTTAGTTGAACCATGATCCTTAGTGATTCATAAAACGTTAGTCTACCAGCACATTGAGAAACAAACAAAGTAAAAAATTACAATGTCCACTAAGGGCTTATGATAGAGAACGGATTACTGAAATTAAGAGATTATTCTTATTTTGCCAGCTGATAAATAATAAAAACATTGACAGCCAATCAGAATCCATTCTGCAACAATGCACTTGACCATTTAAAGAAGCACATGACAAAACTAAAAAATGTTTTTCAACCAAAAACAGCAAACTTTTTATGCGTTTTGCCTGTTTGTTTATGCAACAACATCTTTTTGGGACTGATAAAAATGAAAGCTTTTGAAAAAAAAATGCTATAGGCTTATTTCACGCAACTGCCATTTTAAAACACAAAAGCCAGGCTGCGGTGGGAAGAAACCCGGAAGTATAGGATCAGCACTGTAAACATTGCAACAATATCCTATGTACTACAAACCTACAGCTCTTGCTGCGACTTCAAAATGCAGAAATGGTGTAAACAACACTTTAATATCATTCTGTTCAGTTTAAATTAAACAATTAAAAGCCTATTAGGCATCAAACAACATCATATCTCTTTAAGAGTGATACGCTTAAGTGTACTCCTAGACTTCAGTTCATGGCAGCAGGTAAACACCATGGGGACGCTTCCCTGCTTCAGCCTATGTAACCCGGTGAGCGATAAAACAATGCAGTCCTCTGTAGCACATCTTCGTGTTGTCTTTAACAGTGTTGTCCCGGTACTGAAGTTTTAAAAACGTCCATTTCCTGCTAACATTGAAGCGCTGCTAAACGCGCGCTCATAAACACCGCTGATTTGCTGTAGTATTCACTAGAGCTCAACAGAACGACTGTGAAGGTTATCAGTTCACCGCTCTTCACAGATTGAAAACACACACATAGACGGACATTGGAGTGTTTTAAAGCTGAGAAGATCAGTCGATTCATCAGCGGATCGCTTGTCTGTGTTTGCAGTCAGTAAACAGCGGTGAGGTGAACTGATGACCTTCACAGCCAATCATAGTGATTTCTGTTGAGCACGTGAACACAATGGCCAATCAGCGCTGTTTAAGAACTCCATGAACAGTGTCTTAAATGTTAACGAGAAATTGGCGTTTTTTTTATATTTCATTAAGGAAATTTTGTATCGTGACAAGTCTAATATAGTGAAAGACTCAGTTCATTAACTTGAGTTTGATGAATGGCATCTAAAATGTGTGTTTGGGAAAGAAAACGTTGGCTAAGTAGTGCCATTTCCCTTAACTTAGCTGAAAATGAGGTCAAATATCCCTTTTTATTTTCACTTTTCATTCAGAACGGACCTTCGGGTCGCTCGGAAGGCTTTGAAATCATACATTTGTGTCACTTTCTCTTCGCTAATAAGATATACAGCCAGGTACACAACATTCCTGTGTGACTCAGGTGATACTTCCGGGTTTCTTCCCACCGCAGCCTCGATTTCGCTGTTAATAATGGCGGCCGCGTGAAATCAGTCTATTGTTATGTCTGTGTAAATGTCCATTAATTAGTCTGTCACAAGGGGGTGTGGCCAAGCGCTGTGGGAACAGAATGAGGCTGCTAATGCGAGCGCTGGTGAGCATCACCTGTGAAATGTAAGTTTCAACTGTGTTATACTAATTCTGAAACCCGGGAAGAAAGAGGTGGGAAACCAACAAACATTTAATAATTTGTTAAATAAATAAACGGCAAAACTGAAAGTCAAACAAAGCACAAATGTCCAGGTCTGGTCCTCTCTCATCTTCCTCTGTCGTCACTCCTACATTTATACTTCCGCTCCTCCCATGGGATCGAGACAGGTGGTGCACACAGGTGATGTTCAACAGCGATTGCATCACCGGCCTCGTTCTGTTTCCAAGGTTCTTGGCCACGCCCCCTTGTGACAGTCTTTGAAAAGGATGATTCATTTGCGTGCATGGTACGTGTTGGGCGGGGTGTAGAAAGCATGAGTAAACACACAACAATGGCAGAGTATGTGGTGTAGTTGATGCTCAAATGTTTGTTAACGCTTCACCGGCAAAGTGTGGTTTTTCTTCACATTACAACCAACAGCAGTGATGCATCTTACACACACAACAAATTTTACAAATACATGAACGGCGAGCTGCAGAGGGAATGTCATCTTCACTTACAAACAGATACTGTTTACTAACAAGGTGACAGCGCCAAGTACTGGCCTGGCATAATAAAGTGTTTTGGGCTGTCGATACATCACGAGTAGTCACGATACTGAAATTTCGGTGCCAGTCTGTACTGAAATTTAAAAAATGTTAATTTCCCACTAATATTTGAGTGATATTGAGCACGCACTTAAACACAGCTGATTGGCCAAGAGATAAGACTGTTACTGGTGGTGAAGGTCATCAGTTCACCACTGTTTAGTGAGTGTAATCACAGATACAGGGACACTGAATCGTTTCAAAACCGCGAAGAGCAGTCAATTCATCAGCCGATCGCTCGTATGTCAGCTCATAGACAGATCAGCTGATTGATTGGTTTTAAAAGTGAGGAGTTGGGGTGGTGGAGGGATGCATGAAAGCAGAGAGATAATGGAGGAGGGACAAGCTTGACTGTTTGTTTGGTCTTAAGCTAGTTGGATAATAGAATGATTGTCAATAATGAACTGAACTTGTTGAAACGCCTGACAGCTGACAGCTAATGAGCAAACGATGGTGGTGATTCCATTAGAAAATCTACTTTTTGTATATTTTAAAGTCCATTGTTAAACAAAAAATAGATGTAAAAAGAAATTTGAAACTCACTGGGAAAGGAGGCTTGAGGCTGAAGTAAAAGCTGACTGTCAATTGAAGAAAGTGCAAGAATGTTTCTTTAAGTTTGTATAACCAAAAATGAATATCTGAAATAAGAACTTTTTGCTTTGCCAGCTGAATAATAAATGCACTGACAAGCCTGGATTATTAGAATTATTACTCAAATAAAGCACCTGATCATTTTAAACAGCAGATGATAAAACCTTACAGTCTACTTTGAATAGAATAATAGTTATGGGTATCTTTATAGTTCTACATCTCATGATTGCATCTTTGCACAAAGGATGATAACTGGATAATAAGTATATATTTTTTGCCTGCTGATTTATACAAAAATCCAATTAAATTGCATACTGCTTGCAAAGTGCTTATAACAAAGCATTATTGTCCCCTTTTTATTGTACAGGCCTTAAATCGCACTGTGTGAGATTTTCGTGTGTTGCAATTGTGACTATATAGTACAGTGTGTCTCACACATCTTTACATCTCGAAATGTTACTTTATATCTTACAATATGGCTTTGTAAATTGTAAATATTTGTCTTTGTTACATATTTTTTTTTACTCTAAAGGTGGCTTATACCAAGGACAATAACTATAGCATGAATGACAACCATAAAGAAAAGTTGACATCACAACTATAACAATATCAGCACAGAAAATCCATATCACTGGATTTAATAAACGTGTTCAATCTTATTCAAATGTAAAGCGGTATAATTTATAGAAGTAAGTTCACGCCCCAATCTCTGAACAGATTGTAAGAACATGTATGAATGAGATCATATAAATATACCCCTACAGGGTTTCTGCAGGTTTCATCAAGTTTAAGACTTTTTAAGACCCTTTTAAGACCATTATGGATGAAATTATGAACACTTATGATTATTTCTAATGGCCCGGTTGGGTCAATGAATTTTTTTTTGCTTGCCAACAAAGGTGACATAATTTAACGTGTCAAACAAAAATAAAAAAACTATTTGTATACACTATTTTCAACATAAAATTCCTTTCTTTTTTACGACAAGTTTAACATTGTTAAAAGTATATTTATTGTGGAGGCAATTACATAAATAATTTGAACCAAAAGCCAACAAATATATATTTTCGATTGAGTATAACTTCTACTCAACCTAATACGTTTCTGTTATAAAACCTTAAGTTTCATGCCTATTTATAATTAATTATCATGTCTAGTCTACTCCCCCTTACTTCTGTAAATAGTTTTTGTATGCATGGAAGATAACGTAAAGTGATATATTGCTCTGTTATTATGATGAGGAATTCTGTAATTGTTTTTAGTTTTCTTTCCATGATTTTATTAAGATGGGTTGTTGGTGATTGGATGGATGTCGGCCTAATTGGGTTGCTTGACTTGAAAAGAGGAAAATAAGGACCTGTTCAAATTTATTTAAGACATACGACACAATATTTTAGTGAATTTAAGACTTTTTAGGGTGTAAAATTTAGTTTTTGAAATACCATTAAGACTTTTTAAGACCCAGCGGACACCCTGCACTAATTAGGTTTGATTCACCATGTCCCAAAACAGTTATGAAATGAGATTGTGCTGGCCTATGGAATTGTAGCACATTATTTATTGACTATCTAAATATGTGACCATTGCTCAACTATAGCACAACCTTTTGATGACAAATCTATAACATGAATGATCGACGAGCATTAAAAGTTTAAAAAGCTAATCCTAAGTATAACCAACATGAGCAAAGGTTCCAACAACATCAACAAAACTTAGGACTGCATCAAAAAAACATCTTCCTCTACTTCTCAGCAACATGTGATGCATCTGAAAGGCCATTACCTTCACCACTATATAAGTGCTCTTGTCCTATTGGACTACAAGAGGGCTGTTTGAAAGTTGAGCACATGTCCTCGGCTTTGTGGTCATCAGCAATTGATCCAAGCAATGCGCTTCTCCAAGCTTTTTGTTGACGTGTCAGTTGCACACTCCGGTGTCTCGTGAGAGTGGGGCACATACGCTGCGGATGATAGTCCTCTTTGTCTGCTGTCACAAGGCCTGCTTCCATCTCAATGGCCTCTGAATGGGTCTCGCCAGCTGTCATGCAAAATGAGTGCATTTCATTACAAATTAATTTATCTGATCTTGATGCTATTACTTTTGGTCTCCCCCCCCACCACCACCACCCTCTTCTTTTCACATCCCACCCCTCCCTAATCATAATTATTTAACGCTCCAGGCAACAATCTATAGCTCACCAAAAACAAATAAACAGTGGGTGTTCTCGATCATTTGTGAGAGGGCAGAGTTTTTTGTTTTAATAGAAACATTAATATCATGCATTTTTTATGCAGGGTTTAATGTAGTTAGAGCAGTCTGTCTAACCATCTAAAATGTAAAAGGATACACTTGATTACCTGTCATTATATGACAACTGGAAATTTGATTACAGAAGGAATTATATATTTAACAGCCGTATGAAGACCCCATCCGGATTCTGCTTGCAGAAAAAAATGCTCAATATCATTTTCGTCTTTTAATCAAGCCGTCGGATTGTTTGTTTGTCTGGCTCCGTCAATGAACGCGAAGCTTTGAACGAGAACCTTCTAATAAATCACAACTGATGGGTTGATTATTTTCTGTCAGTGACGTGCAGGATTCTTTTTTTGTGCCCCCCAAAATAGTTGAAGCCCCAATCAACTGAAATTACATCAGAAATCCGTATGTGGCATTAACATCAGCCGTTTCTTTGATTTTTCAGGTATACCGGGAGCACTACAGAAAGTAAGGTTGCTATTTACTCCCACGGATGTCTGTTACTTAAGGGTCTTACTTAAAGAGTACTTCAACATCTCAGCGACCAAAAAGGGCAAACTGAAGTGGAGCTCAATGCAGATCACATCGCTTAAGAGCTAAGTCTCCTCTCGACTCTGTGAGCACACTATTGTCTGTTTCAAATCCTACATAAAATGGGAAGAAGCGTGCCAACCATCCAAATTTGGAGGCTCTCGTTGATGAAATATGATTTTTAATTTGTTTTGTGTGTGTGATATTGTTTATTTATTTCACAACAAGGGACAGTGTACATTAATCAACCTTCCCCAAGAACGCAAATGTACACAAATTAGCCCAAAGACTAGTTTTCATTGGTGGTCCCTTAGCCAGATGTTAAAGGCCATACCAATAAAAATAAATATTCAAACTAAGAACAATACTCAAATGAAGGACCAAAAACAACCACAACAATATCAAAAAGCCTAGTGTTCACAGTGTTGATTATTAAATCTTGTGCACTGTTCAAATTTACAACCCTTTTGTTATGTTAGGGATGAAAACATCCACTCCATTTCATTTTTTTTCTCCCTAATTTACTGTTGGTGGCTGTTTTTGCCCCAGTGACATCCATTATAATCACACGGTGCATAAATGCACAGTCTTTGTTTTTATTTACTCTACGTAGTTCTGAGAGCTGAGATGAATATTTTGATTTTCTCAGACACATCAAGGTAAATGCACAAAAGGTCACTCTCACACACTCACAGACACACACTTTATTTGCTGCTATAATCCATATAAAATCCAGAAACTAAGCTTGATTATATGGTGTCATGGCTTAGCAATAAAAAAAAGTGGTTATAGTGGAAGTCAATGGGGCAAAAACCAACACCAACAGTAAATTAGGAAGAGAAAAAAATTAAAATGAATCAAAAACAATACATCAAAGACAATGTTGTTTCACATGTCCAAGACTTTGATAAAAGTAAAAAAAAATGCAATCCACAATTACTTTTTATATTAAAAATACATAATTTTGTGTGTTTTTACCAATCAGTGACATCATTAATGAATTTGGCAGCAATAGAGTTAAAATCCTGTAATTTCCTAAACAATTAAGTAGTTTTGATCAGAATTGAGGTTTATTAACAGATTTATGCATTAATGATTTTTATCTGATGCATTTTACAGCAGTTTAATTTAGTGGATGTTTTCATCCCAAACATAACAAAAGGCTAGTGAATTTGCCCAGAGTGTATTGTTGAGGGTTTTTTTTTTTAAATTCAAAGCATTTTCTTAAAATATGTGTCAAAATAATATTTGTCACCAAAAATCATTCTGCTAGCTGAAACACAGAGAAAGTTGTGGCCACATTAGGACTCAAAATCACCCCAGAGTGGATGAAAACATCCACAACAGTACATAAGGGATATGAAGTCATTTCTTAAAATGATACTTAAATGATTTAAAAGATACCCATTCTCTTACAGATTGTGGTATCAAATTCTACTGATGCGATGCTTTAAAAGAAAAGCAAGCTTGACCAAAGGAAGTGTTTCCAAGTGGAATAATGCAAGCAGCTCTGGCTACACCCCTAGTTTGTTTGAAAAAGGTCCGATAGAAGGGGAGAAGCTAAACCATGCATAATATTGTAAACTACACAACCATTTTTAAACTTATGGTGCGTCCCAAATCTCATACTTATGCACTATTCTATGCCATTTTTTAGTATAAAGAGTGCAAGTAGTGCATTCACACTGAATACTTATTATATTTTATAAAAATGATAAAAGAATAAGTGCACTTTAAATACCCGGATGATGCACTTATTCAACCGTTAAAAAGAAACGTGGAATGTTGGACACTTGATGCACTCAACGACCACTGCTTTGCTCAAGTAGTTTGGTCATTCACTTCGCTAATTTGGCAACTGTCAAACGTCATCTGGGAAACGATTTGAATTTCTGCTTAGTAAAGAAACGGTAGTGTTCCATTTGGGACGACTCTACATTCATATACTATGCTGTTGAGCGTGTAAGTGCATAAGTACATAGTGGATAAGAGCATAGTGTATAGTGTGCCATTTGGGACGCAGCTTTAATGATATTAAATAAGCTGTACGGTAATGAATCAACAATACAAACATTAGTACTATTTTTGTACAAACATCCTGCAATAAATTCTCCACAGCAGATCTTTCCACTGGCGTCTTCCATTAATGCGGTCCAGATTAAACGCGCTCATGGTTCGCTAGGGCCCTCGTCACTTTAAAGCTGCTAATCTCTGGTTCCCAACTGCAGCAAATCCTATTAAAATCACCTTCAGTTTAACACTCACATTGTTGCAAAATGCAAAGCACGCAGCTTTCGCCTTACTCTGTTAATTGAGGGTAGCGCATCGCTGTAAAAGCGTGCCTGTGAGCGTGTTAAATAAGTCTGTCAGGAGGACCTAGCACATCTCTGAGTTTGGCAATACACATCCTCCGTCTAGTTCTCCCTTGGGTGCTCCCTAGGGTCCCGAGCGAGGGGAAGCAAGTCTCGTCAGCCCTTCAGTGTGAACATGTCAGCTTCTGAGGATTTGACTGATTAGGTAATATTCTGACATGTTCTTGTGTAAGCAACATTTTAAAAACTGATTTGAAGGAATCTATCCCCCCATAATTCATCTCCCATCCGTCACTCCTTTTCAGGAAACTTTCATCTCTAAGACCTCTTGTCACCGCTTAAGAGTCACCGGCGTTGATGGCGTTGGCAGGCGTCAGCTTTAGCAAAGCCACTTACTGAAGGGAGCGCGCCCCCGGTGGATGCGATGATGCTTAAATTGCCTGCACCTCTGCCATAGCAACCGAGCATCAGTTATAGAGTATGTCCTTGACAGGGCTAGTCTGTCAATCATGTGGTAAAAACACTCTAAGAACTACTGTCACACTAATGACACAATATACTGGAGTTCATTGCCATTTCAACCTTGGTGACAGTCATGCACTTGGAAAACGTTTGGCGCAGACCTTTAGCTCGGGATGTATTATAAAATCCAGTGTAATAACGTCATTGACTAAACTACGGCACTTTTAAATTATAGTTTGGTAAACTGAGAACATTTAGGGCCTGTGAATGTTTTTTACTAGCCATTATTATTTGTCTTATTACGTACACCATCATGACATCACACTTTAAAAACTGGTAACCTGCTGCTGATACCTTAAATAGTCATGTATGCCTTATATAACATGTAAAATTAATTAAACAAATGTATATTTGGTTTGGTTGAGTGATGATAAGTAATAGTTGATTTAGATATTAATAATTCTATTTCAGCTTTTTGTAAATCAGGATCATTCAATTCTGAAATTGTGGTTTTATACAAACTGTACACTTTTCAAAAATGTATTAAACGCTTATTTACTGGAATTGATGCTTTCATGATGAACATTTACCACAAATGGAACCTTTCCAATGGACACAGTGAAACATGGTAGTGGGAAATGTACTTCAGGTACATTCCAGGTAGAGACTAGCTTGGCATCTTTGGACCATACATTTGCAAATGGTGTCATGATGATTTGTAAACATCAGTACGGGTTTGTTATGCAGGAATCAACAGCTTGAATAGTGTATTATAGTGGGTAATAACTAGGCCCACACGGAATCTGCACACGCAGATTTCTAGCCCATCATCGATTTATTTACTTGTGTAAATGTGTGTAAATTTATATTTATTCAGTTTTTTTAAATAAATTGCAGTAATATTATTGACTAATATATTCATTTGATTTATTCACAGTACTGTTTGTAAAGTAATATGTTCAGTCTTTTAGTAGATGTTTATGTGATAGACTTGCTTTGTTTACCAAAGAAGTGGATCTAGATGGATTTGCTTTGTAAACATTAAATAAAAAGTAAAAAGCTATTATTTGTTATTTCATAAATCACGTTTTTAGTTACGATACTCTGATAATCAGCATAAATCTGCAGATTTTTAACAAAATTCTCTGCAGAAATAGCAAAAAATGTCCGCAGATTCTGTCTGACCAACGCAATCTCACGGCAATTCGTAACTTTTTTGATTTAGTGGCTAATTCGTTTGAATTCGTACGATCTAATTCGTACAATTTAGTACGATTTGCTCATCATCCAATGACGGTTGGGGTTAGGGGTGGGGTTAGGTGCCACGCCTCCTTTTTAAAATCGTACATTTTCGTGCGACTCAACTCTAAACTGACAAAACGTAAAATACTTGCGTTTCCTCGTGAGATCAGACTGGTCTGACTCTAGTGATAACTGAAGCTGATCCTGAGACACTCTAGAACATCCCAACAACAACAAAAATATGCTCACTTCCATGACAAGTTCTATCAAATCTGTGATGTTGACAGATCACACTGGTGAGGAGATTCCCCCAAAAATGTGTAAAGAAAAGAGCTATACACATGTAAGAAATTATTATTAACGACCAATAGGAGCACAATAGCTCTTCTACATACAACTTTCAAACAAGGTAAAACATAAGATAGAAGATGGTGTTGGTGTCATTAGGTGGAATTTGTATAGTCTGTAGTCAAGTTTTCCTTCTTTTTGGGGCTTTGTTCACAGCTATTGTAGTATAACCATTGTTGGTTGATGATTTCCTACCTAGAATATCTAGAATAGCAAAGTCGAGTAAATGAGGTCGAGCCTTCTCATTTATGGCTGCTAAACTCTGGAATAGCCTTCCTGATCAAGTCCGAGGTTCAGACACACTCGCGCAGTTCAAAACTAGATTAAAGACCTATCTTTTTAGTAAAGCATACACTCAATGCATCACATAGCGGTATGATGCACGAATGTGCTCCACGCATCTCGTTTATATACACTATGAACAGCATCTACACTAATTATTCTCTAATTCCACATGGGGATACTCATCCTGAGGCGCCCAGAGATTATGCAGTGCCACTGATGCGATCCAAGACCTGTGAAGAGATGATCCCAAGGTTTCCACAATCCCGGACCAGGCCGTATCCTGAGCAGCTGCTGTGGTGGTCATGGAGGAGTAGAGAGCATGAGACTGATTCCTGTGACACTCCAGGGACAGCCGAGTCTTCACTGAGTTCCAGCGTTCTCCAGCCTCCGGCGCCTAGACTGCAGCTCTGCACAAGACATTTGGTCATAGGAGAAATGATCATGCCCAAGTGAGCCTGGTTGCTCTTGAGTTTTTTTATCCTTCACTTTGGCCAATTGGTGAAGTTTTTTCCTGGCTGCTGTCACCACTGGCTTGCATGGTTCGGGACTTGTAGAGCTGCGCATTGGTGGATTTGCTCTTCAGTATTTGGACTCTCAGCAGTGAATATTAAAACACACTGAACTGAACTGAAACTCTGAAAACTGAACTGACGCGGTTTCAATTCACTATAATCGTCTATGTGAAGCTGCTTTGACACAATCCACATTGTAAAAGCGCTAAACACATAAAGATTAATTGAATTTCCTGATGAAATCACACGTATTATTATTTACAGTGCTCAGTGTAATTATGTACACCCCATTTTGAAAAATAATATTTTTATCCATTTCTCAGTGAATATAGGCAATGTATTTTGGTGCATTTAAATAAACTGATTTATTAAACAGATTTATTTATTAAAACAATATTTGAGTCACCGAACATGTTTATAAATTGAAACATAATACAATTAAATTAAAACAACCTACAAAATTTCAACTAAAGTTTTCATTTTTTTGCTTCTCTTGATTTTTCCTCTTTTTTAAAATTTGTATTTAATATTTTTCTATAACATATAAATTTGGCTGTACTAGTTTTTGGACCATTATCTTAAGTTATTTTGTTAGATAAGCTCCAGAATTGGCTTCAGTACTGACTAATCTAATGTATATGCACAAATATAATATTGTATAGCTTCCTATTATAAATATGAATTTAAAAGATAGATTTGGAAGAGGTGTACTTATATATGCTGAACATGTCATGTTTTGTTTATACAAAAACTGTTAAATATGAATATAGACAGAATAATTCCATTCATTTCAACAAATATATTGTTAATACACATGCATTGCCTTTGACATGTTTTTTTTCCATAGAAACTCCAGCTACTTTATAACTCTGCTTTTAGCTCAATAATACGATCTTTCCTGCATGACTTGAATGCACCAACTAGAAATAAAGAGTCAAAATTGCATAATCTGACACAGTAATTGTGTTAACAAAAGACAAATAGATAAATAAAAACTCATAGTCTGAGCCTGTCTTAAGAGAAGGTTTTATGTTACTGAAGGGTTCTTCGAGAAACCCTCCATCACCCCTTTTGGCACTTTCATTTTTAAGTGTGAATGAATTGAATTGCAGATTTTAATAGTTAATGACGTCCCAAAGCTAATATTTAGGAGCTTATCGAGAATTAATTCCGTACACGTATTATGGCATTTCATTGGTGGAGGCCTTGATACACAATTAGCAACGCAACTCCTTCCAAAAGACCACTGGTCTTGTAAAAACGCAGTAAAAATTTAATGACCACTTCACACAACATCAAACAAGTTCCCTCCTCTTCACTTTGATGACTCCTGACACCCTTCCGATGGCAATTTCTATCCAAGAATTCCAGTCCCTTTAAATAAATATGGATCGAAAGATTATAAGCGCTCTGGCCTCGACCCCCATCACCTAGCTCCCAAGATACCATTTTATTAAGGCAGAATTACACAGCCCATCTCATATGCAATACCCAATCCACTTTCCACTGCCATTCACCCGCTGCCTGCCACTATCAAAATTAGATCATTTTTTGATGACTGTACATGTGAATGCTACATCTGCGGGGATTTATAGACCAGGGAGCCTTCATAATTGAACAATAATCAGATTAGTAGATTATCTGCACTGTATTCTTGTGATGTGCGAATAACGTTACAGAAACATTATGTAAAGAAGCAGGTTGCAGACATGGGTATTATGAAAAGAGGCTTTAGATGGGCTCTTTGGAAGGCAAGTGCTTTGTTAACCTATACAAGCAGTTGCTTTTTTTATTTCCGATGATTTGCAATTCATCGTTTCAAGAGAGGAATCGTCTGACAGCGAGTCGTTCTTTCAAATGAGCGCGTGTTGACATAAACAGCACAGTGGTCAACCATCTGTTTTAAAGATAAACGAATGATCAAAGGGCATAACCAAACGTGTAAGGGCTCTCCCCCTACTGTCTCTCGCTACCCTTTCCCTTTTTTTCCCCTTCCCTTTTTTTTCTTGAAGGGGAGTTTAAAGAATGCAGAGCGGTTTCCAGGGGATACGAATGAAAAGCTCTCGGAAATGCGGGAGGAATTGAACTGAAGGGGTATGTTCTGAGAGAAATTCCCCCATAGTGTTGGACCCATGCTAGGAATCACCAGGGTTCTTCTGATCACAAAAAGGAAGGAAGAGACAGAAGAATTACCTGTCAGGAGGTTCTAGGAGACCCGTTTAATGAATTTTGTTTATTAAAAAAAAAAGAGCAAGCGAGAGTTAGACAGAGAGGCAGCGAGCAACAAAAGCCCGACGCCTCCGACTGACCTCTAACCTTAAAAAGCCCTCTCTCTGACTCTGCTGTTGTCTCAGTCTGCTCTAATAAACTCTGACACATTGTTTGGATGTCTGGGGGGAATTTACAGATAACTCTTTGCTTTGAAAAATGTATTTTCTATCCTTTGCTGGAGTCTGACAAAACTGAAACAACTTACTTCACAGTTTGCACGAAAGTGACTCAGGCTGTTCACAACAACATACACGCTGTAAATGCTCTTGTAATTTGGTGCTCCTGGTTCTGTTGGTCCAGAAAAATACATCTAGTCCTAGTTCAATTAGCATTCAAACTGTCGTTTTAAGAGTTAATTTACCTAACAACTAAAATTAGGCTGTCTGCTTGCATAAATAATAGGTGTGATTTTGCCAAGTACGATGCGATCCTGGATCAACATCAGTGTTGATCCTGGAACATTATTTTTGTTTGAAAATGTAATCTATAGCTAATCCCTATGCCTAATCCCAACCCTAGCTGTAATTCATTCCCAAAATCAGATGGGACTAATAGCTGAATAACAATCATATAAAACTACATAACCCTAAGCCTAAATTGAACAAACTGTAAACGTAGCGCTTAATTCTGATTGGCTGATTGGAATATTGTTCTAGTAACATGTCCTACTTGGTGAAATCACACAAAGAACCTGATTTTATCAAGTTCAACACGTTCCTGGATCAACATCTTTGTTGTTTCTAGAACAACATTCCAATCAACCAATCAGATTTGAGGCAAAAAATCTGGCCAAAAATGTTTGATTATAAAATGTTTGAATATTTTCAAACATTATTGCTTTGCTCAGGTATTACAAAACTTAATTTTACCTTAGTCTGATTAACCCCCCCCCCCCCCCCCCCCCCCCTCTTTATTTTTTACCTAAAAACTGTGTATCTGTTACAGTTATTTATAATAAAACTTTATTTCATCCACATTTTGAAATTTTATTTTGAAACATTGAATACATTTTAAACAAGCATTGCATTTTATAGAAAATACTAGTCAGGACATTGTAAAAAAAAAGGACAATATACAAGCTATTGAAATGAATCTACTGTGATTCAACACAGTGATTTATATAAATAGGTTAAATATTTAAAATGACTGTCTAAATACTACCAATGATAACACTATACATAACAGCAAATATAAGTAATGCAAGATCCATTTTGGGGAAGAAAAAGAAAAGGAACAAAACAGCCATAAGATGGGTAAATGTGTAAATTTGCTCAACTCTTGCTTGAGTGCACATAAATGCACTTACATTGCTATTGCTAAAATGGGCTCTTCTTTTTTTTTCGTCTTTTACAAGAGGAGCTATTTTTCTTATTTCTGTGATTTAGGTAAACTTAGCCATTTCTCAGAGCTGTAAAAGGCTTCTGACGTGAAAAAGTAAATGGTATGACTGTGTATCAGGTAGACATAAATATGAAGAGAAAGCTCTTCTCCTTCCTATTAGTACAGTGAATAAAATATATAAACAGTTTTACTGAAACATATGATAATTGCACTATTAATTTAGCACCCTTAAGCTGTTATTCATTAATTTAGCAGATTTTATGATTAATAATGGAGATTTATTCTGTAATAAATTTGAGTAAATGTATTATTTTGACACCATTTTTGTGTTGATGTTACTTTTAGAATTGATATCAGTTGTTTGTGTGTAAAACAAAAATCAGTGAGGATGTGTTATATTGATTAGAAACAACAGTAAGTGCACTTGAATTACACATTTTATGTCAAATGAATGCCATGATCGATCCTAAAATAACCTGTATCACAGTTTTCTCAAACATATTAGAAGCACAACTATTGTTCCATATTATAATCAGTGGTGGAAGGAGTACTGAAAAATTATACTCAAGTGCATTTTTTACTCAAGTAAAAGTACCATTACTTGCCCAAAAATGTAGCACGAGTAAAAGTATCTGTTGTAAATATTACTCAATACAGAGTTAAAAATAGGCCTTTTAAAAGTACTGACAAGCTGATGCGTTTACATGCTATTTGTGCATGTGTGTGTAAAAACGTAACATTCTGTAGTGCATTTAGTTATTGTTTAAGGCGATTTGGCAATTTCAGTCATCATACAGTAAACATCCTTCATCTTCTCATCAGTGATATGCAGTTTAAAGTCTCTGGGTGATTGCGTATAAAGATTTTAGACAGCTTGGACACTTCTAATGCTTCCAAATGGATTTCTGCATCTATAAAGCGCCCATGTCTTGAGGTTGTTGAGTATGATGCGATTTACTTTCTAGGTGGGATTTGATTGGACAGGAATCACAGTACTGTTTTATAGCCAAGTAAAAGCATACATTTTTAGAACTACTTAGTAAATTACTCAGTAAATTTCTGAGAAAAAAACTACTCAGTTATAGTAATTTGAACATTTATAATTTGTTACTTTACACCACTGTTTATAATAATATCCATATTACAATGCTTTTTAAATGATCATGTGGAACTGAACACTCTCAGAAATTAAGGTACAAAATCTGTCACTGGGGCAGTACCTTTTTAAAAGTTCTTATAGGTTCTTATAGGGGTGGTCCAGAGTGTATTTTTAGGACTTGGTTGTGTTTGATGCAAAGCAATGTGTGCTCATGCTTCATTTGTAGAAAATCACATTATTTTTTCACATATTTTTCTTTGATCATATACAGCAACTCAGCTAACATGAAAGCTACTGTCATATTTCCTAGTTCCTTCGAAAGAGGCTCTGATTGGTCAGCTAACATAATGACCTGTGATTGGCTCCACGCCACCAGGAAAAGCGTCACTCCCCTACATGCACGCGCTTTGCCTCTGCTCTGTAAATGCTGTCAGTCAGAGCAGCTGTTAACAGTATAAGATTGAGCCTGAATCAGACAGAAAATGACACAGAGGACACAGCTGAACCTCACGCCTGCTCTCTAAAATAAAATCTGACAAGTGTCTTTCACATATATTCGGAATAAGCATGTGCAAGTAATATGAAATGTTCTCATATCTTTTGTGAGTTTGTTGTTTGAGATGTAGAAAGCGGCCGCATAGAGAGACACTGCAGCGCTGCTCAAGACTGTGGGTGTCTACAGGGGTTTTACAGATAAATATGAATTTGTAGCTAAATTGTTAGCAGTGCCAAACAGCATTTCCTATTGTTTACGTCCTCGCTACAACATACCACTAAAGCTAGACACTATGCATATAATAGATCAATTTTAACAAATAAAAACACTTACAGGTTGTGGCTCACAACCCACAGCTTCTTTATTATGGTTAGAGCTGCTCCTTCTTTGAGGAGTTTTTAGCGGAATCCAGCACTGAACTGAGAGAGATTCTGGAAGCTGTCCTTTGTCAATGGCTAGCTATATATTTTTATAATTCTCTGGAACATAACTAAAATTAAATTGCGAGCACTTTTCTCTTTGTGTCGTGTCCTTTGGAAGCCCAAATACAGAAACAGAAAAAGCTCTGTGGAAACAGCAGCGTTTGGACGGCATTTTAGCTTTCTCTGCTATAACATTACAGCGCCTGTGGCCACACCCCTTCGCTGCACGTGTTGTCTGCGCATAACCTGAAGCGTTTGAGATCTCACTAAGCCGGATGTATTTTTTTTGTTACTTCGTTCGCTGTAGACTTTGCTAAGCTAACTCTGTAAAAGCCAATGTCTCCCTTTGCATTGAACTTTGAGCGTATTCACACAGCGACATTACACATCAACTAAAGTTTAAAATATGATATCGTAGCCTTTAAAGGCACACATTAATAAGTACAAGTATGTACCTTGTAGTAAGTTAAAGGTATAAAAGTAAACCATAACAGTACAAAAGTGTACCCAAAGAGTACTAATGTCCACTTGTAAGGTACAAAATTTACCTTTTGAAAAGGTACCGCCCCAGTGACAGATTTTGTTCCTTTATTTCATAGAGTGTGGAGAGTTGAATATTGATTGTTAAAAGTAATCTTTGCCCTTACAGGAATACAATACAATTTTAAATAAATTTAAATAGATCAATTAATACTGATCAATTAATCAATCAAGAAATTTTACTTGAACTTGAACATATGCGTTTTTTAACATTATAATTGAACCAGTTTTCTCGGAATATAGACTGAAATTAAATAGATGCCAATTCTTTGTGGTGCATGTAGCCACTCAACTGGATCTGCTGTACACCTTTATATCACATAAACACCACTGACATCTTGGAAGAGTGAAAAATGAGGCAATAATGGGCCTTTTCCAGCTACCCCTGTTTTAATGCAACACATGGCAATGGCTTGAGCACATTTGGCCATCCATTTTTCGCCTCTCGTTTTCTTTTGAGGCCTGATGAAATGGTGGAGCCATTATTGTTTGAGCAGCGAATTTGGTGAACCATTCAAACGCGATTGCCTCATGAGGCTATGATTGCGTGAGATGGTTTCCGAGAGGATTCTCTTCGCTGTGCTCAGAGAACATTCAGCATGTGAAGTGCATCTGATGAAGAAGGCCGGATCCATTCGCATCCGTGCGAAAATCAGCCACGGAACTGAAACAAGCCATTCTGCTGTCGGCTAATACAAATTATATAACCTAAACAAAGTACAAGACGTTTCTCATCATTAGGTCAGATGGTGTGAAAAGAAGAGCTCTGGAAATAACGTCCGAAAAGGGAAATAATTGGCAGCTTGTGACACCCTCATTATTGGTATGCTGATAATTCTGTGCCTGCTGCCCTCATTAAAGCTGACAAGTCACGCAGCGAGTATAAATCGGAATGCTGCAACAACAGTGTAAGCATTAGGATCAGTGACTGCTTTAACTCCCAGTGACAAGGAAAGCCTGGCCAACGACTCCTCTCCAGTCAGTGGGGAAGCTTCAGCCTCACTGCGTACCAGCGATCTAAACTGACAGCTCTCTCAAATCGCAGAAAGAGGGGCTGCGGGTCCGGCGAGGGGCTGTGGGGGCCAAGGGGTGCCTCTCGGTGTCCATGCTATCATTTTGGCCTTGCCCGGTCCTGAGGAAGGAGGGGGGTGGCGCAAAAGAAAAGCGATTTGGCAAGCGAGGCTGCAGACCCTATACTGAAGGACGCCATACTGACAACCTTGAGTGGAAAATACGAATGTTTATGCCATATGTTGTTTTCTCAATCTGCTTCTTAACAAATATTAATGTAGACAGTGGAAAACAAGCCAGAACAGCTTGGGAACATCACAGTTTCCTAAGCACCACCAGCCTTGCCTGGCAAAGTCACGGGAAGAAAAGAGACATTAAGGGTTTACTGAAGTGATAAATGTCCAAGAAGAAAGGACTTAAATTAATCATCTTTGAAGGTGACATGGTCTGGAAAGCATCAGAGATGCGAAAAATTTTTGCGGCGGTTGTAGGTTCAAACGCTTAGCGAAGAAAACGAATCCAATTACTATTAAATACCCCCCGAAAAAGCCTGTCAAAACACTCCAGAAGTGGCAAATGAAATATATCAACAGTGGCTCAGTTGCTACGTGCCACCTCACGGTGACAGCCTGGGCTCTTCTTTTTCGTGTTTGTTTTTCGTGAGATGATAAACTGAGGGCTCGTCTCCTCTTTTCCCGTCACTCACAGTAAATCCTGATGGATCAGAGTCAGCGTGGTGCCAGGGCTGGCGTGCTGGGCACGTGGACCGAGGTGATGGATGGCTGGGGGAGCGCCAGTGGAGAGCAATCTCTCTGCCCATATGGGCCGGTGGCGGTAGCAGGAGGCGACAGGGCGATGGCACTTCGAACGCCAGCCGTGCTTTGGCCGGCCACCAGGCCCTGTCATCACCCTCGCATGCTGAGCCTCATAAACCTCCACACCCGCTAGAGAAAAAGAGCAACCAACTGCCATCCTCTACTAACAAGAGCAATCAGTGCTCTTCTTCAAAAAATAAGAGATATGTTTAAAAATAGACACACAGGGTACAGTGCATACATACATGAATAACATATGTTTCCTGGCTGGGCAAACAGCATACATTAAAGTAGAGGCCAGAGGGTCTTGCGTCAGTTTGCTATAATGTGAAACAAAAATAGAATGGCGGCTTGGCTCTACTTTGTTAAGAGATTTATGATTCCAGGCGCAACGCTGAGCTGCTTTTGCACTGATGATTCATTAGTTCACTTTACATCTGTGCTCACAGAAAGGCACTGGCACTCAGACTTTCAAACCAGACAGAACTGTGAAATCTTGACGTCTACAATAGATCAGAATATCAGCGATTGGCTTTAATGACACGGACAGAGGTGGGTAGTAACAAATTACATTTACTTCGTTACGTTTACTTGAGTAAAATTGTTGGGTAATGTGTACTTTTTGAGTACATTTAAAGGTGTATTTTTACTCTTACTCAAGTAAATCATTAGAGAAAAATCAGTACTCTTACTTCACTACATTTGGCGGCGTTCCTCCATTACTGTCAAATGATAATAAATATGATTCATATGACTTTGACTTGTTTGCAAATATCGCGAGGCACCGCATTGAAGAGGTTGTGTCGCAAGAGATGTGCCTGCCGCTTAGGGTTAAAGCGTGCGGCGCATGCCTGTATTGGAATGATGGCTGAAGCATTTTGCTGAAGTCGAGGAAGACTTGCGAGTTTATACTGCGGTCACGCCATGGCCATCTGCAGTTCCGAGAAGGACAGTCACGCTGTCTGTGCAGTGAGTTTATCGGACCAGGTCACCCACGGCCTCAAGTTCAGTCTATGCTTTCAGTCAAAGATTTCAACAAGAATAGTTTCATAACGCGATGCACGCTGTACATCGAACTGACATCGCAACATATAACGTTTCATGAATTCCAGCTCAAACCTGAAAAGCCACATAGTGGTAAGTGTCAAAATCATCCCAACTTTAACTTTATTAATGGTAACTATGATATAACTAAAGAAACTGATGTTTAATGGAATAACTGATTAGCCCAGCAAATATTAGTCATTCACACTGGTATTATTTTTAAGACACATGACAGCACTAGATATTTTTCAAGATACTAGTATTCAGCTTAAAGTGCCATTTATAGGATTAACTAGGTTAATTAGAAAAGTTAGGGTGCGAATCATAAACAAAGCTTTGTTCTGTAAACGATCAAAAATATATATTGCTGAAGGGGGCTAATAATACTGACCTTAAAATGTTAAAATAAGTTTAAAAAACATTAAAAACTGCTTTTATTTGAGCCGATATAAAATAAGTAAGACTTTCACCAGAAGAAAAAATATTATAGGAAATACTGTGAAAAATTCCGCAAGTACTTATACTTTTACTTGAGTATAGATTTTGGATACTCTATCCACCTCTGGACACGGATGCCACAGTCCTAAAGACAGCAACATCACAGATCTTGTATTCGAGAGGAAGAAATTTGTAAAGGAAATTCACCTTTTTACTAGAGGAATTTCAGGGACATAAGGAATCAGGGATGACTCTCTGTGTGTCTGGCATCTGTAATCTCAAATTATTAGTTAAAGCAATAATGCGACATACTCAAACATGAGTCGATTCTTACACAACACCATTTTTTTCAACTAAAAATAGAAAAGCAAATGTTTTCTGGTCACCCATTTACATAGTAATGATATTGTGTGGCCTGGAAATGCAAAATGATGTTATCTTTACAAAAAACTACACAAATTAGATTTTGACAATGTGATGTAATATGCAAGCATATTACTGTTCTCTCTATTCACCTTATTCTGCTGAAGTAAGCCCTTTTCTATGATTGTTTTAGGACAGTGTTTCTCAACCACGTTCCTGAAGGACCACCAGCTCTGCATATATTCCATGTCTCTTTAACCAAACACACCTGAATCAGATAATCAGCTCATTAACAGAGACTACCCAGATAGCAAAATTCATGTGGCTCAAATCCGGCCCACACCAAACACTTACTTCTGGCCCACATACCACATGGAATGATGGCACTTGGGCGGTGCGCTCCTGTTTGCCAGATTTGGGCCACAATTAAGCCATAGCAATACTACATATCAGCCAGAATTCAACCAAACGAACCAGAACTGACCCTATTCTGGGCCACAGTTTGCTTTTATTTTGGGCCAAGTACGACCCACACCAAACACTTACATCCGACCCACATAGCCAGAGTTTACTGTGCTGAATATTTGCCAAAAGTGGCCCACATATGTTTTAAGATAACTGGGCCACATTTACCATATTTTCTCTGGGCCTCTTTAGGCTCACAGCCACATTAGCCAGAGCTTACTGTGCCAAATATTTGTGACCCGCATTTGTTTTATAATAACTGGGCCACATTTTCACCTACACATGTGAGCCACTTTGGGTTTAGACCCTGATTACCCTTAAATGACTATTTCACATTGTTGCCAACTGTGGCCTACATTTGTCCTCTATCATTTGGGCCAAGTTTACTTTTTTCCACCTTGGCCATATTAGGTTCACATTCAGATTACATTTTGCCATAAGTGCCAAATCCTTGCCTTAAATGCCGCATGTATAAATTGGAATATTTTGCCTGCTTTTGACATGGTACAGGTGGGCCACTCCAGGCTCACAGTCATTTTGTCTGGGTTAAAAGAAGACCACCAGTGCCGCATAACTGCCTAAAGTGGCCCACATTTGCATGCTATCTGGGTAAAAGACCTGTAATGGGTGTGACAAAGGAGACGTAAAAAACATGCAGTGTTGGTGGTCCTCCAGCAACATGGTTGAGAAACACTGTTTTAGGACGTCCGATTTATTTGCCATTGAGGAAATTACTATGAACAACAAATGGCAGAAAACGGTTAAAATACTTGCTCTGCATACAAGTGTGTTATAACTATACATACAAATAAAAGTAATATAATAAGAAAATATCTTGCATTTATGTTTATTTTACGTCTACAAATCACTTGAAATGAATGAGACTGGAAGTCTTGAGCCAATAAGGTTCAAACTGCTGCATGTGTGCTCGTACGTGAAGAATAAGGTCAATAGGCATGCACAGGCACTAGCAACCTAAACAACAATAGCAAACTACAAGACAGTATGTGTGCTAGTTTTGCATTTCTTTAATAAAGTGATATTTATTGCATAATATCTGGCATAATATTGGACATTTCACAGGCAAATCTATGGGAATTGCTTCCATTATGTTGATGTCTGTAAAGTTTTTTAGTACATTGTGGTCATGTAAACTTAAGTCCATATCCTTGTGCATGTAAACGCAGTCAGATTTGTACAGTTTATTGGGGAAATCACTCTCACTCATTTTCCTTCAACATGTTCCCTTCCTTATTAGAGGTCACCACAGTAGAATGAACCATCAAATATGCTGGCATATGTTTTACCGACTCATGAACACACACACACCCACCCATACACAGAATGGCCAAATTTACTTTGTCCAATTCATCTATAGCACATGTCTTTGGACTGCAATAAGAGGAATCACACACAAACATAGGGAGAACATGCAAACTCCAAGGACTTCTAGCTATGAGGTGATCATGCTAACCAATGGAAATCAACAAACAGATATTTGACTCTGGTACAATAATAAGTTACAAAAATTAAATAGATTTGAAACAGGTATAGGAAAAATACTGTTTTCCCATACATGTATTTAGTTAATCTATCACACTTTACAATAAGGTCCCATCAGTTAATGTAAGTTAATGTATTTACCAAGCGGCAACCCCCTCAACCCCCCCTCCCCCCCGTGCTCTCCCTCATGAAGCAAATACGGAAGTAACTGATACTGCAACTCATCAAAATTCTGCTAGTCCTGACTCCATATAGACAAATTTCTATTGACCCCACTGTTAAAATGGTCAATTTTACAACAGAAAAAAGGTGTTTACAGCCTGGTACAAAGAACGATTTTGGTTCATATAGATATAATATTACCCTTCATGACAACTGTGAAGGGGGTGAATTTTTTTCAGTTTCCTTTATATTATGTTTTATTAAGTCTGCATAATTAAGGACGTGGCCACTTGAGTGACAGCTAGGTCTCGCTGCTTGATGTCTTGTCACCTCAGCTGATTCCGGCTGATTAGCCGCTGAACTCGGCATATACATCGCATTTTTGTTTTGTTTTATGTGGCTTTACACAGTCAGTTGCCTTTTGGAATTATTTCTTACAATTATTAGATGATATGGCATGCTGTGGGCACTTAATTGTGCTCACAAACCATTCATGTGGCCTCCATTTTCCAGGTAAGTGAACTTATATACTTATATACCATCTCTATAAATGTATTTGTTTTATTTAAGATCATTTATAATGTTCTTTAGAGCTGTAATGCACTCCAGAATCGGACAGAATGATTAGCTGTAGGCTCTAGAACAGTCATACAGTGTTATGCCTGGATTTCATAAATAGCCTTGCATTTACTAACACAGACTATATCTGAAGTATTTGGAAGTAATTTGCGTTTTCCTCCTGTAGAAAAACGTCATAAGAACAATGTTTGGTGCCTCAATGTATTACAACAGTGTTTTTAAAAGTCTAAACACTTTATTGATATAGTGTACAACTAAGCACATGTGGTCAGAACACAAACGATTTGCAGGTAATGAAGTATTAAGCATTTCTCCCATAGGAAACCCAGTCTAAGCAAAATAATAGCAGGCGTCTGTAGCTCAGCTCACGCTCCGCCTCTTTGCCCTTGTTTGGTGTCTCCTGGTTGGTGTGATGGCACGCGAACAAAATGGCGACGGTTGGCCACGCCTACTGGTAGCTTCTTTTGGGTTCTTCAGAAACCTATGGGTGACGTCACGGATACTTCGTCCATATCTTTTAGAGTCTATGGTATTTACTAATAATGAACATTACATGAACCTAATGTTGATTAATCGCATTTCAACATTTACTAATGCACAATTAAAGTCATGCTTGTAACATTAGTTAATGCACCGCGAGTTAACATGAACTGGACCAGGGGGGGCCAAGTCGGAGCACTCACTCTGGTCCCCCGGGCTCTGCGCTGATTGGGGAAATTCCAAATTGAACCAAAGCAATCCATTACAATTGGCTTAAGATTGGCAAGCAAAATTCGGGACATTACAATCTGCAGAACGTGGAAAAAAAAAACTACTAACAATGAACAACTTTATTTTCATAAACTAATGTTAACAAATACTGTAACAGATGTATTGTTCGTTGTTTGTTCATATTAGTAAATGCATTAGCTAACATGAACTAATACAACCTTATTGTAATGTGTTATCCATACATTAATTACCATACCTATGATATATAAATGAAGAAACATATATGTAAAGCCAAGGGAAAATGATGTTAAATATTACGCCATATCACTCCCCAGTCTCTGCTCTCTTACAGGAACTCTATAGGGACACTTTGCATTATTTTTTGCTCTTCATGTCATATTTTTTAATTATATTTTGGGGACAGCTCAAGATCTCATTAAATTGGTGGGCTCCATTTTGACAGCTTGAGAGATGGCTTACTGTCAGTTCTCTTGTGACGCTTATAATACATCTTACGCTTCATAATCCAGTGATTTTAAATTCATTTTCCAAAACCACAGATTCGCCATTCCCAGTCAAGCTTTCCTAGTTTTCGCTTTGCCACACTAGCAGAGGAAGCAAGCAGTGTTTAAAAGAGAAAATGATGCATCAGGATTTCCTAGAAAACGACCGTTTTGTGTTGCGTTTTGTCTTCCCCGGGGGTAGCGCTCAGCTGGAGTAAGTTGTGCTATATTCCCTAATTATATTCAGAGAGTCTGTCAACAACGAAGCACTGTAAATGAAAGTATAAACACAATATTAGGTGTACGGAACACATTTTACAGTAAACCACAAAGGGCTTTTAGTGCAAAAAGGGGGGAAATAAGAGCAAAAGCAATTAAAAGAATCAAAGCAGATCCCACAACATCTGTCTGCCCTTATTAGAGCGTTTAGCAGCTTTGTACTTGAGGGACTGCCGGAGATTAAAGGGTTCAACTCATCAGGCCAAATTGAGTGTTCACCCTGAAATGACTGAGCACATTCAACAGCAAATTAGTTCACCTGGTATCGGCAGTGAGCATTGATTCGCTCTGGCTGACCGGACTGCCGTAACAATGCATTTCCTCGGCCTTGAAACAGACCAACCAATCGAAGTGCTAATCATGATACCTTGCGAGAGGTAAGTAAAGCAGGATTAGGCCTTGTTAAGTAGCTGTAATTTGGAATTAAAGATTACCTTTACATGTACAGACTCCGAGAGCATGTTAGGTACTAATCTGGGGAAGAAACAACATATAGAAGGGTCATTCCATGTTTAGTACACTGTAAAACCAAACAATCAACTTTATCAAATGAAATTAACTCAAAATTGACTGAAAGTTTATTCTACTTATTTGAAAAGAGTATTGAATTCAGTGTTGAAGGTAATGAGTTAATTAAATCCCTCATTACTTCAACTTAAATGGAGTAAGTTAACAGTACTCATATAGATTAGTTTAACTCAAATGGTTTGTAGCAATCGGTTTCCTTAAACTGTTTGAGTTGCCTTAACTTATTGGGTTTTACAGTACTCAGTTGGTTTGAGTTCTCTTCATTTATTGGGTTTCACTGTGTCCAAATTGCTTCATTTACTCAAATAGATTAAATTCACAGCAATAATTAGAATTCTTTTTTTTTTTACGTAAATGGTTTGTTGCAATCGGTTTCCTCAAATGGTTTGAGTTACCTTTTTGGGTTTTGCAATGTCGGGCTGCACTATTGGCAATATTTTGTTTTTCTGCTATATATATTGCGATTATGATCAATTGAATAGCTCTATTACGAAATATTTCATTCATTTAAAAAGATTGGAATGATATTTTTCTAAAGAAGTCTTTTTCTTTGAAGGGTGTTTTTATAAATCATAATAAATTACAAGCATATATAAATACAACACAGCAAAGATAAAAGTGAAACAAACAGTGCTCTATGGTTTTCTGGAGCGTGTCCTAGTATTCAGGTACAGAGATTGATCAATCAAACATAAAATAATGTGGTCATCATTGTGTAAATTATTTAAAAATAATAATATTTTAATCTTTTAATTTTAAATAAATAATCTATTCCTGCAATGTGACTATTGCAGATAAACACATTGCAATATCGATGCTCAAATGATATATTGTGCAGCTCTATTGTTCAGAACCTATTTACGTTTATTTCCTATGTTGAACACAAAATAACTTATTTTAAAGAATGGTAAAAACTGGTAGCATTTGACTTCCATTGTATTTTTCCCCTGGTGTTAATGTAAAAACAATGTTACATTTTACACCATATAATTTCCCAGTATCTGCTCTAGTACAGGGTTTCTATAGGGAACTTTGCATTATTTTTGCTCTTCATGTGATTTGTTTTTATTATATTTTGGGGATATGGTGTAATATTTATGACACCATTAATATTTAACATACATTAATATTTATGGTGTAATATTGATATGGTGTAATATTTAACATCTTGTGTTCATTTCTTCTGTTGAACACAAAAATAACTTATTTTAAAAACTGGTAGCATTGGACTTCTCCTGTATTTTTTTTCTGGTGTTTATGGCTACAGGTTTCCAAAATTCTTCAAAATGTATTATTTTGTGTTCAACAAAATACCCAAATATATAACCATTGGAAGTAGATTTAGTTTATTATTGTAAGATGTCAATAATTCAGTTATGTGATAGTATATGACTATAAAGTCATACTTTTTCTTTATCTTTCATTAACTCTGAAACTGAAATGGGCTTTTATATGTTTTTTTTTTTTTTTTTAATGAAACACAATGACAGTAGTTACTAGACCTCAATTTAATTTTAACTGATTTGAATTTTGTAAAAGCACCAGTATACTTTGTTAATGACATTGTTTTTCAATGTAATTATGGAATTTTGATATTAGTTCGGAGAACAGAACAGCACATATGTAATGCAATTGCCTTTTTAAAAATTAGTTTTATTATTATTTGATTGAAAACTTTTACTTTTTTTATTCAATTCAATTCATCTTTATTTCTATAGCGCTTTTACTAAGTAGATTGTGTCAAAGCAGCTTAACATAGAAGTTCTAGTAAACTGAATCTCTTATCACTGTAAAATATGAAATTACATTATATATGATCATTTAAAATCACACTGTGACAATCCTTAACTATGCAATGGCTAACTAACTTTAAAAAAAAAGTTTGGCCAGAGTAGAAATGATCGTGCCCAACTGAGCCTAGTTTCTAGGTTTTTTTTACGTTCACTTTCATCAATTGGTGAAGTTTTGTACCTCACCACTGTCGCCACTGGCTTGCTTGGTTTGGGACTTGTGGAACTATGCATCAATGGATTTGCTCTTCACTGTTTGGACTTTCAGAAGTGAAAATTAAACCACACTGAAATTAACCCAGGCTCATTCTGAAAATGTACTGCTACATACATTTCTGGAGAGCACCAAATACATCCCAGGAGCTACATTTTTTTTGTTTTCGTGAATCCACCAGAGGCAGCTGTGTATGCAGCAAGTTACTGGACAAACTGGTAACAGGGAAAATAGTCCATACGGAGGTAAGGGGTGAGCTGGTAAGCACGAAAAGGAACGGCATCATACCGTTCCATAGCATTCGTTTTAAAAATGAAATGCAGCCATACGTATTTCTGGCTACATAATTCGCGATCTCCAGAAATGTACATATGGCTACATTTTCAGAATGAACCTATGTTGAAATTTTCGGAAAACTGCACAGACACAGTTTCAATTTCAATTTACTAGAACTTCTATGTTAAGCTGCTTAGACACAATCTACTGTACACTGTAAAAGCGCTATAGTAAAATAAAGATGAATTGAAAAACTGAATTCTTGTTAAGCAACTTCCAAAGTCAATTTTCACTCCATTGTGAAAATAATGAAATTTCAAACTAAACTTTCACATTACAATATAAACTTCTCTGTTTTTTTAAATAAAAAGTTATTTCACCGGATGATGTGTAACAGGAATAGGAAAGTGATGACAGTTTCTGAAAGATTTGATCCTGCCTGGGCTTTGAATTCACAGAATCACGCCATTGAAGGATTTTTTACTAAAGTTTTCAGTGATCTGATGGTTTGAAGGCTGTCAGGGAACTTGCTACTCAAAATGAAAAGGAAGCCAATAAAACAGATCGTCCTTATGAGATCTTGTGAAACTATTCATGGAGGAGGACTGGCGTTTCTGCTTCTGGAAATTGTATTGATAGATAAGAGAGTCATTATTCACTTGTGCCAAGACTTCAAGGTTTTTGCGAAGGCATCCAAAGCCGCAGTCGAAGATAGCAGATGAACCATTTCTAGTGCTTTGCAATAAAGCAGAAACTGCTATACAACCTGCTGTTTCTTGGATTTGAAAAGGGTCCTATCTCCAATAGAGCAACGCCAATAACAATGTACCACAGTGCACTTTATAATCCCATAAACATTATTCTATCTGCACATATGGCACACAAAAGATGATATTCATACAGGATTGCTCCTCTCTCATGTCTTTGTATTCACTGCATTAATGAAATTCATTAGTAACAGTTAGCTAGCACTAATCTACTGAAATTGAAATATGAGGCCAGTATTGAGGGCAGAACGTAAGTAAAATGACAACTTCATTAGCATAACTACAACCGTGCATCATAAAAGTCTTATTAAAAATTGCTCCCTAAATTGCCATATTAGTTTCTTTATGAGGTAATTTCTACATACGGTAATAGAATCTTTCTTTTAGCCTCCAGTGCATATTAAACTCACTCATCTTCTTGTACAAACTTATTTTAATCCACTCAGACTGTAATGAACGAATTTGGATAGTTTAACCATTTTCCAAATTGCAGAGACTGAGACTTTATTATATATATATTTTTCGAGCAGACATTTTACAAGCAAATAAATATAATAATTAGTATTATTTATTAATAAATAGATACATATATTTCCTTAATTCTCTTTACAATTCATATAAACACATTGAATTTTGCTGCTTGAGAAGATCAAATGTTATTCAGGGTTACTGATATAATATATTAGCCCCCTGTTTATTTTTTTCCCCCAATTTCTGTTTAACAGAGAGAAGATTTTTTCAACACATTTCTAAACATAATAGTTTAAATAACTCATCTCTAATAACTGATTTATTTTATCTTTGCCATGATGACAGTAAATAATATTTGACTAGATATTTTTTATATTTTATAAAGTGACATTTAAAGGCTTAACTAGGTTAATTAGGTTAACTAGGCAGGTTAGGGTAATTAGGCAAGTTATTGTATAACGATGGTTTGTTCTATAGACTATCGGAAAAAAATATAGCTTAAAAGGGCTAATAATTTTGACCCTAAAATGGCTTTTAAAAAATTAAAAACTGCTTTTATTCTAGCCGAAATACAACAAATAAGACTTTCTCCGGAAGAAAAAATATTATCAGACATACTGTGAAAATGTCCTTGATCTGTTAAACATCATTTGGGAAATATTTAAAAAAGAAAATATAATTTAAATGAGGGCTTACAATTCTGACTTCAACTGTATATCTCAGGCTCTGGCTAGTCAGTCCACCACTGCACCTTGGTCCCACATTCGTTTTAAAGGAGCGCTACCCTGTACTAAAATGGCGGCTCTATTGATGCATTCCTTCCAAATGACAAAAACAGGGTAGGCGACATCTAATGTAAATTTCTATGAAACATTATAAAAACATTACAAACATTTTTTTTATTAACTTAAAAATATTAATTGTCCATTTTAAGAGTAACAATGTGCACTAGTAAAATAACCAATTACTAAAACAAGATTTCTGCAAAATTGTTGCAAACTATTTATATGGGTTGAATTCAATTTAAATTTAAATTAAATGTAGTAATCTTCAACTTAATTTGTTTGTTTAAAACAAATTTATTAGCCCAAATAATTTATTTACAACCACTTTAGTAAATTTAGTAAATCCAAAAAATCGTCTTTGAATCATTTTTTCAGTGTTGTAAATTTTGATTTCATGCAAACCTAAATTGCTTAAAAATAAAAAGTTGCGATTGTAAAACTTACCGTGACTTTACTGTGGTTGTTAGTCTTACCCTAAAGTTATATTTTTAAAAGGTTTTTACACCCAGCTGGAAAAACACACTAAAATGGACATTCATTCATTCATTTTCCTTCGGCTTAGTCTCTTTATTCATCATTCACCACAGCGGAATGAACCGCCAACTTATCCAGCATATGATTTACACAGCGGATGCTCTTCCATCTGCAACCCAGTACTGGGAAACATCTATACACACTCATTCACACACAGTTTAGTTTATTCAATTCACCTATAGCACATGTCTTTTGACTATGGGGAAACCTATAGCGCACCCGGAGGAAACCCATGTGAACATAGGGAGAACATGCAAACTCTACACAGAAACGCCAACTGACCCAGCCAGGACTCGAACCAGCGATCTTCTTGCTGTAAGGCGACGGTGCTAACCACTGAGTCACCGTATCTCCCTAAAATGGTCATTATTAGCGAAAATTATAGTATTTCATTATGACTAAATGATTGTGTATAATACACATCCTGTTTTTCATTTGTGTCTCTTCTTAAACTGCAAAAATGGGGCAGTACAGGGTCGTGACCTTCAGATTAATAATTAAAGCTGAACTTTAATAGACTTTGGTAAGAGTGAGAGGAGAGCAGAGGGATTGAAGCATCAATCTCTGCAGGATTTGGTTTCAGGGTGGCTTGAAAGTCAGGAAGAAGGAAAAGGTAGACACAAAGGGCATGTTCAGAAATGCCAATAAATGAATGACGAACGGTTTTACCTTGATTAGAAAAAAATTGTGATTTTTCACCGCTGTCAGTGGAATAAAGGCGTCAGCGACATTGCGCTAGTTACTGGCTTTTTCATAATTGAGACTTAGCTGCTAGCTGCGCCCACAGCTCATCATTAATCAAATGGGCTAAAGCTACGACACTGTGACAGCTTCAGACGGCATTAGATGAAGAAAGCGCTTTTCAGGTAGCCAGGCAAACATTACAAGTCATTTATCCACCACTGAAGTACTTAATTGTTTTCCCTCAGCATTATTATCTATTTATCTATTTCTACTTTTTTTTCTCCTTTGCTGGCTGCAGCATAGTTAATATACCTTTCATCCAGTTCCATTAGGCAGAATCAAATCGCCTGGATCATTTATATCCCCACGACTGAACTTGTGTTGATGAAAAGCCTGGCTATTTAGTTTGCTTTGAGAAGTATAAATGCCGTTTTATTTCATGGGATCTCAGAGGTAAATGCTATTCTATTGCTTAGAGGTTGCTCTATCTGGAGTCTAATGGAGCTGCCACATTGTAAAAAAATGAGTTTGTGTGTATGTGTGTGTGTGTGTGTGTGTGTGTGTGTGTGTGTGTGTGTGTGTGTGTGTGTGTGTGTGTGTGTGTGTGTGTGTGTGTTTATTAGAGTTTTAAAGGCAAATTCTTTGTTTGTGTCCATTTCAAAATAACATGGTTAATTTCACCAGTTACTGGTAATTTGTTTGTAATTAATTTTGAAAATAATTTAGCATTTCACATGAGTGAAAATTGCTTCTATGTATTTTCCAATGCAGTAGTTTAATTTAATTGTGCTCTTTGTCTCAGATGTTTGTAATCTCTTCCATATATTACATGAATTTAGGGGTTTATAAAATTATCAGATTTTGTTATTTTCTTAGTCATATAAATGCACATTAAATCTTTTTTTTCTCCCTGTATGTTGCCAGATTGGCATGCATTCCAAAAAAGCATTAAATATTTTTTACTGATCAAATATTTATTCTTAGTATTGAACAAATAAACAATTTTTAACCTAAGATTTCTGGACTCTTCCATGAGGTTAAAGAGATTTTGTCCCTATGCTTTTTTTTTTACCATCTTGGGCTGCATGATATTGGAAAAACTTGACATTGCAATATTTTTTTGCCTTGTGATTATATATTGCGATATAAATACAATTTCACTTTTGTATGGAAGTGAAATATAAATATATTTTATGTAATTTTATTGTATAAACAAACAACATAAATAAACACAATGGAGCAAATGTTAAAGTGAAATAAACCGGGCTTTATGGTTTTCTGGGCAGAGTATTCGGGAACAGAAATTGAATAGTCAAATGTAAAAGAGCGTTGCATAGTCTTCATCATTTAAATAACTCAATAAAATGTATATGTTTTTAACTTCTTTATGCTCTTTATGTTCTCTTAATATACTTTAAACTCCAAAACGTTCACATGGGCCTTAAAAACATTCATTAAACATTTCATTAGAGTTTTACAGGCAAATTCTTTTTTTCTGTCCATTTCAAAATAGCATAGTTAATTTCACAAGTTACTGGTTTGTTTGTAATTCATTTTGAAAATAATTTAGCATTTCACATGAGTGGAAAATGCTTCTATGAATTTTCCAATGCAGTATTTTCATTTAATTATGCTCTTTGTATTTCTATTTGTAATCTCTTCCATATATTACATGATTTATAAATTATCAAATTTTGTTATATTCTTAGTTATGTAAATGCACACACACACACGCACGCACGCACGCACGCACGCACGCACGCACGCACGCACACACACACACACACACACACACACACACACACACACTTCTCTCCCTGTGTTACAATAAGATTGGCATGCATTCCAAAAAATCATTAAATAATTGTTTTTCTCATAAAATTCTGAAAATAGTATTGAACAAATGCTTTTTTTTAGCCAATAGGATTTTTGGAGGTTAAAGAGATTTTGTACCTCTGCTTTTTTTTTTTTTTTTTTTTTTTTTTGAGTTCTACCAAACTACCTACTGTAGGGCTGCACGATATTGGAAAAATTTGAATATTCCTCTGCCCTGCGATTTATATGTTGTGATATAAATACAATTTCACCTAATGGCTAGGGCCAGACAGAATCTGCAGACATTTTTTGCAATTTCTGCACAGAATTTTGTAAAAAAAAATCTGCGGATTTATGCAGATTATCAGAGTATTGTAACTAGGGTTGGGCAATGTCGACCAATTTGGCTATTGACCCTAATCAAAACACAAACTAGTATGTTAAATAAAATGCTGATATAAATAAAATGACAGTGAAATATCCAGTTTCAGAGTAGCCTATATTAGGCTTAATAATTTTCTGTTACTGACGATCCTTATTGCGCCTGCCAGTTTGACTTTTATTATTTTAATCAACTACTTTGACCACAATGACTTTTAATATTACAAAATTATATTACGGAGTGGCGCACGTCACGTCTGCAGCCTGTGAGTGAATGAAGCGCTGGATGCATCACTAAAACACAGCACACAGCCCTCTGGTATCTGCGGACACTTTCAAAACTAAGCAGGACAAAGAGAAGAAGTCAGTGCATTAAGGAGCTGTCCAATGTATTATTGCGCCTTTTCTGATTTAAAATTTCAGGTAGGCCTACTTTTTGTGTGAAGAGCAGGTAATAACCCTCTCTACTCCAGAATTGCGAATGTGATTTGCTGATCTAACAGAAACAGCGCAACATGATTTAGAAACAGGAATGAACTCCTTGCTGCAGGTCAAAATAAACCCATTTAATGCAAAACTAAATGCATTTCTCCACTGATTATTTAAACTAACAGCAACAAATAGTGTTGGAGAAAGTTTTTCAGGTTGTCATGAATGCAACACACAGTTTGAATTGTGAATGAATGAAGAATGATTGACAGGCGCAGCGGCGGGAATTGCTGAAGTGAACATAAATTTAACCACTTGAATATTCATCTGTACTTCACATTAAACTATAGAATGACTTTAGAACATTTGGGATATAGTAGGCCTACATGACAACTTTCTAGTGCCTTATTATAGGCTACCTTCATGACTTTTGTTGGCTTATGAATTACACAGAATATAGCGCACGGGCAAGATCAGATTTGGATCGGTACCAGCTGGCTGATACCCGATCCAGCAAAAATATGTGTTATCGAACCGATATCCGATCCAAGTATTGGGATCGGTGCATCCCTATTGCATAGTGTTCATCATATAGATAATTCAATAAAATCTTATTTTTACTTCTTTATGTTCTCTTAATATGCTTTAAACTCTTAAAATATTCGCATAGGCCTTAAAAACACATGAAAATTGGAAACTTTCACTCTATAATGGTTAAATTCTGCAGCGTCTACACAAATTGCATGTGTTTTTACTTGTGGTTTCTGCTCAACTACAATCCCAACTCAACATTGCATATCTTGTGACTATTGCGGACCCACACATTGCGATATGGATGCTCAAACGATATATTATGCAGCTTCATTAGTCTCCCAAAGGTTCTTTCTATAATGTGACAAACAACTGCGAGAGACTAAACATTTATGCTTTATCAATGCTGGCATTCCCTACATTTTGTTTCATTTCTAATATAAAACGGTACATATTCAAACCATACACCCATGGAGATTTCATTATATGCTACTCTAAAGTGTTAACACTTCATAAGGTCTTCGCAAAGTTGTTGACCATCAAAAATTTATGGGCTTACTAGATTGAATGGCAAATCCCATTATCGAAGTTAAGGACGTTCATTAATTATCTAGTTTAATTGGATGGAGGTAGGCATAGAGCATCTTGTCTTGAGTGGTCATTGCCGGCAGAGGACTAGCCTTGTGTTGCAGTGTTTCATTAGAAAGCAGCATGTCCCCCAAGTCCCTGTATTACACTGAGCTTTATTGATTAATGACTATAATTTATTATAGAGAGGAGGGCTGTGCATCCACTTAAATGTACAATTAATCAATGCTCCGTCATATTATGGGCTGAGGTAAAGGTACACTGGCCACTACAGAAAAGACGACATAGAAATGTGCGGCTGTATGTAGCCCGAGCCGCTGAGCGACGACTTAACAGTGACTTAAGACTCTTTTAATGCTACCTGTCCCGTGTGACAAATGCTCCCCTCAGAAATTGAATATAACTGCTGTTGATGGACTTGCCGCCACATCGTGGGTCTATCACTCAGTCAAGCCCACCAGAATAATGTAGCACCCTATGCACCCTACAAAACCATCTATTAATCTCCAAAAGGAGGTAAAAGTGCCCGGAGGTTCAAATACATCATTGTTAAATCAACAGTATTATATTAAGCAGGGAAGCAATATAAGAAACCCAGGGCAACAGGAGGATAAATTTCAACTTTCTGAAATCCATTCAAAGCCATTATTCCCCAGAGAAGCGTGACATATATGACATGTTAAATCCAGCTTTAGAAAAGCCATAATTGATCATAAATTTTAGTGGCATGCCCCAAGAGCACCATGGCTGTTTCCATCAGGCTATACGCAACCGACTCTGAAGAGTCTAGAGTATGATGTTTATAGACTGAAATACATTCACATTAATTCTATAAATCAGGTGCCATTTACCGATATAAAACCACAGTTTTGGACCAAGCCATGGATTTAATTCCCAGGGATAACAAAAATTAATAAAATTTGTACCTGAGCAATTCCAGTATTATGGAAGTGACATTTGCAGTAAAAACTTAAAAAATAAACACACATAGAAATTATACATTAACATTATATTGAAACATTTGTTAATATTTTCCAAAACAACTTACCACAGAATTATGAGATCAGAAAAATATCAATCTGTAAACATTTTTATGTTTTAAATTAGGAAAATGATCATGCGTTATGGATGTGACCAAAAAAAAAATGTGAGTTTACAGTCTACAACCTACTTTGTAGAAATTCTGTGAATTAAACTGCACAACCCAAAAGAAATAATGCTCATCAAAAGGCGAAGATTTGGCTATAGAAATCGTCGCCTTGGAATTATAAGGTTCTATCTGCCTTTTAAATGATTTTGAGATATTGAGCTTTACACTTTTTGCATTCCATACAGCAAACAATATGCATTTAACAGTTTGATTTGATTTGATTTATTTATTTTCGAACAAAAATATCATACATAAAATATCTTCAACAAAAAAAAAAATATTCATTTTAACATGGTCGAAAATGGAGCAGGATGAAGCCCAAGCTTATTATTTTCCCACCCCATTACCACACACATCATTCGTCTATTACTTAACTTATTTCTTCTTTACTTATGTCTTCTTTTCACATAAGACATATTTTATCCTTTTGCCATCTTTGACATATTACATGTTTGATTCTATTTGTACGTTTACATTTTATAACATAGATCCCAAAAAAAAAAAAACATAGTACTACAGACAGCCATTATCTACAATTTCATCATACCTTTCTCATTTTATGCTTTTCAATCACCTTCATCATTATATTACTTTAATAATATATATTTATACAACTTTTTAAACTGATTAATATCCTGACATTGTTTAAGAATCTGTTCTAGACTGTTCCATAATTTCACACCACATACAGACATACACAAACTTTTTAAAGTTGTCCTTGTTTTCAACCTCCTAAAATTTTGTTCTTCTCTCAGATTATATCCCCCTTGCCTTTCTTCAAAAAACTTTTGTATACATTTTGGAAGTAATTTATTCCTAGCTTTAAACATAAATTGTGCTGTTTTAAATTTAACCAAATCATTGAACTTAAGTATCTTCAATTTAAAAAATAAAGGATTTGTATGCTCCAAATACCCCACATTTTCTATCAGTCTAATTACTTTTTTCTGCATTGTACATAACGATTGTAAATTAGATTTATATGTATTCCCCCAAATTTCAAAACAATAACTCATATATGGCAACATGAGTGTGTTATATAACATATACATTGATTTATTATCCAGGATAAATCTTGCTTTATACACTACTGCTACAGTTTTTACTAATTTTGATATCACAGTTCTCTTTTATACATTAAATTGACAGAGACCCTAAATGTACTCTAAATGTAAATGATCAAAATTTTCTTACATTTGCAAGTTGGGGTAAATCAAATGAGAAATGGGGAAAGAATCGTCTAATTCTAAAAAGTCATTTCCCGCTTGGAATTATAAGGTTCTATCTGGCAGATCATTTATCGAAGCATTGCTTTTTAAGAAATACAGTCAGTCTGCTTATTCATTTATTTAAAAATAATAATAATAGGTGTTGTAACAATATGTTGATGTTTGAGAAAGTTACCTTTTTGTTTTCTGTAACATTTATTTAATGTTTTAGGATTCATATTTTTTCTCGTTTGAATTAAGCATACAGGGCTGTGCTAGTGCAGATGTTAATTTGTTGTTAATTTATTTTAAAAATGTAATTAATATGGTAATATTTTATTTAATTATATGCTTTATATGACTTATTGAATTATATGAATTACATTAAGAATTTGCCCTTTAAAGCTTAATATCAATTTTAAAGACTTTAAAAGAATGTTTCACTGAATATATACACACACAAATAAAAATATTTCACATTTAATGTATTACATTTTTATTTAAACTGTTTCTTTTTCAACGTACAATTGTTTCTAAATCATCACATTTACACACATCTTTTCAGTTTCAGGTTTCTTCTCAATGTTGTATGGTGTGGCATTATTTAGTCAACTGTGATTTTGTGTTTTGGAATGACAAAGAAAGCTGATCCTGATTGGTCCTCGTGTGTGCATTTGAAATGCCGATTAGCTCACAGAAAAAAGCTAGAGTTCGACTTTGTAGATAAAACCTTTTTTGTTTTTTAAATGAAAAGTCTTAAAATGTAAACAACTTATAAAAAAAGCATATCATAATGTAAATAAGTTGTCATTAAATAAGAATAGATGAATAACTCAATTTTGACAAAAATGTCAGATAGAGTCTTATAATTCTAAGGTGATGAAATGTCACTATGGAGACATATTTGAGTGCGTTTGCAGTACTGTAAAATACAAGCCTACATGAAAAACCTAGAAAGAGTTTCACTATTTTGGTGATAACTTTATTTTTTTCATGGCAAGGTTGACATTTGCATGGAATTGCTCACCTTAAAAGCAGTGCAAGACTGTTTGGATAAAAGCACAATGCTTAAATGTAAATTAATCGTTATTGTTTTTTGTAATGCAGTTATTTGAATTTGTAGTCCTTCATTGTACTGTACATCAATATTTCCACTTTTACATTTACATTCATTTTCAATACGTCAAAAGCCTTCATCCTTTCAAAAGCCTTTATGCACTAAAGCTTTTCAAGGCTATGTTAAAGTCTGTATACTATATATGTTTTAATGTTTTTTTGAGTAATAGAGGATCTTAAAATGTCAACCCCGTTTACAAAATGTGGGTATCTACTTGGATATTTACAAAACATAGTGAATAAAGAGTCATTTATTTGACTGATTCATTCAAAGCTGATTCATTCAGTAATTAAAAACTACAGTAGGGCTGGGCCAATAAACACTATATAGAATCACGATAAAATTGATATCAATAGCAATCATAAGCTCTGGACTTTTTTTTTACTGTATATTGATCTAAGAGCCAATCACACAGCAGAAATGTGCAACAATGGGAATCTAAAAGTGTGTTAATGATGTACCAAATTTCCGGCCACTGAAAATTCAGCGCCCGAAAATATGTTATGCCATTTAATGCACCCTCTAATTTTTATGGCTTCAGTCATTGTTGGGGTGCTCCTTTAAATCTGGAAGCATAAACAACTCATAATGAAATATCGCTATCGTTCAATATGGAAAATAATTATAGAGATTGCATTTTTGCCATATCACCTATTGAAAACCCATGTTTTGTTCAAAAACATAAGACAATTCTGCTATGGATATGCAAAAAAATGGACCAAAACTTATCTGGAGTATTGCAACACTGCTCTAAGAAGCACATAGTAGATTTATTTCACTTTTAAAAAATTGTGTAAAAATCACAACTCCAGAGGGACACATTTCTTTTTTACATTTAGCATTACTTGCCTAGTAAGCCTGTAAAGGAAAGAATGCGTGTATATCAATACTTTTGATGAGTTAAAAAAAAGCATTGAATTTTGTAAAAGCCTAAATTACCTTGTCAAACTGGAAAAGCACCTGTTTCATTCAACAACCCTTAAAGTGATACTTGCTACAGACCAGCGACTCTGCAGTCTACAAGCTGCCAGCAAGACCCTTGTCACTCAAACATGCATGCCTGAAAACAATTAGTCCTGTTTTGGGGTGAGAGGTCTTTTACGAGAGATCTAAAGGGACATTCCCTGTGGGACCTTCAAAGCAGTGACATGGGGGCATTGGAAACAAACACAGAAATCACAGGGGAGTTTCAGCTATTCAGCAAACTCCTTCCTGTACAAGATATTGTGGAACATTTTGGCCACTTATCCAGAGAAATGATGATAGAGGCATTCAGAGGTTTTTCCACCATTGATTACCTTTATTTTTTGATACTTATTTTTTGTTCAAAATTGATGTTTGGACATTGGATGACGATTATGAATAATCAATAGTGCCATCTTGTTCAGACCTCTATTGCCAAAGTTTCATCCAGAATGTTTTGAACTTTTAAAATGGGTTTTCTGCATGATGAAACATACAAAATTGTTTCTCTACGAAAAAAAAAAGCGTTGCTGTGACAATTGTGACCCTGGACCACAAAAGCAGTCAGAAGTGTTTTTTTTTTTTTTTACATTATTGAGATTCATACTGGAATATGCAATCTGAATAAATAATATTTCCATTAAAATACTTGAATTAGGATAATATTTGCCCTAAAACTATTTGTAAATTTGGAATCTGTGGGTAAAAAAAAAATCTAAATTCTAAAAAAATCTGTATTAAAGTTGCCCAAATAGCAACATGAGCTCATTCTGAAAACGTAGCCCTATATACATTTCTGGAGATCGCGAATTATGTAGCCAGCAGTATGTATGGCTGCATTTCGTCTTTAAAACGAACGATAAGGGGCAGCATGACGCCGTTCCTTTTCGCTCTTACCAGCTGACCGCTTACCTCTGTATGGACAGCTTTCCCGCTGTTACCAGTTTGACCAGTTAGCTCGCCATATACATCGGCGGACTTCAGATGCAGAGAGGAATTAGCTGCAATGACAAGGTTTGAGTCCAGCGAAGAATGGTTCCAGAAAGCGAGTAAAACAAAAACAGAAGCCAAAAAATAAAATAAACAAGCAAATAACAGCGTGAGAATGTGGTAAAATATGAACATGTGGTAAAAATCAGGTGAGGGGTTTTATTTTTCTGGATTGCTTTTTAATACTGTCGGTTGGGTTTAGGGAAGGTGGTGGGCGCTGGTCAATCAGTGCTATTAAAAACACTATTGGCTGGGTTAAAGGAAGGAGAAGGGTTGGTCAGTCGATGAGTCAGTCAGTCAGTCGACAGCGGGCTCTGGTGGATTTACACGAGAACAGCAGGCGCGAATGGCACTTGCACGAGAAATTTGAGATCTGAAAAAGCAAACATAACTGCCTCTGGTGGATTCGCGAAAATAAAAACTGCAAAAATCGTACCTTCTGGGACGTATTTGGTGCTCTCCAGAAATGTATATAGCAGTATGTTTCAAAATGAGCCTGGGTTGCCAAATAATTTAATTAGATTCATACATCAACTGGAATTTGAATACTTGTATTCTTTGTTAGGATAGGATAATATTTCAATAGGGCACTTTCAATCGTTTAAAGGGGGCAATTTTTCTTTGAGAGAAAAAGGGGCAGGGGCTCAAGCACCCCTCTGCACGTGCCTGTTTGGTGCTCTCCAGAAACATATATAGCGGTACATTTTCAAAATGAGCCTGGGTTGAATAAACAATATTCAAATACATTGTATTTCCTGAAGGTGGAATATTAATGATAAAGTAGGATAGATATAGCTTGTTTGCTAAATAAAAGTAGAATGCATTGTTATTGTAAGTGCTTTCTGCATTTTAAGCATAGTTAGCAGCATCAAACAGAAACAAAATACAAAAAGAAAACAAAAGAAAACCACTAATAATAAAAAAAATGTATATGCAACATAGAAGCACATATTTGAATAATGTACTGGTTCCTTTATAAATTATCTTTTTATTTATTATATTGAAAAGTGGCCAATATATTCTTCACAATATGGCTAACAGTGAATGACCCCTGTAAGTACATAATGCACCAGTTTTGTCTTTGTTTATAAAAAAGCTGTATCATTTTTGTACTTTATGGTGGTGGAGTTTACAGCGGAAAAGCGCTACTCTGAGATCATCAGAGGCATCTTCAATCGTCCGCAAGCGTCTGGCAGGACTGGTGGATACCTTGTTAGATTGAGGTGCTCAATCAAGGCGGCTGTAGAGTGCCAAGTCGGTGCAGAGAGAAAGAGTGGTGATTACAAGGCTATGGGCGCGCAGAGCAGGGGAAACGGACTAGCTCTCCGCAGGTGGCCCTCTGACATTCAAGCCTGCATTTTCTGAATCAGTCTTGAGTGATTAGGGCAGCGACAGGCAAAGGACAGATCAAACAATTATTTCCTCTCTTCCACCTGTTTTTTCTTGGCCTTATGAAAGCGGCAGGTCATTTTTTCCCCCTCTCTTTTCGCTCTGTGTCTTTCTCCACATATGACTTCTGTTTTTCTTTAAAAGTCAAAAGAAATCTGTGGTGGTTATTGCGGCTGTATTGATTGTTTTGTTGCCAAACAGTTTAATAAGAGCAAGAGAGAAGATGAAAATGAAATTCTGTTATTATTTGTTCACTCATTTTGTTCCAAACCTGTGATTTGTTTTTTTGTTTTTTGTATTTTTTTGTTTTGCTGTTGAACAAAAAAATAAGTAATTTGAATATGAATGGATCATAAATAATAATAATAATAATAATAATAATAATAATAATAATAATAATAATAACAACAACAACAACAACAACAACAACAACAACAACTCCCTTTTATTTATTTCAAGCCTTAAAGGGATAGTTCACCCAAAAATATAAATTGACTCACCAATGACTACACTTACATGGACATCTATAATCTAATTATTTGCCTTAATCTGAATAAGACAATATTAAGATTAATGTGCTTACATGAGTTGCTATTTGAATGTTCCTTTCATGTTCCCATTTTACATTTTACATTATGTTATGTTACCATTTGACGATAGTTTCCTCCAGCGTTTCACGCCACAGCAGTTTGTGCTTGTCATCGCAACATACACTACCTGACAAAAGTCTTGTCAGTGATCCCAGTTGTAAGAGCAGCAAATAATAACTTGACTTCTAGTCGATCATTTGGAAATGTGGAAGAAGGTAAATTTTAATACTGCAGAAGACCTATTGGAACCCGCATGGACGCAAGATTCTCACAGAAATCAGTTAAGTTTAGTGAAGGAAAAATCATGGTTTGGGGTTACATTCAGTATGGGGGTGTGCGAGAGATCTGCAGAGCGGATGGCAACATCAACAGCCTGAGGTATCAAGACATTTGTGCAGCCCATTACATTACAAACCACAGGAGAGGGCAAATTCTTCAGAGGATAACGCTCCTTCTCATACTTCAGCTTTCACATCAAAGTTCCTGAAAGCAAAGAAGGTCAAAGTGCTTCAGGATTGGCCAGCCCAGTCACCAGACATAAACATTATTGAGCATGTCTGGGGAAAGATGAAGGAGGAGGCATTGAAGATGAATCTTGAACTCTGGGAGTCCTGCAAGAACACTTTCTTTGCCATTCCAGATTACTTTATTATTAAGTTATTTGAGTCATTGCAGAGATGTATGGATGCAGTCCTCCAAGCTCATGGGAGTCATACACAATATTCATTCTTCTTCCACTGCACTATGACTTTATATGCTATACTGTACATTATTTCTGTTAAGTGACAGGACTTTTGTCTAAGTAAAGTCAGGTCTTACTGTCCTAATTAAATCATTAAAAATCAAGGCATGATCATATTTTATTTTGGTAAAATAAGAGTAATCTAGAGGCCTTTGCCTTTCATATAAGCCACTTCTGATACCAAATGATCAACTAGAAGTCAAGTTATTATTAGCTGTTTCTAAAAATTGGATAGGCGACAAAAATTTGTCAGGTAGTGTATTTAATTTTGCCCATTTCATTTTTAATTAGCGACAAGTTCAACAGCAGTTAATTTCTCACACTATGCTTGGAAACAGACAATGGCAGATACAAATTCTCAAGCAACAGGCCAGCTCTGCAGTCAGATACTATTGGGTTTCATTTACTACCTTTTATTCATGCCCCCGTAACAACTTCGGAGGTACTGTATGAGAGAATAAGCATTGTTTTCCGCTCGCACCAAAATGTGTTCTTTCTTGAGGTCATTCTCATTTGTTTGTCGTCAAACGCCTGACAACTGCAGTGTGTGCATCCTGTCGCAAAATGTAGAGAAAAGTACTACAAAACAATAGTAGTCTGATTGCGGTGTTTACATGTCTGTACTGCACTTCAGTAATGCCACTAAAATAGCAATACTCCACGTCTTAATTCGATTTCTGTTTAGTTGGATTATGACTCTAGTCAGCTTAAGGTAATCAAAAAATTGCTATTTACATGGTAGGCTCAGAGTATTGTCTTAATCAAGCTGAAATCGGAGTGTCCATGTAAACGTACTGATTTACTCACCCTGAAGCAGTCCTATACCTTTAGGAGTTTCTTTTTTCTGTCGAACACAAAATAAGATATTTAGAAAAATGTTACAGCTTTCCAAAATGTTTCAAAATAACTTATTTTGTGTTCAACAGACAAAAGAAGCTCAAACAGGTTAGTGACAAGTAAAGGGTGAGTAAATAATGACTGAATTTCCAGTTTTGGGTTACAATCGCTTTAAAAACATAACTAGGTCTCTCTTTACCAAACAAAAACATTTCTGACATCAGTTAAGAACAAGCGACGTGTTCCAAGCTGTTCGTAATCTCCTGGGGATTTGTGAAGGAACTGCAGGGGGTTTGTGAGTTGATGAAAATCTAATAATTAATTATATTAAATTTAAAATGATAATAAATAAACGAGGTCACACATTAATTGCAGCACTGCTTAGTGTGATTATTAAATCAAAGGCTCTGTTTTAATTGAACTGTATAGTGATACTGATACTGATGCATGCTTCAGACTGAAGCGCGGCACTGTGTTCAGTGCATTTTTACAGCTGATGGTTTCAGTGTTTCACTGTAGCACAAATGAATGAATGAATGAATGAATGAATGAATGAATGAATGAATGAATGAATGCTAAAAAAGAATGCAGTGTGCATTGGGTTTATTTTCACATCTGCACAATTTCTAACATTGTGCACATCAGTATATATATTTCCAGTACTCTACCATAAAAGATTAAAAACTTGAGGGTTTAAAAATAAATAAATAAATAAATAAAATTAGATGTTAGTATCAGTATGTTAGTTTTAAGGATATCTATAAGCTAGTGTGCTGCAAAACAGCTGCAAAATTTGCCTTTAGAATATATCAAATCTGCAGTTTGCTGTTTGTCACTAAATGGATCAATGATTTTTTGACATCACCTCATAGTTCAGTTTCTCATGAAATCTTCTGATCAATCAAACGCTGTATAGTATCTGACATGACCCGCCCCCTTCAAGACGCTTCTCATTTGCTTTTGATTTGATGTGCTTTATCTTAGCCACTCTCAGCTGTGATAACAACAAAATGCTATTGGCTTTTTTTCTTTTTCTTTTTTATAAAGGGGAGGAGCTACTACATGTCCCACCCTGTCTTCATGTTTTAGTTAAGATTGTCAAATTTCTGAAAAAAAAAAGAACATTTCAAAACACTTCAAGGGACCTTTAAACAATAAAAAAAACACATGAATATAAATATTGTAACCAAGCATATACTGAATTTTTTTTGCATACATTCAAACTGCAGTATTATCCATATCCATATTGCCTGTTGTCTCAAATTTACTTTACAACCAGGCTATCATACTTGTAATTTTAATGACATGAGGCTAGGAAATTGCTTGTGCAAAACACATTCAAATTCTTTTTATCAGATGCTTTCTTAATTACTGATTTCTCAACCATGTTATTTTTATTGTGTGTTTTCAATTTTGTTGTAGGTAGGACATATTCTATACATCACTAACGTGTGGTTCACATTGGGATGTTCATTAAAACTACATCACTGCAGAGGTATTTACATTTACAAAAAGTCCCCGACTGCAGATCACTCAACCAGTGTCTCTAAATGTGATTAAATTCTACTTTCACTTGAGCTTATAATATTAACTTCAAGGAAAATTTTCGTTAACATGTTAGATTGGGTCACAATTCATGCTATTAACTACTGGCTTTTAACCTACCTAGTATTAAGATATTAACCGTTCATTATTAGTTTTAAAGTATGATCTAATTCTGCATATGTAATGCTACCCAAAATCTAAACCTGACTTCTACCTTACTAAATATTAATAAACAACTAATTATTAGTTCATTAAGCTAGTAGTGCTAGTTAATTGTTTGTTAATATAGTGAATTGTGACAAACTAAAGTGTTAGCAATATTTCACGTCTTAATGTTATTGCGAACTGAATCCTAAATTTTCGTTGGTAATTTTTCCACATTAAAAAATAAATTTGACCTCTTGTTATCTTATTGACACACTGCGTTCGAAACTTTTGTTTGTCATAATAAAAAAGCGAACTGGGTTAAAAAAAGCGCTTTGAGAGGTGTTTTGACATTTCAGAGCCACCATAAAAATTAAAAGCAAAATACAAAATGCCATCACTTGAGCCACTTCTCACTTCTCTCCACTGCTGCTGTTTGGTGTGTGTCCAAACATTTGACGTATTGCCTATAGACTTTATAATAGAAAGCTAGACGCCTCATGGTCCGCGCACGTTGCTCCGATATGTCAACGCGGCCGCCATTTATTATAATGTCTATATATATACTGCCAGTCTCTGTTCAGGTGTTTCATTTAAGTACGTAATATGTGAAATATTACAAGCAATGTATCAAAATTTCACTGATTCTTCTACTTTGGAGAGGCGAGGAGAAGTATCACTGCTTGAATTGACTCTGAAATGTTTTGGTTTTTCCGGAATGGATTAATTAATATGCTTCGGACTCGGTGTGCAAGGTCTGTGTTTGTGACAAATTTTTCAGCTATGAATACGAAAAAAACACGTACAAAAATTTCAGACTTCAGTGTGCAAAGACCTTAAAGCAGCATAGGCTCATTCTGAAAACGTAGCTCTATATACATTTCTGGAGATTGCGAATTATGTAGCCAGAGCTACGTATGGAACAAACACTAAGGGGCAGTATAATGCCATTTCTTTTCTCGCTTCCCAGCTGACCGTTTATCTCCATATAGATGGCTTTCCCGCTGTTACCAGTTTGTCCAGTAGCTTGCCATGTATGTCAGCAGACTTGAGATGCAGAGTGGAGTTGACCACGACAACGGAGGTCGAGTCCGGTGAAGAACGGTTCCAGAAAGCAGGTAAGACAAAAATAGAAGCCAAAAAATAAAATAAACAAGTACATAACAGGGTGACAATGTGGTAGAATCTGAAAATGTGGTTTCAGCAAGGGCTTTTCTTTTTCTGGACTGCTTTTGGGGTGGGCGGGTCAATCAGTGCTTTTGAAAACACTATTGTTTGGGTTTAGGGAAGGGGGAGGGTTGGGCCATCGGTCAGTTGGCCAGTCAATAAGTCGACAGCGGCCTCTGGTGGATTTACGCGAGAACAGAAGGCATGAAGGGCACTCGTGAGAGAAATTTGAGATCTAAAAAAGCACACACAGCGGCCTCTAGTGGATTCGCAAAAACATAAACTGCAAAAAAAAAACTTTGCTCCTGGGATGTATTTTGCTCTCTCCAGAAATGTATATAGGGGTACATAATCAGAATGAGCCTGGGTTGCCTTAAAGGGTTTTGCCTTGAAATCCTTGCCAAAGTATTTTCAAGAATAGTCCTGGACACTTACACTGTATAACTGCATTATCTATTCTATCTATCTGAGTATCTCAAAAAAATTTGATTGAACTACTTTGATCAAACCACCAAGAAGAATCTGAATCAAAAAGTGGAACATATACAAGCATACTGCAATGCATCTGGATGGTATTATTTCTTCAATTTTGTACCATTATGTAAGCCTTTACACTCTTGAATAAATGGGAGATTCCTACACAATTGAAACATCCTTTAACACAAGCAGTGTAGAATCCAGCACAAGAGGGCAGCATTCAAACCCGCAGCTGCTTTAGCCAGGATCTCCACCTGAAACAACAACCATAAAAACAGCAGCCAGTCTGTAGGTTTCACTCTCTCTCCGTGGCCTCATGTGGAGCTGTGGAGGCATACATCCAGAACCCGCTCTCTTTACCTCGGCCTTCACACCGCAGCCTACTGCTGATTCACATCACAGAACGCAGCTCAGGCTTGCCTGGCCACTGACAATGTTGTCCGGCACTACAGCAGGGACTCCCTTTTGATGTGGTCTTAAGACGTTTCCATTTCTCGCAAGGAAAACTGGCAAGGCCCTGCATTTTAGGGGGAGCCCTTGTGAAAGTTTTAGAGATGGCTTTTGGCAGGCATAACAGAATACGCAGTTTTGTGTCATTGTGCTTTAAACTGAACATTGCTTTCTTAATAACACTAATTATAATTAACATTTAAGTGTCTTATATCTTGTTAGTTTTCTAAATATGACTTTTAGAATATATACAGACCATGTTATTAGGGCTGCACGATATATCGTTTCAGCATTGATATTGCAGGGTGTACAGTTGGAATTAAAGTTGAGCAGACATTACCTTACAGAATATTTTGGTGTCATTTTAAATTTTAACCTTAGGGGGACCTATTATGCAAAAATGACCTTTTTAAATGGTTTAAACACAGTTGTGTTGCAACAGTCTGTGAATATAAACCGCTTCTAAGGGTAAAAATGTATTCATTTTATTACATTTTTTCATGATCACACTTTAAGTGTTCAAAGAAACACTGACTGACATTCTGCCTTTGTACGTGTCATCAGAGGGAGAAAGCTCCGCCTATTTGTGACAATCTCTCCCTCATTAGCCTAGGATGTTAGTCTTGCTTTTTAATCTGCCACTATGCTAACACATAGGCATTTGTAGCTCCGCCCTCTTTTAAACTTAAAGCGGCAGTCACTAAAATGGCACATTTATGCTGTGTTCAACTTCACACCATACGCAGATGAAGCATCAAGCGCGTGTGATTTACATGTTAAGTCAATGCAAAGATGAAAATTGACATCCTGCAGTGCGCACAAATGAGGTGGCGCAAATGACACGGTTCGTGCGAATGAAGCGGCGTGAGTTGAGCATTTTGCGCGTTTGATGCACTTAACGCATGTATCATCAAACTGGGCTCGGCTCAGTCTGAAGCACCACTGAAAGCCTCCGTCATCCAGGTTTAGTTTCTGGAGGAGTTTATGAGCTCACAGAGCTGGGTGCACCTCTTAAAGGATCTAGTGGACTCGGACACGGCTCCAAACGAATCAGCGCTGTCTTCATAAAGCACTTAAACACAGCTATTCTCTCAATAAAATCCATGTTAGCCATTTAGCAATGAAGCTAGAGTCACTGGGCAGACAGATGCCCTGCCCATGATACGAATCCAAGTCTATTGTTAAGTGAGTTTGACGAGTGAATTTGACATGCAAATTAAGTGGATTTGACACACCAATAAAGCGAGTAAACTCAAAATGTTCACGCGTCTAATTTATTCGAGCGTTCCGCGTCTGGTGTGAACACAGCATTAGGATCAACGCCTAACAGGGAAGTTTCAAAGAGTTTGAGCTAAAATGTCACATACTGTACACGCTCTAATATTATATATAATATAATAATTTATATTATAAATTTATCATTTATAAAATTATTTACATTTTTTAAAACTATTTTAAAATCAATATTATTAGTCCCTTTAAGCAATTTTTTTTCCAATTGTCTACAGAACAAACCACTGTTATACAATGACTTGCCTAATTAACCTAATTAACCTAGTTAAGCCTTTAAATTGCACTTAAAGCTGAATACTAGTAACGTGAAAAATATCTAGTCAAATATTATGTACTGTCATCAGATAAAGATAAAAGAATTCAGTTATGAGAAATGAGTTATTAAAACTATTATGTTTAGAAATGTGTTGGCAAAAAAAAATAATCTTTCTGTTAAACAGAAATTGGGTAAAAAAAAAAATATACAGGAGGGCTAAAAATTCTGACTTCAACTGTATATATCACAGTAAAATAAAATATTGCAATGTCATATTTTCCAATATCATGCTGGCCTACATGTTATAATGTACTTAAATGAAATCATGGTCAAACAGGCATATTTGAATTCTTATTAGTCTTAATAGACTACTCCTATTTGCTTTCTGAACTGTGATTTAGTCTTTTAAACATAGTATTGTATAAAAAAAATAGTGTTGTGTGTGTCATGATGAGACAACCTGGGCACGTACAATAAAGAAACTGCTTATATTTGCACTTAGGGATTTTCCAATTACATTTTGCTAAATGAAGACTTTAAGCATCATTAATGCTGAATATTAAATTATTATAATACACATCCATATGGGACAATTAGAGGTTTATTTAAGGCTATACGCCAGAGCTGTAAGCTAATGATACCTGGAGATAAAAGCATACAACAGGGGGCAATATTACTGGGATCAGTTTATATGTAGGTGGATTCGCAGCATCTTTACATCTTTGGGGGAACATCTTTACAAAATATAAACAAGATGCAATATAGGGAAAATCTGTTTGCTAGTTGATGTTGCATCATGTTTTGGCAGGGCCTGAAAGTTGAGTTAAAGACAGATCTAGCTATTTTTTTGTTTTGCCATCAAATAAATTTAGAAACAATATTTTTTATTATATCCATAGAAAGTATATTAAATGCAACTGCCTACTTTAATAGTTCAAATTACGTTTGAAACCAATGACAACATATGGGTGATAAAAATGCTACATCATTCAGCAAAATATATGTATAATGCTTATATTTATCAGACTATTTTATTATCATTTTTTTATTTGTTTGGAAGATTTGTAATTTGGAGCATTGTTTAAAAAGAAAACTGTGTGGACATTGAATTTGTACTGCTATAAATCCAAATAAATAGCTTAAAGAGATTTAACAAAGGTCATATCTACTTGCATACTTGCTTGGTACAGTTCATGTATCTGACTACTTGTATTAAAGGACAAAATTGTATTACAAGTAATATATAAATATAAACATATTTATAGATTTTAATACAATTTTTTTTCTTGTGTTGTAAAGAAAAAAAATCTAATTGTGTATGGAAAGCATCGTCAATGCACCGTGATGCACCGAGATATCGAATTGAACTGAATCAATGGCATAATAATCGTAACCTTACCGAACCGTGAGACCAGTGTAGGTTCACACCCCTAAAAATGCATGACAAGATTTTAGTGCCTTCTTACTACGCTTGAATTGTGTGATTTAATATATCGAATTCAAAATTAATTAGATTAATGCATAGTTCTCAATGCAGACGAATGGTGAGGAATTTGTTAAAACAAGACTCGTGGGGAAAGAATTAAAACAAAAGTTACTGTTTTTTTTGCCAAATTACACAGTAATATAGCATTCATTTTTGTGTGCTCTAAAGTCCAGCTTTAAAACCAGCCTGGCGCTTCAAAGGCGATGGATTAGAGTCTTTATCCCATAATTAATATGGTGGAGGGGAGAATGACAGCACCTGAGGACGGGCCAAAGCAGCCAGCTTCCTGCTGAGGCCACAGAGAGCCTGCTTACCCACAGTGCAATGCAGCCCGAACCCATCAGCCAACACACAATAACCCACGTCTGCTTCTTTCTCTATTGACGGAGCATAATCTTTTTCACAAGCCTTTTTCATTGAACGGATGCTGAAATACATGCATCTGATTGTGAGGCACAAATGAAAGCGAGCCTCCTTTTCACTGTCCTGCTCGCCCTTGAAATGTATCCTGGGAAATTCTTGACATGTTTTTTGGCCTTTAACCTCACCAGGTCATTTTCATTTCCCACCAACTGTTAAGCAAAATAGGCAGGTCCTCTTCTGGCTCTCTTTCAGCCTCTCTCGCTCTCTCTTGCCTCCCACTCGCTCTTATCATTGAGCTGCTGTCTGCGGCCACCGTGCTAATATGAAAATACGTCGCTAATTCTGCCATTTCAAATAATTATCTACTAATATTAGTTGTTAGAATTCATTCACATATTTATTTAGTTTGATTACTTGACAAATTTTAAATGAACAATGCTTCTGCTTGTTGTCTATTATTTATTATCATTATTATTTAATAATCACATGAATGGCCTAAATAGTAATTGGCATGTGCATCGTAAGGAAAATTGGAAGTGGAAATATTTTGAAAATCAATCTGAGAGAGGGGATGACTCAAAGGGTGTGTTGATTTGAAATTGCCAGCAGTTGTTTTTGGAGAATTCCCTTCTTGCTTTGAAGTCTGCACCCCACTGAGTGCCCTAACTTTGACACAGAGGGGCATGAACACAGCTATTTTTGTATCTTGTGGGAGAGGGGCTTTTCTCTGGATTATTTGTTTTGAAGTACTAGAAAATCATTGGAATATAGATTATATAAATCTTAAAAATGCTTCTGAAAAAAAAATAAATATCTGAAATCACTGCATTTATTAAGTATGGGTTTGGTAAATTATAACATTTTCAAGTTATTTTCATAAGAACACAGAATTTTCACAGTATTTCATACAATATTTTTTCTTGTGTATTTTTTTTATTAAATTTTTGTTTGACTGAAATAAAAAGCATTTTGTAAAAAGATTTTTAGGATTGACCCTCTATTTTCTTATTGGCTACAGAACAAACCAGTATTGTCCAATGACTTCCCTAATTAACCAAACTTGCCTAGTTAAAAGTCCCATGAAATTAAAATAAAGTTTTTTAGATGTTAGTATCAGTATTGTTAGTTTTTAGGATATCTATATGCTAGTGTGCTCCAAAACAGTGACAGAATTCTCTTTAAGGGATACAAAACTGATATAAACAGCTTGTAGTTTGCCACTTCCGCATAAATGGATGAACGGTTTTATTCACATCACCTCATACTACAACTTCACTCATCAAATCATAACCAATCAAATGCTCTCTAGTATCTGACATGCACCGCCCCCTTCAAGACACCTGTCATTTGCTTTTCATTTGATGCAATTGAGCTCAACTATTCTCACTGGCAGAGCTGTGATAAAACCAAACGCTATTGGCTATATACGCTATTTTTTTTAAAGAGGAGGAGCTACACTATGTCCCACCCACTCTTCGTGTTTCGATTGAGATTACGTCAAACATTAAATAAAAATGCTTATTTCAAAGCACTTCACGGGACCTTTAACCTTAACCTACCTAGTAGGCACAGGACGTCAACATGATGTCAGATTGGCGTTGTAACCCAACGTCATGGAAATGTTGCATTTTGTTTGGAAATGAAAATTGTCAATATTTATGTTTCCACCCAAAAATGCGAATTAACTTTATGCGCAAAACTGGATTATCGCATAAAACACGTGTGAATAAAGCAGCATTTCCATCCAACAAGTCAAAGCGAACAAAATCGTCACTTCATGTTTAAATGACGCCAAATATCAACAGTAAAAACTGAATTTGCTGCGATAAGAGAAGCTGCGTGAATCTTTTATTCATTTAATAAATGACTTGCGCCATAAGAAGGCAATCCTGACCCGCAGTGAACGCGTGGTGGCGTTTGAAGGCGTGAGACGTGTAGCACAGATGCTCTTGATTCTGGAGATCACTAATAATATAATAAGACTTATACTGAAAAGGTTAAGGCATTTTAGAAATGACCAAAACAACATTTCAGATGTTTTACAGTGTGCTCACCCTGATGGTTTATCCATTTGCACACATTTTTTATCATCACATGATCTGCTATAACAGAATCACATGACTTTTTTTAATGGGCATACTGGAATTTGTTCACTAAAAGTGTTTCCATCGTAGTTTATGCACATTTTTTCTTATAGAATAAAAAGTTTATCCTACTAAGTTATGCGCATGTTTTTTATGCACATTTTATAAATTTATGCACATCTTGGCGTTTCCATCAATATGCAAAATCCAAAATGCGCATAAAAATAGGTGGATGAAAACTTAGCTAATGTCCAAACCTAAAATCAATCAAATATCAACATTTAATGATGTCACAGCTTGACGTTGTGTGCACGTTACTACTATGGCATCTATCAGATGTTGGATTTCGATTGCCATAAATGACGAATAAATGTCAGTATTTAACGGCAATATGACGTTGGTTTAAGATGTTGGCTCGACGTTAGATTTTGGTCATTTTCCAACACAACCTAAAAATCAGCCAAATATCAACATCATTTGAAGTCATTATTGGACGTCAAAATAGCATTGTCCGCTGGCTAGACATTGAATTTTGGTCACCTGACATCACGACCTAAATCTAACCTAATATTAACATCTTATGACATGTGCCTGCTGGGTAGTTATGCCTTTATATTGCATTTTAGCTAACTCATGGCAAAGACAAAATAAATGAGTTATTCGATATTAGTTATTAAATCCATTACGTTTAAAAATGTGTTAAACTCATCTCACTTAAACAGCACTTGGGGAATGTTTTTGAAGGATTCAAATTTTCTCGAGAAGGAAAAATTTATCCTCAACTTTAGGTCTGATAACATTTCTTTCAAATTTCAAGTATAAATATTACCTTTAAGGCATTTATTCCTCCAGAAAATGGCATTTAGTCAGAATAATAATGTTTTTATTTGTAATTGAAAATCAGGTTGAGAGAAGAGCTTTACCTTGAATAGTTTTTTTTTCTTGAACCATTTGAAAATAATTGGAACACACACACACACACACACACACACACACACACACACACACACACACACACACACACACATATATATATATTTGATATATATACAGTTGAAGTCAGAATTATTAGCGCCCCTTTTAATTTTTTTTTCTTTTTTTAAATATTTCCAAAATGATGTTTAACAGAGCAAGGAAATTTTCACAGTATGCCTGATAATATTTTTTCTTCCAGGGAAAGTCTTATTTGTTTTATTTTGGCTAGAATAAAAGCAGTTTTTAATTTTTTAAACACCATTTTGAAGTCAAAATTATTAGCCCCTTTAAGCTATATATTTTTCGATAGTCTACAGAACAAACGTACAATAACTTGCCTAATTACCCTAACCTGCCTAATTACCTTAATTAAAATAGTTAAGCCTTTAAATGTCACTTTAAGCTGTATAGAAGTGTCTTGAAAAATATCTAGTAAAATATTATTTACTGTCATCATGGCAAAGATAAAATAAATCAGTTATTAGCAATGAGTTATTAAAACTAATATGTTTAGAAATGTGTTGATAAAATCTCTCCGTTAAACAGAAATTTGGGGAAAAAAATAAACAGGGGAGCAAATAATTAAAAACAAACATTAAGAATTTGACTTTTTTATATTATGTTTTATGATTATGTGCCAATAATACAAGTATGCAGCATTAATATGTCCTTCCATAACTTTCTCCATTGACAACCCCTTATGAAATGCATGTCTGTTTGCTTCGGGCCCCCTGCGGTGACTCTTTTGGCAGTCTTATAGTGGGGTCAGTCGAGGAACAGAGCGGAGAGACCGATTCTGGCTGTTCCCAGCCCATGCACATCCACCCTTACATCTGCTCCCTTCCAAACACACACGCCACTGCTGCTACATCCCTGCATGCTGTTTGCCTTAAGGAGTCAAGCCTCGACAGTATTCAAGACAAAAGAGGAGAAATGAGAAGGAGAGGTGAAAAGAATCACTCCAGCTGCACAACGTTTGTTTCTTTATCCACGCAAAAAAGCCGCTACGCTCTTTATGGGCATCAGCGTGAAGGAATAATGCCGTCTTTGATGTTGGTTTACAGTATCGCACTGGGGCATCACTAAGGCCACAACTAAATCCTTACAAAAATGTCTAAAGGAATTACAAAACACACCGTGGGGACTGCTAATAAATTGTGGGCATTTTAAATCAAGCCGACGGGCCCAATGGAGGACGGCGACGCTCTTGAAAGACACCGTGACAGTTTTCGAGTCACTGACCCAGCGGCGAGACGAGATCATACAGATGCACGTAAGAAGGTCAGACTTTAGGGAGGTTGAGAGGAAAGCAAGAAGGACAGGGGACTTTTTAGAGCTTTAATCTCCAAGCTCTGAGATCGAGATCCAGCGTTCGCTTCTCCCAGAGGGCACTGATTAATCAAAACCTGACTCGCTCAAACTGTTTGCGCTGGGTTCTCCATCTATCTTCGGATCTGCTCCTTCACCACGTCCAAATGTGTGGCCGTGAAAAAAAAGAGCTTTCAATTAAGCACCTTGAGATGGAGTCATTCTGCTTGATTTATAGTGCATGAATAATTCGTTAAACAGGATCTGTAATGACACCGGATGCTAGGGTTATCGGTTTATTTTCAGAGCTTCTACGAGCTGTGAACACCAAGAAATGCAGGCCTGTCCCTCAGAAATGAGAGGATAATGAAAGAGTGACAACCTTCTGAGAGGCTTTCTTTGAAATCGAAGTGAGAAATGCAGCTTTAATGGCAAATTCATTTGATTCGACAAACAGTTTACGGAGAGCAAATACGTCCATTACTTTTTCTCTATTATGGGTTCTCGCTCCAGCTGAATTGCATTTTTAATATTGGTTAGACTGTAGATAGAATATCCTTCTTTAATGGAAATCTATATCTACATGATAGTTTGAATATAACAAAACGTAATGATAATCATGAATCATGGACATTGTTGCTAATTTATTGCATAGTTATGATGTATATTACTTTTTTAATGGCAAACCATGACCAGAAATTTTGTTTTGGATATGCATTGGCATAATAATAATAGTTATTACTAGTTTTTTCATTGGGTTAATCGGTTAATGTCTCTTTCAGACAAGACTAAACTAGTTTGATTTTGGCATGATCCATTTGATGAAGGGTGTCATGGTGATTTATAAATGACAATATAGCAAAAAATGGCAATTTATCTGGTTTAGTGAACACAATTTCACAATTTTTGTGGTCCTCCATGATGGGTTTTGTTACATCTGTAATTATGACCAACTAGAGCACACCCAACAGGCACACAATGTCATAAGACGTTAATATTTGGTTAGATTTAGGTCGTGATGTCAGGTGACTAAAATTCAATGTCTAGCCAGCATTTACGAACAACGTTATTTTGATGTCCAATATCGACATCAAATGACGTTGATATTTGTTTGATTTTAGGTTGTGTTGGAAAGTAAGCAAAATCCAGCGGCGAGCCAACATCTTAATCCAACGTCATATTGATGTCAAATACTGACATTTATTCATCAGGTATGGTAACCAAAATTCAACGCTTGATAGACGTCATAGCAGTAACATCCACACAACGTCAAGCTGTAACATCATTAGATGTTGATATTTGGTTGATTATAGGTTGAATGTTGGACATTAACGTCAGCCTGATGTTGGGTTCTGACATTAACCCGATTTTTATTTCCAAACAAAATGCAACGTCCTCACGATGTTGGGGTACAACATCAATCTGACATCATGTTGACGTCCTTTGCCTGCTGGGCAGAAGCTCTTCCATAAAAAGTTACAGAATTACATACATTTACATACACAATTTACATACAAAATCAGAATTAAGCCACAGTTTGAGCAGTTTGAGTTCGAGCATGTGGATTTGGTCGGATTTCTGAACAGAGGGCTCATGTTTTGAACTTTTATCTGTGTCATGCATTCATGTGCAGCATTGTGATTGCTGTTTTAAGCTGTCACTTTATGAGTGCATCAACCATAGTGATGCACATCCTATTTCTTTCTCAACTGTTTACATCAACTTAAGACATAATCGACTGTGTTTATAAAGAAACTTGTAAACACTAATGTTTCAACCTAACTTGAATGGTATAGTTCTACAATTACCATTCAAGAGAATGAGAGAGAGTGAAAGATAACTGATATACTAAACGTTCAAATTGCTTGCTTTCCATTGTGGTCAACTTGGAGATTCTTTTAGTACTGCCATTGATTCAATTGATGATTGAACTGGTAGAATCTGCCAGAGATAAAGTGTAGTGAGGTGGTGATTTCTTCACAGATGTGAGCGAGCAGGTGGAGTTCTCCACTTCAGTGCACTTATCATCTTCACCCATTTTCACAAGGAATTTCAATCATATTATGTCAGTGACATTAAACAAAGAACATAACTATGACAAAATGGGCCGTGCGTTTCCGTGGGCCAGTGTGGTTGTAAAGTCTAGATAGGATACAGCAGCGGATGCGCACATCAATATGGTCTTTTTTGTGACACTGTAACAATTATTAAGATTTTTTCATTACTGTGATGGTTGGGTTTAGGGTTGGGGTAGGGGTAGACGTTAAAAAACACAATTTATTGGGTAATTTAATAAATAACATAAATAATACTCGGTACAGCTACTGTTTTTACGTTACTGTGACAGTTGGGTTGAGGGTTGGGGTGGGGGTAGACATTAATAAAATACAATAAATTGGAAAGTTAATAAATAATATAAATAATTCTCGTTAACTTCCGGCCACAACCATATCTGATCTAGCAACAACCCAGTGTGGTGACAAATCAAGTCCCACCTGGAATCGGGTCCACTTAGGACCCTGTGGTAAATGCACAATTAAAAGCTATTATTTATTATTTAAAGCTAAGCATTTATATATGTATGTATATGTAACATTGTATACTTGTACTGTAAAGAATGCTGGGTTCCACACAATCGATTTGTGTTGGCACAACATGAAGGAATTAAGTTAACATTAGTTTTTACAAATTTAAATGAATTGAACATAAAACAATTAAGTTGTCCCAACGGAATTTCAAGAATTTTGTTGTTTCAGCCCATTTTAAATAAGTAGTTTGAACAAACAGCAAAAAAATCTATATATTTTCGAGTGTACATTTAAAGTTCAAGTTCAAATGTGTAATGTATAAGATAAGCTATCAGGCTAATAGGTAGATGTATGCTAGCACGAAGGCTAACTAAAATAACAATATGAAAAAAACATATGTATCAGTATATGAAATACATTCATTCATTCATTTTCCTTCTAGACCAGCCGGGGCTCAAACCACCAACATTCTTGCTGTGATGGTGCTAACCACTGCGCCAATGGTCATTATAACGCTTTTTAAATGATATGAATTCAATTTAATTTTCAATCATGCGCTACAAATTCTACTTATTATAAATCCAGGATCACTCAATTTGACACTGGCAGTTCTCTCTGATTTCAATGAGGATGGAGCTTCCCCAGTATCAACATCTGCACTCACAAATGCTGCAAATTTATTACCACAATTGTGCATTCTAAGCGAGTTCACAGTTAACATAATGGACCCTTTTCACAAGACTGTTATGATGCGTTTAACGGTCATTGGGTCTTCCCCGAGGTCTCCTCCTAGTGGGACCTGCTCCCAGCTCCTCACCCTATCTATAAGGGTGCGCCCTGCCACCCTGCGAAGGAAACTCTTATTTCGGCCGCTTGTATCCGAGATCTTATCCTTTTGGTCATGACCCAAATCTCATCATGACCATAGGTGAGAGTAGGAACGTAGATTGACCGGTAAATTTAGAGCTTTGCCTTTGGGCTCAGCTCCTTCTTTACCACAACGGACCGATACATCGACCGCATTACTGCTGCCACTAGACCGATCCGCCTGTCAATCTCATGTTCCATCCTTCCCTCACTCGTGAACTAAACCCCGAGATACTTGAACTCCTCCACCTGGGGTAAGGACTTTCCTCCAACCCGGAGATGGCAAACCACCTTTTTCCAGTGGAGCACCATGGCCTCAGACTTAGAGGTGCTGATTCTTATCCCAGCCATGTCACACTCGGCAGCAAACTGCCCCAGTGCAGTTAATATATCATTAATATTAAATATGTTTCATAATAGTATATCAGAACATTATATGAAAATACTTCATAAATGTATCATTTTTTTATGAATATTTAGAATATTTGCATTGTGCTTGGAAATAAAATGAATTTGCATTAATCATTTGATATCCATTGTTAACAGATAATTATTTAATTTAAATAAATGTAATCATTTATTAAATCATTTCATACTACTAAAATTGAATCTCAGCATTATAATATACAATGTGCAAAATATTGACATTCGCTTAAGATTAGATCAGATGACATTGCTTTTAAATGACTATAAGATTAAAATGTAAAATATGAAACTAGATTACAATTAATTATCCATTATTAAATTTTATCTATTAAATTAAAATGCCACAATTAATTGCTTTAAATGCTAAGTGAATCATAATCTTAAATCCTTGAAAGTTTTTAATATTTAGATTTTTCTTTTTTTAATGTATGAACATTTATTTGTATTTATAAATGTATTGTCTCATCTTTGCATCAAATTTAAAAAAAAAATGAATTATGCGAGGTGTTTGTAATGCAGCGTCTATGGGGCTGAGAGTAAATTTGACATTATTCTCTATTTTTGTTTCTTTTTCTGAAAGTCTTGATAACACCATCGTGAAGTTTTTCTTAAATCATTTCATGATTGTAAAAAAAAAATATTTGTTGTACTCTTCGATTCCTCTAAGTTCACCCAACTATGACGACTTCCGCTACTGAGAAACCTAGAAATGTGAAAAAGGTCTAAGGTCTCTGCCGTTAAAAACATATACAGCAGTTCGTTTAACATTTCAACTGGTATGAATCATCACATATTTGAATTGATTTTGAACAGACTAAAAATGATTCATTGAATTTACTATGTTTTTTTAAGGGAACTGGTTGCGAACAAGTTATTTGGGCTTAATTTAAACACATAAATTAAGTTAACATTACTAAATTAAATTTTTTTGTTTAAATTCAGCCCATAAAAATAGTTTGCAACCACTTACCTTAAAAAATGAGTAAATCCAATGAATTATTTTTTCAGTGCAGTAAATTGTTGCATCCCTAACCATTATAAAATGATGCACATCACAATATTCAGGAACAATCACTACTGTCACTACTTCCATTTTATTGCAACTTTAACAACAAGCTCAAACAAGCTTAATTCCTCTAGAAAAAAAGCAGCTTCACGAAAGCTGAAAATCCCATTGTAGGAATGAAGTTTGTTGACAATTAAAATCCACTTCTGCTACTACTGATGAGAAGTGCAAGCCAGCTAGCGTGGTTGGTTAGCGCACAAATGGGTGAAAAGAGTTCACATGCAATGGGATTTCGCACAGCTAACTTCCACTTCACAGCTGTAGGTGCTATCTCAAGAGTATGCGTCTGTGTATGTGTAAATATGGAGAGCACCAAGAGAAGGTGTTATCAGTTTACAATCTCACCCTTCCTGACGGCAACTCATTAAGCTGGTTTCCCTAGAAACAATACTTGCATCAAGTGACTACATTAGAGCCCCAGTGCGGCGGCTCCCAATCGAGATGACTTCATGCTAATGAATGTCATGAATATTAATAAAATAGCCAGTGACAAGAAAAAAGAAAATCCTCCCATTGATTAGCGAGAGTGATGATGAAAGTCAAATTACCTGCTTGTGTTCGAGCTTTGCTGAAGAAATCAACAGCAATTGAATGCAAAAAGGTCATTCTGTCGTTTACTTATCTTTATGTCATTTTTTTTAACTTGTGCCACATATGTGGAACATAAATGAGTAGTTTCAACAAAATTTAAAGGAGGGATAGTTCACCAAAAAAAAAAAAAAATACATATACTGTATATATATGAGCAATTCCATGCAAATGTCAACCTTGCCATGAAAAAAATTAAGTTTTCACCAAAATAGAGAAACTGTTTCTACATTTTTTGTGTAAGCAAGTATTTTACAGTACTATTAAAATACTCATAAATGTATCTGTCAGTGTTTAAAACTATTATATTTAATTTGCCAAAATCACCCAAGTGGCAATTTCACAGGTGTCACATCCATAACGGAAAAGTGTCACATCCATAACGCCACTTTTTCCTCATAAATGCAAAAAATATTAAATAAAATAAAATCAATCATGTTTGTTCTATAGTGAGCCGACTCATATAGGTTTGATTAGCATTGTTTCTTTTAGGTTGTGCAGTTTAATTGACAGAATTTCTACAAAGTATGTTGTAGACTGAAAACTCACAAACTTTTTTTGTCACATCCATAACACATGTTTATTTCCCTCATTAAAAGTATAAAAAACGTTTACAGATTGATATTTTTCTGGTTCCTTAACTCGGTGGTCAGTTGTTTTGGAAAATATAAACAGATGTGTCAATATAATGTTAACGTATACTTTTTATGTGAATTTATGTTTTGAGTTTTTACTGCAAACGTCACATCCATAACGCTGGAATTGCTCATATATATATATATATATATATATATATATATATATATATATATATATATATATATATATATATATATATATATATATATATATATATACTGTATATATATATATATATATATATATATATATATATATATATATATATACTGTATATATATATATATATATATATATATATATATATATATATATATATATATATATATATATATATATATATATATATATATATATACTGTATGTATATATATATATATATATATATATATATATATATATATATATATATATATATATATACTGTATATATATATATATATATATATATATATATATATATATATATATATATATATATATATATATATATATATATATATATATATATATATATATATATATATATATATATATATATATATATATATATAATAAAATCATTTATTTTCCCTCATGTGGTTTTAAACCTTTATGACATTGAACACAAAAATACATATTTTAAATAATGCTGGTTGCTGGTACCCATTGACCTCCATGGTAATTTATATTCCTGTTATGGATGTCAATGGGTGCCAGCAATCGCCATTTTTCAAAATATCGTCTCTCAAACAGAAGAAAGAATCTCAAATAGGTTTTGAACAAGTGAAGGGTGAGTATACAGTTGGGAAAATAAGTATTGAACATGTCACAATTTTTTTTCTCAGAAAACACATTTCTAAAGGTGCTGTTGACTTGAACAACCAAAGAAATCCATATATGAAAAAAAAAAACCTAACTAGTTAAATTAAGTTATGTGTAATAAAATGAAAAGACACAGGAAAAAAGTATTGAACACATGAAGAAAAGGAGGTGTAGAAAGGCAGTGAAAGCCCAGACAGCAGCTGAAATCTCTCAGTAGTTCTTCAGAAACCCTCTGCCCTTTATCATTGTACATAAATATTAGCTGCTTCAGTTCAACATCTACATTAGCAGGGTGATGAAGATGAAACCAGGGTGGTCATTTCAGCAAGACAATGATCCACAACACAGCCAAAGAAACTCTCAAATGGTTTCAGAGAAAGAAAATCAAGCTGTAGAATGGCCCAGGCAATAATCTGACTTGAATCCAATATAAAATACAAATTAAAGATCAGATTTGATAGACGAGACCAACAGAACCATCAAGAGTTTTACACAAAAAAAAAAATAAATCACACTTGAGCAATGCATCTGACTTCATTCTCCATATGCCATCACCTGAAAAGCCTTTTATATGAAGGATTAAATACATTTCAGTACTTTAGTCCTTTCTCCTTGTGTCATTCAATTATTATTACACAGAACTTTTTTTTTCAGATTTATTTTAATTTGTATTATTTTTCTGTTTGTATTGTTTGGGTTTTTACCAAAATCCGATTTAATTACAATTCCACAGCTCCTATAGAAATATTATTCCAAGGAAAAAACATGATGTGTTCAATACTTTCCCCCCACTGTATAATGACAGAGGTTTCATTTTTAAATAAACTGTCTCTTTAAGTGAATTGGGAATTGGGTTGTCAAGCTCCAAATCTGTTCATATGATGGCTTTTTAAATTCCGTCTAAGTCATACATTAGTTTTGTGTCTTTTATTTTTCAATGTGGAAGTAAGATACTTATTGTCAAATGTGCCAGATATTTGTTTAATTACACTTAAAATGCTGGATTAAACTTAAATTAGTTTGGTTCAAGTTTTTACTTAAAAAATGTGGTTGGGATCGTCCTTATTTTACTCAAATTTGTCATATGACACAGCCCAGTGCTTTTAGTGTGTTGTAGATCAATAACAAAGTAATGTGAATAGTAAAACTTTTACTCAAATGAGTGTTTGTGACCATGGCATGAAATTATCTTACCAAGTACATTTTTATTTATTTTATTTTAATCACAGCTTATTTATAAAACATGTTTTACACATTCACACGTGCATATTACAAATATTGGTAAATGCGTATATATGTGAAAATATTACTTTAATTTGAAGTATTTTAATTTAATTATTTCTTTGGAACTGAAAAAGAGTGTAACATAGCTATTTTATGAGGTGGAGATGTTGTATAAATTCTTACAATTGGATTTGTACATGAAATATGTTTAAATAAATACATTAAAATGCACATAACCAAGTCCGCAAGGATAATTTTGAGTTTGAAATGTTCCCAAAACCATTACAGATTCACCTGATTTTTGTTTTATTATTGCCTGTTTATCTCTGTAAAGCTGCTTTGACACAATATGTGACTTGATTTGAATTACAAACTTGGTAAGCAAACTAAGACTTTCAAACAGACTGAAAACACTTATCATGAGCTGCTCATGCGAAAAGATCACAGTGCAGTGCATCAGATTGCATATTTATACAATTAAAACACAGCCTTTGGGATAAACCATACTGCACTTTTAGGCATTGTCAGAAAAAAGTAAAGAAATACAGGCTAAATAATAACTTGCACTGTTGGCATGGTTTATTTACTAAAACAACACTGATTTTAGTGATATTTAATGTTTGGTGAGCATTTATTTTACCATAAAAATCCTACATATGTATATGGATTATCAATAAATTTGTCATAATTTAAAATAAGTAACAATTATGAGTAACAGTAAATGTATTTTTTCTTCTCCAAAGCCATTGGTCAATAATAAACCTATATACCAAATATATATATATATATATATACCATAAAAGGGGGTTAATAAAGGTTATGAGTCACAGAAATTATTTAAGTGAATGAAACCTTTTATATTACACAGAGGAAAGAAAGTCAGGTGTGGTACAAGACAGAATTACTTTTTTGGGGAGCCTGAACTACCCCTTAAATATCGATTTGACAATCCAATCCCTACAACCGCAACTAACATGAGATGATACGTTCACCCAGGAAAGTCTTATGCCACATTTTAAAAGGCTGACACGTCACAGGGTTGATTTCAAAGCCATTTAAGAAGTGCAGAATGAGACGGATTTCCTGCCCAGGTTGTCTTTAGCGAGAGGATATGAGGGGAAGTCACGCATGTCTCCAAGGCACAGGTAATGAAGGTGCCTTAATCAGTTAGCTGGTTCTGCTTGTCGCGTTCACTGTCACATATCCACTTAAATATGGTAAATATGGTGTGATGGATAAAATCGCACTGCTTTATCAGGCTCAGTCACACTTCTAGGCCTCGTCCAGGCAAAAACGGGGTGAAAGATGACAGCTGTTTATCACTTTGTAACTTTACAGAAGCCAAGAGCATAATCGCTGTGTTAATACTGTTTGAATGGTGTAAGTTTGAAACTCTTGGATTAAAATAAAGCTGAGGGGAGAAAATTGCATATTTTTGCATGCAGAATGTTATGGCAGTCGTACAAGATCAAGTGGCTTAGCAGTTAACCTGCATTTATCCTCCAGACACTCCCTGTAGATGTGTTCATGCTTTCCCTGACCGGAGCTCTGTCCGAACCATATGGGATTTTGTCATTTTGTATTGTCTGAGTTCTCAGTGAACAACATTATTCTATTGTTTGTACTGTTAAGCATTTTCAGCCTTTTATTACAGATGATGTAAAGCAATTATTTATGGCTCACTGTCTTCCAAAGTCAGTTTATGGCTGCCAGTTAAATAGGGTTTGTCAGAAACGAAGGAAACTACTACCAGGTACCAGATTAAAGGCAATTATTTACTTCAAACTAAATAATAAAAAAACAACAAAATAACATAAATTCGACCAAAATCCAGCCAAATAAAGTTCATTTTGAGTTCATTTTGCAGTTTGAAGCAGCTCACCAAAGTGAACCTTTTGGTGGAGTTCGTTTTGATCCTAAACACCTTTAAATTGGTCCATGACGTATAGGGTTGGGTACCGAAACCCGATGCCGTACCTATGCAACCGGTATGCACCAGACCAAATCAGCATATGAATTTCAGTGCCTAATTTCGGTGACACTGGTGCTGCGACATGGACGCAAGAAGTATCAAGGGGCACATCAAAAGCACACATAGAGTGCATCCGGAAAGTATTCATAGCATCACTTTTTCCACATTTTCTTATGTTACAGCCTTATTCTAAAATGGATTAAATTCATGTATTTCCTCAAAATTCTACACACAATACCCCATAATGACAATGTGAATTTTTTTTTTTTTAATTGTTGCAAATTTATTACAAATAAAAAACCTGAAAAATCACATGTACATCAGTATTCACAGCCTTCGCCATGAAGCTCTAAAGTCTTCAGTGCTGTTCAATTTGAATACATTTATTTTGCCATTAATTTTGTGATTTTTGCATTTCCTCTTTATGTGTATGCATGTTTTTAATATTGTGATATAGGTTAAGTTTAACACTTAATGGTCTTAAAAAGGTCTTAAAAAGTTTTAAATTTGACATTATGATATCTGCAGAAACCCGGTTCAAAATACACCAACATTTTGTGGATTTGTCATTTTTCAATTGAAAAGAAAATGACTATTTTTCAAAATATATTTCGGTAACACTTTATAATAACTACACACTATGAACCATTTATTAATCATTAGCAAATAGTGAATTTATTATCTGTTAATCATTAACTCTACATAAATAGACGTTAGTAAGCAGTTTATAACTGCAGCTACAAATGCTCTATTCTTGACTTACAACCACATTCATAATGTGCTTAATAATTGTACTTTCATACTTTGTTAATGATTTATTTTTCATTACTAAATTAAGCATTACACTATTTACAACCCAGATATTTAAGCATAGTTGGTGTTTTTTTTTAAATCATTCAGAATGAGTTAGTAAATTATTAATAAACTATTAAAATTAACATTTATAAATCTTATTATTCAGGCATATATTAATGGTTAATTTGTATGTTAATAAATGCTTTATTAACTCAATTTCATCCAGTTTTGTGACCTAATCTAAAGTGAGGACTATTTATGCTTTTTAAATCCATTATAAATGACAATTAAAGGCTCAGTTAAATTCTAAACAGGAAAAAAGTACATAAACGACATTATTCATTCCTATTTTGAATTTCCTATTTGAAGATCCACAAATGAAACTGTATTTCAAATAAAAAATGATTCTTTGCAACCTTATCTAAAATAAAATAAAACTACTGTACAGTTTAAACATTGCATCTTATTATATTGTAAAATTGTTATATTGTTGTTGTATTATCCAATTTTATGTCGTATTTTGACACTCCTGTTAATCAGTAATGTTTAAACTTTACAATAATTTTACTTTTTAGATAAGATTGCAATGATTATTGCTCATTTGACACTGAGCCTTTAATTGTCATTTATAAGGGATTTATAAAGCATGAATAGTCCACACTAGATTAGGTCACAAAAATGCATGAAGTTGAGTTAATAAAGCATTTATTAACATACAAATTAACTATTAATATATGTCTGAGTAATAAGAGATATAAACGTTGATTTCATTAGTTTATTAATCATTTACTAACTCATTCTGAATTATCTTAAAAACCATCGACTACTCTTAAATACAACTGGTTTGTTAATAATGCAATACTTAATTTAGTAATGAAAAGTAAATCATTAACAAAGTATGAAAGTACAATTATTAAGCACATTATAAATGTGGTTGTAAGTCAGGAATAGATCATTTGTAGCTGCAGTTATAAACTGCTTACTAACGTCTATTTATGTAGAGTTAATGATTAACAGATCAGGATTTCACTAGATGCTAATGTTTAGTTAATGATTTATAGTGTGTAGTTATTATAAAGTGTTACCTATATGGTATTCTTTATAGTCTAAAACTGTAACCACGTGTCCTTCTCGTGAACCCAGTCACATGTCTTGTGGGATATAGGTCTTGCCATCACACCCCTACTAAACAGGGAAAGCAGAATGAGTGTACAAGGGAGTGATTTTAACCACAACCCCGGACGGTTTCACTAGGAGAGAGTTAAAGAGAATCTAAGTAATGTAGCTCACTGGAGCGTTCACTACTAGTGCATTTGGCCACAAGTGTCTCCCTAAAAGTCCATTGATTCCCCGACACAGAGGAACTCTACTTTTGTTATTTACAATGCACTTGACAGTGTCTTCATCCCTTTACCCCCACCCCAAAAAAAATAATCCATTGTAAAACACTTTTTTTTACTCCACTCCTTCTCTTCCCCTTTTCTTGTATTGCGAATGTCTCTCTCCCCGCGCATTTTATGAAAGACGCAACAGTGACTTGAATGTGTAATGCCCCTTTCAAAGGGGTCGCTTGACAGGAAAAGAAGTTGGCAGAAATAAAGTGGCACTCTTTCCTTCCCCCTTCTTTTGCTGCTGTCACACAAGCATCACGGTCTCTCCCACAACCTCGCGGCATCTCATTTGTCATGTTATCAAGTGCACACTTATACGTATTTCCCTTACATTAGCAGTGATAGGAAAGACAGCCCAGGACTGACATGCGCTGGCCAATGTCCAATCATCAGCTGAATAAACACCGAGAACATTTGCTCGGGCAGGTTGGCAGCCATAGCCATGTTTGTCTTTCAGACCTTTTTCCCTCAGTCCTCCTCCTGCTGGTTTGAGAAGGGTGAAGGGGGATCGTGCTAACTTTCGAGTGTGTCAGCCTCCCAGTATGAGCTGGGTTATGGCTGCCAGTGGTCTGATCTTTTGGAAACGTGCACTTTGGAAATGAGGAGGACTTTGAAGTGTTGGAGAATATATTGACAGAGTGAAATGGGAATGGAGGGGAGCAGTCGCTAAAGATCTCTCTGTATAATCTCTTTTGTGCATCTTAAGTGGGGCAAGGTCTTGGAAATCGTTTTTAAACCAAACTTAAAACTCTGCTTTTCTTAAAATGCAAAATATAATTCAAACCCCCAAAACACTTTGAATTAGCAAACAAGCAAGAAAGAAAGCAACTTCCCAGCAGGCACAGAACGTCAACATGACGTCAGATTGACATTGTACCCCAACGTTGGGGGACGTTGCATTTTGTTTGGAAATCAGGTTGACCTCAGAATCCAACAGCAGGCCGACATCAATGTCCAACATCGGACAGACGTTGCATTTTGGTTTGCTTTCCAACACAACAACAAAATACCAACGTCTAATGATGTTACAGCTTTGATGTTGTGTGGACGTTACCAATATGTAGGGATGGTTGATGTGAAACTGACGTTGACACAGTGTCAAGATCCCGAAGTGCAAATGTTTCGAAACACTGCACTGAAGCATGATCCAAAACACTCAGGTCACGTGACTAAAGAGTTTCCAAAACACCAGGTCACGTGACTAGTTTGACTGACAGGGTCAGAAAAAAAAAACTCTCTCATGTAGCTTAGTGGACCGTACTTGTGCACAGAGCAAGCGGCAACCTCCCGCTCTCCCTCGTGAAGCAAATACATAAGTAACTGAAACTGCAATTCATCGAAATTCCGCTAGTCCTGGCTCCATAATAGAGCAGATTTCTATTGAGCCCAATGTTAAAATGGCCAACTTTACAGCAGAAAAAAAGGTGTTTACAGCATGGTACAAAGGACGATTTTGGTTTATATAGCTAATATTACCCTTCATGACAACTGTGAGGGGACTGAATTTTTTTATAAATCATCCATTTAGTTTATATTAAGTTATATTAAGTCTGCATAATTAAGGGTGTGGCCACTTGAGTGACAGCTAGGTCTCGCTGATTGATTAGCTGTAGGGTCTAGAACAGTCATCTGAAGTGTTGTCATACAGTGTTATGCCTGGATTTAATAAATAGCCTTGCATTTACTAACACAGACTATATTTGAAGTATTTGGAAGTAATTAGCATTTTCCTTCTATAGAAAAACATCATAAGATCAAGGCTTAGTGTCTCAATGTATTACAACAGTGTTTTTAAAAGTCTAAACAGTTTATTTCCTACAGTACACAACCAAGAACATGTGGTCAGAACACAAACGAGTCGCAGGTAATGAAGTGTTAAGCGTTTCTCCCAAAAAAAAATCCTGTCCAAGCCAAATGCTAGCAGGCTTGTGTAGCTCCGCCTCTTTGCCCTTATTTGGATATTCGTGGTTGAAGCAATGAGGCGCAACCAAAATGGCGCCGATTGGCCACGCACATTTGTAGCTTCATTTGTGCCCTTCAGAAACCTATGGGTGACGTCACGGATACTACACCAATATCTTTTACAGTCTATGGCACAGAGTAACTATGCCACAAATGGCACAAGTTCCAATCCCGACTTGTACAAATACTCTGAAATTACTTGATGTATTTTAATAATGTTACTTTTTATGACCAAAACAAGATGTATTTATTAACAAAGTGTTCATTCGGATGTCAGACAAATGTTAAAACAAAACTCATTACAAGAACAGATCATTTAATATCTATAACATAGCTGCTAGGGATGTAACGGTATCAAAATTTCACGGTACGGTAATACCTCGGTATGAATGGCACAGTATTTATTGAATCATTTACAGGAAAAACTAAACTAATAAAGAGACTCGAAAAAAGTGGCAGAAGTGTTTATTAAACAGTTTACCTGAACACTGAACATACCAATGGCATACAAATTAGCCATCTATCTGTTAACTTTGAAACAGTTTCAATTTAGTATTCTGAAAAACTCAGAAAAAATAAAAATAGCAGCCTACTTATTGCAGCTGGACCATGTGCTGAATGAGTATTTGAGAACTCATTCACTCACACACTCACTTATTCAAACAAAGACAGTTTTTTTAAGGAAAACTAGCATATCAACATTATCTGGTAAAAGCCGGAATCTCTGGGCATTTACAATGTCCCCTGCAACCCTCTCACTTTGGACTGAGGTTTCTGGGACAGAGAGATATGACTTGGCCAAGTTTGATAGCAGTGGGTCGTTCACCGGATGAGCTGGTTGGTGTCGCAACACGGCGCGCACATGACAGTTGAAAGTATCGCACACCGGACGTGCACATTCGATCTGTGGCGCGGCAGAAATATGAACAGTGTCCTGAGTCGTGGCTGGGCGCCGTTTCTTTTCAGAGAGAAACCGAAATGCTTCCACACATCCGATTTAAAACTCGCTTTAGATTCGACCATTTCCAGCTCTTTTCCTTCGCCGCTACCAGCAGCACCCTCCATTTCCGCATTACAGGATCTGCAGCGACAACAGACCACAAAGGATGATGGCGATCCCTGGGCTGATGGGAATTGTAGTTCCCGGTACCTTCCGTTCGCTCCATTCGCCTGAGAAAACTTTTCATGTGATCACGGTAATATCGAAAAATTTGCTATTGCTGTACGACGTATTTACAATACCGTTACATCCCTAATAGCTGCATCACCCTGGTTTCAAAACCATTATCTCTGCATGCTAGTCTGGAACTCTCACCACTTCACTAAATCATTTGAAGCCTCATTTCTACAACTTGGGGTTTAAAACCTTTTAAAACGTTACCTTTAATGCCTATTTGCTCAACTGTTTCTTTGCTGAAGCTGTTCCAGAGCAATACATAAAAAATGACCACTAGGTGTCACTGTAGATACTAGTTTCGAAACGTTTCCAAGCTGACACAATTGCTTCGACTGTTTCAGTGTTTCATGAAGCCTCGCTTTGCCCACCAATACCAATATGACGTCTATCGGATTTTGGTTGCCCGACCTGATGAATAAACGTCAGTATTTGACGTCAACATGACGCTGGTTTAAGATGTTGGCTCGACGTTGGATTTTGGTCAGTTTCCAAACACAACCTAAAATCAACAAAATATCAATGTCATTTCACGTTGTTATTGGATGTCAAAATAACATTGTCCTTAGATGCTGGCGGCCTAAACCTAACCTAATATTAACGTCTTATGATGTTCTGTGTCTGCTGGGTTATTTGTGGTGTTAAAGTTTTGACTGCTCTTACAAAAATACTAACACTTTGCAATTCATTTTAATTTGCCACTTATAAAATACCATAGGTTGAAAAAGCTTAATCTAATTCCGATACTGATATAATATTTAAAAAGCTGCCAAAAACTGCCAAGAACTCCCATTATGTCTACACATCCCATTATGTCATCCCTTTTTTATTCATGTATTTATTTTAATTTAGATCAAATTTGGGAACAAATTATTGTTTTAAATCTATTTGTAGTAGAATAAATACATTTAATTTAAAAACAACATTTCGGAAACACATCTGCAATCAATCATTTGTGATTCCCAATTAAAACAGTTAACTATTTGTGTCTCTTTACAAACATTTGATGCATCTTAAGTCCTTAAAACCAATAGTAACGAATGTAAATGACAAACTAAGTGGAGATTGAGCTGCGGCAAACAATGCGACTTAACAAAGCTAATGTAAACATCTAAAGGAAGCCACGCCACCTCCAATTCAGCCAGAGCTTCTTTTTTGGAGATGCTCTTTCAGAGGTTCACAATGACAAGCAAAATCTGCTGTTTCTGTCAATTTAAACAAAACACAATGATACAAAAGGACACTTCCAGCGAATGTAAAATGCAATGTGAAGGAGCAACGGGCCCATCAATGGATCTCCTGCGCATCACAACAGCCACCGCAGGGCAGGACAGGCTCAATATTTACATTTCCTTTTTAAAATTTGGTGAAAGGTTTTCTTTAACCCGCAGAGCCGCGAATGAGAATTGCTAGATAATAAGAGATTAAAAGGTGAAGGGGACACAGAGGAGAGAGAACGAGAGAGAAAGGCAAATCCTGGCCTGGGGGGCTGATGTTAAAACACAATGGACACCAGAGCAGTAAAGCAGTCAACAGTTTTTTTTTTCCCCTTCTTCTTTTTTTTCACCCCCTTACACAAGTGCCACCTGCATTACAATTAACCTCATGGCAACCTTGAGGTCCCTGATTAGTGATGGCCCATTGTCTCACCCCCCATTAGAGCAATGGCCTCCTCGACTTCCCCCAATCGACAAATCAAACCGCAGTTGTTAGCGGGACGCTCGGCGCTACGGTGTCAGGGACCAGACCCTCATCACAACAGAACGAGGCAGTGCGTGGGGTCTCGTAATGTGTGCATAGTGCTACCTGTGAGGGTCATGACCTCTGACCTGTGTGGGGTTTGACACCAGTGGCCGAGAGTGTGATACACAGACCTCAGGTCAGATTCAGTATCGCCGCAGAGGATTACATATGACACAAGAACCTGTAGCCTTGTAAAGGGATTTTTAGTCAACATTAATTTAAAATGGATCCTAATAGGGCGCACCAGATGCTCACCAGTGGTTCGCTCAAGATTTTTCTGTTGGCTATTATTATGGGACAAGTCTGTGGGAAATAGACATTTTGTTTTACAACTGCATTCACTCACACACCAAATACTCTAATACAGTGTTTCTCAAACTGTGGTACACGTACCAGTACGCAGGCTTCCTTCTAGAGGTACACGGAGGAATCACTAAATAATAAAAGAAAATGAACAAACTTTAAATTGTTTGACGCACACGATAACACGTTATTTTTAAGTAAAGCAGTTTTCTTTTTATTTTTTTAACAACAGTGCCATTTTTTATTAACTTTTAAAATCACAATTTAATTTAAAAGCAATTTTTTTTTGTTTGTTTTATATTTTTACCTGTAAGCACATGACACATTTAATGTTTTAAGTGGATTCTGACCAGAACCAGGAAATCAGAGCACATCACACCTGTCCTCAGGTCTTTACACTGGCTCCCAGTTACATTCAGAATAGATTTTAAAGTATTACTACTTGTCTATAAATCACTAAATGGCCTAGGACCTCAATACATTACAGATATGCTCACTGAATACAAACCTAGAAAGAACAATCAGATCTCTAGGATCATATAAACTAGAAATTCCAAGAGTTCAGTCAAAGCAGGGTGAATCGGCTTTCAGCTACTACGCCCCTCAATGCTGGAATCAACTCCGAGAAATGATCAGATGTGCTCCAACATTAGGCACATTCAAATCCAGACTGAAAACACATCTGTTTAGCTGTGCCTTTACTGAATGAGCACTGTGCTACGTCCGACAGATCACACTATTATGTTTTTCTCTTCTTTTTCATTCTTTTACAACCTGTTTTAACATATTTTTATCTGTTTTTTTATTATTTGTTTTTATTTTTTCTTACACTTGTCTTTTTTATTCCTGTTTATGTAAAGCACTTTGAATTGCCACTGTGTATGAAATGTGCTATATAAATAAACTTGCCTTGGATGACAATAATAAATATTCTAATTAGGAATTCATCTGCCTCGTTTTTGTCTACTACACTACTGTATTTTAATACTGGTTATTATGGCGAGACATGGATAGAGATTTTTTTATGAGATGGCACTTGTTAAAAAAAAGTTTGAGAACCACTGCTCTAATATAATTAGTTTGAAAAATGCATTTTCCTCCCAAATAAGAACATTTGTAATTTAACATCATGATGTGTATCACAGCCCTCATCTTAATCAGAAATTGAAAAACACCACTCTAAAAGTCTAAAAGAAAATTATGAGATAACCAAAGGCATGTAGTCCTCTTAGTTTTGATGTCACACGTTGTCACAATAGCAAACGCTGTATTTCTGCTTATAGACCCTTTTCACGTTTCTGGGTTTCTCAGTAGTGGTAGTTGTCATAGTTAAACTTAGAGCGCAGTGAATCGAAGAGTACAACAAATATTTTTTTTTTTTACAATCCTATTTGCTGAAATATTAAAAGAAAAACGCCATGATAGTGTTATCAAGTCTTTCTGAAAAAAAATAATAAATAAATAAATAAATAGAGTGAGACTGATAACGACAGCCAGAAGAGAGAACATGGTCAAATTTACTCTCAGCCCCAAAGCCACTGCATTAGAAACACTTTGGATAAGTGGTAATTTGTTTTTTTGTAATTTGACCCAAAGATGATACAATACATTTATTATAAATTCAAATAAATGTTCACACATTAAAAAAAAAATCTAAATATTAAAAACTTTCAAGGATTTAAGATAATGATGGCCATTAAACGCGTCATAACAGTCTTACGAAAAGCGTTCATTATAAGCAATGTATTGTGCGGTTTTGTTTTAATTTAAAAAAAAAATTCTAATTAAATCCTGAAGTATAAAATGTTTCAAAAAATGATCAAAGCACATTTAACAAAAATTATTATGTTAATGCCTATAATATCTTAATATTATCACGATTTATGGTTGTGTTTAGCACATTTGGGTGATATAGTTTTCATCGTGCTATACACTACCTGACTAAAGTCTTGTCGCCTATTCTAGTTTTAGGAACAGCAAATAATAACTTGATTTCTAGTTCAAAAGTCAAAAGTGGCTTATATGAAAAGTGGCTTATATGAAAGGCAAATACCTCTAGATTACGCTTATTTTACCAAAATAAAATATGATCATGCCTTGATTTTTAATGATTTAATTAGGACAGTAAGACCTGACTTTGCTTAGACAGAAGTCTTGTCACTTAACAGAAATAATGTACAGTATAGAATATAAAGTCATGGTGCAGTGGAAAAAGAATGAATATTGTGTCTGACTCCCATGAGCTTGGAGGACTGCATCCATACATCTCTGCAGTGACTTAAATTAATAATTAATAAAGTCATCTTGAATGGCAAAGAAAGCGTTCTTGCAGGACTCTCAGAGTTCATCAAGATTCTTTGGATTCATCTTCAATGCCTCCTCCATCTTACCCCAGACATACTTAATAATGTTCATCTCTGGTGACTGGGCTGGCCAATCCTGGAGCACCTTGGCCTTCTTTGCTTTTAGGAACTTTGATGTGGAGGCTGAAGTATGAGAAGGAGCGTTATCCTGCTAAAGAAATTGTCCTCTCCTGTGGTTTAAAGTAATGTGCTGCACAAATGTCTTGATACCTCAGGCTGTTGATGTTCCCATCCACTCTGCAGATCTCTCAACCGCCCCCATACTGAATGTAACCCCAAAACATGAATTTTCCTTTACCAAACTTGACTGATTTCTGTGAAAATCTCGGTCCATGCGGGTTTCAATAGGTCTTCTGCAGTATTTGTGATGATTGGGATGCAGTTCAATGGATGATTCATCTGACAAATCTACCTTCTGCTACTTTTCTAAATGACCAACTAGAAGTCAAGTTATTTTCTTGTTGCTCTTACAACTAAGATCAACAACAAGACTTTCGTCAGGTAGTGTATAATACATATCTCCCTAATCTAATTTACTAGAACATATTACAATATAAAGTTAAACGAAGTTATATATACATTTAAATATAAATAACTATAGAATTTATATACAATTTTTACATAAATTGCTTGGCTATATATTATTTACACTTTACATATTTAACATAATAAAAGTGGTTGGGAAGTAGAAATATGTGAGGTTACATTTAAAGGGTTACAAATGTAAATTCAAATTGGCTTTAATTATTTTTTTTATTAAATATATTATTTACATAAAACAGTCAAGCAATGTCAAATCAATTTTGAACAACCGACTTTATAAACTAGGAAAACTGCTGGAGTAAAATATGCCTGTTAAAACATCACATGTGAACTCTCAAAGGGGACGGACCACCAAGTAACACCTCTGTCACCTCTGGTGCCAAAAGCTGAATGTGAACTGTTAAATAGTCTGACGTCAGTGTGAATACTGCCAACAAACATCCTGAATATAAAGAAACCTCAGTTAAGCCTGCTAACATAGGGCCACTATCAGAGTCTATAGACGACTTGCTGCTTTTATCCCTGCTCAAATCCTGTGAAAACCATTGGGCAATAAACAAGCTCTTACATTAACTTCATGGCAGAAGTAACCGTGATGCATATATCAGTGGGATGCCTACAACGCGGGGGTAGATGTAGAAGTTGGCTGGAAAAGGGTTCTGGAGAACACCTGTCAGCTGTTTAGCCCGGCAATGCCATAAGGCCAACCAATGGGAGAGTACCAATCTCTCCTTGTCTTGCTTAAAGACAGTAAAGACAGTCCCCAGGCTACCACCAGGTGCACAGATGTGGAGCGTTTTATACCATGGTGGATTCTTCATTGGTTTTGAGCCCTTTAGAGGCTGTTTTGCAACTGTACTTTGCGATAATATGAGACTTTTTATATGTCATGACCTGCTGAACCTCTAAAGTGTACTTGCACTGACCAGTGGTGTGTGTTTAGTGTTTTATAGCCTTTTAAAGCTGATGACCTAGAGCATTAGGCCAGACATTTTATTTTACAAAATTTTACCTAAGGAGACATAAAGGCTGGCCAACACATGGTGGTGAACTTGCATGTTCCCGTGCAGTGCTGTTGCGATGGTCTAAGTTACAGATATCAAATGCATAAGGCAAGCAAAAATGCGAAATTTTGGGCTACGTTTAAACAACAATGGTGTAGCCAAAAACTGATTTCCCCCACCCTTCTTAAAAAGGATTCACATTTACATGATAACTCAAAATGATAAACGTTGTCAAAACAGCCAAAAATGCTGTATTACGTATTTTGGCCCAGTATTTGGCACCTAGTTAGTAAACAGTATCTGTAAGGAAATGACGATGACAATTCGTTGCCGGTTTAGCGCTAATATGTAGAATTTGCTGTGTGTAAGATGCGTCTTCACTGTTGGTTGGAATGTGATGTAATTCCACACTTGAGCAACAACACAACGACCATGTACTCCACTATTGATGTGCGTTTATTCGCATTTGGCTTTTACATCTCCCTCAAGATGTACCATGTACGTGCTTAACTTTATTATTTTGTAAAAGACACATTTATTTTATTTGCAAAAACATCCACTTTGTAACCAGTTTTCTGACTTCAGTCCCCCCAAAAAACGCTTTATGTAAACAAACAAGCAAATTGCATTAAAAGTTTCCTGTTTTTGACAAAAAATGTTGTTGTAGCCTCCTAAGGCCACAAGATTTCTTGTTACCAACATTGTTCAGCAATTCAATGTTTTCTGAATTCATCATTTGCAAACATTTTCACAAACAAGATCTGAGATCCTGTCTGAATGATAAAGAACCAATATCTATATGAATCTATATCTGTATATCTGAATATATTTCAGTGACGTTGACAGCTTAAAGTTGTATATATATATATATATATGTAGATTGTTTCTTATATATTATGCATATGGCCTCCCCTACAGAATCATCCCCATCAATCTAAAATGATAAATTCATTAAAATAGTGATATTCAAGGGCGTCACGGTGGCGCAGTGTGTAGCACAAACTTGCTCCAGTTTCCCCCACACTCCAAAGACATGTGGTACAGGGGAAATGAATAAGCTAAATTGGCCATAGTGTATGTGTGAGTGTATGGGTGTTTCCCAGTGTTAGGTTGCAGATGGAAGGGCATCCGCTGGTTAAAAAAACATGCTGGATAAGTTGGCGGTTCATTCTGCTGTGGTGACCCCTGATTAATAAAGGGACTAAGCCGAAAAGAAAATGAATGAATAATGATGTTCAAGTCATGTGGTTGATATGTATTCATATGGCAATATATATAGTATTATTATGCGATATGAATACAATTCCACCACATAACTTGAATATTTAGATTGATTGGGATGATTCTGTAGGGGAGTGCATATGCATAATATATAAGAAACAATCTACAGACATAGATGACTACAATAAAAAAAAAAAAAAGATACAAGTGAAATTAACTGTTTTATTGTTTTCAGAGCAGTCTAACAGTTTTCAGGTATGGAGTAATTGAATAATCAAATGTAAAATAATACTGTATAGTCTTCATTTTATGAATAATATTAATAAAATGAATTGTTATTAAAGTTATAAGCGATACAATTTTTTAGGCCTGAATGATTTTAAAATCCTCATTCAGTCACAGGCCTCAAATACACATGCAAATGATAAAGTACAATCTAGGCTCAACACTGCATATTCTGCGATGTGACTATTGCGAATGATCACATTGTTAAATCGATGCTGAAATGATATATTGTGCAGCCCTGGTTTTTATAATTATCAAATTGGCAAATGTGATTATCAAATTGGCAAGTTTTAAGGTGGGCAATAGTACGTGGTCTTCATTGTTGCATTTTGCACTTCAAAATGCACCACAGATTCTCTATTGGAGACAGGTCGGGACTGCAGGCAGGCCAGTCAAGTAGACCCCGTACTGTTGCCCACATTAAGACTTGTTTGCAGGAAGAATGAGACAAAATTACACCTGAAAGACTTCATCACTTGGTCTCTTCAGTCCAATTGGCAAATGTAATCATCAAATTGGCAAGTTTTAAGGTGGGCAACAGTACGTGATCTTAATTGTTACATTTTGCCCCTCAAAATGTACCACACATTCTCTATTGGAGACAGGTCGGGACTGCAGGCAGGCCAGTCAAGTAGATCCCATACTGTTGCCCACATTAAGACTTGTTTGCAGGAAGAATGGGACAAAATTACACCCGAAAGACTTCATCACTTGGTGTCTTCAGTCCCTAAACGCCTTTTAAGTGTTTTGAAAAGGAATGGCAACATTACAGAGGGGTAAATGCTTTACTATGACAACTTTTTTTTGAAACGGGTTGCAAGAACCAAAATTGGAATACATGTTTATTAACAAAAAACAAACAAACAAACAATATAAATCATGAGGAACACATTAAATAATTTCTGTTGTATTATCTGCAATAAATACAAGTCAAAGTAACTTTAAAAATCACTACTTTCTTTTTTTAATGAAATATCCATACTACTCCAACTTTTTCTGATTTGCGGTAGTACTAATTAGTGTTCTTCATTGTTATAAGGTATAGACAGATAATCGATATAAACAGATAGTCTTTTAGCCAACTGAAAAGTTTAATACACATGTTGGAGAAAATCTTAACTGAGCTTAAAATTCCAAGCTTGACAATGTCATGCTTCTTTTAAAATTGAATGGATGATATACGAGTTCGCTCCTTGTTATTATTAAATGAGAATTGGATGGAGCTCATCGAAGCAGTGAATAAGATGAAAACAGTTTACTCTTCACCATTCTACATACAGGATATATGGAGGGGAATTAAAAGCACCTGGGAGGTATTTCACACATTTAATAAGAATTTGCGCTTTAATTTAAAAAAAGGGGAAAAAAAAAGCATGCTGCATTTGACTCAATTATGTAAATCACAGGTGAGTGACGTTTAATAGGACAAGTGTGCGAAGCAAATGGGTAAAAGAAAATGGGGTTGGAAACGGCAATCCCAGGAGGTCTCTAATAAGGGGGTAGAGGAGCGAGCGCAAGTTTGCCATGCACTGAGAAGCACGTGCTATAGTAAACTAGGGGCTAATCCAACCCCCGCTGCGTGGCTTCCCTAGAGGTCTAATACTATGCACTCAGTGAAACAAAGCCCCCTGCTCCCGGCAGCCTCTGCCAAGCCCTACGACACCCCCGATGGCACACACCATGTCTTTGACACCCTATCACTGCTCCAGCATGTGGCCACAAGACCGCTCTGTCTGTCAGTCAATGTAATACCCCCATCAGAAATTCATCTCTCCTATGTGCAATTTCCCACACTCGCAGAAAACAATCTGGGTAATTATAAAACAATTAGAGATTACATGTTTGAAAACCTCGGCTACACGGCGATAATTTCCACAGTGACTAATAAACCCATACGAGCAAGAGGTGGAGGGATGAAAGATGATTTTGCGTGAGCAGAATTCAAAATTTCAGCCTTATTGAATTCAGGGCCATTGTGTTGTTATTGTTGTTATTTGTGTGCTCATCTTTGTTGGTAGATATTCCCTGGACTCCCTCGGGCACTAATCTGTTCTCCATGTTATCTTTGTAAACTGTGTTATTCAGTTAAGAGGGTATAATTCGCTTTCTTGTACACAAGGCTGTTACGCAGAGGACAGAGTGCAGAAAGGCACTGTATCAAAGCGATTCCATGCCTGTATCGGCTTAGTGTGTTTAGGATGTATGAATACAAATGCGGCTGAAATACCCTGCTTGATCCCAGACATATGATGATTAGAAGCTGGATTTTCAAGGATTCAATCCCAGCCAGCTAGAGACTAACACTCACAGTATTTGTTTGGAGACACTCAGATGTACGGTTGGACTGGCTTTTTAATATGTGTACAGTCAATACAGTGGATGTTTCAACAAATAATAGTTTTAAAGGTATTGTTTATGTACACGTGTTCAAGATGAAAAGGGGTTTCGAGTAACAAAACAGTATAGCTTCTCTCCTAAAGATGCTTATTCAGTGTAACGATAAATACCAATATACACTTGTCGGCCACTTTATTAGGTACACCTGTCTAACTGCTCTTTAACACAAATTTCTAATTAGCCAATCACATGGCAGCAACTCAATGCATTTTGGCATGTAGACATGGTCAAGACGATCTGCTGCAGTTCAAACCGAGCATCAGAATGGGGAAGAAAGGTGATTTAAGTGACTTTGAACGTGGCATGCTTGTTGATGCCAGACAGACTGGTCTGAGTATTTCAGAAACTGCTGATCTACTGGGATTTTCACGCACAACCATTTCTAGGGTTTACAGGGAATGGTCCGAAAAAGAGAAAATATCCAGTGAGCGGCAGTTCTGTGGGCACAAATGCCTTGTTGATGCCAGAGATCAGAGGAGAATGGCCAGACTGGTTCGAGCTGATAGAAAGGCAACCATAACTTAAATAACCACTCGTTACAACAGAGGTATGCGGAAGAGCATCTCTGAACGCACAACACGTCCAACCTTGAAGTGCATGTGCTACAGCAGCAGAAGACCACACCAGGTGCCACTCCTGTCAGCTAAGAACAGGAAACTGAAATGCGCAAAGGCTCACTAAAATTGGACAATAGAAGATTGGAAAAACATTGCCTGGTCTGATGAGTCTCGATTTCTGCTGCAACATTCGTAGTAGAGTCAATATAACAAGGTAACACAAACAAAATACTAATTAATTTCCGTTTTAAATTGTTATTCTTTGCAATCCTTCAAAAACACAAAGTTTTAGCCATTAGTTCATTAATTTAGACACTGTACCTGCATTTGTTGTGCTACTACTGTGTTGTGCCTAAGCAGATGGCGCTAATGTATATGAAGAATTTGTTGTGTGCAAGATGCGTCTTCACTGTTGGTTGGAATGTGATGTAGATCCACAACAAGACTACCATGTACTCCACTACTGGTGTGTATTCATTCACACTTGCCTTTTACTACTTCCTCAACATGTAACCATGTATGCACATAACATGGTCTTTATTGAAGTGCAAAAAGCAACACACAATCTCTATTGCAGACAGGTCGGGACTGCAGGCACGCCAGTCATGTAGATCCCGTGCTGTTGCCCACATTAAGACTTGTTTGCAGGAAGAATGGGACAAAATTACACCTGAAAGACTTCATCGCTTGGTGTCTTCAGTCCCTAACTGTCTTTTAAGTGTTGTGAAAAGGAATAGCAACATTACAGAGGGGTAAATACTATACTGTCCCAAATTTTTTTGAAATGTGTTGCAAGAACCAAAATTGGAACACATTATAAATAAAATGTTTGATGTATTCTCTGCAATGAAATACAAGTCAAAGTAAATATAGAAATCCCTTCTTTTTTTTACCTGCATTTGTTGTGATTCTACTGTGTTGTGTCTAAGCAGATGATTTACTTGTGCTAAATTCACTTTATAACATGGCCTTGAATATAATTTTGCATTAATATACATTTATTTAATGAATTTTATTGGCCTACATTTGTTGTAAACCATGTATGAAAACTAAGAGCAGTACCACAAGTATTTTGTGAAAAACAATCCGATTTTTTGCGACTAAACTTATTGATTATGTGGCACGTTTTTGCTAACTTTGTAGCAAATTTTGTGCGTATTAACAACTTGAGGCTTTGCACACCAGGCAATTGCTTCTAACTATCTATTTGCAAATACTATAATGTAAAACCATCCATATGGCACTCTGTGGGGTGGCAGGAATTTGAACAGCGTCCTCGACTCTCCAAAATATGCAGGAAATCTATGGCAATATTTTTAAAAATTGTGCAATATTTGCTTGATTTTGTATTAAATTCAGCGATGGTGGAATCTGGAAATCCTGGAGGGTCTGTGAGAATTTATTTTATTCTCATGTTTGTTGGTTTTTGACTATTTAATTATTATCATTATATTTTTTTATTTATTCATTGATTTTTTTTGCCTTTTAGTCTAGCATTTCAATGCCTGTCACTAAGTGAATCTATTGAATGTGAATAGAGTGGCATTCGTGATGCTTGCAGTGAATACAAGCCACACTTTAAGGGTGAAGTTTTGAAAGCATATACTGCATCTCAGGGTGTATAAACCATTGAAATTACCCCTGGAACTGTAATTTTAAGCCACTGACCTTTAGTTACTAAATGCTTGAGTGGCATTACACTGCCTAAAGATGTATAGCGTTTAGCACTACCAATTCAGTGAACTCTGGATTACCAGAAATGTTTTATTTATTTATTTATTTTTATTTCAGGGTAAAATATGAGAGCAGGTGAAGTCGTATTTCGCAATTGGAGGCCAGATTTCGTTTCACTAATTTGCTACTCTTGTAACGCCAGAAAGTCCCAGCACAGCGGCATAACAATTATATCCAGGTGCAAGAATTTGATTCAACAAATTCTAGGTGGATCCATCCAGGTTTTTTCTCGGCATCCCTCCTGTTCTCTCTCTCCCATCGGAACAGACAGAACCAGATGCCCTTGAAAAAAAAAAGAAAGAAAAAAAAATCTGCCCACATGTGACGGAGGACCTTGACGAAAAAAAAAACTGAAGCTCTTCCAGTTTCTTGAAAGTCATAAAGCATGTTGTTTATTATAATAATTAGTATGGCGGGAACCAGAGACTAGTCCGGATGATAATGAGACATGCTAATGAGTGTGGAAACGAGCCAATCAGAGGAGGATGAAGAGGTGGAGGGACTGTGATCTTTTGGCAGGGTGTACATTGGAAATGCAATACGATCTGGAAGTCTGGAGACCCAGTTGGCCTGTCATTGTGGGAGGGGAGCACATTCAGGGAGCTTGGGTCTTTTTCAGGAGGTAATAGGGAAGGCAAAGGTTCAAAATTGGCTTTGTTGAAGGCCTAAATGAGAGACTTTTAGTAGTAATTACATTATGATGGCATTACAAATTGATTTATTGTACAAAAGTAAACACAATGTTGACATTATTTAATGTTTTGGCTTTTTATTGTTGGGATTTTTGGCCAGCTATTTTTGCCACTCTTCCGTACTAAGTTCTGAAATTTGAAGTGTTTTCCATTTAAATGTGTGTAATATTTGAGATTTAAAGTTATTTAGTAGTTTTCAACGCAAATAGAAGATTATTTTTTTCTGATTGTTCTTTTGGTTATACTTTTTCAAGCATTTGTTCACTTACACTGCATCTTACTAAAGCCTTGCTATTTTTTAGACAACGATAAACACACACTAACACTTCTATGCTACAAGCCAAGCTTTATGTGTATTGCATTAACCCGGCATATTTTTTTAGGCCAAATCCAGTCACCTTTATAAAAATGTATACAGTACTGCATATAAATTCAAAACAGCTTCACAGTATTAAACACCAAAATAACATATTCTGTGATGGACCAATGAGAATTTGAGAACAATGTGAAAATACGATTGAGTTATCAGTGTTGATTTGTAATTTGTAAGTGTAATTCTCATTTTAAAGACCATGTGCTTTGTATTCCCAAATATTCACAACCACACTGCATTTTTTATGTTTCTTTCACTGTCTAAAACCAATTTGGTTTGATTTTATTTGGCTTCTATGTCACAGCAGTTAGAAACTTTTATTTTTACATTTTATCAAATAACTTATGTTTGGCAAATAATGATCTCAATATAAGCTATATTCCTTCAAAATCAAGGTTACTTCAAAATCAAAAACTTTAATTTTCCATTTAAGTGTATGCAATGTTTGAGATTTGAAGTTATTCTTGTCAGTTTAACACCAGTTTGCAAGGCAAATTAAATGACATTTTGGTCACACTTTATTTCAGTTTATTCATGATAATTAGCAGTTAAGTTTAGATTTGTCCGTGTGTCAGGTTTTGGAGATGTATGCATCACGGGTCATAAGAATAGGACGTGTTTGGATATAACTCACTTTTTTTGACCACACTTCGTTATTATTGTTCATTTATTCGTTTGCTGGAAATTAGAACTGAATTTAGAAATAGTTTTGAAACAAATCTTTGTGCTTAACAAATGAAATTAAATATGTAGGATAATGGATGTCTTCAGTGGAGTGAGTTTCCACTGTTTCCTTACTCTACAAAAGTAAATGAGTAAAGTAAGTAAAAGTAAAAGTAAAGAAAACAGAAAGTAAAGAGGCCGAATGGAGGAGGCTCATTCTTTATCCTCGCGCTGCAGATGCTCTGTTTAACTGATTTCTTGCTAGTAAACGTTCAGTTTTTCCACTTACAAAGTCTGCCATGTAAAAAGCAAATGCGCCATGGCATGACACAACTGACTCTTAAAGGGAATGGAAGATGAGACTGATTGGTTTAATGTACATTATGTTCAAAGCACACCCATAACTTATTAAGAGAATAAGCGCAACCCAGCGCAGACAGTATTTTTCTGTCCTTTAAATAGCAAAATTCAATTCAATTCAATTCATCTTTATTTGTATAGCGCTTATACAATGTAGATTGTGTCAAAGCAGCTTCACATGGAAGATTATAGCGAATTGAAACAGAGTCAGTTCAGTTTTCAGAGATTAAGTTCAGTTCAGTTTAGCTCAGTTCAGTGTGGGTTAATAATCACTACTGAGAGTCCAAACACTGAATAGCAAATCCAACGATGCGCAGCTCTACAGATCCCGAACCATGCAAGCCAGTGGCGACAGCGGCGAGGAAAAAACTTCACCAATTGGCGAAAGCAAAGATTTTAAAAAAACCTCGAGAGAAACCTGGCTCAGTTGGGCACGACCAAAAGTGGATTCAGACACGCCCTTAATGCTTTTGTGCCATGCGCTTTAGACTTTGCGCCTAGATCGTTAAAATATAGCCTCATTTGCTTTGTATTCCCAACTATTTACAATCATGTTGCATTTTTTGAGTTGTTTTTCTTCAGCTGTCTATAATTAAACAGATTGTGATTTTGGCCAGCTATCAATTCTCTATACAAATAATTTTTATTTAACACTTTTATTTTTACAGTTTGTCAAATAACGATCTCAATATAAGCTATATTACTATGAAATCAAGATTACTTCAAAATCAGAAATTAAATGTATTTGAGATTTAAAGTTGTCAGTTTTTCACCCGCTGTCTATAATCAAACCGATTTGCAGTTGATTTTTTGGGGCTACGACTCACCAGTTGCGAACCACTGGTTTAAAGGGTTTATACTAGACCAGCCAAAGCACTCCAGTCATGCCATGCTTATTTTAGATCCCTGTTGCCCCTGTGGACCTTCTGAAAATCTGACATGAGGGACATAAATAACTCTAGCAACCATACTACCCCCTTCCTTCTATGAAGTGCCCCATCGAAGCTCACTTGGAGCCAAGAACCGCTCGTAAATCTTGAAGAACTCAGATAGTGCCTTCATTTGCTGGCGTAGCAGTTAGCGATCGTAACAGAGGATCTTGCTCGTGCCTCGCTCTCTCTAAATGGCGGGAGACCCAGGTGGCAGAAGGGATGTGGAGGTTTGGATGCTGGTTTAATGAGGGTACCCTGGTAAACTGGGGCGGCAGGAGGGGTGCAGAGCCAGATTGCGACCTCACTGCCAAAAACTCTACGGCATGTGTGTGTGTGCGTGTATGATTGTAGGAGATGGTCATGCTGCTGATGAGTAATTGATGTAAAATCACACTGGTAAACGTGAGAGAGTAATCCATAATTGCTTGAAATGTTTACAGATGTGCATTAATTACTCAAGCGTAATTAGCTTTTTAGAGATAATTACTACTTTGGCAAGGCCTTAAAGTGTTATGTATTATTTAACGCAAAATCATTGGAGAAATGTCATGATGAAGAGCGGTTATCAATGTAGCGTCTCTATTCCGTGGACAGCTGATTGGATTTGCTGGAGTCTTCTGCGGGTTGGCAGAAGAGCATGCTGGGAGTCTAAATTGACTCTGGCCCATAGTAGAAACAGGGATAAAAGCTGTCCAGTCGTATAATACTAGATACCCTTCCTCGCCACAGGTGCTCCACTCTGGCCATGTTATTACAGCATGTGTGCCAGCATTCACTTCATATGATGTCAACACAGCATTCGGCTTTAGATATTACTATGGAAAATCATCACAGCAGAAGTCAACAGACCATAGACCTGTAACTAACGGTCTATTTTCATCATTCACCCCTAATAAGTCTCAGACAAGCCTGTTCACACTAATGACAGTAAATGAAATCAAAACGACAACTTGCATGTACAGTACAAGAACTGAAATTACATGTTTAGATAATACAATGTCTTAAAACTATTGAGATTTTTTTTCAATCATAAGCTTTTTCAGATTGTTATAAATGCAAAAATGTTGAAAATAGTTTTTTTTTCACTCATTGGCATTTAAAATCAATGATGCACCTCACAAATGATATATAATTTTAAATAAATAAATATATGTGTGTGGACTAGGGCTGCACGACACTGGAAAAATCTGATATTGCGATATTTTATTTTTCGGCAATAAAAATATTGCGATATGAATACAGTTTCACAAGATTGTTTGAATAGGTCTATTTGACAATTTTCTGGTGGGTCTTAAAGTCTTGAGGTACAGAAAATGAATAATCACAATGCTAAAAATGCTTTTCTTGCTTTGCTTTGTCTTGTTTCTAGTCCAAACATTCAATTTAAATGTTATCATTCGATTGAATGGGCATTATCAGTGGTTATCAGCTGATAGATATGGGCCAGTAGGTGCTTTCTGTGGCTACCAGTAGGCTCAGAAGGCTGTTATCATCCATCCACATGGTTAATCAGTTATACTAATAGAGAATACTCCAGATCCAGATCTGTTTTTACATTACTGTGATGGTTGGGTTTAGGGTTGTGGTAGAGGTAGACATAAATAAAATACAATCAATGGGAAATTTTATAAATAATACTCATAGTTAATCAGCTATACTAATAGAGAAGACTCCAGATCTGCTTTTACATTACTGTGACGGTTGTGTTACGTGAAGTGGGATGCTGACTAGGGAAGCGCGGATCCAAATGCAGGGTTTATTATGCAGAGAATGGTCAGGCAAGCAACAGTCAACACAGGAGCAAACAGATGTATACGGGCAATCCAGAGTCGTGGTCAGTAAACAGGCAGATGGTCAAAAGGCAGGCAGCAGACAGGAATAAACAAATAAAAATCGAGAATCAAACACGGAAGGCAAGGCAAGAAAAACACGTTGTAATGTTCACAAACAGTATAACAAGACTCAGCAAGGAGGTGTGCGTGGGTGCTGTGTGTATAGTCCACGTAATAAGTTCATGAACAACTCCCATCTGTGAGTGTGTGTTATCTACTGAATGAGGAACAGGTGCATGTGAAAGGTGCATGACTGGAACTTGTAGTTCATTTGCTGGCAGATTTGTAGTTCTCCAGTGATCTGCATGGGCTAGATCGCTGGTAATTGTGACAAGTTGGGTTTAGGGTTGGGGTAGGGGTAGAAGCTAATAAAATAAAATTAATGGGAAATTTAATAAATAATATAAATAATTATTGTTAACTTCCGGCCACAGCCGTATGTGATCTATAGCTGATTAACCATGTGGATGGATGTTTACAGCCTACTAATAGGCTCAGGCCCCGTCTACATTAATACATTTTTGTTTTAAACAGCGTTTTAGAATGAAAACGATCCACACAGGCGTTTTACCTAGCGTTTCTGAACAGCTCTCCGTCCACACAACACCGCTGAAAACGCACATCATGTGACCACACACACACTCTGGCATGCACTGCAGCGTATGCGTGCGTCTGAGCTCCAGGTAGTCAGCGGGTGCTTTGAGCACAGAACCCCAGGTGAGAGCTGTCCACGTCAGACAGTTCATCAAGAATCTACAGCTAGATCTAATCTCACTATAGCTGTTAAACGTGATATTTATTTCATCTTGTTGTCTATATCTAACAACATATTCCCTGACTTTGGTCTTTTGAACCTATTACTTGTTCTCAGGTAACGTCTTTTGGCTGAGCGCCAAAGTCAATGTATTAATTAATGTAACCACGTACACTGATTCTACACATCTGACTGATTTCTTGCCTTTATTTCCTTTATTGTATAAACTTATTGTACGTTATACTTTTATAATGGCCATTATTGATTATTAAAACTGATATTCAGCAAAAGAGAGGGTATGTTTCGTATTTTTCACACAGATCACTCTGCCTATTCATGCCTATTCAAAGTGATTGACAGGTGGTAATTTGTGTGTAAAACAAAGATTATGCGGGTCATGTAGTTGAAACGGTAGGCTACAAATAATTAATTCGCCGCCGCCTAAAACGACGATGTTATCGTCAATCGCGATGTTTCACATTAGACATCGTACGATGCCAAATTGGTTGTACACAATATTTATACAGCGAGTGCACACATTATGTAAACAATGAGGGAGTATATACGTAATAAAAGAGTAATAAAAGAAAGAGAGTATAAAATATGTGTGTGGTAAACTGTAAATATATGATTGAAGCTAATATAATTATTATGTATGTTGTATCTAAGCACAAAGCTAAACATTGAAAATCATAATGATAAAGAATGTAGACACATGTTCAGAGTTTTGCGTGCCAGTTCACATAATAAATAAACAGAAAATAATACAGACGTTATCATTGTCTTACGGTGTTCTACATTTTATAGCATCACTATAACGTTCAATTACATTACTAATAAGATTACAAATCTGGATAGAAACTCATAAAATGCTAATAAAACTAGATTTGCAATAATCGACTCTCCCATTATACAGTAAATGATACAACATCGTTCATGCACTTATATGTTTGACAACCCAAATCAAATTTTCTCTTTATAAAATGAGTCCAAATTGCATGTCGATGGGCTTGTATAATTGTATAAAGGTATAAAAATGCAGATAGGTTAACATAGGGAGTCTTGTGTAATCTCATTCCCACACAAACCGCCACAGGGTTCCTGTCTGTTGGCCACGGCTCGCTCTCTGGCTTTCATTTGATTTAAGGAGCTGCGCCACTCACCTCCAGAACGTCTTCATATCGCACTGATGTTTGAGAGTAACTCCCTGTCTGCGGTGCTTACAAAAAATGTTGGCTGACAGTTTACTGGTATTGTGTTTCAAGGAAAGACCCCTACAATTAAACACAGAGAACGTGTTCTGCGTGACAGTGGGAACTGAGTCAACTGATTTAAAAAAATATATATATATGACAGAATACATATAAAGATGTTACAGTAAGGAGGGTTTATTTAACACATGTGGCTTGATATTTACTTAATCAAGTGCAGTGTATGTAAAGGCACTAAATTATAGTACGTACGATTATTTATGAGGTAGTGACATCACAGCTTGTCATTGAGGAATGCATTCACGGGCCAGGCGATACGGTTTCTGTACTGTAAAGCTGCAGTGAGAGAATAAGACTGGTATCCTGCATAATGCTTACTAGTGGATTCCACAATTTAGAAATGCTTTTTTGCTGTTGATCCTGTGGTTTTCAGGAGATATATTGACAAGACAGGTTTAATATAATTCTATCAGGGTGTCTACGAGGTCATAAAATGTCCTAAACAAAATTTTAGGCCTTAAATGGTCTTAAATTCAGTTAAATATTTTGTTATAGGTCTTAAATCATGTTAAACAGGTCTTAATTTTCCTATGATCAAGTAAAGCTACCCAATCACCAATAATCCATCTCCAAACTACACATATATATATATATATATATATATATATATATATATATATATATATATATATATATATATATATATATATATATATATATATATATATACACAACAACTGTTAGACATGTTTACAGCAAATTCTCCTAATTAAATTACTTAAGCAGGGAAAGAAAGCCAAAGCAACACTTCCCTTAACATGATCTTCCATTACTGTAATACAAAAACTATTTACTAAAGTAACTGGGCTATTAGAAAAAATCCTTAGTGTTTAGCCCTGTATAAGTCTAAAATTTCATTCATAATGGTCCTAAAGGGTCTTAAATTTGACTTAAAGAAACCTGCAGAATCCCTGTTTTAGGCTAAGCTGAATGAATATCGAGAGTGTTGACTTGTCCTCCAGAAATGGTAGCTATACATATTGGAACCCTTTCAATTGTGGTAAATGGGGAAATACCATCTAAAAGATATTTTCTTGTGCGACTTCAGCTTTTTTGGCTTAAGGTTTATTTAGTTACTACAATAGTTTTAGTCAATCTTCAGGAGGAAGCAGAAAAAGTTGATTTGCTTTTTACTGATGGCAATGATGGCATTTCATTAAACAAATTAGGGCTGCACAATATTGGGAAAAAATGCACATTGCGATATTTAAATTTAGCAATTGTTCTCAAGATAGCTTAATTAATGATTTTAGATTGATTGCGATGATTTCGTAGGGGAGTGCATAAAATATAATCAAGAAATTCCAAGCGGAGATAAATATGTGTAAAAATATCCATCACTGTGTAAATAATTACATTCAATTACTCTTTGTTAAAGCTACAAACATAATTTTACTTGTGTTCAAATGCTTTGAACTTGCTAAAACGTTTAAACAGATGTTAAAAACACAAACAATTGATCCACTTTCAATTTATGTCTTGCGATGTGACTACTGTGTATTCACACATTGCGATATCGATGCTGAAATGATATATATAGTGCAGACCTAATGATGATTGTGTGTATGAATAACTTTAATAATATGATGAATTTAATTTTTATTTATTATTTGAATATATCTGATATTATTTTATATAGTATATGATGTGGTCTATTTGTCATTCAGCATAACATTTTATTTTTTGTCTAATAAAATAAATAACATATTTATTTTGACCTGACATAAAAATACAAATGACCCTATTATACTAAATGGTATTATTCATTAGTTCGTTCATTTTCTTTTCAGTCCCTTTATTCATCAGGGGTCGCGCCACAGCGGAATGAACCACCAACTTACCCAGCATATGTTTTAAGCAGCGGATGCCCTTTCAGCTGCAACCCAGTACTGGGAAACTAAATGGTATTATATTTACACAATTTAAAAACTTATTGCTTACTAATGGGTGAACCTGGGGGTTTGAAATTAAATAAAGATATTATTTATGGGTGAAAAGCCTTTTAGGGTATGTTTACCAAACAACAATTTTCAAAAAATAGCTTTTTCCTCAATGCCGTCTTATTTCTAAACTTCGCATAAATACAACATAGTCAAAATTATCTTTATTCACAGTGATCTGCAAAACCAATTAAAAAACAATGTATTATATATGCCAGGCCAGTAGTTAGCATTGCAACTTTATAAAAGAAAACGTGTTTGCACACAGACAGTCTTGTAGTTCCCCATTGTTATTTTGGTTATAAAGTACGTAGACTAAAAATGCAATATATATCTGCATAATGTATTTACACATACACAAAATGGGGTTTTTGCAGTGTATATGGAGACAAGAGGCAATCATTTAAAAGTTTGCAACAAAAGAATCCTAAATGCGAATTAGCTGTGTTTTCATCAAGTTGGTAGAGCGGCTGACTGTAGTATTGGTAACCTAGTAACCAACAGTAAACAAGGCAAGCATAATGGAGACAGATGATAGGTCACGTCGGTGTAATGTTCGCTATATCAGAGTTTATACGGCAAATGCATTTCCATCTACCACTATTCACTCATTTTTTTAAGTCCAAAACCACCATAAGCAAGTTTTTATGTTATATGAACTTTTGTAAAACTAAATGACAAGTCCTTCTGTAAGGCTTTAGGAAGAAACGTAACCACAGTCGCTTTTTTGCACATAAAAATGATTACTACTACATCCACTACCTACTCCTACTATTACAATGTACTATTACTACTACTAATACTTTTACTGCTACTACCTACAACACTAAAAATAATGACAAAAAATAAAGACAACGAAGTTATACAAAGTTTAACTTAAAAAATTTTGTCAGTTTGATTTTTATATAAAATATATATAAATATTTTTAGTGTACTACCTACATTAATAACAATATTAATAATAATAATAATAATAATAAGAAGAAGAAGAAGAAGCCCTTCCAGCTGCAACCCAGTACTGGAAAACACCTATACACACTCATTCACACACATACACTATGGTCAATTAAGTATATTCAATTCACCAGTAGCGCATGTCTTTAGACTGTGGGGGAAACTGGAGGACCCTGAGGAGAACATGCAAACTCCACACAGAAATGCCAACTGGCTGAGCTGGGATTCGACCCAGCTACCTTCTTGCTGGGAGGCGACAGCGATAACCACTGAGCCACCTTGTCGCCCATAATAATAATGACGAAGATTGAATAAAAATAATAAATCATAACAGTTAATCAAATATCACATATTATTATGTCAGACTTTTCATTGAGTTGATTCATTTCCTCCCAGTGAACGGATCCAGCCTGAGCTACAGTCACGTGACCCACTCGCCCCTCAGTGGTTCTGAAAGGAAGCTTGGCTTACTCCACTGCCTGCTGGAAAGATTCCTAGACCTTGTAGCTGCCAAGGTCTTGAGCTTATCATGAGTATGTTCCCAAGTTACAGAGAATAAATTAAAGAATAAAAAAAAAAAGAGTTTGTAGCTTTTGAAAATGTACATATGGTTGCCTTGGTGGTGAATACACCAGATCGGTCCCTTAGACACATCTGAATCTTGAGATGCCGGAGAAAAATGATGGACTTGAGTTAAACTGGGAATCCTGTTGTCAAACGTGAAGGACACGCTGATTGTTCTCTCATGGACAGATGTTGATTGAAGCACACTAACTTTGTACAAAGAGACCACTCAAAAGCCTGCAAGATATGTATTTTTTCTTCCATAAGCCCTTGTCTTTAAAAAAAAAAAAATCCATATTGTTTTAGCTTTACATAAAAATAATGTATATGTTATCATGAAAGACAAAACATTAATTTTATTAAAAAAATTTATTAGTTATGATAAATATTAAAGTAGATATTTTTACTTGCGTTTAATATGCTTTCTAGGTGTATAAAAACAAGCTTTGAAAATTTGATGCAAACACCAAATTGGCATATCTCATTTTTGGAGTCTTATATATTTGGTCCCACTTCACATTAGGTGTCTTTAAATACTATGCACTTGTATATAACAAATATTAGCAATATAACAATTATAAAATAACATTTTCTATATACAAGTACATATACAAAATACTAATTAACATATACTAATTAAAGACAGCTAATGTAAATATAACACTTAACGCAATATGAAAAAAGATTGAATTTTTAGGCATTATGTACTATTCATGCTGTATGGCAAAACACTTTCATTGCTATTGAGGTGGGATACATGTAAGGTTAGCGACAAGGTGTCAGAATGTATGCTTATAGGCAACAATGTAATTATAGATAAACAAAATGATAGAAATCAATTAAATATGCAATTTCTTGCAGGCATTTTTAAATTTAGATTAAATATAAATTTATGTAAGGTCACAATAAGTGCATTGTATTATAGTAGCTGATGGTGCTTAAGCAAAATCATAATATAATAATAATAATAATGATATTAATAACAATAATAGCAACAGTAGCAATAATAATAATAATAATAATAATAATAATAATAATAATAATAATAATAATAATAAATAATAATAACAATATTAATAACAATAATAATAATAATAATAATAATAATAATAATAATAATAATAATAATAATAATAATAATAATAATAATACAAATAATAGCAACAGCAGCAATAATAATATTAACAACAACAGCAGCAATAATAATAATAATAATAAAAATAACAGCAACTATAATAATAATGATAATAATAATAGTAATAATGATAACAATAATAATAATAATAATAATAATAATAATAATAATAATAATATGAATAATAGAAACAGCAGCAATAATAATAATAATAATAATAATAAAAATAAATAACAGCATCTATAATAATAATGATATTAATAATAATAATAGCAACAGCAGCAATAATAAAAACGATATTATTAATAATAATAATAATAATAATAATAATAATAGCAACAGCAGCAATAATAACAGCAACAGCAGCAACAATAATTAATAAAAATAATAAAAATAACTGCAACAATAATAATAATATTGATATTAATAGTAATAATGATAACAGCCACAGCAGCAATAATAATAATAATAACAACAACAGCAATAATAATAATGATATTAATACTAGCAACAGCAGCATTAATAATAATAACAGCCACAGCAGCAATAATAACAACAGCAATAATAATAATGATATTAATAATAATACGAATAATAGCAACAGCAGCAATAACAATAATAATAAAAATAACAGCAGCTTAAATAATAATAATAATAATGATATTAATAATATTAGCAAAAGCAGCATTAATAATAACAGGAACAGCAGCAATAATAATAAAAATAACAACAGCAGCAATAATAATAATAATAATAATAATAATAATAACAACAGCAGCTATAATAATAAAATAATGATATTATCAATAACAGCAACAGCAGAATTATTAATATAATTATTAATAATAATAATAATAATAATAATAATAATAATAATAATAATAATAACAACAGCAGCTATAATAATAAAATAATGATATTATCAATAACAGCAACAGCAGAATTATTAATATAATTATTAATAATAATAATAATAATAATAATAATAATAATAATAGCAACAGCAGCAATAATAATAATAATAATAATAATAATAATAATAATAATAAAGGCATAAACTATAATTTTGTAGTCAGGTGGACAGCGAAATAAACAAGCAAATTTGTAGTTTCAAGTGTTAAATAATGCCTCTTTGAGAAGCAGAAAAAGGTCTGCTTTGCCAATGCAGGTGCTAAAATCAATTAGTAATTAATTAGAGCATAGAAAAGAAGCGTAATAAATGGCAGCCACCTGGACCAAGCCAAGGTATTTGGGCTGATAATTATCAATCATGAGAAGGTAGCTGACTCTGAACGCCTGAGCTCTGGTCTGCTCACACAAATGCTGTTATCTGCATAACTGTAGAGTCGCATCTGGCACAAACAATCATCTTTCCCACTGAATACAACACACACCTTTTTTCAGTTTAAGTGTGTTTTCATTTTGTTATATTCTCAACATAACCTCACTATTAGTTAAAGGAAATGTTTGATGATATTCCTTATGGAGTCATTTAAATACACTGTTCTGTAGAGGTTATTTTTAGAGGAGGGAAATAAAATGAATACACTAACATGAAATGTAATATTGTGTATGGTGAATTAGGGCTGCACGATTTTGACTAAAATGAGAATCACAATTTTCTCTCGATTCTGTCTATGTGAAATAATGGTTAATATGAGCCTATCATTGCTGGTATTTCTCAAACATACACTCTCAGAAAAAAACGGTACAATGTTGGACCAAAGAAGGTACAAACCTTTGTCACTGAGGCAGTATCTTTTTATGGGGCAGAATTGTACCTTAAGACAAAGAAACAAATGTGTGCAGCTTGTACCTTTAAGGACATGATTTGTACAATGGGGAACCAAAATGTACCTTTGGTTGTTAAAAGCTGCAGTTACAATATTGTACCTTCATCAAAGGTACAAATCTGATCCGTGAAGGTACCACTACAGTGACAGGGCACTTAACAGTGTCAAATATGCTTACCAAACATTTATTTAAAATGCCTTAAATGTTTAGTTTACAATACCTATAGTTTTATGTTTTACCAGTTGTTCTGTATTATTGTATTATAGAACTAAAAAAATTGTGTTTATAAGTTTCTTTATACAATTGAAGTCAGAATGATTAGCCCCCCTTTGATTTATTTTCTTTCCTAAATATTTCCCAAATGATGTTTAACAGAGCAAGGAAATTTTCACAGTAAGTCTGATAATATTTTTTCTTCTGAAGAAAGTCTTATTTGTTTTATTTTGGCTAGAATAAAAGGAGTTTTTAATTTTTAAGGTCAAAATTGTTAGCCCCTTTAAGCTATATATTTTTTCGAGTCTACAGAACAAACCATCGTTATACAATAACTTGCCTAATTACCCTAACCTGCCTAGTTAACCTAATTAACCTAGTTAAGTCTTTAGATGTCACTTTAAGCTGTATAGAAGTGTCTTAAAAAATATCGGATAAAATATTATTTACTGTCATCATGACAAAGATAAAATAAATCAGTTATTATAAATGAGTTATTAAAACTATTATGTTTAGAAATGTGTTGAAAAAATCTGCTCTACCTTAAACAGAAATTGGGAAAAAAATAAACAGGGGGGCTAATAATTTTTTTTTTTTTTTTTTTTGGGGGGGGGGGGGGGGGGGCTAATAATTCTGACTTCAACTGCATGCTTTTAAATGATAATTCTTGTTTTAACATGAAAATTATTCATACAATCACTTTGCCTTTCTAGTCATATTTATTTTCATAGATATTGTAATAGAGAAGGAGTTGTCCAACACTTATGTACCTTTTATATGAGAACAATTGTGTATCTTCATTTCAATTGTACCATAAATTCCCACAATCTCAGAACTAAAGGTACATGAGCTGTCACTGGGGAGGTACCTTTCCAAAAGGTACACACTTGTACTTGAAGGCTCCATATTGGTACCTCAAAATTATATATTAGTACCTATATTTTAGGAGGAACACTTTTGTATTTTTTAGGTACTAATATGTACCCTTGAGGTATTAATATGGACCTTTTAGGTACAAATTTTTACCTTTTGTAAAGGTACCACCCCAGTGACAGCTCACATACCTTTATTTCTGAGAGTGCAGAACATTATCATAAGAGGTCTTTTCTGTAAGGTGCAAGTTTTAGAAAGGTACAAAACTGTTCCTCAAGGAACAGTATTTGTACCACTGTGCACCTTTTTTCTGAGAGCGCATGGTAATACAACAATAATAATATTAGGCCTATTTGTGTAGGTCTACTGTTGGTTAAAATACTAAATTTTATATACAGTAGACTTGGAATGGTGGACTTGAACATTAAATATTTAAGTATTTCCTGGTTGTTAATTCAAAGTAAAGTGATGGCATCAGAATACAACTATTCATAATTCTGAAGTTGAATTGTTTGAGACATATGCTTTTCACTTGACAACACTATCAGACCATTTTATTCACTGATAAAAAGAAACATTTGTTATTATCAGATTCCTTCTTGCATTATATTCAACATTACATACACTGTAAAAAAATAATCCTGATAGCATATGTTTAAGGTCATTGTAACTTAAAAAATGATTGACTTAGTTTAATAAGTTACACAAGCTGTTTTAAGTCCGTTTAACATGGGCAATTTGGCCTAAAATCTAAATCTCGATTAATTGAACATTTTAACTCTATTGTGATTAACGATTATTTTATTTTATTTTTTGGCCTCAAAGTTTACTGACAAGTTTAGTAAATATGCTCACATAATATGAGAGCTTTTTGAATGAAGGGTGCATTACTTAATTTCAAGTTAATTAAAGGAAATTAACTCACACTATCTATCTATGATTATTTATTGAACATCAACGTTAAAGAGCTGAAATTAAAACACACGTTGCCTAAAACAAACAGCTAATTTTTTCTTTTAAAAAAAGATAATGAATCGACGGCATATATTTGAGAGTGCACATATAAGTTTTGTGCACAAACTGAGGAAATCAGGCAAAGAGATCCGCACGCTCGTATTACATGAATGCGCTCTCAACTTGTAATAATGTTATTGCTATTTGTGCTTGGTATGCAACTAGACAGGAAATACTAGACTATTTCTAAACTTACATCATAATATAAAAGCTGGGAAACAATTCAGAAGGAGAGGGGGAAAAAATAAAAATGAAAAATGGCAGCCCAGCCATCAAAATAGCACTTGTTAATATGGCCCTTGTGTAATGCAGAATATGAATTGTGAAATTCCGATCCTTGTTATGCCAAATTACAGAGAAGTGTTTCGGCATGTGCCGCAAGCAGAAATAAAACATCTCTATCCAGCTTGTCCTCCAGCTCTAGAACATGAGCAAAACACACAGCGGAGTAAGCTGGAACTGAAGTAAGAACTCAAAGTTGAACTCAAGAGCGAGTTCATAGCGCTTCCCCGTACAGATTGCCAACATAATGTTTCCTTTTCGGCTTGAAGGATTTGGTATATATTGGCTTTTGTCTCCCGTTTTGAAGTTTATATTACAACACACGACACTTTGAAGACAATGGTTAAAGAACGTCACGGATCCAAAGAACACAGAAGCATGCCAAAGTGATTTATTGAGAATTTGGACTTACCTTATAAGTCTTGTTTACTTTGTTTGTGGCTACGTGAGGTCACTAACTACGTTTTTTACTTGCTACTCTGGAATTTAAATCACTAATGGTGATTTGTAGGTGTTCTGGAGTTATTTTTCCTCCAGCATAGAATTGAATGATTGTTGCTCTTCTAAAGCCAAAGCTGTTAACGTTTGAAGCCAAAACAACAGCTTAAAAGTTGCACCTGCATTTTTATTAGATAAAGTTAGCGTAGAATTATTGGCCCGAACCATCAGTATAAAGGCTTTTAAATTTTCTGATAAACAATTTATGGCCATTATTTACTATTTGAGAGTACGATTGGATTTTTTTGGGATCACTTTATAGTCAACAAATCTGCATACTCAAAAAATATGTTGCTTATTTAAAATGAGCAGAAAAATCCCAATTATTGCGATTGTTTGGGGACAACTTAATTATTTTATGTTCAATCCAATTAAATTTGTAAAATCAATTAAAGGTGCTGTATGTAAGTTTTTGATTCTTCTAAAGCATAAAAATACCATAATATGTTTGCAGATATTTAAGAAACATCCCAAGTGAACATACTTGTTTAACTGATAAACAATGCTGAAGTCAGATATTCTGCTTTGAAAATGGTTTTTCCGTGCCGGAACGCTGTCTTTGTTTAGGTAAAGTTAACCTGCAGAATGCCAGTTTAGCCAATTATATTTCAGCACTCCGAGTTGCCTTGTTGGAAAACAGCGTATTTCATTCATTCATTCAGAAAGGCTCTGAAAGCATGCGCCCGTGACCGAAATGGACAGTATCAGACGTCGAAATGAGACAGATTCAGTTCCACATGAGGTTATTAATTAGCAAATGATATAAATATTACGAAAGTAAACATTAGGTGAGCAGGTTACATTGTAACCTCGTGTCCTAACAACACGCAAACAGCAGTTTGACTCTTTGCACCTGACGAAACACGACAAAAATGTAAATACAGCCTTTCAGAAGCACAGAATAAGCACTCACTCACGAAACGGTAAGGTTTAGAATCCATTCAAACTCACATTGTTAGGATTTAGCACTGAATAAAACACACGAGGCTTACCTGAGGTGCACTGTCATAGGTTTCACATGTTGAGCTGTGAGAAATAGAAACCGTTTCTAATATCTCAATTCGAGGTGTTGGTTAGAACTAAAACTCCTTTTAATATGGAACATAATTCCTTCTATCGCGTGTCGTTGATTTTATTTAGAACACGGTTTAAATCACTCGCTCCTGTACTCAATCTCTGGCATCCCACGCGTGTGTTTATTTTGATCTAGGAGTGCAATACCCAGTTCAACCACTGGGTGTCAAACTTACATACTGCACCTTTAAGTTAACTTAATTGATTTGTGTCTGGACAACATGAATAAATTGTGCATAAGCCTGCATTTGTTTACAGTGTACGGCAGCCACGGAACACTATTATCAACATATGAAGTGAAGTGCGTTTTATAATGTTAATCTGCGAACATTTCCCAAAATGAGCTTTTCTGAGTTATCTTTATGCCAAGGTGTGTTTGATGTTCTGCACAACTGTTTCCAAGACGCAAAGATATCTTTATATCTAATTAATGTATGGTCACTATTTGTTATTTGAGAGTATAATTGGATTTTTTCGGATCACTTTATAGTCAAGAAATCTGCATACACTCAAAATATTGCAGTTTGTTCAAAGTACTTATTTAAAATGAGCTGAAAAATCACAATTATTGTGATTGTTTGGGGACAACTTAATTATTTTATGTTCAATTAACTTAAATTTGTAAAAAACAATCAAGTTAACTTAATCTATTTGTGTCTGGACAACATGAATGAATTGTGTTTACAGTGTATGGGAGCCACGGAATGCTATTATCAACATATATCATCAGCAATAATCCAATGTCATGACTCTTATATTACAGTGACCTCTAGGTCATGACAATAGAGAGTTGCGCACTTCATTTCTGACCTCTTATCATTCATCAGGTATACTCAAAGATGGTCAGAGTACACGGCTATGTGTGAAGTGCGTTTCAATTACGTTAGTCTACAAAAATTTCCCAAAATGAGCTTTTCCGAGTTATCTTTATGCCAAGGCATGCTTGATGTTCTGAACAACTGTTTCCAAGATGCAAACATATCTTTGTATCTAATTAATTTATGGTCACTATGTACTATTTGTGAGTAAAATTGAATTTTTTTGGATCACTATAGAGACAACAAATCTGCATACACTCAAAAAATTGCTGCGTGTTCAAAGTACATATTTAAAATGAGCTGACAAATCACAATTATTGTGATTGTTTGGGGACAACTTAATTAATTTATGTTCAATTAACTTAAATTTGTAAAAAACAATCAAGTTAACTTAATCTATTTGTGTCTGGACAACATGAATGAATTGTGTTTACAATGTATGGGAGCCATGGAATGCTATTATCAACATATATCATCAGCGATAATCCAATGTCATGACTCTTATATTACAGTGACCTCTAGGTCATGACAATAGAGAGTTGCGCACTTCATTTCTGACCTCTTATCATTCATCAGGTATACTCAAAGATGGTCAGAGTACACGGCTATGTGTGAAGTGCGTTTCAATAACGTTAGTCTACAAAAATTTCCCAAAATGAGCTTTTCCGAGTTATCTTTATGCCAAGGCATGCTTGAGGTTTTGAACAACTGTTTCCAAGATGCAAACATATCTTTGTATCTAATTAATTTATGGTCATTATTTAATATTTGAGAGTACAATTGGATTTTTTTGGATCACTATACAGTATAGACAACAAATCTGAATACACTCAAACAAAAATTGCTGCGTGTTCAAAGTACTTATTTTAAAATGAGCTGACAAATCACAATTATTGTGATTGTTTGGGGACAACTTAATTATTTTATGTTCAATTACCTTAAATTTGTAAAAAACAAGTTAACTTAATTGATTTGTGTCTGGACAACATGAATGAATTGTGCGTAAGAGCCACGGATGCTATTAATATCAACATATTTCATCAGCGATAATCCAATGTCAGACTATTATATTCCAGTCACCTCTAGGTCACGACAATAAAGAGTTGCACACTTCATTTCTGACCTCTTATCATTCATCAGGTATACTCAAAGATGGTCTGAGATTACAAGGCTATTTGTGAAGTGTGTTTCAATAACGTTAATCTACAAACATTTCCTGTCCAAATTGAGCTTCTTTGTGTTATCTTTATGCCAAGGTGTGTTTGATGTTCGGAAAAACTGTTTCCAAGATGCAAACATATCTTTGTATCTAATTACAAAGAGCCCAAACTTCCCTTCTCTGGTTCAATGCACAATATTAATGAGGTCAATGATTATGTTAATTGGGGAGCATTCTACAGCATGTTTTAATTAGTTCTCTGTATTCTGATTTAATGAAGAGCCTGAAAACTTCACTGGATGCTTGGAATTCATACAGTTCTCAGTATATACACTCTTTAAAAGGACATTTAAAGAAGTTGGAAACTCTGTAAAGAGCTTGTGAAAATGATTTGAAAATATTTTACTGGTAACTAGCCCATCCGTTTAACTTTGATGCAATTGTCGCAGAATACACACACACATGCACATACACACCACAATCCTCCTCACAAAAATTCCATCTTGCAGTTTACGAGCACAATATGCCTGACTTATATTAAAAAGAAAAAAAAGGGCTCACAGTGTGAAGAGATTTTCATCGATGTCATGATGCAGGCCTGACCATTTACGTTTTCTTATTATCTCTAATGTCTGGCCCATGAAATGCAAAAAAGGACCCGATATTAAGCTATTTTATAAGTGCATTAAGTTTACAAATTACTTCTTTAATGAATAACCTTCCAAGACTCCATTTGAAGGGCCATTATCTGAGTGTTCCAATCTATTGCCTCACCTCCAGACTTTAACATTTATTATACTGATGAGATGCAATTAAAAGAGCAGATGTCCACAAGCTGCTCTCATCTGAGACGAGTAAATAAAATAACAATCCACGCAACAACATTATCCATGAAAAGACTTTGTTCGCCTCACGACAGGTAACCAAAATAAGGTGTAAATTTTGCAAACGTGTAGCCTACAGATTTAATTTTAATATTTTGCATTGACATTTATATTTTAAATATTTCATTAATATACATGTATAACTTACATAGTTAAATCATCAATGCAAATGTTTAATGATGGCAAAAGAAACTGTTTGGCAGATAATATGCATTATTATTATTATTATTATTATTATTACTAATAATAAATGTATTGATTTTATGGACTTGGTGTTTTGTTATTTTCCCCCTAGACGCTATACAGGGTGTGAATATCCCTGAAGAACTCAAAGTCTGTCCCAAACAACTAATTGGAATGACCCCATTTAGCAACGTGTCAAGGGAACACGACAACATAGACAATGTCAGCGCCTCCACAAATCTTCTGTGGTCCAAACTTAATAGCATGTCATGGTGTCCACAACTAATGCTGGAGGGGTCACAAAAACCCTTATGACTCATGTTAGTTGACGGCTCTTTCTTTAGCAGTGTGAATCCTAGCTGTGGCCAGAGCGGAAAAAAGATAGGAAAAACACAGTATGGTGTGTGCATAGTCAATAAACATTTGGCTAGGTTCGCCTGACTTCTCCAAGGTCCCTTTAGATTCCTTACAGGGTAAATTTAAAGTTATTCACATGACATACAGTGCTCAGCATATATAAGTACACCATTCAGAAATCTATCTTTTAAATTGATATCTTTAATAGGAAGCTATACAATATTATATTTGTGCATCTACATTAGATTAGTCAGTACTGAAGCCAAATCTAGAGCTTATCAAACAAAATAACTTACGATAACGGTCCAAATCTATTACACCCAAATTTATGTTATAGTAAAATATTAAATACAAATTTTAAAAAGAGAAAAAATCAAGAGAAGCTTTGAAATTTTGTAGGTTGTAATATTTTTTTTTGCAATATTTTGCTTGAATTTAATCGCATTTGTAATTTCTAAATACGTTTGGTGACTAAAATATTATTTTAATAACTATATCTGTTTAATAAATCTGTTTTGTTTAAATGCACCAAAATACATTGCCCATATTCACTGAGAAATGGATAAAAATATTCATTTTCAAAATGGGGTGTACTCAATTATGCTGAGCACTGTAAATAATATTTAATCTTACACTGTCAGATAATGTAAATATAGGATGACAAAAATAGTGATACAATTAGTATATTTACACTAATACATATTTACATGTTACTTTATATATTAAGATTATTATAACTATTATAACAACATTGAAATCAGAAAATAAAAAATAGAAATACATATTAGCCACACATGCATGTTATCTATGCTATTATTATTATTATTATTGCTATTAATAGAAAATATCGCGATTTTAGAAACAAGTGGGGTCACTTGGTTAATACTATACGCTGAATATTTCAATAACACAGAAGTTACATTTTTCTTTATGCCCCCACGACATATCAAAACAAGAAAAATGACCTATTTGCATGTCTTTTCACTACCAATCTATACCGCTTTCTTTACAAAGCAATGATAAATACTCTGAAAATAATCATCCATCTCCATGCAAAATAGCGGTCACACTCCACAGACTCTCTGGCGCACTCTTGTCAATTTGCGTTCAAGTTTAAATGTCTTTTTTTCTCATCCTGCACTCATTTCAACGTGTTCAACCGAACAAGACAGCGCTGAAGTCAGAGAGAGGTCAAGCGCATATGAATGAGAGGAGAAAACTGTCAGCTACTTTTACATTACATAGAAAGAACAGCGATGCATCCATCTCGAGGCAACAGCTGTGCAACAATCACATAAAGTTAAGCGCTGAATTTAAATGTGGCAATGGGAAACATGCTGGAGAGCCTTAAAAAACAGGCAACCAACAGTTATTTAGGACTGCACAAGTGCAGGTTGATAGTTACGTAAGGCTCTTTTTTACGGTTATGTAACTTGTTGGAAAGTACATTGTCATTTTTCGTTTTGAAGCAATGCGCTTTAGAAAATAAATATGATTAAATAAAACTTAACTTACTAAATAAATTCGGAATAATTTTAGGCATTGCTATTTGTGTTCATGTGCAAATATGGAAATTATGTGTCCAACTTATGAAAACGCACATTTACCTTGTGCGTTTGAGCTGCATGTCAAAATTAAACAAAAAGGGTTTGCTCAAATATAGAGTAGTTTTGATCACTGGAAAGCTAGATGATGACGTCGAAGAGAAAGTTCTCTTCAAAAAGATCTGGATGACGAGATTAAATGATCTGGATATATTCTCAGCAAAACGCTTGTTAATCGCGCCTTTTTATTCGCCTTTTAAGACGCCAGAGTTTAGGCTACACCTTATTTTATTATTTAAAAAATATGAATATCAATCCATTTATACTGATAATAAAAAAAAAAATATTGGTTCTTGTGACAATTCAAAACTATAAGCATCTATATTAGGTTAAAATAGCTTAAATTTTCCTAAACTAAATTTTTGTATTTGTGCTAGAACCGAAAAGAATACAAAAGTATATCTAGGTCTTTTGTATGTTTATGAAGTACTTATTTGCGCCTTTTTTATTTGGTGTTATTAGAGATATGTGCAACACCTAAATGGTGTTTTACTTTTTTATAGCTTTAAATTTAGTCTGAATGTGGTTGGGCAAACTGACAAAAATAAAACAAGCATCTTAGTTAACAGTCATATCCATCAAATAGTCTAACACAGTCCCATTCTAATGGCATTTGTCCATGGATATGATTGTTGTGCTTTTATTTTCTTGGGGGGGAATAGAAGTAATGAGGATAACAGGCAACCGAAACGACTTCCTTCAAAAATGTGCATTCCATTGTACGGATCAATACATAACACTTTCTACTACTACTCTAACGGTGCATGAATGAAAATGTACCAGAACGTTTGAATAGATAGAGTGTTAAATAGAGTCGAACAATTCATTTTATTACCATCATTCACATATCTCAAAACCTAATAACCCGTGGAGGGAGAATATGAACATATTTCGGAGAAAAAAAATCACCTCCGACATAATGCATTCCTTATTCGCCCCTACTGTTTGATGTGCCAATATGTTTATATTTTCCCGAAGTCAGTATCTCCTCCTGTCGGTGGGCTATTTCTCACGAGCACGACAGTCTACACCCGCGCCTGCACTTGTGCACACCCCCAAGAGGAACATGTAAACATTGTAGCTTATATCGCATTTTCCTTTAAGCGACTAAGCACCGCTTAGCAACTAACATGTCGTCGGATCACATTTAAAAAACAAAAATACATCCAAATGGCCACGAATTAGAAACACTGCAATGCTCGATTCATTAGTTTCATAGCCTCGGGGCACAGTTTAAATTTGCACATGCTAATGATCTTGTGTTATCTGAGACACACACACAAAGTTGCATGCATGCATAGTACTCCTAATAGTACAGACCGCGTGTTTGCCTGGACTTACAAGCGCTCAGATTGCCCCCCTCCCTATACATTTCCTCTTCTCTTATTCTGCAAAACTTTCTGACCGCTGAGAAATACGCTGCAGTTAAGCAATTTATCATTTTGTAGATTTTAATATTCAAATAGCATCTTTTGTAGTGGGCAAAATCGCTCAATGAGAATTGTGCACTGGCGATATTACGCACGCTCATGATCTTGATGTGCCTAATGGGGCGATCAAGCAAGTTGCAACCAAGAACAAAAGCCCAACAGTGACTCTCTTCTAGGACTAAAGTCCTTCACTCCTACCGTATTCTAGTGACAAGCAAACAAGCATAATTATATAAGGCCATGACGAGAGTCCAGCAACGAAAACTATTTAGATAAGTAAATTCGTCACGATTTGCCGTTTCAACCCATTGAAACATTACTCTGGGGAAATGGTTATATTTAATCTGTGACAATAATGAGGAACACAAAGAAAAAAATTCAATCACTTAAAATAATTCGTCCCGCTGATTAGTGGTGCAAAAATATGAAAGCAGGCGTTGGTTTTATTTAGGAGTGAAATGTCATTTTGATTTGTGTTTGCATTTTTATTTTAAGCGTTAAATCCTAAGCACTGACTCTTGGGGGTTTATGCTTAACACCAGTGGTTATTGTGGTAGTTATGCAAAGGCTTAATTTAGATTCTGTTTATTTTAAAATGTGAAATAAATGCATTTCATTAATAATAAATAGGTTACTTGTAGAGTTTCCTTGCCTGGTAGGCTATTTCTCAACCTCAAATTCAATTGTTTATTGAGCACAGTCGAGAAATAAGATATTGAAGGCATTTTTGTTGTACGTTTAATTCTTTAATACTGTACGAAAAGTAACCAAACATTATTTTGTGAACTAAATTTTACATACCCTACGAACGCATTTTCCATAAATACCGATTATCTCTAACATGTGTTACCGGTCCTTTACATGCGGATAAATATGGAAAATTGAGTTATATATACAAGTAATAATTTCTTGCAATTGCCAATGCAATAGACAGATAGTTTTATATTTTATCACGTACATAAACAAGATTGACACGGAGCTTCAGGCTTTCACTACACGGTTTATCGACATGACATTAAATAACAACAACTGTGTGCTACTCAGACTGGACTGGAGACGAAATGTTGCACTGGATACAAAAGCACATTAATACTAATCGGTTAGGTAAACGTGTAGACTGTGGTAATACTGGGTAATTCACATTTGGTACACATAAACTATAACATTCTTTTTCAGTCAAGACTATTCATCGCAATATTCGTAAAACCATCTCATTTCCATATATCTAGGGACCACATTTTTTCACAAATTCCCTTAAACTGTATTATGACTATTTACAAAATAAAATATAACATTTTAAACTAGGTGAATCTTTATGTACAAAAAAAACAGGCTGTGACCTGCTGGTAGCATGCAATTGGAGTTCTCTGTGCAGTCTTCCGAAAATATGAAGAAAAAATATATATAAGAAAAATGAAAAGAGCAAAGGAAATGGAGGACAAAAAAAATCAGGAAAAGGCTGTCAAGAGCGTTGCATACCCCGTCCGTGCACTGCTCTCTCTCTCTCTCTGACAGCGGTTTTCAGAAAACCTTTCAGATTCTTCACAATGTGTGTTTATGTAGGTCCACGCGAGAATAGGCTGACTTTTGAGTCTTGATTCCAAAGCAGTCTTAATTCTGCAGTCTTTTGAAAATATTTACACGTACCATTCATTAAAATTTGACGAAAGGGTGCTGTGGCTGCTCGTGTGGTGAACTGTGGATGATGCTGGTGATATGGAACTGCTGCTCTGGTTTTCTGTGGAAGGGGACACGATGGTGGGCGGCGTGGAGGACTCGTAGCCGGAGCTGGCTGCCGGGGAGGGTTGGGATCCTTGAGACGATGACTCGTGAACCTGCGCCAATTACAAACATAAATCAGTGGGAATAACGCTATTCATATTTGATTTTTAATTTAAAATATAAATGAAAGTAAAAAAATCGAATCGATTGTGTATAGGAATATTGAAGCTACATAATATCAGACAATGATAAGCTTTCTATGTTTTTGTTATTTAGCGTTAGGTTAAATAACGTATATAGCAAATAAATTTGATGTAAAAAAAAAAAAAACAATATTTTTCAGACATTACATAAAAGGCTGAAGGCTAAACAATAAACTAGCGTTTCAACATCAGCACACAGAAATGATCGAAAAAATAAAGTATAAAGAAAAGTGGTAGCATGCAATAAATAAATAAATACATTATGTAAAAAAAAAAAATAAATAACTGTAATGTTATTGTTACCTTCATGTGTTTCCGGAGAGAGCTTGGATGTGTGTAGGATTTATCACACATTTTGCAGAGATATGGTTTGTCAGAGGTATGGACGTGCATGTGTTTCTTACGATCACTGCTGTTCGCAAAGCGTCTGTCACAGCCTTCAAACTCACACTTGAAAGGTTTTTCACCTAACAAAAACAAAGCAAATATTTCTTAAAATACACATTTTAAAAAGCTAGCAAGTGTATTTATTTTTGTGGTAGCACTGTCGGAGATGCATAAATTGAGAATATTATGAGTGCGTTAATAAAAAATAAAAGTTTCTATATATATATATTCCACTCACGAAAAAACACTCAAAAATCTTTTTAAATTTAGTCATAATTATATACCTTATTTTCAAACGATACAATTATGCTAAACGTTTAATTTGTTAGATATTTTACACCAATAAGAAATACAATTACTAATTTGCGTCACGGAATTATGCTCGGTAGGCAAATTATTGACAGGACAAAGAAACAAATAATATTAGCAGCAATATTTGGTTAGGAATTAATGCTTATTTACTCTACTGTAATTGCATCTCATAAATACAAAATATACCTATACATTACAAACTAAGAATGAACGTGTATTCAGATATGAAAATAACGATTTACTTACCGGTGTGTGTTCTTTTGTGGATTTTCAGATTTTCCGATCGGGCAAATACTTTTCCACAGCCGGGGAATGGACACGGAAACGGTTTCTCTCCCGTGTGCACTCTGATATGATTCACAAGTTTATATTTTGCTTTAAACGGTTTCCCTTCCCGGCCGCACTCTTCCCAAAAGCAAATGTGATTCGACTGCTCTGGTCCCCCAACGTGCTCCACAGTCAGATGGGTCACAAGCTCGTGCATAGTGCTGAAAGTTTTGTTGCAGGACTTTTTCGGATTTGTCAGCTGCTCTGGTTCGATCCATTTGCAGATGAGCTCTTGCTTTATGGGCTGTCTCATGTACCGAAAGAAGGCCCCTGCCCCGTGGTGGGCAGCCATATTCATGTTCATGGGGCCATAGCCGTGCAACTGAGTCGAGGCGTAGTGCTCAGACCTGGGACTCGCGACATGACCGTATTGCTCGGCCCTGCCGTACATGTCCCCTGAAAAGCCCAGACGCATCTGACTGTTTACCACGTTGGAGGACGCGTGCGTTGCCGCTTGCTCGTGCAGTCCCGGGAAGAGCAGGTGCCCAGCGGCGTCAGAGTGTCCATGTGGCCCGGCGAAACTTCCAGCGGCGGAGGCGAACAGACTGTGCTGCGCGCTCGTGGCGTCCCCGAAGCCCCGATTGCGAAAAGAAAGTCCCGAGTGGAGTTGAAGGCGGCGGTGGAGTACGAGCTGACATGAGTGGGGTGATGATGGTGTCCCAGGGCAGCGGCGGCGGCGTAACCGGGTGCCTGCGAGGAAAAGGCTGTTTGCCCAGAGCCGAGATCGTGGGAGCTGTGGTTGATTTTAAAAGCGCCCATACCGTCGGCGAACGGATTGATACCCAAAGCCACTTCTCTGTCTGTAACTTCGCCTGTTGAGTGATGTCTGGTGGAGCCGAAAGTAGTCACTCCAATGGTGGGATACTGTGGTCCTGCGTCCAAGAGCATCTTCAGTCTGCAGCGGAGGAGACTGAGAGAGGAAGAATCTCTTACAACTGTCTCTGCTTGCTATTTCTCTGACTTAAGTCTGTGCAAGGCAAACTCCGATCCCCTATTCCTATTTACTTTTAGTGGAGAGGAATTTCCCTCTCCTGCTCATCCGATGCACACGCAAATCATGTGCAATATTGTCTTTTGCGGTTTATCTTCCTGTGGCGCAACTTTCACCTCCTCAGTCAGGCGGTGAGCTTCAGACTGATAGTCGCAATCATTCCTGCAGATAAATGAATTGAAAAGACAACACAGTCCACCCCTGATGAATGGGGAAGGAGGGGGGCAGCACGTGACCCCGTGCTTGGACCATCATTGGAGAGGGCGCTCTCCCCCTACTAACATTCACTCACCAAATAACAGCCCGCCATGCCTCAGCATCAGTGCGATTGGTCGGTTTACATCATCAATCTATGGGATTGTCGGGAGGTTGCTGACTGTGATTTTGCTCTGGATGTTGAAATTCAGAAAACAGAGTTTAGTGAATGCATGGCCGAATAATAGCTTTTGTCCTAGACAGAGTACTTCCACGTTTGGCCTACTTGTGTGGAAGCCTGATGCTCTGTGGAGAACCTGGCGCGCATCTAGTAAACACTGACTGAAATGTGACATTCTCACATAGCAGGAAACTGTTATGTAAAAAAACAAAACAAATGCAAAAAAATTCTAAAATAAAATAAATACATATACAAAAAAAAGAGAAATATAGAAAAGGAAAGTATATTTTTTCCGCGTTTGAGTGGTATTTTTGAGAACTTTAATGCGATTTTCAACTCTAAGAAACACCGTCACTATTATGTTATCTGTAAAGACATGTGTATTCCTAGAATGCACTAATGTGGGAGGGTTTTTCTATATGTAATACTTTAGCAGTGGCCATTTTATGTTGGGTTGACTTTTTTTTTTTACATGCAACACTTTTGATGACGTTTTCTACTTTGAGACATCACTGTGAAACTATTACTCAACTCTATGCAGTGTGCAATGAAAGTCACAGATCACGCTTCTGCACAACACTTTGATAGTGTAGTTGAAATATAATTATTGCTTTGATATCCACAAAATATACTTCAAAAGAGTACTCGTGCGTTGTAAGTCTTTTAAAACACCACATTCTCATTGCCTGACCTCAGTAGGCCTTCCACATACCTTCAGATTTTATATAATAGATTCAAACCTTATTCATATTTTTAACTCGTGTTTTTTAAAGATTAAGGCCATAACGCGTCACCCTTGTGTGTGAGTAAAAGTTGTGGGTTGTGGAAGTTGTGAAGTGGGATTTCTCTCTGCAGGAAACTCCGGCGGCTGGAGTTCAAAGCCGCATGAACAGACGAACCATTAAAATATCATCCAGACTGCAGCCTTCAGCTCCATACACTCCCAAACTCCTTCCAGAGAGAGAGAAAGAGAGAGAGGGCCAGGCGAAGCTGATGAGTTGAATGTTTTGTCAAAAGGACGCTATCTTTATAAAAGAAATCTGGACGGTGTGTTCAACAGGTGAAAACGGTAAGACTCGAAGTGTGAGTTTTGGGAACTGGAATCATTGGGAAATATTTGCCGAAAGTCATAGAGAGACTGAAAAAGCAGCAATAGCGTTTTGTTTCATACTCAAGTACTGCTTTCAATAGTAAATTCGCTTAAAAAACATGGGTTGTGTGTAATACTGTATTATTTTATGAATAAATGAATAGTAAAATACCAGGACAAGCACATCTGGTCCGTTTGGTGCCATTTTTTAATCGACATTTTTTAGGACTACTAAAAAGTGCCAGTAAGTCAAAATGTGCCCTAACAATGTAAACATTTGAACTTTATTATTTGACTCTGTGTATTTAAATTACCGACAAAGAGTTTTGCTTTAAACCAGAGTTTTGTTACTGCGATTTGTTTTTCTTAATGATTTTGGTTGATATCTGACTTTAATCCCGTGTGTTCTTTTCATTATTTTTCTGTGAAGTCGTTTTATGTTTTTGCATTTTCCTCTTCTAACCCACACAAATCAGCTTTAAAATAAACTTTTTAGTCACGACTGAAGAAACGCTTGCATTCATGAAGAATGCAGCTTCGATCCTGAGCTCCATCTTTACTATTTTTTCATAGTTCATATAGTGTTTACTTATTTATGACACTGGTGGTGTGGTTTGTCACCAGAGGCCTGACAGATCAATTCACGGCCTTTCTCAGGGGAATACCAATTTATTTGCATCAATAATTGAATGCAACCTTTTCTTAATTAAAATAATGAGGCCTAAGGTTGAAGAAGTGCTTAAAGTTACTATTTGCTTAAAACTATAATTTAAAAAAATATAATATTTAGTATATTACATCAATGTTTTTTCCACATGCGACCAAAATACACGAACATAAATATATCATAGTGGTCTTCGGATAAAGCAACATTTCCGTGAAATGCGATTATTTTGTCTTGTGTTAGGAAATCTAAAATAAATAAATAAAGTAAAAAAAAGTGTGCTGTTGCACGTATACTCGTATAGCACGATATAAAAAATACACCATATACCTTTACAAAGTTACAAAGCAATGTGGACTGGGGGTGGGGGTGTCAACTGTTTCCATTTTTCATTAAGACACATGAGCACTAAAGCAATCTGCTTTCTCTGTACTGTCACGTATAATCTGACTAATTCCAGTTGAGATTGAACATATGATATTTGACATGTATCTAATAATAACTGCATGACCTTGTTAGGTCAGTTCACACAATACTTCCTTTTTTATGTCTGGATAGTTTGATTAAGATAACGCTTCCAAACAGTTGCAGTCAAAGTAGCCTAACAATTCGGAATTGTAATTACAGTATGTGTTTGACTTCTTTATTGTGCAAGGAGGAAGCATGACATTCACTATAACTTTACTTTTTTGCACATGCACGGCATGATGAAAGGTTTACTTATGGCTTAATCTACTAACTGAGTATTGGTAAATCAGATACGATAACATGCAAACACACTTGAAAAAAAAAAAAAAAAATCAACCTTTTTGCTTTAGTACAATAATACTCCAATCCAGGCTGTTTTGCATTAAATAGCAATTATACCCTTTTTTTTCTGTCAAAACAGAATTAGTTTGTAAGCTATTATTTATTATTATTATTTACGGTAACACGGACGCAAAATATTAAAACCTTGTATTTGTAGCTTAATTGTTGACATTTACACATTTGTTGTTTGAGTACTAAACATTGCCATTATATTATTGTTTACAAGTATAATTTCATAGGACACAATGGACAATTTTACTTTGTTTTTTTTTTTTTCTCTACTTGAGTAAGCTGTAATCATTCCCCTGAACAAAATTCGAAGTAGCCTAGTTTGTTAAAACTTTTGAGCATGTTTTCATGAGGTGAGGACAGTCCATTTGCATTTAAGCGTTTTAAACATAAGACAACAGCTGGTGGCGGATTCTTCATTGTACTTTATTCATAACAGGTGCACTGTCAACAGTGTGTTTATTAAATAATGGCGGGTAATCTGTGAGATCAACTTTTACGTTTGGGAAAGTTCGGTGTTACGATTTTTATTTAAAAGCTCCTCGAGCTGTTTTGCCAAGACTTCTTTGCTTTGCTGCCCTGTACACTTTTGATGAAGCACCACCTCCTGTGTGCCTGATCCACCGCCGCTGAACAACTGAGGCCGAAAATTACCCCCGATCATAACAACAGGTCTTTTGCGTTACTTTTTTCTCCCGGACAATAGGCGACCTTCGCGCTTTTCACAAGACACTGATCCCATGACGACGAAGAAGCACCGTTAGAGGAAAAGAGGGGGTGTGAAAATTTTTTTTTCAACAAAAGGGTTAATACGGAAAAAAAAATCGGAGTATGAACAAGCAGCATGTATAACTACAAACTTTATACAAACCGCCGTTCCTATAGCTTTTTATTTTATTTTTTTATTTTATTAAGCTTCTTCAAATGTTCTCAATAATGGACTAGCAGACAGAACCTACGTCGCATTTTTATTTCATGCATGTCCGGTTTACTAAGTGCGGTAAGTAGAAAAAAAGGCTCTTTTTTTAGAGCGCATTTGCAGATTTCCCACAGCTGTAATATTTTGAAAGATTGTATGGATTCGATGTAATTTCGGCATTGCAGTTAAAAGTACAATAACCTTTGCATAACAAAAACATTTTTTTCATCCGCTGCCTGAAGCTCGGCGCATGCGCGCTCTCTGTTTGCTGTCACTAAAACATTTTTCTTCGCATTGGAAACTGTCACGAGTGACGTCAATCACGGAGCTCTGACCAATTAGAGCGCTCGGTGATTGTTTGGCTCCACGGGCTGCAGCGCCTACCATGAATCTCTATTCAGTATATCAAAGCGTCCTGCTGCTGCCTCTCAACCGAATGGGATTCCACGTAGGCACTGAGATAGCAACTAAACTTTAGGGGAAGTTTAATTTTTTTTCTTCTGTATTCTTCAAAGCGATTAAAATATATTTGTCATCATCATTATTATTATTTTGCCTGCTGTCAAGTTATTCTAAAATTAGGAGTAATGAGCGTGGATGCTTTGGGAAGCCCTGTGATGGACCCCGCGTTTTCCAAACGGAACACGACGCTGAGATTAGTTGACTTGGCAGGGGCTCACCACCATCACCATCATCACCACCATACCCCTCAGAGCGTGACAGGCTTCCCGGGGTTCAGCAGCCATCCACACTCAATGGCTCACTCGCACCCTGGGGAGATGACTGCGGAACCCCGCCTGGGGCCGAGTCCATTCGGGCCAGAACACATGGGGCACTCCGCGGCCCTCAAAATCAGCCCAACCCATCATTATCCCCACCACCATCACCACCACAATCATCATATTGCAGGCCACAGTGAAGTGGTCTCCAGTCAAACGGGAGCTTTTGGCCCGGTGCAGGCGGCAACGGTCCCGTACTCTATGTCTCACACGGCCCAGGCGCTATCCGCAGGTAGGGATTTCCTCATTCGCCGAGATTTGACAGCTCAAGCCATGCCCGTGTTGACCGATCAGACTTCTGGTTCAGCCTCTCACCACGGAATGTTTGTCTCAACAACAGGTAGCTATCCGGGACACTATGGTCATCACCCCGACCCTGGGAACCACACGCTCTTCCCTGGACTTCATCACGAGCAGCCATCTACCGGAGCACCAGGTGGCCAAGCCTTGAACGGACAAATAAGGTTAGGAATACCTGCCGAAATGTACGTTCGGTCTGATCATTTGAGTCAAGTAGCGAGCTCCAGGGCAGACCCGTTTGCTGCTTCTCCTCTGCACGGATACGGCGGGCTCAATCTGAACATGAATCTCAGCGCACACCACCACCACGGAGCTGGCGCTTTTTTCCGTTACATGAGGCAACCGATCAAGCAAGAGCTCATCTGCAAGTGGCTGGAGCCAGAGCACTCCGCGAAGAAACTTTGCTCCAAAACTTACAGCACCATGCACGAACTGGTGACACATGTGACTGTGGAGCACGTTGGAGGACCCGAGCAAGCGAACCATATCTGTTTTTGGGAAGAATGTCCGCGAGAAGGAAAGCCATTTAAAGCAAAGTACAAACTTGTGAATCACATCAGAGTGCACACCGGGGAGAAACCGTTTCCTTGTCCATTCCCCGGCTGTGGAAAAGTATTTGCTCGATCGGAAAACTTGAAAATCCACAAAAGGACACACACAGGTCAGTGGCTTAATTTCCTGTCCCTTAGGACAATTTAATTAAATACCAGTGGATCTAATGCAGCAGTCAGTAAATATGCTGAAGTGTAAACAAGTCGATGCACGACAACTAGTTGTTTAATGACTCGAGCTAGCTTGCAAGCTAAACAGTTTGCCTCAAACACCAGCGCCGCTTCTCTGTGGCATTTAAATGATTTATAGAAATATGCCAAATGCTTCAGCTAATCTATGTTATAAAAAGTTTTCTCCGAGCACACCGAAGCACCATTTTAATACTTGTTTTGCTATGATTTTATGCATTCGTTTAGTTTAGATCAACAAAATACCATAGCAGTCCACTTGTTAAACAAGACGCAGTGTTTTGTTTTTGTTTTGTTTCACCAGAGATGGAGCAGTGTGGAGTGTTTTAGACTTGCTTGCATTTAAATTACGTGTGTTGTAAAATTAATACAATTTTTGCTTCATAACAGCTTTAAGATATCTCAACACACCCACATATGTCTGGGGCCTACTATGTCCAGTTTAGCCTGCTTAAAATAAATAAGGGTTCCCGCCATATGTTAAAAACTTTATAATCATTTTTACACACAATAGATAGTTTATCGACGTCGTCTGGTTATATTACAATCACCCTATGTCGTGTACAGACGTTTATTGTCACTTTACAAAACTGTTATAACGCTATTCTTACATTTATGGAGACCACGTCTTTAATTTAATACTTTTTAAAATAATGCTTTAGACACATCTGTTACTCTGCGATCTCTGCAGCTGTTTTATGTTCCAATTGGTCACCACCTTTTTTTTCTCTGCATATAATATGTTATTTTTAATAAACTGTCCAAAACGACTGTGAATAATTGCTGCAAGAGTCAATATTTTGTTGTTATTTCAATTTATTCCTGAACTGTGACGATGTAAGAAACTACGCATAAACTGTTGACAACTTAACGCATGCAACAAGTCGGTTTCAAAAGTTCTGAAAGAGTGATCAGACGTGACTTCAAAAAGAAAATATTGTGTATTAATAAGTGAACTATTTTAATAAAATGCTACTTATTTTATTAATAATGGATTTTGCATTACTGTGGAAAAGAAAAAAATATATATATTATTATTTTTTTCTTTTTTGCACTTAGCTAGTGTTTTAAGAGTTTTTCCCCTCTCACTGAATTAGCTCTGGCATAATACTGCTTTCAAAAGAAAGCCTGCCTACGTGTATCGTTTAACTGAAGATAACAATCATTCAGTTGTGATGTCTACCCAACGTTGTTCATTACTTCTGTGCGACATTCCCGGGGGCATCTACATTATTTTCTTGCTTGGGCGGTATTTGAATCTTTGGTTATGGATATGGTTTCCCAAGGGTCTCTTCCTTGCTGCTTTCTTGTAGTACACTAATATTCTTGATTGGCTTTCTCGGCCCAACAGCTGAAGGTCAAATTGATATTCAGCGAGCAACTGTAATTAGACAGCAGCAATTACGTAGTCTTATAAACTCCTGGAGCTTATGTCCTTCGGAAATAAGCGTGATGTGATTAAATGTAATTAATTCAAACATTTCTATTGCCTTGCCGCCTTCTCCAGCAGCTATTATGGTTACAGTGGGACAGGCCTAATAGCAGTTTAGATGGTGGATCAGATCTATTTTATGAGTTCTTCACACTCTGCATTCCAAAGGTAAATGAGACTAGCACGTGCTTTAAAAAACGGATGCCCAATAATCTGTAATTGTGAAAAGAAATCATTGCTGTCTGAGAGTCTCAGTCACAAGGGGCTTGCCATAAGAGCAGACAGAGCAGTAAAAAGATAATCACGATATCATGGGGCTCGTGTGACCTGATTTTCCCTGTGCAGAGTGACATGCGTTAGACTAATGCAAAGTAGGCCTATATTTGGTTGTGTGCTCATTATGATGATGTGCTTCGTAATGATTAGTGCACTTGTGATGTACTTTACCTGTACTGACCGTTGTCGCAACTGTTTTGTTGTTTTAGGTGAAAAGCCTTTCAAATGCGAGTTTGACGGCTGTGACAGACGGTTCGCCAACAGCAGTGACCGGAAAAAACATTCCCACGTACACACTAGCGACAAGCCGTACAACTGCAAAGTCAGAGGTTGTGACAAATCTTACACGCATCCCAGCTCTTTGAGAAAACACATGAAGGTGCACTGCAAGTCTCCACCTCCAAGTTCGGGTTACGAATCATCGACTCCATCTCTAGTTTCTCCTTCATCGGACTTGGGACGGGAGCCAGCTCCCTCTGCGCTCTCGGAGCCCCTCTCATCATCGTCCCAGCCGGCCAATTTAAGCGAATGGTACGTGTGTCACAGCTCCGGTGCCAGTGGCCCTCAGACCCCACCCAGCGGTTCATCCACGCCGGGCCATACAGAGGGACCAACGTACGGCAATCCTGAACGGAGGGACGCCTTCTAACACAATGTTAGCCCCGTAACTTTTTATTTTTATCTTGGCAAAGTGACTAAATGACTTTGATATCTTTTCTTATTTGGACAGTCCAATTTGGACTGAACGGTCACAGGCTTATGTCTGTGTAAGTCAGTTCAAAGAGTAGGCTCGTCCACTATTACTGCCTTACTGAAGGATGCACTGGCCCTTTGACAGCTAATGTCACTGCCTAACCACCAATCGATTAAAAACATGTCCCGAGTGTATATGTTTCTAAATAGTGTACTGACCGTACGCATGTCACTGTTTAATTTTGTAAATTCCGCTTCTGATTTCAATATTTTAATTTATTTTTTAATCGGTAAAGAATTTCTTTTTTGTATTATTGAACCAAAGTGCTTAATTATTAAACATGTACAGTTGTAAATAACCACGTTTTAATGTCTATGTGTGAACAGTAATTTTGTAAGGTTTTGTCTTTCAGCAATTTTTAAATGTTTGCTACTATACTTTGTACAAAATTAATATTTGAAAGTTATCTGAATTTCATAAACAACCCGTCGACTCTTTCCTCTTTTTGTGCTTTCTCCAGCCAAGCCAATTTGATGGAAACAGTGTAATTGTATTTGATATGACGTTTCAGTTATGATTAGTCATTAATCAATGTGGTTATTTTGTGATTTTGTAAAACTTGTCAGCAATCCATTTTTATGAAAAGTATGAATTATCAGAAGAGACCTTAAAATGTGTACCGAAATGCCTTGTAAGTTGTCAGTATTTTGAATAAATTGTGTATGATGCAAAGCTAAATGACCTCCTAAATTACAATTGCAGCCTTATGTCACAATCTAATACAAAACAAATGTTTCAAGTATATATTTCCATAATGCCAAAATGACTCAAACTTCACTATAGATACCAGCCAACCTAGATTTTAAGTTTCTCAGTGAACCGCATTGCGATAACTTGTTTTATATCCTTTTGTATGGCTTATACACACAAATATACCCAAGCTTTACACTCCAATTACATGGGCAGCAATTGATGAAAGAGTTGCATATTTTCACACAGACTTCAAAGAGGCTTTTATACAAAGAGACATTTTTTTTCACGACGGTGAATCTTCATGGTGAGTTAAGATTTCAATAGCAAAAGCCGAGTCAAATTTAAATAATATGGGTTACGGGGCCGTAGATCCCATTCTGTCAGAGGAATCCAATACTTGCTCTGAAGAAAAAAGACACTACAAAACATGCTTTAATTTACTTGAATGAATGTTTATTCGTTCGTTTATTATTTGTATTATTTTTCTTGTTTGATAATCACTGGAGAAGTCCAGTGTGGAGATTGTTTTTACTTCCATGAGAAACTTAAAATAATAACTTACTATATCCACTGCATACCCGCGAAATGATCATGTTTTAACCAATAAATCGATATCTCAATATAGACAGATATCGACTTCTTTCCATGGGAATCAAACTGCAGGCAGAAATCCACTAGTGTGAGGAAAGCTTTGCATACTCAACTGAACTCTTTTACACGTAGACCTCAGTGCTGTGTATCGGTTGTAGCACATTTAGCTATTAAACTTCGTTGTTGCATACATAATAAATACAGTGGGGAACCGCCAGACAGTGGCTGGAGTATCAGAGGAGAAAGGGATAGTTTGGTCTCAATTGAAGCGAGGATCCTTTGAAGTTTTTTTTTTTAATCTGGGGATTCTTGCATGTAGTCTAAACGACGCTGATGACATGGAAAGGCCTCTCGGTGTCACCTTTTCGATCGCGCAATCTTTTCAAACGTGTTTCAAGTTTTTTCGTTCCATTCAACACCAAGAGGAGACGAATTTGACCAGAATCAAGTACTTCCAAGTAATTTAAACTATCTACAAGCTGCCTTCCTCGGACTCCTGGTGAGCCTGAGAGCGCGCACGCTCGTCCGTGTGTCAAACTTGCGACTAAAGGGGACAGAACAATAAATGTTTCTTTTGAACAGTTTCTCGTTTTTGATAAGTGACGAGTTCGCTTACGCTATTCTCTTTCCCACAACCATTCGCAAGAAACAGCGGTGATTTGGGAAACGTAAGATTAGATTACGTAATAGTAATGAATGCATAATAGTCAATGTAAAGCTATTAATGCAAACAACTACACCAGCAATAATAATAATAATAATAATAATAATAATAATAATAATAATAATAATAATAACATTCATAATAATAACAATGATAACAATAATAATAACAACATACAATAATACTAGGGTTATTATTATGATTATTATTTTTAATGATAATAATAAAAATAATAATAATAATAACATTCATAATAATAATGATAACAATAATAATAACAACATACAATAATACTAGGATTATTATTATGATTATTATTTTTAATAATAATAATAATTATTATTATTATTATTATTTTATTTTATTTTATATTTTTTACAGTATTATACAAATAATAATAATAATCATAAATTGCTTTTAAATGTGAAGTGAAACACAAGACACACTCCCATTTAAGTTGTTATAATAAAAGTTACATTTACAATTTCTAAAGTTTATTCAGTTGTCACAATACGCTGGACAATAAATTCACATTCTGGTTACATTAAGCAATAGTCTGCCTGTGTAAAGGAAGCAAGAAAAAAAATCTTCTTTTGTTAAATGCAAGCCAGGGCTCATTTGAGTGTGAAATATAATTTCTTTGTGAAATAATTGAGGCGATAATCACACTTCCGGAAACTGTCCTGCATTATTTAACAAAGCTCTTTTAATAGGGGATTAGCGGTTCTCTCCACACCATTCAACGCTCTATTTAATGTCATAATTACATGACAAGGGCTGAGTGGAATTCGCATGCAAAATGACAGGACAGGTGCAATGGCAAATAAATAAATATATAAATTAGCCAATAACAAAAAGGGAGTTAAAAGAAAATAGGCTACTTTTAGACCTCGTTGTGGCCATTCCACCTTCAACTACAACCTAACTGGCACTGGTCAAATAATTGAGAAGCGCTTTTTTTTATAGCTGTGCAGCAAATTGAAATGCACCATATTGACCCTGTCATGCAACTATATGTTAAATGAATGCTAATGATTTCTAAGATTTTTACATAGAGGTAAAACTTACAAGAATTTGGACTTATTGGTTATTGTATGCTGACCATGAAATTGGTTAAAAATATCTAAACCTTTAATTTTTGCGTTACTTAACAAACATATGAACCAATTGAGTTGACTTTACATACATTTCATATCAATGCTCACTTCGTTTTGACTCAGACATGCTATACAATGTATTGCGCACTGTTTCTTCCAAATAATAATAATAATAATAATAAACTTAACGCAATAAGGTATGCAAGCCACTCTAGAGCATGAGTTAATATGAAGTACAATCATTTGCCAAATTTCAATACATTTATAATGCTTTGATTATGCACTGTAGACAACCCAAATCTCCATGCACCAAATAATAATCCAATAGTGCACGATCATTGTGTAATAGTAATACAAATAGTTTATTAAATATAATTATAGACCATTTCAATGTGGTCATGTCACTGGCCCATGATATTAAACTATTTCATAAACAAGAGGCAATTCAATCATAACTTCATTTTAAAACAGCTATCATAACATTGTTTATCAATATGTGACTCTTTTTGGATTCTCGGAAGCTGTAGAAATTAAAAATGTAAAACAGGAAATAGGTTGTTTTTGTTTACATCCCTAAAAATAGTCTTTAATATATCATATCAACATGACATCACATATTAGCTACACGCATATTATATTATTTAATTATTGCGTGCTAATTATTTAACTAAAAGACTGGAGATACTTTCCGAAAACTTACCAAACAAACAGAAAACAACTATTAACATTTCAGGACTTCAGAAAGCAATCATATACACTAAAAGCGATTAGTTGACTTTACTTTAAAGAACTGAGCAAACCCATTGCCTTACAATTATTAAGTAGATGAACTATGTGCGAAATTATAAAAATTAAGTTAGGTGAACGTACCACAATAGAATTACTTAACTTTTTTTAAGCAAAAACAACTTGTCACTTTTAAGGCAATGGATTTACTCCCTTTTTTGAAGTAATCGATTTTTACAGACACACGAACAAACTTTTAACATCTCATGACATCACTTCCTGTATCCTCGTTATGGATCTGGAGAAGAGTAATGTTACAAGCATGCTCTAAATGAAAAGCAATAGCGAGAAATGACTAATAAATTGGGGTAGCCTGATTGAATAAGCTGCTAAATAGTCCGATTACCACCATCTTCTATTCGTCGGCGCTGAGTTATTGTACTTTCATGGATGAAGGAGTTTTTTCTCTAGTCGGAATCAGCCCCTATAGTTAGCAGAGTGAACACTGATCTCTAACAACCTTCAGATAATGTAGCAGAATGTACCGCACTACTTCGCACCTGCACTCTGAATAGGAACCTTCTTTCAATGTAAGATACGCTTGTTGGCCTTGAATCTCAAAGCAGCTGCATGAATGAGTCGAGCGACCCGTGCTTATTTCGCTTCCTTTGATCTCTGATCTCTCCCTCTCTAATTTGTTCGTATAGTCTGCAACAAGGACTTTCTATTTGCTATTAAAACATTAGAGTCTATAAGGGGCACATGAACAGGATGGATGCCACGCAAAGCAGCACGCTATGTGGGGAGCATCCTGCGCTTTGCACTAAAAAAAATCATGTATTAGTCGGGGAAAGCACGACATTGCTGTTTATTTTATCGGGAAAGCATTTAATAGGATCCAAAGGAACACTGCACACTTCAAACATTACGTAAAGGTGATAATTTGCAGAATGTTTGTCTGCTGATTTGAAAGAATAGCGTTTTCTATATTACTATACAAATATGGTGCAATAAACCCAGTTGTGCACTCTTGCACAGGTATGTTGCAGGTTTTATCTGCATTGTTTGATGCTACATATATTCACAACCAACTTTTTCAGCTTTCAAGTGACTCAACAAAATATATAAATGCATAAATAAAATAAAAAAAAGCGACCAACTTTTATAGTTTTAGCTTAAAATATTGCTTTTTGTAGGCTATGCAAATAAAAACGAGAATATACATACACTGATACACCGCAGGGAAATTTCTCCATATAGTAAACATTGTTAACTCGGTTGGGTTTCCTTTAAGGACTCACATATATTACAGTTTAATTCGATGTAGAGCATTCAGAGAGGTCTATCGCCGCCCAGACAGACACCGGAATGCAAACACGAGTAACTAAATTAAGTGCATTTCCATATTTTCACTGCTCCCTATGGATGGTCCACCTTAATCTCCAGATGCCTAAACTGAAAGGTCTAGGGCTGTGATGGCAATAGGCCATGGAGGAGTCTTCTAATACGATGACACGAGATGCATCAATCAATGCAAGTGCTCCGGCATTAAGCGCGCGATACAATAGGGTAATGATGATAATGAAAAGTAAAAATAATGAAATCGTTTTTATGGGAGTATCAGATTTATTTAAGTGGGCCATACATCATCACCATGGGCAAATGATAATGAATTGCACAATGTGCCCTTCAGCGATTAAGTATTTCAGAAATATAATCTATCATCTTGCTGTTCATAATTCATATTATGAGCAACATATGAGGTTGGCTTGTGTAGGGAAAGGGAGGCGAAACAACAGCAACATTAAACCGTCGCCTTGCAGTGACAAATCTTCGGTTGAGTCTGGTTTTAACTCACACCACAGCATTAAATGGTGCGGTTGGATCACGAGAATGGCTGGTAATTCTATATGTCCAGTGAGGAGGTGGACGTAAATGCTGTGAAACCCGCTTCAATAAGACAAGCTTCCGTTTGAACATCTGCAGCATCTGGAAATCGACGACTTGTAATCACATTTGCCAGAACTGCTAATGTTATTCGTAAAACGTGTATTGTTATTATTATTAATATTCAGATTATTATGACCGCCTTTCCTATATAAACAGCCTCAGCAACAGGTTGTAAATTTGTTTTGGATTGTGCAACTTTCCGCAGGTGTTGGGTTTCAGACGTCTGAGAGTAACAGTGGAGATTGACCTCTGGTCACCTGAACGAGGCATGTTTCAGGACTCTGCTGTGCGAGGAAGAGCCTTCGCATGGAAGCACTGACACCCGCCATGGAACAGATCAATTTACATTTAAGGTAAAGTAGTAGTACAGACCAGTCAACTGGAATGCAAGACTGAATGACTGGAATAAAAGCATGAAGTTAGGTGAAAAGTGTATAGAACTGATAGTTTTTAGACTGCTTTATCTACGAGTCTTCGAAAACAGAAGCGCAGACGGATGAGGCATATGACATCGTGCATCATAATAACGTGTAAAATGTTCCAGACATGCAAATGTGCGTTGCCAACGTGACGTTTTAAGTCATTGGTTTATGTGCACTATTTCACACGACGGCTCGGAAATGTGCTGTGCATGGAGAAAGCACAGTTTGAGCAGGGGGGAATAATTCGTGTGATCACTCTAGCAGCAACACTAGACTTTGGGTCATTTCTTCATCTCCCGCAGAAAAGACATTACGCCTCTCATATTTACATACCCTGTAATATTTGTCAAACATTCATAAATTACAAATTAATGAAATGTTCCACGGGCCTCCGAGATCACTCTAATGAACATATGGATTATTATGGGAATTTTGACACATCTTTGTTAAGTTTAATGTCTTTTGCATCATCACGGTCTATTAAACAGCATTATATCTGTGCTGTCAGAGACTATATGACCTGCTGAAGGTATCAACATACAACATGGAAACAAATGACCCACAGCCAGAAAAGAACAAAGAAGAGCTACACATGACCTGATATACGATAAAAAAATGTATAGGCTATCTATGGTAATAATTATTTATTTATTTATTTATTTATTTTTGTGTTAGAGAAAATAGTTATATTGTTTATCAGACGATATTTTTCTTTAGTTTGATTTTATCGTCTTCCCATTATTGTTATTAAGCATAATGCTATTGCCGATATTTATTTATTTATTTATTTATTTGTTTGTGTGTGTTAGGGAAAAAGTTGTATTGCATGCCAGACTGTGCTTATATATATTTCTTTTAAAATTTTTGTTTCTCTACATAACAAGTTTGATTTTTTTGTCTTCCCATTATAGTAACTAAGCATATTGTTATAGCTGATGATTAGATTATTTATTTATTTATTTATTTATTTATTTATTCATTCATTTAGGGGAAAATTTGTATTGCATACCAGACTGTGCTTATATAAATGTATTTTTATTAAATCCATTATATGTTTCTCTATATAACAAGTTTGATTTAATTGTCTTCCCATTATTGTAATTAAGCATATTGTTATTGCTGCTGATGGGATTATTTATTTATTTCTTTGTTTGTTTATTTATTAGTGTGAGGGAATAAGTTATTTTGCATACCTGTGCTTATATAAATGCATTTTTTAAATCCATATTTTTCTCTATATAACAAGTTTGATTTTATTGTTTTCCATTATTGTAATTAAGCATATATTGTTATTGCTGATGATAAGAATATCTATTTATTTATTAGTTTGTTAGGGAAAAAGTTATTTTGCATACCAGACTGTGCTTAAAAAATAAAATAATAAATAAATATATATATATATATATATATATATATATATATATATATATATATATATATATATATATATATATATATATATATATATATATATTAATTTTTTTAATACATATTTTCTCTATATAACAAAATATAAGTTTGATTTTATTGTTTTCCATTATTGTAATTAAGCATATTGCTACTGATGATGAGATTTATTTATTTATTTATTAGTGTGAGGGAATAAATTATTTTGCATACCTGTGCTTATATAAATGTATTTTTAATCCATATTTTTCTCTATAAAACAAATTTTGTTTTATTGTCCATTATTGTAATTAAGCATAATAAATATTGCTGATGAGATTCATTCATTCATTCATTTAGGTTGTATTGCATAGCAGACTTAAAATGTATTCTTATTAAATCCATATTTTTTCATTATATGACAAGTCTGATTTTATTGTCTTCCCATTATAAGTATATTGTTATTGCTGATGATGAGAGTGGGGTGTTTTTGTCTTTTTGACTAACAATTTGTGTACTATTTTATTTGTTTATTTAGTACTTATTTATGTGTGTGTGCATTTTATTTAATTTTTAACTTTTTTTCTGGAGGTGAGGCTCCGAGTGAAATGTCAACAGCCACCTGCGTGTTGTTAAAGCACGACGCTTGAAGGGGGTGTGGATCAATATTAATCACCGGCAAGTAAAGTGTCATTCAACTGCAGTTCATTTCCGCTCCGCATTCTTTCTCTCTTTCTTTCTTTCTTAGAGCTACAGACGCGTGGCTAGGCTTCCAACATCGACTTTTCCAATTAGACACACACAAGACAAGTTATATCTCGGTATATGAACTCTCTGTTCTTGACAAATGACAGTTTTTCATGTCTGTCTTCAAGGAAATTTAAAGGTGTAGATTAAGGGAAAAACTCTTGATGGGTGTCAGAAGCAGCCTTATCTGATGCTGTTTAATGATCTCATCGTATTCTTTTAACAATGCATCAGTTTCTTTTATGTTATTATTTGTCAGGACAAAGAAAAAAGACGTGTTAAAAACAGAATCCATGAAAAAAAATGAAATTGAAATGATTTACATGAACAAAAATACAATTATTATTATTATTATTATTCATTCATTTTCCTTCGGCTTAGTCCCTTTATTCATCATTGGTTAACACAGCGGAATGAACCACCAACTTATGCAGCATATGTTTTACACAGCCCCTCCAGCTGCAACCCAGTACTGGCAAACATCCACACTCAATCACACACATACACTACGGCCAATTTAGTTTATTCAACTCACCTATAGGCTACCGCATGTCTGTGGACTGTGGGGCAAACCAGAGGAAACCCACGCGAACACAGGTAGAACATGCAAACTCCACAGAAATGCCAACTGGCCCAGCCGGGACTCGAACTAGCGACCTTCTTGCTGTGAGGCGACAGTGCTAAACACTGAGCCACCGTGTCGCCATATTATAATTATTATTAATATTATTATTATTATTATCAGAAGTATCATTACCATTAATATTCATGGTTGTTTTAATATACACATCTCCTAAACAGAGTGTACCACAAATATATAAAACATTTTGAATTAAATCTATTTTTAATTGTCGCCGACATTTCAAAAACATTTCCGCTACCACATGCGGCATCTATAACGTCTTGATCCTGCACACAAAAGCTGATGATCTTCCCTTTTAAGTCCCAAATCATCAGAAAAAGGACAGATTTGTGTCTAGCGAGACTTTTCCCGTTGTGAACGAGTTAATTCATCAAAAGGAAAGTTTCTATAAGATTTTTTCCCTCCTCATATAATGAAAGATTTAAATAATAAGTCGACCACTGTGACATTCTTTGGACTTGGGCTATTTTTCATAATACTCTTTTGTGTGGCTGAGGAAACTCCACAGACGAGGACTACTGAGGAATAGTCTGAGATTTTCCCCATTATTTGACCAGATTCAGTGTTAACAGCTAGTTAAAAATGTGTAGATTCAGACGCTGGTTGTACCAAAGCTCTTTTTGACATAAAATGATCTAAGAGACAAGGTAAGTACTATTTATTTTTGTCTTAAAATATATATAAAAATGGTAAGACCAATGACAAACATGGCTGACCACATAAAATGTCATTAACTTGCATGATTCAAACCAGAGAATATAATTTAAACGCTGTTATGATGGACCCAAGACGATTTCCTTTTGAACATAATTAACTATATGCTTAAAATCAATTGTTTCCCGAGCTCAGTAAGGGTCCATGGCTGCAAGCAGAGAGAGGCCTATTTTTGCACGTGTGAAAGCAGGAAGTAGCTCTACCTGTCATTCATTAAGACGACACAAACTCAATAGAGAGAGGGGAAGCTAGATTGGACCTCCTCGTTATACCTGCCGCGCAATTAGTGTTACTTGTTTCTTTAATCCGTCTGTCTTCTCACAGTTATAATTGAACTTGCGGAGCGAGAGAGAGGCACGCAACCATCAAAAACAGATACTGCCAGTGTACTGTATTTTAATTCATGATTTAACAAAGCGCTAAAGGTAGTCAGAGGAGATTAGGTGCATTGAGCGATCTTGATTTTGCAATGTTAATCTGGAAAACCATTTCTACCGCAAGCTTTTTATATACCTGATGGAACGTACTGTTGCTTTTAGATAGATAGATAGATAGATAGATAGATAGATAGATAGATAGATAGATAGATAGATAGATAGATAGATAGATAGATAGATAGATAGATAGATAGATGATAGATAGATAGATAGATAGATAGATAGATAGATAGATAGATAGATAGATAGATAGATAGATAGATAGATAGATAGATAGATAGATAGATAGATAGATAGATAGATAGAAAAGTCTTAGTCTTTTCTCTCTCTTAAACGGCAAGCTCCGAATTTACACTATGTGAGATAATAAAGTGGTGCCCCGTCGACCTGTAGGTGAATCAGCACACACTTGAACTGGAAAAGGACTTGACCTTTGCCTTTATGTTGTCCTCCAGTGTTTGTCTAAATGACAATCGGCCTTTATAAAGGACGTGCGCAGGCCTGACACCTCCTTTTCATCAGATGGATGTTCGCACTGAGAAAGAATCCCGGGGATGTGAATGGCTTCTAGATGTTTGTAAACGTTTTTGTGTCTGGTCTCTGTTTTCAATCAATATTAAGACAGTGTGTGCTCATCGACGAGGAGTTTTGTGAAGAGGCAGCAGGGTTATATGACAAATGCGGCAAAATGCTTATAAAAATAGTCGCGCCACTGTTATAAACCTAAACCGCGTCTCTAAGTCTATATTTTATTGGATGGACTATGATAAAATGGGAAAACGCTTAGAAAAAAACACAAAATAACTTGTTTCAGTTTTTAAGATGAAGATTTTTCACTGAAGAGAAATTCACTTATAAGAAACATGTAAAGGCAGTCCCTTTAAAAGGGGTGGACGGAATATTTATATTTTTAATCAACCAATAAAATGAGGTATGAAACAGCACATTGACATAACTATTTTCATTAAAATATCAAATATAATAAAGATATATAAATACCTCGCTTCTTCGTGAGTATTTATTAAAAATAGAAATTAAATCGATCTTTTAAAACAAGTAATGCTACTTTAAAGTCAAAGGTAAAATCGCTTTCATTAATTTACTGTGAACAGATTTAGGGTTACAAATGTTGTTTTATTCGCACAATGTTGGGTTGTAGACGAGTTTAAATCTGTTCCTTATCCCTATTGCTATACATTTTATTATTGTCTTCTTCCTTTGAAAGTAAGTTTAGAAACAAGTCCTATTTTTGTTCGATTAAAATTGAATAAACTTTGAGCTTCACGGAAAACTAATAGGCTATTTCTAGATTTGCTCAAAAAAGAAAGGCTCAAAGAAATGTTGATTTTATTGCTATTATTATGATTTTATTGATGCATTTTACCATTTCACATTTTTTAAAAGACGCTTAGACACGTTTAAAGGCTAGACTGAGAGAGAGACAGCGCGAAAGACGGTGCAAGAGGGAGGTTACTTGATGATTGCTCATGTAATTTAAACAGAAAGCCATGAAAGTTGACACTAGCCACATAAAAGCAGCATTTCGGAATTAATGTATAGTCCATATTAAACAACTGGAAACCAAACGAATCTCTAGATATCGGTTTCAAATTAGCAACAATAAAAGTTCATTTTGACTTTACAATCACTCTTACAACGACTTTGTAGCATTTTACTATGTGTATCCGTCTTCATCAACTGGCTCATCTTAGACTCCGCTGCAACATTCTTAAACTGTATGACATCAATCATCAATTATCTGGTTTTCCACATTGTCCAGTAATATTAAGGACATCTAAAAGCCGGAACACAAAAGCCCCTTCTCTCCATAACTTTGTTCTTTTCACTCGGTAGATCAAAGAGCTCTAAAATTGGTGTCCAGGAGATGAACATTGTTGGGGTGACACGATGACAATGGGGAGTGAAAGTGTGCTGGAGCAGATATGTCAATGCTGGAAAGAAAGAAGACGGGAAAGGGCTCTTTTTAATTCATAGAGCATATGAATTTGCCATGGCTTACTGAGGGAAATTAAGCGTTGCGCGCGCACATGTCACAATATGATTCCGCAACACACTGTTGATATAAGTGAAACATTTGCTATCTAAGGAAAATTAACGATTTTTATGACATGCTTGTGTATAGAGTTCCTAAAGAAAGAAAGAAAGAAAGAAAGAAAGAAAGAAAGAAAGAGGCCTCCTTCAAGTCTATATTCTCTCCAGTGTACAGAACCTGCTGCTCCAACAAAGAGTTGAAACGTTGAAAAGCAGCTGAAGTGACTAAAACGTGGACATCAACAGAATAAACAATATTTGTATTCATTTGAGAAACGAGGGGTTTGAACAAAAAGACAAAACCAGACAAAGACAAAAAAGCGACCATGAATACTGCCATTGTCCGTGGCTTTGAGATTCTGATTCACCATATCATAACCCCCGCGAGGAAGAAAACATCAATATTCCCAGGGAAAGGAGATGTTTCTATGGAAAACTAAAGAATTTTAGCGCATAACAGATCTGGTGCAGAAACAGGAGAGAGGGAAAAAATGAAAGAGATCAAAGGGTGAGCTCTTGGGAGCGTGGATGCGTCTGTGAATCAAGATAGACGATGTTGACTTTTAAGTACTTGGCAAGAATTGGAAAGGCGCCCGAGCCCCGTTTCCAGGACATTCTCCAAAGAAGAGCCAAAGCAGTCATAGACTCTCAATGGAGAGAGACGGAGAGGCTAAGTGCAACTGTATACAAATGTAAACTGAAAGCATATTGGCTAACACTTTGCACGCATTGCACAATGGATAACAGGAAATAATAATAATAATAATAATAATTCAAAATAGCAATGGCTGAATTAGACACGTTAACATATTTTTTTTAAAATAATAAAAACAACAACAACAACAACAACAACAACATCTAATAGTGAATTTAACTTCTATGTCACAACTATTTGACCACTATTATTATTATGATTATGATGATTATTATTATTATTAGGCATAATAATAATAATAATAATAATAATAATAATAATAATAACACTAATAATAGCCCAATAAGGGTGCTACTACTACTATTATTATTATTATAATAAACACATTAATTGATTCGTTTATTATTATTATTATTATTATTATTAACATTATTTATGCATTCAATTATCTTTATTACTCGTCTCTGTGCTGTATTTCAAATGCAAAAATGTACCAACAACAACAAAACGAAAAACTCAATATGGGCCTACATTTAAAATCATTACAGGGTAGGGCTGCAATATTGTGACAAACTAATTATTATTAATCGGTACCCTGCATGTTTTAATGATGATTTAAATTGTCAATTAAAACATGTTTATGTATATTCAACTTCCCTTAGCCTAAAACCCATGTAACTATCTTTGAAGTCCAAATTATTATTTTGCGTTGCGTTTGATGGTGGTTGTTTATCATAAAAGAATTCGCCATTGTGAATAATTTAATAACTGGTCAACAGTTCATCGAGTTTTCAGCGGTGACCAATCTAAATGTCTCTGATTGGCCATTGCATCCCACAAGCTCAACAGTAACGCGTGTGATTGGTTTTAATACGCTCCAGAAAAAAATAATCAATTGATTGATTAAATAATACAAAAATAAATCTGATATAAGCTTTGTAAATAAAAAAGAACACCTTTTCGACTATTTTTAAAATTCATCTTAATCACAGATTCGTAATTGTATATTGATGTAGTTTATTTGTGCAGAAGCATTCGTTTTCATACACTCAAAAATTGAAATTTGTTCAATCTGTTTACTTAAAATGAGTTTAACAACACACTTTTAAAAATATTAGGAGAGCTTAATTGTTTTATGTTCAATCCACTTAAATTTGTAAACTCACGTTAACGTAATTCCCTCATGTTATCTCAACACATCGTTTGTGTGGAGGAACCCAGCATTTTTACAGTATACTCGTGCATTTTCCCCATAAAACACAGGCACACTTTAGTGTAAAAAAACTTGATTCAACTACCAAAGAGTTTTTTTCTTCTGCAATGTGTTTATCTTGAATATGCAGGTCTGTAACACATGCGTCTTTAATTCGCTGCTAAGTAAACAGCACTAAACCTTTTGTCGGGCCACAACAGCTGTCCGGCCCACCATTGTACCGAGATAGACTGACCGCAGCCAGCTCAGTGCACAAGAACAGAGCGGGATGTTCAGACTTCACCTCCTGCAACGAAGAGGCTGTCAGAGGAGTTTACAATGTCTTAGTAAAACAACCCTCCAGGAGAACTGAGTGACGGAGAGCTTCGAGTTATAGGACGGATGTACACACAAAGGCGAGGGCCGTGTAATCTCTGGTCCAAGTCAACATGATTTGCATGAGTAGTTTTTGGTAATAATATGTCAAGTTAGACCGAGCCTCAATAACGGATTCGACATGAAACAGTCTGTCCCCTCAGTAACTAGTATTGAAACATTGTACCCCACTTAATAATGTCTTTTAATTATAAACAATTTAAAAGACATGCATAATGAAGTTTAGCAAATGTTTAGCATTGCACTACAGAGCAACGCGCACGTTCAAAATCCCACATCAACTCACACTGTAACAGACAGATTACATTATGTTTTAAAACCCCACCCCTGACTTCCATTCCTAACTTCGCGTTAAAGCAATAGTTCACCGAAAACAGAAAACTTTGTCATCAGCTTTCTTCGAAATGTATTATTTAGTGTTCAACAGAATAAAGAAACTCATAAAGTTTTGAAACCACTTGAGGGTGAGTAAACAGTGAGTAAATGTGCACTTTTGGATGAACTATCCCTTTAATGCTTGAGCTAATGTCATTACGTAGACCTATAAACAAACACAAACAAACAAATAAACAAACAAACACAAAGTGTTTTCCATGCTCAATTTAACTGCCTGACACAGTTTCAAGAGTTTCATGGGGAGATAAAAGGACAGAGTAAAACCCTCGGCTCAGCTGCAGTAAACATGAAATAAACCGAGAACTGGCGAGAGATCGAAAGCTTGAGGCGCAAAAAATACCTGAAAATATTCACGATATGCATGGGTTTTCCGACCAAATAATTAGATGATAATGATAATAATGAAGTGCCGATATTTATTTATATTCATTCAGGTAGCTATAGCAATATGTATTTATTTATTTACTTATTTCTTCAGTTAGCTAGCTAGATGTGTGCATGTGCATGGTTGTGTTTAAGATTGCGTTTAATAGAGACCTGTAACCATATTCCCGTTCAGAAAGGCCTACTACAGACTGACTTTTTGAAACACTGTCATTTCAATTTCTCCTTGAAATAATAATAATAATAATAATAATAATAATAATAATAACGGATTGCCGATATTTATTTATTTATATTTATTTTTTTATTCATTCATTCAACTAGCTAGCAATATGTATGCAGGCCTTTCTTTATTTATTTATTTATGTAGCTAGCTAGCAATATTTAAGCAGGCATTTGTTTATTAATTAATTAATTAATTAATTTTTATTCATTCAGGTATCTAGCTAGCAATATGTATGCAGGTCTGTATTTATTTATTTATTTACTTATTTATTCAGGTATCTAGCTGGCAATATGTATGCAGGCCCATGTATGCCTGTGCATGGTTGTGTTTAAGACCGAGTTTAATAAATACCTGTTACCATATTCAGAAAGGCCTATACATTAAAATCAGAAGTCAGTTTATAATTTCCCCTTGAAATAAAATAATAATAACAATAATAATAATAAAAACGGTTTGCCGATATTTATGTATTTATTTATATTTATTCATTCAGCTAGCTAGCTATATGTATACAGGCCTTTGTTTGTTTGTTTGTTTATTTATTTAATTTTTATTTATTCAGGTAGTTAGCTTGCAAGGCCTATGTATGCATGAGCATAGTTGTGTTTAACAAAGACCTGTAACCATATTCCCATTCAGAAAGGCCTATACATTATAACTTCTTGAAACACTGTCATTTCAATTTCTCCTTGAAAAAAAATAAATAAATAAATAACAATAATAATAATAATGGATTGCTGATATTTAGGCATTTATTTATATTTATTTATTCATTCGTTCAGCTAGCTAGCAATATGTATGCAGGCATTTGTTTGTTTGTTTATTTATTTATTTATTTAATCAGGTAGCTAGCTAGCAATATTTATGCAGGCCTTTGTTTGTTTGTTTTTTATTTATATTTATTCATATTTATTCATTCACCTTGCTTGATATGTATGCAGGCCTTTATTTATTTATTTATTTATTTATTTTTTATTCATTCAGGTAGCTAGCTATATGTATTCAGGCCTATGTATGCATGTGCATGGTGGTGTTTAAAACTGAGTTTAATAAAGACCTGTAACGATATTTCCATTCAGAAAGGCCTATACATTATAAACTGACTTATTTAAAACACTGTCATTTCAATTTCTCCTTGAAATAAAATAATAATAATGTCATCAAAAAAAGAAGCATGCAATCTTGGCTACTGCAAAGTGCCTTCATGGCAGCAGTGGGCGTCGGAGCGGGTGGGTGTTTGAGATTTGTGGGCACAATGAATAGCAACAATCGTGCACTCCCTGAACAGCAGTGACAGGTATACTAAAGCTGTGATGACTTGTTGAACGTTGTTGTGCAGGTTTTAGAATTTACACTGATGGAGGAGACGTGTGGTGCATGGTTCCGTATGGCACTCCTCAGGCGCGCCCCGCTCCAGCCAGGCCTGGAATGGTGCCCCATGCAGGGACTGGAGGTCCAAGCACGACAGGGGAAGAATACGACCCTGTTGTTTCAGAATGGCCTCTTGATTTATGCTCGTCACAGTTTAAAGGGCTTGTCATGTCAGCAGACACATAGGTGTTGACAGCCATACTGAACTGACTCGCGCCCATACTGTTATAGTACTGTTATGATATAGTAATGCTCATTGCAGGGTGTTGCTCGAACTCCCAGAAGGCCAACTTATTCAAAACACCAAACTTATCATAAAGAGAAGAGCGAGATTATGCTTTCACCCTTTCAGGATATTTCAGATTGCTCATTGTTATTTAAATGTTGCAACCGCAGATACAGCACGGGATTGAGACATGGAAAATATTGCATGGATGCGCACAACCATCCTGATTTATCACGATGGACCCAATGACTTTTCTTTGCACAAAAATGAATTTCTTGCTAGAAATATCTACCACTAAACATCTTTGTTGACTGTGCATTCCATAGGTCATAGCTCAAGAAAGCTCACAGCATTTGGAGCTGCTGTCTCAGCCAAGTCAGCATTTGTCTGAGCCATGCAGTTGCCCTGAGATGCTCATGTTACTCCTGGAACTTGCGGATAAACACAAAAGTGAGATTTCCAGTAACAGATTACCACACTGTAGACATGAAGTTGGGCATGTAAGCAAAAGTGCAGTAATCTTAGAAGATCATATGTGTGTCCATAGAAAGATGGCATATATAATGGCATCTTGGATTATTGCTTGACTTCACATTTATATTTTATTTAGAACATTTATTTAGAACATTACACATTAGAATTACAATGTAATGCATTTATAATACAATATGTTCTTTTGAATATTCAATCTATTGGTAAAACTTTACAGTTAGATTTCAGCTTCACTTAGTTAAACTAACAATACTTGTACAACATTTAATAAACTGCACATGTTTGTTTCAACCACTAGGTTGAATGTAAAAAAAATGCTGATTGTATTTGTATATCCATATTACCATTTTTTAGAGTTTACATTTTAAAAATCAAAATATGCTTGACATTTGTTAACATTTATGGACTGAAAACTAACATAATACTTTCTGTTTCATTATAACTTATTTTCTAATTTATAATAATAATAATAATAGGCAAGGCAAGTTTATTTATATAGCCCATTTCATACACAATGGTAATTCAAAGTGCTTTACATAAATAGGAATAAAAGAAACAAGAAAATAAAAATGATTCAAAGAATTACTAAAACAGATAAAAACATATAAAAATGTTTAAACAGGTTGAAAAAAAGAGAAAGACATAAGAGTGCGATCTGTAGGACATAGCACAGTGCTCATTCAGTAAAAGACACAGCTAAACAGGTGTGTTTTCAGTCTTGATTTGAATGTAACTAGTGTTGGAGCACATCTGATCATACCTTGAAGCTGATTCCAGCAATGAGGGGCGCTGTTAGTCGCTGAAGGCGTATTCCCTCAGCTTTGACTGAACTCTTGGAATTACTTGATCCTAATGATCTGAGTGTAATAATAATAATATTAATGTTAATAATAATAATTAATTAAATTCCCAGTGATGGGTTGGGGCTGGAAGGGCATCCGCTGTGTAAAACATATGCTGAATAAGTTGGCGTTTCATTCCGCTGTGGTGACCCCTGATAAATAAAGGGACTAAGCTTAGGGAAAATAAATGAATGAATGAAATTAATTACAGAAAACACAGACTAAAATGTTATTTCGTTTTAAAACCTTGCTAGACATGTAACCATTTTAAATATTAAAACATAATACTTAGTATGACCACTTAATCCTTTATGTATTTTAATAATGTCATAATAATAATAAAAATTACATTAATATATCCATTACACTAAATGATGCTGGGTCATAAAAATTAAAATATGGAAGAAATAATTTTCTGATTTGGTCTCTTCTAATTTGAAACAAGTATACACTTTACTTGCATTTTTTATTTTTTTATTTTTTTTTATATACACTACTTTTATATACACTTTTATATACATTAAACTACATCAAAAAATTTTTTAAAGAAAATTATTCTGTTCATCAAGGCGGCATTTATTAAATGTAAAAAAAAACTTTAATTGTTAAATATTTACTAAATATTTATTTATTACTTATTGTATGTATTTTCAAATGACATTATTAGTCCAGCCATTATTGCTTTTATTACTATTACCATTCATAATAACAACAACAACAACAACAACAACAACAACAACAACTATTATTAGAGTGATTTCTGAAGGATGATATGACTTTAAAGACTGGAGTAATGAAGCTGAAAATCCATCTTTAAAATCACTGGAATAAATGAATAAACGAAGTTATAAAATATTTTTGAACAGTTATTTTATAGTGCAATAACATTTCACAATTTTTACTGTATATTTGATTAAATAAATGCAGCCTTGGTGAGCAGGAGAAGCTTATTTTAAAACATTTAAAAATCCTCCTGACCCCAAACGCTAGTGTATATAAAATCACTTATTCTTTATTTGACGCAAACACACAAATCCTATGTCTGCTTTGCATCTCTAATTAATCAAATAATATTATTATAAAAAAATAAAAATGCAAATTATTAGTTAAAGATAAGACATCATTTTATATTATACTGAGGAAATGAAATATTGATGCATCAATTCTAAGCTAAAAGCAATTTGCTAAGGCCACACATTTGAACTCATTGAAATGACTCAGTCTTATTCATTGCTCAACACGTTGCATGTGAGAACACCTAGCACAGACCTTTATAGCTAAGAGTGAACGCTAGCTTAAAGGATCTGAATGGTGTTATACAATCCCATGCATTTATAGCACAGGCCATGTTGGCATTGTGTCATTATGACACTGTCACTCCAGTAGTAAAAGTATGCACCCTGAGGTGGACAGTATATCAAAGTGCTACGTTTGACATTTACAGAGCCACGATCGGTTAAGGTAGTATAATCGGGCCTTATGCGATTATGAGCCCCAGTATTTATGCAGATATATAATGCCTCATATAACGTAGACAAGCCAGGCTCGCAAATAATGCTTTATTGTTTGATCCGACAGAGATGGCAATGCAATCAAAAGGGAATTACAGACCCTTATGTTTGTAGGGACACAAAGTTTATCCCCAATCAATGATATTCACCACATATGCTTCTCGCGCTCAGTGTTTTGTCAGACAAAACAACTCCTCTAGCCAAGAAAATCAATTCTTTAGTCTAAAATTCGTTGTTAGTCTCTTAGTCGTGTAAGAGAGCCACACTATTAGGCTTTCATTGATTTTGCTTTCACTTCCCAATGCCTCCCGAAGTCAGTAAGAGCTTTTTTGGCGTATGAAGCACAAGATATGGAGTTTGTAAAGAGGGTCTGGGGGATGGGAGTCGGGTGGGTTTGTATGGATGAGTGGTGAACACATGAGGGGGTCAGTAGGGGCCAGTTCTTCCTGCCCTCTTCTTTTCCCGCTCAAGGGCCCCCCTCGCTGGTGGGAACAGCATGATGGGTATGCATGGCTGCCATGCGTGGGCCCCTGCATCTCACACATGTAAACCAACAGGCCGTGGACCGAGGCCTGAGAGAGGCCTGCTTTATACGTGGTGCGCCAAACATGTGTTGCAGCCAAAGTTGCATCAAAGGTCAGGGAGCTATGCTTTGAACACTTCAAAGCCTTAGGATGGGACTGTAGCTTTTAAGTTTTATAGCAGGTGTAAGCAGGGGTTGCTGACCAGCCCAGGGTGGTCCATGCCCTGGTCTGAAGAAGTCAGAATGGAGGTGGGGGGGGGAAGTGGGACGGCAGTATGGCTGACCAGACTGTCCGAAACATCTCTGCGCGACAGGGAGCACCAGAGAGGCTGGAAGACATTGTGGACTTGTTGGACAGTGCAGACGTTCACTTCAACAGTCTCTAGTTTCAGAAGGTCCCAGCAGGGTAGAGCCAAGGACTGTGTCTGCCCTGGTCTGAAAGAGATACATTGGGCAGAGGGCAAGCCCCGCTGCTCTTCTCTCGCACTGTCTCCAGTACTGTCAGCGCACAGCTAGAGTCCGTCGAGTTCACTGAATTCTGCATTCCCTGACACTTCCTCCTGTGTTGTGCCGTCTAGAGGGAGGAAACATTAAAGGCTAACTTTAAAACAATTAGTAAATAGTTCATGCCAACTTGACCCCGCGGTCACATTGCATCTTCTTTATCATTTAGCATGGTTTCAATTCCTAGATTTAGAATTGTTAAATGCTTATTAAATGGATGGTCTCTCAGTATGCTTTTTCAGCTGACTTTGTGAAAAAGCATTCAGAGCAGGTGTGACTGAGGCCTTTAACAGATGGTGTGCAGTACAGCTTAGCGACCAATGTTCAATGTACATTTTTTTAAAAAGAACTGATGGACATCTTGAAATGTAAACCATTAACTGTGAAGAAATTATGCCGAAGTATCCATAATCCTGGACCAGGCCGTATCCTGTGGTGGTCATGGAGAAGCGGAGAGCGTAAGACTGATTCCTGAAAGACCACAGTGACAAACTAGTCCCCACATTGATCTTGTGGGCCAGCCTGAACACCCGCCGGTGATCTACTCACACCTGCAGTTCTCCACGATGGACATCCAGCGTTCTCCAGCCTTCAGTGCCTAGACTGCAGCTCTGCACAAGAAGTTTGGCCAGAAGAGAAATGGTCATGCCCAACAGAGCCTGGTTTCTCTCGAGGTTTTCTTTTTCTTCACTTTGTCAATTGGTGAAGTTAGTTCCTCGCCACTGTCGCCACTGGCTTGCTAGGTTGGGACTTGTGGAGCTGTGCATAGATGGATTTGCTCTTCAGTATTTGGACTTTCAGCAGTGAAATTTAAACCATACTGAACTAAAGTAAACTGAACTTCAACTCGGAAAACTGGACTGACACAGTTTTAATTCACTAGAACTTCTACATGAAGCTGCTTTGACACAATCTAAACTGTAAAAGCACTATATAAATACACATGAATTAAACTAAATGATTGTTAATAATTAATAATGTAGGCCCATGTTTTATGTATGTTTGATGATTCCACTGCTACATCAGCAATGTCAGAAATGTAGTCGTCATGCTTTTAAATGATCCTATTAAACACAGCCAGTTGCAACAGAAGAGATATTATCCTACTCAAATGCAAAGGTGTTTTTTTCCCTTCTTCTTTTCCACTCATCTGTTGTGACATGAAAAGTATAATGTCACATAGAGATGATTAAAAGAACATTACCTGAGCCCTGTGATTCCCTGAATGAACAGCTCTTTGCTAAATTGGTTGTTTTCCGTTTATGATTAATTGAACTTCCAGAGTCACATTTCAGCATGCTTTTTCTGTCCCCAGTCATCTCTTATTATTAAAGAGAAATTCTGAATCTCTCTCTTGGAGTCCAATTAAGGATTTGCATTGTGACTGTATTTTTCACTTTAATTACTGAATATAAAGTGGAGCGTTGACTTATTTCCTTATTTATCAAGCAAGTGGAGTATAAAAGAGGATTCATCAAGTAAATAGATGACTGCACCTATAATTGCTTGCGACAACACAAAGGAAATATGAACATCTTTATGGACAGTATAATAAACATTAAAGTAATTAAATCGAGTGCAAATGACTGGGATGTCAAATATTGGAAGAAGCAAGGTGCGCATGTTCCAATGTAACCATTCGATCCTGGACAACATCAACATTTTGAGAGGATAAAGGAGCTAGAACAAAGAGCAATCATAATAAGCCCCCACACACTTAATCTGAAAAGGGCCATTGTTATCCAGATTGTCATGCAAACTAGCTGGCTGGAGCAATCGCAAAGTCAGTGTTCGGTATCATTAGATTCTCGCAGCCAGTAAATCTTCCCCTCCGAACCCTTAGCATTACACGGCGGAGTTATAAAAATCTGCAAGGCCTCATGGGAATTCCCGGCAAATGCGCAGTCGACGTTATTAATTCCATTATACCCCACGTTGGGAAAACAGTAGGACTCGCTTTATAGTCATGGTGCCGATGTAAAATGGCTCTTTGTTGGGCTTGCCAGAGAGAGTGTTGAAAATGTGGTTTACAATGATTCCTTGTGATAAATGCCCTGCGTGGCTTAGTTGGATATAAACTGGACCAGGCCTCAAAGATTCCAGACAGAGAAACAGTGTAATGCTGTTAAATCTTAATAGCCTGAAATTGTTACAATTTCCTCCAAGCCTCTCATTATTCTTTCTTTTCCGCTTTTTCCCTTTCTCACAGAGTCACTGCACACGCAGCAGAGTATTCTACGGGTTCGTGACATAAGGTAAATACTAGGAAAACAGCTACGAGATACATCCTCTAGTCGAGCTATCTTTGAAGGGACGGGGAGCTCGTTTCGCTGATGATAGCAGATGAGGATGGCCTGCAGAATTTAGTTGCTTGGCTTCCTGCTGTACGCCCGATTTTCTTTGCCACTCCACACCAACTCCTTTGTGTGACCCTGCAAATATCCTCTGGGCCTGCTCATTACTCTATGCAGCCAGCACAGATCAGCACTCTGCTTAATTTGGCACCCCTGGATCTGGTCTCTTCAAAACGGGACTGTGGATGAATAAAGGAAGGCAAACTCCCTGGTGCTTATAATCACACAGTCTCCGATACACGCCATTGTGTATGCGAGCATATTGTTCCTGGTTTCCGTGTCCGGGTTGTCCATTTTAAGGATTAGGAAGTGGCTTGTTGCATTGAGAGTGATCAAGCGGCACTCTGGATTGCGAGCACTAAAACACCTAGTTGGAAATATGGCAGACACAGGTCTTTTTGGCTTATTGTTCGCAGGTTCAGTTCTAATCTCAAGGGGGAAATGACAATCTTGTTCCAAACACATATAAATCCAATGTCTAAATATGACATTACACTTATTCAGTCTTACTCTTTGCTGCTGAACTTCACTTGTTTTTGATAGTAGTCATGGGCACTGTGCCCTGGCCTCTCTGCTGGTGGCTGGCATGATGAGTCTGGGTGTGACATGTGCCTCCATCTGAAAGAGCGCAGCAGTGGCATCGCTAGACAAGAGGTGTCCATTCACGCCATTGAAAATGGAGAACCCTGCAGAGTCAATGCTCTCTTCCTGGCATCGGTCGTGGCACCAATCACTGCTGATGGCGTGGCAAGTCACTTCGAAGAACAAAGCCTTATGGGTTGTGCTTTGAAAGACAGTAAGGATAGGTTGTTTAGTAAAATGTAAAATATCTCTTTGATGTTGCATGCTTCAAGATTCGGAGCACTGTTGAATCAAAAAAGTATACCAAAGAAAGACTACAGATTTTTTTTATTCCACAGAACAATTGATTACTTGTCTTGGAACTGGGGTGAAAGGATTGCAGGTGGACTTCATTAGAAGCACTTTCAGCACTGAATAACGATGCAAGCAGAAATGTAAAGAATTTCCAGAGTGGTCTTCAATGAAAAAGTCAAATCACAGAGTATTTCTCCTCTGCTTCCTGTACTGCATCACTCTGTAATTTTCTCAGTTATACCCGCTGTTTTTGGGATCACATCAAAAAATGGATTCCGTACAAAACAATTAGGGAATGAATCCCAAAAAATGACTATCTCTTGAATAAATGAAAGTGGGTATTTAAAGCATGTTTGTAAATTTCTAATTGGTCTCACTCAATGGGAGATGCTGTCATTTTTGTTGTTGAAATGAACAGATTCACATTTTCTCCTGAGTGGGAGAGCGACAGAGAGTGAGACACATTAAAAACAAGTTGAGGTGGCCCAACGTGTCAGATATAATTTTGGGCTTTCTGGCGTAGCTTACTCTCTGCATGATATGGTCTATTTTTGCTGGAGGTGGGCCAAATCTGTCTGTTCACTGGAAAAGTTGCAGGGATTGGGATTCTCTCCAGACTCCCTGGAGGAAGTAATCTACATTGCAGAGTCTTGGGAGCACATGAGCTTTAGAGGACAGGGACGTGGGTGTACATTCCTCCTTGACTGTGCTTACTCAAATGTCACAGCACAGCCAACAAGTTTACGCAAACTGAAATTGAAATGCTGATGTTTTAATTAATAGGCAAAGGGATCGTGCTGGTTTCAAAGTCATTGTTTCAATGTCAACTCTATAAAATGCTGCAATAAAATGTGTTAAGAATCAAGTAGTTCTGTCTTTGACAGTCAGCACAAAGTACAATGACAGGTGTTAAGAAGGCTGACCTATTGTTAGGATCTTGACCAACTCTTACTGTAAACTAGGGCTGGACCGATAAACGATATTATATCGAATCATGATAAAATTGATGTCAATAACAGTGATAAGCTCTGGACTTTTTTACTCTATATTGATCTAAGATCCAATCACATAGCAGAAATGTGCAACAATGGGAATCTAAAAGTGTCTTAATATTAGAGATGTACCAAATTTTCGGCCACCGAAAAGTTATCAGCCTAAAATGTTATGGCGTTTATCGGACCACAAATTTTCGTGGCTTCAGTCATTGTTGGGGTATTCTTTTAAATCTGGAAACATTAACTTGTATCAAAATACATATCATTATCGTTCAACATGGAAAATAATTATAGCGATTGCATTTTTGGCCTAAACTCTTTCCAAAATTGAACTCACGTTAAGCACGTTGACCTCCACTTGCAGACAATGCTTGAAGGATGTCATTGCACATGGTCTGACTCATGAAGATATTAGTCTAAGGACAGGATACATTAGGTTGTTGTCCAATTGAGGGTAATGAACCTTACATCGCATCTACAGGCTTGGGTTAGTGGAGCAGATTGCTCATTTACGACTCATATAAAGCATTGCTCATTATGTTAGCTGCTAGACTCCCACAGCAAGGCAAAGATAGCTGAATGTTAACTCTTAAACAACACAGAAACGTTCATTACACAGACAAATAGAGGTAAAACAGCATCAAGTTTCCTCCAAGTCGTTTTCATCAGGTCGTATGGCGGAGTGTAACTTTTTAAACTGACCATTTTTCTTGCTCAGTGCTCTGAGACGCAGGGGGTTGGGGGTTTAATCGTCAGAGTGAAATCATAGGTCTACAGATGTTTTCAAGATGTTTTTCTGTCAGTAGCAGATTATCCCCTGTAGCAAAATCTCATTAAACTGCAATTTACGGAGCTGTGCTGATGTTGCCATCAACCAAAATTAAAGGCATTAATTTTTCAAAAAGAAGTTCACAGAAGTCCTCACAATAAATGATATAGCACTTCCAAAGACTGATTTGCCCAGGCATTATTTGTAAAAAATTAACCGGCATTAACAAAGTGAGGGAATTGGGTGTGAGCGGCTCAGGAAATGTGCAAATCCGTCCATTTAGTTGGAGAGGCGCTGCTTGGAGATGTGTGTATTAGGGCTCCCATGCTGAGCCAGATGAGGGAGGAGAGGAATATGACACCCTGGCCAGGGTTATGACACAGACACATGCAGAAATGAGTCCCCATGCATTACTTTCCCCTCCATAACCAGGGGAGAGCAGCACTTCACAGACTGCCACTAAAACTAATGTAGCACAAGGCTGTATGGCACAATGTAGGCTACATTGCCAAGCCAAGGTTAATGAGAAAACTATTCAAATATGTCCTGCTATAGCCTCATCTTTGACTAATTGCACTCTCATTTATCTATACCAATGGATTTAACAGTAAATATTCAGCGAATGCATTAGCAAGGTGTTGTTATACAGTAGGAGTTACTGTTATCAAACAAATAAGCTGTACAAATGTATTCCTGTTGCAAAGCTGATTTTAAATAATTATGCTTTTTTAATACAGAAAATATACCTAAAACTATTATTAGAATTTAACCAGTATGGCTGCATTTAAAGCACTATTTTAAATTTGCTTCTGTAAAATATCCAGATTAAATAAACAAACATTCCTCAAAATAGTCAAATAATATAATAAGAGCATTACATTTTTATTTTAACATAAAATAACTATGCATTTTTATAATATGAAATAATAGTATTTTAAACCTGTAATTGTCACTCTAAGAAAACCATTTGTCATATTATTTATTTCTGTAAAATTGTGCTCCAGCACACCGAACAGCATTTCAAGAACTTTGTTTTAATGAAGATCCATTCACAAAGGGTTAATCGTACAGTTACAATGTCCGGTAAACGAATTATTTATTGAACACATTATTTTTATTTGCTGCTAAAATAAGAGTACACAAAAGTTTTAAAACCAAATAAATTCGACAATTGGTATAAAAGGACAACAAACACGAGTTCGCAAAATAATTACCCACAAATCTAATTATTTGAACATGGGTGTTTGTTCAACGAAAATTAACTTAGGCATCATGTTGCCAGATGTTGGGTTTTGATTGCCATACTTATTATTATTGATTCTCATCAATGTCCTGACTTTTTTCTTTCTCATTTGTACTGATTTATTGTATTTAATCAAACAGCATCCGACGGAAAGAAATTGAAACCGTTAAGTTTAATGTAATTTAATAAATAATTAGATGTGTAACATTTAAATATGTCAGTGTGTAATAATAATAATAATAATAATGAAGAATTACTACTTGTTTTTATTATTTTTATATAATAGCAAAATATCTAGCCTACTGCATGAATGATTATTGGTTTTATTTGTTCATGCTCAAACTCTGTCAGAGTAAAATTGAAAATGCAGGAAATCTTTTGGCACAAACTACAGCGCTAGAAGTGCATAAAATAACTTGAACTGTGATGTCTTTAAACGCTTGATAATTTCAAACTGCTCCTGGCTTTCAGTAAGGCACGGGGTCCTAATCTTCACCACAGAGCAGGAAGCTCCTGGGAAGTAAGTACATGATTTATTGAGAAGGAGAGCGACTGCAGACCACGTTAGGAACGTATAAAATACAGGCAGAGTATTGTTATACATTGCTATGATTTATTCGAGCATTTATGATAGGGAAACTGCGCAATTAACATTCATAAACTCTTAATGCAATAAACGCAGGCGTATGCGCATTTCACTCGCGCAGAAAGACACCTCACGTTTAAAAATCGAATAATCCGGAGATTCCGAATTTACGACTTGGCTTTTGTCCTCATATGGTACATTACAATTAGATGGAGGAGGTGTTTAGAGATTTAACTGGAGAAATAAATAAATTATTCATAAACTACAATGAGTAAGTGTCCTAAACTAAAATCGTACTCAATTTAAATACGTATAATAGAATGTTAAATAATAACATGATTATAATATGAACAATATTATTATAATTGGAATTTCAGAAGAAAAAAAATTAACAAATAAATTATATTTATTACTATTCCTATTATTATTGCAATCGTAATTAGCAGATGATTATGTTATCAAAGGAAGACTTAAACAATTAAGTACAACAAAGTAACTACCCAGCCCTTGGGTTTAGAAAACAAAAGTTCATGCAAATAAGAGCGTTTTACACTTGAGGGACTGTTTGAAGACAGACAGTTAACAAAGGCTAAACTGGTAGAGAATATGTGAACACTCTCGGGTGGATATATGTTTAATTAAGTTAACTGATGAAAAAGATGGCACAGCATGGTGCTGAAGAACTCAAGCAAGCCCCTCTCAAAGCAATGGCTCTTCTGGATTCCGTGGGCCCTTTTCGCCAGGGCATTATGCCAGATGTAATCAACTAAATATGATTGGAACCGAGCAGAATCTTTTCTGTTTTTTTTTTTCTACTCCCTCTCCTTTCCACAACCACCTGCTGATGAGGGTTAACTTCTTCAAATCCCTCTTCTTTTCGAAGCTTGAAGGCACGCACACATTTTGCACCAGCGCTTACAACGACATTGTCGTGTTTGTTTCATCCTCAAAACGGAAATCATTTGCAAAGAAAATTATAGGCCTCGTGAGAGTGGCTCTTTTGCATACTAATTTTGTTAGACTTATCTCCCGTGGACCCATGTATACGGGGAAACCATTAGGGAGTGTGCGCGCATTCATTTGTTCCTTTTGTTCATGAAGAATGAGTGGCCCCTGTCTCATCTCACCTTGACGGGCCCTCTGGAGAACAATGGACAAGCAATCTTACACATGAAAAGTCGTCAGCTTAAATAAACACATTCTTTTATCAATTAGGGCCGCTAGCCAATCTGCGGTGAATAATTAATTTCAATATACATTTTTATATGGCAAGCGTATGACTGATCCGTGTCGTAGACAATCTCCAGACCCCAGTCAATTTGAACAAGAGGTATAGACAGTTTTTTTGGCGGACTATTGTCTGGTTTGAGCCCCCCTTTGCCCCGCTGAGGGCACTAATGCCACCTCCACCAGTCTGAGACCACCGCTCACCAGCATGGAGTCCAGGCAGCTGTAGCCCAGTCAAAAAGATGCAGTCTAATCTCGCTTTTAAAACATGTACTGATTATGGTGGGAAATTCTAAGAGCAGTATCGCACGAAATTATTTGAAAGAAATATATCTGGGTATTGTCATGAAATGCTGTCTATCGAAAAATACAGCAATATATTTTAAAATGTGATTTTTACATGTATAAAAATATGTAGGCTATAGGCCTACGAAATTATATAATTAATTGTATTTCATTAATACAATAATAAAACGCTAATAATAATTAAAAGTGCAATGTTTTTTTTCGGCAGATTAGCAAAGGAATAAAGTTTTCGGTAAGTTTATTTTAATCAAAATACTATCATAATGTTAACCATAAATGTATATAAACAGTAGTTCATTAAAACATTAACATTCATTCATTTTTTCACACACATTTGTTATTTCTGGATTTATTTATTTTTTTGTTTCCCGAATTTAAACGAAATACTACAGAAATAAATAACTAATCTAAGAATAACAATAATAACAACAACAATATAATAATAAAAATAATAATAACTATATTGTTATATACACATTATATTTAAAATGTTCTTAAACAGTTTACTTATTTGTTGTTTATGTGTTATTTATATTTGTATGTATGTTTTACAGTGAATAAGAAGACCTATCACGTCTCAGGGTGCAGATGAAATCAATAAAGACCAATTGAAATGCAGTACGCAAAAATTACATAAGATGTCGGAATTCGAGAACTAAAAGGTAAGTAAATTGTTGTCCAAAGTAGGCTATATTAAATGCTATAAAATAAATATTTAGCTCACAAGACTGGAATTATCTATACTAGGCTTATCTGCCGGTTTGAGCGCTGTTTCTGAAACAATGCAATTATCTTAATATGTATTTTCATATTTTGAAATCACATAGTGAATGCATTGTTTTAATAAGCTTCTAGATACATTAAATAATTTAATGAATGCATGAAGCATAATGTTTTAATTGAATATCTTAATTTGCAGTGGAACTGAAAGGTGAACAATAAATAAATACGCACGCAAAAACAATATAACCAAACAAAACCTATACATTTCCCTTCTCCACGGTTTCTGTTCTGAGGCTGTTAATGGCAGATTCAGAGAGAGAGAGAGAGAGAGAGAGAGAGAGAGAGAGAGAGAGAGAGAGAGAGAGAGAGAATAAGAGAGAGAGAGAGAGAATAAGAGAGAGAGAGAGAGAGAGAGACGGCTGGGGGTGTTTTTTAAGTGGCCACACAGGGGGAGAAATCAAAAGAGATTACCAGCAGGTGGCGGCAGCATAACGTTTCAGCTGCCCCACCCCTTCTGCCTTCCAGACCGCTGAAAGCTCATGGCATTTTCAAATGATTTATCATATTTACCTATCCAAATTATTCACATTTCATTGTTTAACATCTCTGTAGCTAAAGTCAAAAAAAAATAAAAAATGTAAAAATTGCGGGGATAATTTGTGCACTCACACGACAAAACGCTGATGGCGATTGGGCCAAATCAAGCAGTCTGCGTTTAAAGCAGACAATTCAGATCACATAATCGACACATCACTATATGACATCTCCATACTCTCTGACGTTTTAGTATGTTTATATACACAGAGGAGCAGTTCAGCGGTCATTGTTTTGTGACCTCTGTGGTGACTTTCCTGTAGTGATGCGGGTCCTGATGCTGCACGGGATGCATCTCATCTCCGTCAGCCGGTCCAGCTCTCTGCGGGTCCGGTGTGCACAGGATGGCCAACCCGCAGCAGGTAAACGGTGCAGCATTTAAGACGTGATGTATGAGGGTAATTAACAAGACAGGGCAAGAGGGAACTTAGGTCACTGCACATTTTACAGAAGAGGCATTAAGAATTGGTGACATTGGGGTTTTTTTTACCTACCAGGCCTGTTTTTGTCTCCAAGACTGCACTGATTTGACTGTTAGTAGTATCTCACACGCACGCACACACAAGTCTCTGCAAATCTTTATTTGACATATGTGCTGCTTATCAACACGTTTACAGACAACGCGGCGAATCACACATCTATTTCAGTTTTTGGTCCCTTGATTAGTTGCAGGAGATATTAAACATATGTTATCGCTCTCCTCACCCTGACATGGTGTAACAACAGTAGAAGGTTGGGGTTAATTACGGAGGTATGGTGCAATAACGAGTTCAACCGTAGTCCTTTTGTTTCAGCACCTTCTGATGGATTGACAGCAAAGGTTGCCCTTATTCCTCTGTTCTTAGTATTACAGTACAATATCTGCTCCATCTCCTGAGGTCAATTATCTCTAGACTAGCTGTACATCTCATACGGAGCCCGCAGGATGAAAGCTCGCCATATGTGGCCTGACAGTTAGGTTTTATGTCACAATATTTTCAGGGTTGTAGATTTAAACAGATTGGAAGCAAATGAAGGTGAGAGTGCAAATAATGCAGCGAGGACGATACAAAAGAGCAGTTTATTGAAAATTAAGCAAAAGCCTAATTGCGTTGAAAGCCTGTTCGGGTCTTGCATCCCTGATGGACCGGGAGGACAGTGTGTCAAGAAGATTAAAAATGGAGAGAGAGGAGGAAAGAGTGGAAATGGGGGTGCCAAATGAAAGGAAATAACCCAAAATGTAATAATGTGCCGGACCACCTCTTGTGCGAGTACAAGCGTAGCATCTGTGTCAGATGTTGTTAATTAACGTCAGTATGTTCTTCGGCTTCCTGTCGTCCACACGGGGCAGAGCCCGGTGTCGTGGCGCACTCAGACGGGGTGATGTGTTGGGGATAGGGGGGGTGCTGTGGTAATCCCACTCATTATAATTCCAATCTGTGACTCGTCCAGGGACCGCTTCTGTTGGGGACCACCGTAGCAACTTATCAATATGTATTTTGTCTCTGTACCCCTCCCTGCAAGGCCATGATGTGAATGTGTTTTGCTGTTTGTGCAATTACAGCTCCAACAAATGGCCATCAGAAGAATGGCACGAGCTGTAGGGTCAGTCTCTTGGTAGTGAGTGAGTCGTGTTTATTATATAACATATATATTCTCTACTCCAGTTTGTCTGTCATCAGGGGCAGATTTAACCAATAAGCAAGGTAAGCTTAGGGGCCCAAGGAAATCTTGGGGCCCTCAATAAATATCTAGAAGTATAAATTATATCTATGAACTATATAACATTGTTTTCTATCATATTTTTATGGTGAGAGTTAAACAAATACAATTTTAATGTAATTAAATATTATTTATTATGCAATCAAATATAGTATTATTATAATTTTTGTATTGTTATGTAACAATTATAATATTACCAAATAAAATATCCATCATGGAGCAGTCCAGCAGTCAAATTTATATAAAAAATATTTATTATTTTTAGTTGTAAATTCATTTTAAGAAAACGAATTGAACTTAAAATGTAGAGATTGCATTGATTTAAAATGTCAAAAAGATGATTGAGTGATATAAAAAAACAGTAATATAAATAAAAATTAAATAAAAGTAGAAAGGGTGCACTTCAGGACTTTGGTCACATGGCTGGAATCACTAAATCCGGCCCTGTCATCACACGTTTCTTGGTTAACACAATCTGATGCTGTTAAATAAACAGATTCCCCCCACCCCCCTTCATTGTATAAATGAGTATATTAATTGTTTGCAATAAGAATATAGGATGCAAATGTATTAGTCATGGGATGATAACAATTTTCAAGGTATACTGCGGTTTGAAAAAGTCAAGGTTTAAAACCGAGAAAATTTTCTGCTATACCGTTCCTATATATGTTTTTTTAAGATAACAGTATCTCCAGCAGAAAATATCCAAAGATGCCATTTGAAATTGTAAAGAAACATTTGTAAATAATATATTGTAAAGCAGTAATCACAAAACAGTGAAACCGTGATATTTTTATCCAAGGTTATCATACTGTCAGAATCTTATACTGCCCATGCCTAAAATGTAAATATTATTATTTGTAATAAATATAGAAACACACTTTAAATTGTATTACATATGATACATTATATACGATTTAATACAGAAAAAAAAGACTATCATCAAACATTTCAACAATGATTGACAGAGGACACCTACTAAAATTGCATTCAGTGATCAGGCATATTTACATCAAAAATCATTGGATAGCTCCAAAATACCCATTAGGTGTCATTTTAGAGCTTTATACATTGCCACTATCCTTCAAACCACTAGGGTTTACACTTTTGACAGATGTTTCAATCGATTAAAATTAAGTACAATCATTATATAGTCATTGGTAGGCCCACACGGAATCTGCGCGCATAGAAATCCACAGATGTTTGGTCCATTATTGAGTCTATTTATTTACTTGTGTAAATGTGTGTAAATTTATATTTATTCAGTTTTTAAATTAATTTCCAATTTAAATTTAATTACCAATACTAACTTCGTAATAATATTGAATAATATGAAAATGTTGATTTGATTTATTTACAATGCAGTTTGTTCAGTCTTTTGGTAGGTATATTATATGATAGACTTGGTTTGTTTACCAAATAAGTGTCTCTAGATGGATGTGCATTGGAAACATTAAATAAAAGTTAAAAAGCTTTAATTTTTCATTTCATACATTAAGTTTTCAGTTAAGATACTCCCAACATAATTCTGCCTAAATACGCAGATTTTTTTTACAAAATTCTCTGCAGAAATAGCAAAAGTGTCAGCAGATTCTGTCTGGCTCTAGTCATAGGTCAGAATAAGTTGGGAGCTTCATTTTACATCAGTTGAATTCCGACAAAGCCATTTATTTTACTCATCTTTGACATTTTATTTTGACAAGTGCTTTAGAAACATTATGCACTTGACTTGCATTTGATATGCTTTCTATGTTAATAAATCACTTTTGTAAATGTTATTTGATGAGATATCTCATTGGGTGTCCACATATTTTTAAAAGCTATTTTAAACTTACTGACTTAAAAAAAAAAAAAACAAATCACAAATTTTAAAAAGAATACACTAGTAGATAACAATGTTATTGGTTAATTATTCTAATTGACGCTAGACATGTGCCAACATTGATCAGTAATGTCAAAATTACTAAACATCATGATCTTTCACATAGGGGAAAACATATATACAATTTATTAAACCTTAAATCATCTAACATTATAAATGTATTGTTATTATATTCCATATTAGTGATTGAAAGCCCTCACAAAGGCAGATTTGGCAGCTTTATTTTGCTTTAAAATGAGATGAGCACCATCACTTATAGCCATATTTATCATGCCACTCATCTGAAAGAACTGACACTTGTATCATTTTTGCTAATACTGATTGATAACTCCTCACGCTGAGCCAAAGGCAGTCGGTTATGAATTATTACTTCTGAACAAGTCAAACAGGTTTTGATGAAGCAAGAGTTTTCAGCCAAGTCTAAAACTACATAATTTATCCTGTCAGTCATCATGATCAAATAAAAGACATTAGTCATGACAACATGCTCTTGATTGATCTATTTTAGAAGTTTATAAACCCTTATAATTCCCTCGCATTCACAATTGCTAGGGATTTTTTTTATCACCCCCAATGATTAATCGCTCAATTTTTAAGAGGAAAACAGCTACACTGAAAGCACCATTGCAAAATGCTGCAGTCAGGTGCAAGAAGTTTTCCCTGTTTTACACAAGACATCTTCAGGATTACAACCCTACTAGAAGTCGCTAACGTGCACCTCAGCTGGCGGTTTACTCCTTAAGTGTTTCTGCGTCCAAATCAGGAGTTGAAAGTCAGTAAATTATCTTTAATGCTGGCAAAAAAGCAAGAAAAACGAATAGGCTATTTTCTAAATGATGTGGTGCGCAGTCCTGCGATCATCAGGATGTTGTAGTCGCCTCCCTGTTGATCTGATAATTTGCCGAGCTGTGCACCTGGTGAGTCTTATAGAACGGCAGACTCTGGAGGCAGCGCTAAGCTATGTTATATGCATGAGACGGAACATCTAAAGACCTGCCGCTGACAGTGTTTGCATTAACATTCCATTTAGAGCGGAATAAAATCAGCGTGGAAATAGATCGAGGATGGTACAGGACCAAGATGGCTTTACTGTACTGTCGGCAGAGTGTGCTTTAATATGGATACACTCATGATGCGATGCTTTCCAATGGACTACTGTAGTTCCTCCTCGAGGGGCCTGTAATCCTCAGCCTGGGACTGATGATAAAAGCTGAATGGTTGTGGCTAGCAGATGGCGGATGGGTTTGAAACAGCAACGAGAGTGAAAGGCCCCCAAAGCACATAAATGGGATTGCAAACTGGGTGCTTACGAGTCAGACTGAAGAGATCTCCTTCTGTTTATTGCTGCTTTTTATCCATGCATGTTGGTATACAGACATGGCGGAGGTGATTTTTTATTTTTTGGTACAGCTCGCCAAATTGTGAGTCTGTCAATGCGAGTCTGGAATGCGTTTTGGAGCCGCGCACCTCAGCACTAATTTTAGGGTTGGGGACCACAGAGTGAGAGCGTGCTGTTGCCATGACGACGGGCGACTAACCGCGCGGTGCTCTCTGCACTGTCGGCCCCTCCCGATCATTAGCCAGACCGCCGCCGGTTCATACCATATCTCTGTAATCCCCATCATGAGTGCCATCAGCCTAATTGTACACTAAAAGTGATGCACTTATTTACGTCTAATTGTCGAGCGCACCGTGCTTTCGTAATAATTAAAAGTTCAAGGTAAATGTACAATACTATTAATATCCCTTCCAGTCGCATAATTTCAGCTCATCAGCACACCTTCCCCCCTGGGAGAAATGGCTTTTATTTTTTGGAGGGAAAAAAATACCAAAATAAGATGCTAATTGAACAGACAGATCCCATGAACTGAATATTTTTTTTAATTCAATGCAACAATGCAAAAGCATTTGAACACTAGTATTTTTTGAGAGCAAAAATAGGGATGCAAGGAAACAGCTTTGAACTGAGGGGAACAGATTATTCCATTAGAAGCCAGTCATTTTGTGAGCAGCCCTGGTGATATTAGCAGTCAGGCTGCAGATAACCGCCTCAGCACTGTCTCTGCTCCCCATCATTCTCCTTTTGTATTTTTAGACGCTCCTTTATGTGAGAACAATGGCTTCCATATCAAACATTTTAAATGATGCTTGAAATACCAGTCACTTGACTTTGATGTCACAGGCAATTAAATCCGACCTTCCCCTTCCCTGTTAATAACAGCAATCTCGCCCAGTCTAGTACCTAATTAATATGTGCTATTTGTCACTTTGCAGTGACACGTGTATTTCAAAAAGAGAGAGCTGTGGAAGGATAGTGCTGTTGGAAAGGACCTTCTCTGTTATTAGAAGAAAGATGTCACTCGTACTTGTCTTTCTTCGTGATCTGCGTCGTCTTTCCTTCTGTCTTGGGCTGCCATTTTGTGGAAGAATGCCACAAGAAAAGCGTGTGGGCATGGATGTGACACATGATTTTTCAGCCATTTCTTCTGTCTGATCTATATTATCTAGTGTTTATAAACAATGTTTTTGAAAATGCTTCAATATAATTCTATCTTGAAGTTATTATTCAGTGGTGTTAATGTTTAATATGTTGATTACAGTAAAGCAAGAATACTTCTGGTTAAATGAGACTTAAAACTGCACAGAATTGCACTCACAATGGAAGCCTAAATGGGTACTAAAATTATTAGCTCAAAAAAGTTCAAAGATAATTGGTTATGTCAGCCTATTTAAGAACTCAAGACACTATTGTTTCAAACCATTAATTTCACTGAATGAGTCTGTGGAAAATAGTTTTAAAATTGTGAGCCAAATTCTTGAAATCACGTTGGTTTTATAATAAAACAATTTAAAAGTTTCAAGTAAATGTTAAAATTAATTGAGCTAATCTAAAATGTCATGGAGACTAAAATGTACCTATGTATTTTCAGACTCTACAGAGATTTCAAAAAAGTTTTAAATCATATGTTTATACATAGGATGTATCACTTTTTTCCATATTGCAAATACCCTTATTTTGTATTTAAAACATCTGATGCTTTATATGGATTTTTTCCCTAACAAAATTAAAGTGAAAATTCAAATGCCTAAAAATATCAAATAATAAATCGAACTCTCAATACAACTATCCAAATGATAAATCAAATGCTCAAAATACCAAATAATGAATTAAAATGCATTCTCATATCAGAAATCAAATGCTCACATGTGTTTGGTATTTAATTGTCATGATCAACTCAATATAAACCAGCAGCCTAATAATTCAATGAGAAATCAAATATTCAAACCACCAAATAATAAATCAAAATGCATTCTCAAATCAGAAATCAAATGCTCAAATGTAGTATAGACCATTTCAATGTGGTCATGTCTTTGTCCCATGAACATTTCCTGCTTGTTATTAAACTATTTCATAATTGTTACAAGAGGCAATTCAATCATAACCTAATGTTAAAACAGCTATCATAACATTATTTATCAATATGTGGCTCTTTTCGGATTCTCGGAAGCTGTAGAAATTAAAAATGTAAAACAGGAAGTACATTGGGACCATGGTTATTGTTTATATTCCTCTAAATGGTCGAGAAATCAAATGCTCAAACTAACAAAATGCATTCTCATATCAGAAATCAATGCTCAAACCTATCTATTTAATTTCATGATAAACTCAGTATAAACCAGTAGCCTAATAATTCAATGAGAAATCAAATATTCAAACCACCAATAAATAAAAAAAAAATGCATTCTCAAATCAGAAATCAAATGCTCAAATGTAGTATAGACGATTTCAATGTGGTCATGCCGTTGGCCCATGAACATTTCCTGCTTGTTATTAAACTATTTCATAATTGTTACAAGAGGCAATTCAATCATAACCTAATGTTAAAACAGCTATCATAACATTATTTATCAATATGTGGCTCTTTTCGGATTCTCGGAAGCTGTAGAAATTAAAAATGTAAAACAGGAAGTACATTGGGACCATGGTTATTGTTTATATTCCTCTAAATGGTCGAGAAATCAAATGCTCAAACTAACAAAATGCATTCTCATATCAGAAATCAATGCTCAAACCTATCTATTTAATTTCATGATAAACTCAGTATAAACCAGTAGCCTAATAATTCAATGAGAAATCAAATATTCAAACCACCAATAAATAAAAAAAAAATGCATTCTCAAATCAGAAATCAAATGCTCAAATGTAGTATAGACGATTTCAATGTGGTCATGCCGTTGGCCCATGAACATTTCCTGCTTGTTATTAAACTATTTCATAATTGTTACAAAGGGCCATGAAATCATAACCTAATGTTAAAACAGCTATCATAGCATTATTTATCAATATGTGGCTCTTTACGGATTCTCGGAAGCTATAGAAATTAAAAATGTAAAACAGGAAGTACATTGGGACATTGTTATTGTTTACATCCCTCAAAATGGTCTATAAACCAGCAGCCTAATAATTCAATGAGAAATCAAATGCTCAAAATATCAAAATGCATTTACATATCAAAAATCAAATGCTCAAATGTATCTGATATTTAATTTCATGATAAACTCAGTATAAACCAGTAGCCTAATAATTCAATGCTCAAACTATCAAATAATAAATCAAAATGCATTTTCATTTCACAAATCAAATGTCATTGATGTCAAATGTCATGATTCATTTTCATGATTAACTCAGTATAAACCAGCAGCCTAATAATTCAATGATAAATAAAATGCTCAAACCTACAATGCATATCAACCATATCATAAAATGATATCATAACATCATAATAGACAACAATTTTGTCTACATATTGGTCACACCACGTCCCCCAAATCATTTAATTTTTGTTTCATGCACGTTCAGTAGCCTACGAACATTCATAACAGTCGCTTGACTGCCACCTATGGACATGGTTCAGCATGTTCATCTACTTTATGACGCGTACAATTAGAAAGCACTTTACACAAGGAATTTATTCACTTACCTTTCGAAGGGAAGTGAAAAAACACAGGGAGCTGCTGTTCAGAACTTTCTCACTCATTAAATCGTCTTACCTTGTGAATGCCGTGCCAATGTTTACACTCGTCTTTGGCGCGTTTTCTGTCGTCAGTCATTCCTGCTTGGCTGCACAGGTCAGAAACGGATTCTCTCGTTGTCAGCTGGCAAATCGGGATAGCCGTGCATCGCTATGTTGTCCTCACTTTCGGATTCGCAAAAACGCATTAGTTTTGCTATCTACAGAGATTGTAGCCAATGAGCACGAAAACATTTCCGCTGTTTAGTGAAACGCCGAGCATCGCGTCAACATGGCGGCATGCTGTGAGGTCATCGAACGTACTGAACGTGAACACAACATAATGGAAGTACTAGGCCTACTTTACAAAATGTTTACAGAAGGAAAAAAAAAAGTGTTAAAACTGTGACATTTTATAAGGACTTTGTAAATAGTATTTTATTTAATAGTTTGCCTCTGTACCTCTTTTTTATGATCTTATTTTATTGTTTTTATTATTATTATTATTATTATTATTAATTTCCCTTGTTTATTATTGTACTTGTTATGGTTAATGTGATTGTATTGCTAAAACACAATAAAAAACATAATGGACATTTAAATTTTTATTATTTGCACCATTTACACTTGATTTTTTCCGTCACTATGAGTCCTTAAATAGCTGGCAAAGGTGTATTAATTTTAAGGATTTTAACCATTTAAAAAACAGTTTGTTTACACAATGCCTTATTTAAAAACAAACAAACATTTTTCCAAATACTTTCCAGAGATTTTCTTTTAAAGGATTGCCTTTATTAGTTTAAAAAATAAATACAAATACTACTCACACAAATTTGTCATACATGCAAAACACATACAAATAATAATAATAATGATAATGATAAAAACTCTGATGTACATACCAATATACCCACATAATTATGATTACAAAAGTTTCATTGATTTAACCTGCAGTGCTCAAACAGGTTGCTGCACAGGCCAAACTTGAAATAAGTATCAAAGTATTACAAAGTTTACATAAAAAGGGTTGTTTTTTTCATTGATACTGATTTTAACAAAAACAATTTTGGCTGATATGATATATTAATCAATTTCATACAGAAGTATATAGTACTAGCTAGTTTTTTTTCAAATATACACACAAAAAAAACAACATGGATATGATTAATTTAACATTCAACTTTCCAACATTTCATTTACATTTATATACATAAGATTATATATATATATATATATATATATATATATATATATATATATATATATATATATATATATATATATATATATATATATATATATACACACACACACACTGCTCAGCATATATAGACAAATTAGTAAGGGAATGACATCCGAGTTTGTTGTTGTATTAGAGATTAATTATATTAATTACATATTATTTATATTATTTACACAACACTTTCAGCATATTACAACAGCTTCTCACCCAGTGATAAGCACAGTTATTCGGCAAAATTAACGTTAAAGTGAACGGCGTTCGTCTGACAGGTCAATTTGCGAAAGCACCCCTCCAATGGATATTGGATAAGACGAAATGGCCAAGCATCCAGCCCGAAATATACATAATGAAATTCCAAGTGATTTTACAAGAGAGAAGTTAAAGGCCTACAAGTCTTTGGATGCCAGCAGTTTTGTTCTGTGTGGTCATGTGCAAGAAATAATGTTCCATGTCTACCAGATTCAAAACTTTGTAGTGCTAAAAACCGAGGGTCTGCCTAGCCAAAGACAAGGAAAGAAGACAGAAGTGTACAAGGTCTGGGTAATCATCAACAAGCAAAACAACTGCATTCTGACAGCGAACTGCACCTGTACGGCAGGGTATGTGAACGCACATTTTTACATTTCATTCTAAGCATTCAGTGTCCGCAGTTTAATTACCCATATTTAACTGAGAACTGCAGAGTCAAGCATTTTTAATTAGGTCCTCACTCCATTCAGCTCTTCTGATGGCTGTTAGCCAAAGACGTCTGCTGTTGGCATTAAAAGCAGTGTGGTGTACGGTAAAATTAAAGTTTTCGATTTTGGCATCCTACCGCACTACACGACATGTTTGCTTTTGCAACCTGTCTTTTTTTGCAACCGGTATGCGCAGTTGAACCTGTGTGACATAGGTTGGTAATTCCCCTATAAGTACACCTCATACAAATCTATCTTTTAAATTCATATTTGTAATATGAAGCTATACGATATTATATTTGTGCATATACATTAGATTAGTCAGTACTGAAGCCAAATCTGGAGCTTATCTAACAAAATAACTAACGATAACGGTCCAAAACTAGTACAGCCAAATTTATATGTTATAGAAAAATATTAAAGGTATTTCGCTATTCAATATTCATTCATTTTCTTTTTGGCATAGGTCCTTTATTAATCTGGGGTCGCCACAGCGGAATGAACCGTCAACTTATCCAGCAATTGTTTTACGCAGCGGATGCCCTTCCAGCCACAACTCATCACTCGGAAACACCCATACACTCCCATTCACACACATGCACTACGGACAATTTAGCCTACCCAATTCACCTACAGTACAGTGCATGTCTTTGGACTTGAGGGGGAATCCTGAGCACCCAGAGGAAACCCACACGAACACGGGGAGAACATGCAAACTCCACACAGAAATGCCAACAGCCAAGGCTTGAACTGGTGACCTTCTTGGTCACACTGTGCCACCGCGCCAATATTTATTTTAATAATTTTTATTGACATATTGAGCATATATACTGAATATACTTATCAAATTCAGTCAGTTCTGTTGCTTTATATAAATTAGAAATATTAATTCCCTGAAGCGTGGTCGGTTTCTTTTATTTATGATTTTGCACTGACAAAAAACATTGGATTATTCAGATGTACAACTTTAAATTAACAAACCATCAGTTTTGGCCATTTTCATATTATTGCCACTATGCTGCTATCTTGAAATGAATCCAAAAATCGACCAGGCAGCCGATACCTCTGTGCATCTATAATAGAATAAAATGAGTAACAGAATTAATAGCAGGGTGGGGCAGTGGGTAGTGCTGTCGCCTCACAGTAAGAAGGTCGCTGGTTTGAGCCTTGGCTGGGTCAGTTGGCATTTCTGTGTGGAGTTTGCATGTTCTCCTGGTGTTGGCGTGGGTTTCCTCCGGGTGCTCCGGTTTCCTCCACAAGTCCAAAGACATGCGCTATAGGTGAATTGGGTAGGCTAAATTGTTCGTAGTGCATGTGTGTGAATGAATGTGTACGGATGTTTCCCAGAGATGGGTTGCAGCTGGAAGGGCATCTGCTGCGTAAAACATATGCTAGATAAGTTGGTGGTTCATTCCGCTGTGGCAACCCCTGATTAATAAAGGGACTAAGCCGAAAAGAAAATGAATGAATGAATGAGTTGGTGGTTCATTTCGCTGTGGTGACCCCTGATTAATAAAGGGACTAAGCCGAAAAGAAAATGAATGAATGAATGAGTTGGTGGTTCATTTCGCTGTGGCGACCCCTGATTAATAAAGGGACTAAGCCGAAAAGAAAATGAATGAATGAATGAGTTGGTGGTTCATTTCGCTGTGGTGACCCCTGATTAATAAAGGGACTAAGCCAAAAAAAGAACATTAATGAGAATTAATAGCATTAATCAAATGAGTGTCATGTTATTTAATCAAATATTCACAAAGCATGTAATTATGAAAAAAATAGATATAAAAATAGTTACAAGTCTTTTAACATTGCCTAATTGGGATATGTGTCAAACCTGTAAATCTGATATTCATATGTAATATATGTTCTTCGGAGAATGATCTCTCCTGCCTTTGATCATGACAGACATGAATTCAGAGGTCCAAGGCAAAGGATTTGTGTAAATTAAGTTGATATAAGCCCCTAGATTTATGGACAATTAGCATAATCCACCCATGTGACAAGGTCTATCATGATGGAGAGAAGTCAGATGGAGTAATGTGAAAAGCACGAGTGACATTCATTGGACAGTCTCTTTAATTAGAGCCATGTCGCGTGTGCGCAAGTGCGTATGTGTGCTTGTGTTGACAATAGCAATTTCAGCAGCGACTCAGCAGGTGGTAGAGCAACACTGTGGACAAAATCAGTGATACTTCGTCTCTGAGATGTGACCAATAGACTCCCTCAAGTCCTCGCTTGAGTGGATCAAAAAAAAAAGAGAGAGAGAGAGAGACATTATAGTTGGACACAAGGCTTTGAGACGATCAGTTTGAGGCAACAGTAGAATTTCAATGAGCAACACTTGTACCGCTTCCATACCAGATGTCATTGTGGTCACGGTCAACAGAGTGTCTCATCTGTTCTAGCCTTTTCTCACTCACTTTTTCTCACTATTTCTATCTCTTTTATTTGTCTCTTTCTTTTCTTTGCTCACCCCGGCTCACACATGCGACTCACCCCATGCCGCTTTCCGCCAGAAACGGGCTGCAAAATGCTGCCAGACTTTCACATCTGTGCTGCAAATGAATAGTTTCCTTGAGCACTGTGACTCAAGGATTCACTTGTAAAGAATGCGGTTTTTATTGGATGAACTGACTAATGTACCATGCAGTGTAGTAGCACTAGCATTTTATGCCACATTGGTAGAGCCAATTAATTTGCATAATTTGGTGTGTGGTTGCCATGACTCTAAGGAAGTCACGTCTGCTCCACGTGTTCTGATCGATTCATCATTCCCCGCCATTCAATTAATTACATTTATGACAAACTGAAGCCTCTGCCCACCCGTAGGCCTCTGCGGTCGTCCTGTGATATTGCGTCTTCGCCAGAGCCCTCTGATTTACGGAGCACCTTCGCACGATTCAGCCTTAGGCTGAATAAAATTAATATTTTGTTTCCCATCTGGAGGACTCGGTAAAATTAATGAGGGAAGGAGGCCTGTAGCTAGAGCAAGACCAGGGATCAATTTATCCCTGCGTGTGCTACGAGAAGTGCATCTGTCTACAGCTTGTCTGTGTATGAGCGTTTTGCTCAGTGGATAACTGGACTTCTTGACTTTTGAAGACCATCGGTCGGACACAATGGAGAATGGTTTGTAGTTAACCGAACTCCTGGAGTTTACAGCTGCTATAGGTTTGGACTAACTTGTGAAGTTCTGACCACTGAGTTGGCACCATGCATAATACAGTGTCACTAGGGTAGCACGTAGGGCTGTTGCAGAAAGAAAGCATAATGGGATACTTAACTGTTTTTGCTTTTTGGACATCATGTGATGTCCTTCCAAACACAGTATCAAAGTTATTCATCCAACAAAGGCTACTAAAAAGACTTGAAGAGCTGCTTACATAAAGTCATGTTATCCGCTATTGTTGTATTAGCAGTCAAATACACATGCATTCCATATATACATAACATAATTTAATGCAAAGGTAGATCCAGTCAGTTTGAAATAAATGCGCTTTCCTCAAATATTAGTATAAACTATAGTAAATCAGTGACATTTTCACTGAGTCTTCATGCTGCGTTCACACCAGATGCAGATGACGTGTCTAGCGCAAGTGATTGACATGTTAAGTCAATGAAAAGACATGAATAGACATACTACGACACGATACGCAGGAATGAGGCAGCGCGAATGACGCGAGTTGGAAAATCTGAACTTCAGCGGACATTTGCACTGCGTTAACCAATCAGCAGCATTCTTTTGTAGGGGCGTGATTATAACGTAACACCTGTTGTTGGGGAAATCCTCTTGCCGACACCGGACAACAGTTCATTAAACTGGGATTGGCTCAGTCTGAAGCACCACTGAAAGCTTCTATCATCCAGGTATAGTCTCTGGAGAAGTTGATTAACTCAGAGCTAGGTGCACCTATGAAAGGATTTATTGGACTCAGACATGGCGCCGAACAAACCTGCGCTGTTTTTCAGCCTTACTAAATGAACATGAAGCACAGCTACTCTCTCAATAAAATCCATGTTAGCCATTTAGCAGACAGAAGCCTTGCCCATGATGCGAATCCGCATCAATGGTGAGGTGAATTTGACGCACGAATGAAATGAATAATCTCAAAATGTTCATGCGTCTATACACGAGCGAATATCACAATTTATTTGCGCGTTCCTCGTCTGGTGTGATCACAGCATCATTCACCTGTGTAATCTTGAGAACACTAACATGTGCTTCATCAGGGAGCCTATAGGCTTTAACCAAATTTGCTCAAAAATATTTGTGAAGAGTTAGTGAACACATGTTACTATGAGCTATTAGATATTCCTGTGTCATTTACATGCACATACATGATCTCTCTTTGTGCTGCCTGTGATTGATTCAAAGCAGGGACTAGGAGATCGAATATGCCATAACTGTGAAATGTGAAATGAAATTCTGTGAAATGTAGCAATGCAAAGAGAAAGACTAGTTTTAACTTTACCATAACTTAGCAAATGACCAAGGAATAAACAGGATAATCAAAAGATTGCCGTGCGATAAATGGTTTTAAATGCACTTCGTGGAGACAACCACCCTTAGCTTCACATAAGGCAGTTTTTGTCTCCATGTCATGTATTTAAAATCATTTATTAGACGGCTGTTTGGAGTACTCACTTCTTCTAATTGGTCAGTTGCAACATTCCAGGGTAAGTTATCTCGAGATAACAACCGCTAAATAACACAAGCTCATCAGGGAACTTCATATCACATTGACCGTCAGTAAAAACATTCACCTCCATATACGTACATCCACATTTATTTGTTTCTGCTAGTCTGTTATGACTGTTTGGCGCCATCTTGTGAATTAATAATCTGTAGGATAGTATCGTTCAACCCGTTTCAATTCTGTTTTTGACGTGTTTGGCACCATCTTGTGACTGAATAATGCACATGAGTTTGTATGCTTCATCAGCGTCACTCACCCAGTTTAATTTCTGTCAGCTTTCCGTTTAATTAAAGAATTAATAAACTATTATGGTTTAGAACAATGTTTTGCGAGTATTTCTTTTTATTTTAAGTCAAGTAATCATTTAATTGTGAAACGGTGGAGTTTGCATGTTCTCCTCGTTTTGGCGTGGGAATTGAATAAACTAAATTGGCCGTAGTGTATGTGTGTATGCCCTGGTCCTCCAGGTTTGGAGTTGAGCGTTGGGCTAACAACCCACCTCATAAAAACTAGATGTTACAAAACACCAATATGGTGCGGCTAAATATCAACTTCAATATAAATGGCCCTGGGAGTAAGTAAGTAATCATTTAATAAGCTGGATAAAGTCATCCACGATGGTTGTTTGGACAGGATGTGAAAGACCTCGAGTCTTATACAACAGTGCTCAGCTTTGCGTTGGGCTGCCAATAAGCCTGTTAGGCTTTATTCTGCGATAACAACCGCCTGGATGTACTTTATCCCTAACTTAACACACAGTAATCTTTTGATTATCCTTTATGTAAGTGGAATTTTATGTTAACATGTATGCAACAAATCCGATCTGTGTCAGATGTGAGAATCCAACAGTTTTGTGCCAATGTAAACACACCCGATGTTTAATGTTGTGAGGGTTTTTTTTAAAGCACATCACATTCTGTCCATGCTGGCTAATTTGACTAATTTGAAGTTACAGGTAGATTTGATTAAAAAAGCAGATTTGTATTGATTTGACATCAAAACAAAATATATGCAAGACTAATAACTAGTTACTTTGATGCATTTTTCCCTGCTTTATTTATGGCCCGTTATTTTCAACTAAAGTTATGTTAAACAGACTTTCATTGAAAACAAATAGCCCTAACTTCTTCTGAAATTTTATTGAAATTAAGTTGTTAAACAGTAGCTATATGCAGACCTATGGTTAAACTATAAATCAACAATATAATTAGGACATCAAAGAATTCTTTCTAACCATAGTAACAAATGTAATTATTAATGACCCCCCCCCCTCCCCTTGTATAATGTTGTTGCAACTGTCCTTTAACAGCTTTAGTGCTGCTATCTAACATCACCCATTAGCTGTAGGAAAATCACTGGAACGCATGGCCTCTTGTGGCTTATTGCAGTTGGTGATCAACGTCATTTATTGATTTGTGCTTTTGTGTTTGACCGGGCCTCGTGTGAAACGGCATGTTAAAAAGCTCTCTATATGCTAAACTCCTCTGTAAATCAGTGTCTATAATGTTTTTGACACTTTGTATTGACCTCATTTACCCATCACGTCAGTCATAATAATTAGCCTTAAATGTTGATAAATGATGATAAATTCCCCCCAGTGACACCAATGAATATTAATGAAAAGGTGTTGGGTCTCTGTTTCAGCCATTTCTTTGTCAACACATTATACTGCGGCATTATTCCACGTTCTCTGTGAGATTCTGCCAACCCCATTTAAATAGAGCCTACATTATTTACAAGTTAAAACTTTTGTTTTAACGTGCAGTGAAAAATGTCGTCATCTATGCATGTGGATTGGGGGGGAAAAGTCTACAAAAATGTCATTGAAGACAGTCATTCCACAACCAGGAAAATGACTCTCAATTCACATTTGTGCAATGGTGGAAAAGAATACATTACATCAGATCATTTGATTTTATTTATCCATTTGTGGCCTCGACGCAACTTAATGTTGCATTTGTGTCACTCATTTAATGAGTGAGAGGAGATGAGAAAGAGGGACAGAGCGGGAAAAATGATGAGATGGATATGGAGAGAGCAGCTGTAGGGGAGATGAGACCTTCCCACAGAGCCATCCCTGTCCAATCAAACGGACACACACATACACACACACACTGGAAGCTGTCCCTCTCAAATGGTCCCCTCTTTTTCCACACTCACACACACACACAGTATCCAGTGAAGGTGGTGGTCGTCGCTTTGAAGTATCACTTCAATTATGGGGTTTAACCCCACAGGTCAGCCCTTGATTATTTACACAAAGCCAGTGTAATTCTGTTGGAAAGCGTCGCTTTCAGGGCCATTACAAAGCAGGGCCGAGCGCTGGTGGAATAAGTGTCACATCTTTCCCCTTCTGCTTTTGACCTGTGTGTGATAGGGTTAGACTCTGTCTGAAAAGCAGCGTTCCTTCCACCTGCCAAAGCACACACACGCCAATTACACCCCTAACATCTATACTTTAACAAAATAAACCCTGCCAAATTCTTGTTGACTGCTGTATAAAGCCTGGAACATACTCTACACCAGTACGTGAATGAAACTGACAAGCTGCGCAAGCTTGATTTCACACGTTATTGCATTCTGAAATTTGTAATTCAATGCAGGATCTCAGCATAGCCACAAGGGGTGCTATAGCAAGGATTAGCATTAACTGCTAAGTTATTTGAACGTGATATAGCTAGCTAGTTGAAAAAAGTCTAGAAAGGATACGTCTGTGGATACTAACATCAACATAGCATACGATTTGTGACATTGTACAACAATAATGAATTGTTTTACATTACCGTGAGGGGTAGTTTTAGGGTCGGAGAAGGGGTAGACATATATAAAATAGAATTTAATGGATAATTTAATAAATTCTTATTATAATTATCGTTTTTACATTAGTGTGAGGGTTGGGTTGAATGTTGACGTTAATAAAATACAATTAATGGGTTATTTAATAATTAATATAAACACTGTAAAAAATGCAGGCTTCCACACAATTCATTCATGTTCTCCCAACACAAATTAATTAAGTTAACGTAACAAATTGAAGTGGATTGAACATAAAACAATTAAGTTGTCACAAAAATATCAAGAATTGTGTTGTTTCAGCTTATTTTAAATAAGTAGTTTGAAAAAAAGAGCAAAAAATCTCTTTTTTATGAGTGAATAATACTCGCTAAAGGCGGCACGGTGGCTCAGTGGTCAGCACAGTCGCCTCACAGCACGAAGAATGCTGATTCGAGTCGGGGTCAGTTGGCATTTCTGTGTGGAGTTTGTATGTTCTCCCCGTGTTTACGTGGGATTCCTCCGGGTTCTCCGGTTTCCCCCAAAGTCCAAACATATGCGCTATTGGTGAATTGGGTAAGCTAAATTGCAGGGATCACCAAACTTGTTCCTGGAGGTCCGGTGTCCTGCAGATTTTAGCTCCAACCCTAATCAAACACACCTGAACAAGCCAATCAAGGACTTACTAGGTATACTTGAAACACCCAGGCAGGTGTGTTGAAGCAAGTTGGAGCTAAACCCTGCAGGGCACCGGACCTCCAGGAACGAGATTGGTGACCCCTGCCATATTGGCTGTAGTGTATGAGTGTTTGTGAATGTAAGTGTGAATGTGATTGTATGGGTGTTTCCAAGTAGTGGGTTGCAGCTGGAAGGGCATCCGCTGTGTAAAAACATATGCTGGAATAGTTGGCGGTTCATTCTGCTGTGGTGACCTCTGAAATAAAGACTACGTCTAAGGAAATTGAATGAAGGAATGAATGAATTCTCGCTAACTTCCAGCCACAGCTGTATGCCTTCTAGCAACAGCCCTCTTAAAGGGACATTACTTACAGATAATATATTAAAACAATAAATAAATGTCACAGAAGCTTACTTTAAAATTGAGAGAACACATGAATATGTTTTTAAGGCTGTAGTATGTAACTTGGTGTAACGCTCTAATACTGCTCGCATATGACGAGTCATGCAGGTATTGGACAAAGGATGGATCAACCTGACAGATATAAAAGGTGTTATAAGCTAGCCCTTTTTATTTTGTATTGAGTCCACATATAATGTTTTCAAGATATAGATCATGTAGAAGCAAAAGGCTGTTTTCTGTCCTGTATTCATCGGATCACACTGAATATGTGAAGCATGTTGTAGAAAGTAAATGCACACTTGAATGACTGGCTAACAGTTTCCTTATTAGAAATACAGCTGTGTGCCCACTGATGTACTGTAAATATCTGTTTGAATGTCTGACAGCCTACATCCCTTCATAAATACTCTTTTTACTCTAGTAGATATTAAATAATGTGTAATAACAAACAAAGCAATAGTATCAAAGTAATGGTTTTATTCCATAAACAGCTTCTCCTGCTTGTTATTTATTACTACAGTGTGAATTGGTGGGTGGAGCTAAATTGGGAGTGATGTACTGTAGAAGCAGGCACTGATCTTTAACCACACTAGCGTGTAATTAACTTGCACATTCCATAACCTCTCATTTTGGCAGATTGGGTTCATTATAAGTTGTTTATAGACAAACAAGTTCGTGTTGAGTTCTGAAACATACATGATGTTTTTATAGTATTATGACCTTATATATCAAAAGATCAAGGGACTTTGGATTTGTCAGTTCATGATCGCTGATGGATTCATTACAATTTAACAGAGGGGTTTCTTGAACACCATAGACAATGTTAACATATGTTAAAGGGGACCTATTATGCAAAAATCACTTTATAACACAGTTGTGTGGCAAAAGTATGTGAATTTAGCCAGCCAAATTGTATTTTTAATAATAACACTTGATCTGTAGAAACACTTTGATTGACATTTTCCCTTTTTACATGTTATCAAAGTGGGAAGGCCCCGCCCATTAGTGACAATCACTTTCTCATTGGCATAGACAGCCCTGAGTGAGAAGCAGCCATCTGCCACTAGAGTTTTGAATCTGCCACTATGCTGACACACAGGCATTTGTAGCTCTGCGCTCTTTTGAAAAGAGCACAATCTTATTTGAATTTAAAGCGACAGTCATCAAAATGGCACAATTTGGATCAGATAAGAGTTATAAAACATTATTTCTGGGATATTTTAAGCTGAAACTTCACAGACACACTCTAGGGACCTCAGATACTTATTTTACCTTGTACGTATTTTTATCTTGTAAAAAGGGTAATAATAGGACCCCTTTAAATTTAATTATGTTAGAAAATGTGTTAATTTGGGGCTTTTTTTTGTACTATTTCTCTCCCTGGATTGAAACCTGCACCGTGTTGACATCACAGGAAAGTATGTGGAACAGTACAACCGTACTTTATGGTATGTTCTTGTCTCATAAATACTATTTTCATGAGGCTGTGTCCTTATCCTATGACTATTTGTCCTTTGATACATTTGACATGCTTTCCTGACAGATGTGTTCACTTGAATGTTTATTTTTCAATTGGTATAATTCGTCATTTGACTTTGTTATTGGACATCAAAATAATGTTGTCCTTAGACGCTGGCTAGACATTGAATTTTGCTCAACTGACATCACAACCTAAATCTAACCTAATATTAACGTCTTATGACATTGTGTGCTGGGCAATAACTAAATGCACTACAGAATGTTACGTTTACACAATGTTTACAATGTTTGACATTAATGTAAACTATCAGCACTATCAGCTAATTATTCTATCAGAATATTTATATTCCTTGCTTGAACTCATGCCATAGTCATGGTTCCTCTTTCAGCATACTGTTAAGGCAGAGAAATAGCTTGAGGAAAATAAATTTGATGAACCTAAGTTAAAAGTTTAAAATCGGCATGAATGGGAAGTCATCTTTTCCCATACGTTTACTTACATTCAATTGAGATGGTATTGAAAAGAAAGAAACAAATTTAGGGTGGTGCATGATTTCATCCTTCTGGGACCTAAATGAATTGTTGAAAGATAGGCGTTGCTACCAAAATGAAGAAAGATTGATGAATGGACAAAAGTCAGACACCCACTGATATCCCCGCCTGAAATCATTACATGTGACCAGAAATAAAGAAAAGCTGTTTTGAGGGAGGGGAGAGAAGGTTGTGGTGTTTGATAAAAGATTATGGAGGCAAATTAATTTTTACAAAAGAATGAAGTGCACAGATACATCATTTTAACAGGCAGCTAATACATTTTTTGGGTTGTCAACATGCGAACAGCTAACGACCTGGACATCTGAAGCAAATTCTGTCACCCCTTTACTCCTGGAGTTTGTCATATCCACAATACACAACAAACCGTTGGCCAAATATATGCGTATCCTCTCTCAACATACGTTTCTACAGTAGCTTAATCCACATTCAGTGTGTTTTTTATAAGCACTTTTTAAAATTGATCTAGCGCATTGAATAATGGACCAGGCTGGTGTGTACTTACCCTCTCTGTGATTTCCGAACATCTCCTCACAGCTGGGGACAACCTATTCACCACTTTTATTTTTCATGAGGACGAGAGAGAGAGTGTGTTGATGGGCTCCTACAATACATAAAAAGGGAAAAAAAGAGAAATAAACGACTTTCGCTGTTAGTTTATTCCGCGTTAGCTCACCCGCGTCAACCCAAGAAGCGAGTCACAAAAATGGACGCGTCACGGAGCAGAGGGATCCGTCTTGCTCCCTCATCTCTCCTTCTTTTTCTCTTTATCTGCCTCTCTCTTCATCTATTCCTCTCTCTCTCTTGCATGCTTTCATGGCCACGAAAGTTGTAAGTGGCAGCTCAGGTGGAAAAATGTTTTTGGAGTAAAAAATGTATTCAATAAATAGCGGGAGCAGCATGGGGTCGGCCCAAGTGTGCATGAAACGGCAGTTTGGAGATTGGAATAATGGAACGGGAAGGGTGATGGAGCATGAGTGTACATTAAACAGTAGAGCTCCACACCCGTGACAGCCAGGCATCCGCTGGGAATACAGCCACTAACTATCCTCATATTCTTTCAATTTCAAATAACGGCCTCCACTTTCATCAGGGTGCTTTTTTTCCCCCTCTCCCCTTGCCCTCATCTCTTTCACTTTGTTCAATTGTATTGGTGTGAATATTGAGAGAAACCTCGTTGTCATCATGAAATCAGAATGGCTCCGTGCTGCTCTGGGTTATTCATGTTTCATGACCCCTGTTACAGTGTTGCGATGCGTTCAATGTTCTTCGCCATTCTGGAAGAAAAAAAACACAGTTGTGAAATCATTAAGCCTGCGAATGCGAACAGCGCTACACAACAAAACAAGATCGCAAGCATTAAAATCATAGAAGCTTCGCCCTTTTCAATGTGACATTTTACAGTTTTTCTTTTTTTTTGTATGATGCAACCATTTATTTGTAAAACCTAAAGGTTCTGTTAAAGTTTTTGACTCTTCTAAAGCATGAAAACACCATAATATGTTTGCAGATATTTTAGAAACATGCTAAGTGAACATTCTTGTTTATCTGAAAAACAATGCTGAAGTCAGATATTCTGCTTTGAAAATGGGCGTTCTGTGCCAGAACTTCTGTCTTTGTTTTGGTTATTTAACCTGCCCAATGCTAGTTTAGCCAATTATATTTCAGCACCCTGGGTTGTCTTGGTTGAAAACCACATAATTGATTCATTCAGTCATGAAGACTCTCTGCGTCTGTGCCCGAAATGCGACCTCCGGTGCACAGTAGCAGACTCCCAAAATGAGACTCAGATTCAGAGTTCCAGCGACCTTCTTGCTGTAAGAAAACATATTTCTAAAGGTGCCTTTGATTTGAAATTGTTCCCAGATGTTGGTAACCACCAAAGAAATCCTAATATGCAAATATATCAATATTAATTAGTTTACAAATTAAGTTATGTGAAATAAAATGAAATGACACCGGGAAAAAGAATTGAACACATGAAGAAAGGGAGGTGTAGAAAGGCAGTGAAAGCCCAGACAGCAGCTGAAATCTCTCAGTAGTTCTTCAGCAACCCTCTGCCCTTCCTCAGTGTAAATGAATATCAGCTGCTTCAGTCCAACATCTACATTACCAGGATGATGAAGACGAAACCAGGGTGGACATTTCAGCAAGACAATGATCCAAAACACAGCCAAGAAAACTCTTAAATGCTTTCAGAGAAATAAAATCAAGCTGTAGAATAATCCAGCCATCAAGAGTTTTAGACGCTGTTGAAGTCTGTGAAAAAAATCACATCTTGGCAAATCATGTGACTTCATTCTCTATATGAGAGGCGTCTTTAAGCTGCCATCATCCAAAAAAACCTTTTATTTAATGTATTAAATGCATTTCAGTAGTTCAGTACTTTGTCCTTGTTTCATTCCACTGTTATTACACAGATTTTTTTTTTCAGATTGTTTTGTTTTATTTTTTTGAAGTTTCACAAACTAATTTCGAGAGGAGCATGTGATATGATTGATCGGGGCTGGTCTCTCATCTGTAATCATCAGTAAGCTAATCGGATCATTCCAAACTCACTATAAATAGTCTGACCAGCATTACTCCCTCATCTTTGTTTTTTGAAAAATCCCCCATCCACCCCATCTCCTCCTTTACCAGGGGGAGCTCTCGAAAACTACCTGATCTCGTACCCCCTTATATGCTCATTGGCCAGGCGGGAGCCCTGGGCTCAGTTATCTCAGAGCTCAGGGTTCTCTCCCGGGACAGCATGCCAAACCTGCTATTATTATCAAGCAATATCTAAGTTGCAAACTCTTGAAATGTTTGTATTGTGTGGATTTTTACCAAAATCTGGTTCAATTCCATGTCAACAGCTTCTTTAGAAATATTATTCCTAGAAAAAAACATGTCGTGTTCAAAACTTATTTTCCCTGCTGTATGTTCAGGAGAACAAATTTTCTTTGCTGGGATATAAATTATTAATAAAAAATGGAAATTGCTAAAATGAGGGAATCCAATGTAGTGTGTTTTCATACCTAATACAGTATGTCAGTATAGATGTGTAGTGAATTTGCAGCAATCTCTCAGACGTAATAAACTCCGAAACAGTCACTAAAATAACTGTGATTGTGAACAAGAAAAGAATAAATGGTCAAATTAAACTGTTAAATTTAAAACAAAGAAGAAACAGATCTGTTTGACTGGAGGGAAATACCTCACACTCGCGGTGCTAAATCATTTGCCGGCGGTACACAGAGGGGAGGTCTGCTCTCAGGCTGCAGGTGGGAGAGACTGCTGTATGAAGACTGGGCCACCTGTGAGGGCTCTGAGGTGGGGGAGAGGTCGACGGCATCACCAGTAGCTTGTTGAGAAGAGTAGGAATGGTACAGTACGGACAAACGAGAGTCTATAAAAATCTCCAGTAACATCAAAAAAAAGTCGCTAGATTTGTCGCTAGTTGCTTTTTTTGAAAATTTGTCGCTTAAATTTTTGTCATTTCCACCAAATTGGTTAGTTTTCTTTATTATTATTATATATATATTTTTTAAATGCAACATCTGTAAAACATTAATGGAGGGAAACAGAACTAATGGCATTGTTGATACATACAAGGATCAAGATGATCAAGAAATTATTTTATTGAGAAAAAAAAAAAACGGTAATAAATAAACAACTTAACTTCTGACCATTGCCTAGCCAAGTCTCCAAGAACAAGCATCAGCTTCATCTATTGGAACTCAATCAGAAGATACATGAACAAGTGTAGATCAGAGATTTCCAGGCATCTCTCATTGTCTACGACGCACACACACACACACACACACACACATGAAAGCCGCATGTTCATTTAACGCCTTCAAACAGAACAAATCCACTGTCTGACCCCCGCTCACATTTTGAATGTTTATGCATAATTGAAAATCATTATGTAAAACATTAGGCATTTCTAGAGCACCCTTTATATGTCGCAGGGAAGAAACACTTAGACGGGCATGAGTCCTTCATCTAATCATCTGTCCCTCTGTGGTCCTCACACTCTGTAATCTGACTGACACAATAAAAGACATTTAGCCTTTACAAAGGCCTACCAGTCAGAGCGCCTGCCCTTCCTCCTTATCTCTCAAGTGCAGCCATTACCACGGCCTCTTCTTATTGGACACGAGGCATAAGTGTGGGATTGTCATGCATAAAACACTGCCTTACCACCTTTCGAATGTCCTGTTTACCTTAGAACTCAGGATTGGGGACATCACCGACAATGTTTAAGTAGCATTTAAGTGTACATCTAAAGAAAATGTATTGTATACTATTATATTATAAAGACAATGGTTAAGGCATAATAAATCATAAAAGTGGATTATTTTTTTTATTGTATAAATGGTCATGTAAACAAATAGACAAGTCAGCTATTCAGTATCATGATACTGTTATCTTCTAACGTACAAAAATGAGAATTTGTGAAAATGGTTGCATATTATACATGCATACTTGATCACCTTATTCTGCAATGCTCTTTTCTGCAAGTGCCTTAGGTCTTCCGATTCATGCTTGTGGGGGAAATGACAAGGGAAAACAAATTGCAGTAAATGGTCAGACTACTTGCCCTACAAACAAATGTGCTTATAACAATATACATAAAAATAAATATAATATAATAAAAAGTACAACTTTGCAACATCAAGGACCATAATAAGCTGTTTTTGTGAATGAGTGAATGAGCCTGGAAATCCGGACTAAGTAAGGTTCAAATGACTAAAGAATATGACATTGAAGAATAAGCTCAATAAACACATGTGATTACTTGATATCCACAACAACAGTGGTAGAATACCTGACTGTATCTGCTCAGGTGCATAGTGTTTCCTTACAGAATGGCATCATCAAGTAATGGCCGGCTAATCAGAATACAGTGTTCTTAGATTTTTTCATGCAGATGGGATCTTTTTGACAACATTGTTGTCTAATTAGGGCGTCATGGTGGCGCAGTGAGTAGCACGATTGCCTCACAGCAAGAAGGTCGCTGGTTCGAACTTCGGCTGGGTCAGTTGAAATTTCTGTGTGGAGTTTGCATGTTTTCCCTGTGTTGGCGTGGGTTTCCTCCGGGTGCTCCGGTTTCCCCCAAAAGTCCAAAGACATGTGGTACAGGCAGGTGAATTGAGTAGGCTAAATTGGCCGTAGTGTATGAGTGTGAATAAGTGATGGGTTGCAGCTGGAAGGGCATCCGCTGCATAAAACATGCTGGATAAGTTGGCGGTTCATTCTGCTGTGGTGACTCCAGATTAATAAAGGGATGTTGTCTATTCACAAAAGTTCCATACATATATATATATATTCAGTTGAAGTCATAATTATTAGTCCCCTTTTGATTTTTTTCTTTTTTAAATATTTCCCAAATTATGTTTAACAGAGCAGGGAAATTTTCACAGTATGTCTGATAATGTTTTTTCTTCTGTTTTTTCTTTAAGTCTTATTTGTTTTATTTCGGCTAGAATAGAAGCAGTTTTAATTTTTTAAAATTTAAACAAAATTATGAGCCCCTTTAAGCAAATGTTTTTTTCAATAGTCTACAGAACAAACCATCATTATACAATAACTTGCCCAATTACCCTAACCTGCCTAGTTAACCTAATTAACCTAGTTAAGCCTTTAAATGTCACTTTAAGCTGTATAGAAATGTCTTGAAAAATATCTAGTAAAATATTATTTACTGTCATCATGGCAAAGATAAAATAAATCAGTTATTAGAAATGAGTTATTAAAACTATTATGATTAGAAATGTGTTGAGAAAATATTCTCTCTGTTAAACAGAAATTGGGGAAAAAATAAACTGGGGTGCTAATAATTCTGACTTCAACTGTATATATATATATATATATATATATATATATATATATATATATATATATATATATATATATATATATATATATATATATAGTTGAAGTCAGAATTATTAGGCTTTAAAATTATTAAATGGCCATAAAAAATTAAAAACTGCTTCTATTCTAGCCGAAATAAAACAAATAAGACTTCCTTCAGAAGAAAAAAACATTATCAGACATACTGTGAAAATTTCCCTGCTCTGTTAAACATCATTTGGGAAATATTTAAAAAAGAAAAAAAAAAATCAAAAGGGGGCTAATAATTCTGATATATATATATATATATATATATATATATATATATATATATATATATATATATATATATATATATATATATATATATATATATATATATATATATATATATAATTATTATTAGCCCCCTGAATTATTAGCCTCCCTGTTTATTTTTTCCCCCAATACTATTTAACGGAGAGAAGATTTTTTTCAACACATTTCTAAACATAATAGTTTTAATAACTCATTTCTAATAACTGATTTATTTTATCTTTGCCATGATGACGGTACATAATATTTTACTGGATATTTTTCAAGACACTTCTATACAGCTTAAAGTGACATTTAAAGGCTTAACTAGGTTAATTGGGTTAACTAGGCAGATTAGGGTAATTAGGCAAGTTATTTTATAACAGTGGTTTGTTCTGTAGACTATCCAAAAACAAATTAGCTTAAAGGGACTAATAACTTTGTCCTTAAAATGGCTTTTAAAAAATGTGAAACTTTCTCCAAACGAAAAAAAATTATCAGACATACTGTGAAAATTTCCTTGCTCTGTTAAACATTCAAAGAGAGGCTAATAATTCTGACTTCAACTGTATATATATATATATATATGGTAGTACAAATTATTACAATTATCACAGAATCAAATTTGCTCTGCTGCCAAAAATCAGTCACATTTTCACGAACATTGTGAAACAGATATTTCGGAGAGTGCAAATTCTGGTGCTATCTAATTATTTTGAGTAGAATAAATCAAATGTAACTTTTTTACCCTGGTAAACCTAGAACTACTTGTTTAATCAAAGCCCATTTTCATGTGCATTTTGGCAGTGAAACTGGCACTGTAATTTAGAAGTAAATCTCCAGCACCTGGTTTGAGATGGAGCTTTTTTTACTATACAGAACCAGAGTTAGGTGACAAGTTATGCAAACGATTGCTAAGATTTAAGATGTCGGCATAATTCTAAAATCGAAGACAATTATTCTGCGATTTGACAACTCTTTGTGTGATGTAAACTATGAGTTTGTGTGTTCTTCTGATCTGAAAGCATGTGAAAACTCTACATTTAATTACATGTTTTACTCCAAACTCACCATATAACTTCTGTGAGATGATTCCATAAATGTATGATTACTAGTCTCTTCAAATTAATAAAAATGAATGCTCTTTTTGTTTTTCTGGGTCTCCTTCTTGTGGCATATTTGGAGTTTCCGGAAGAAAGAAATTTCTGACTTTCTTCAGAGATTTATGACTGATCACAGAGCCAAGTTTCTCTGACAAGATGTGCATGAGAATCGCAGCTTTTGCTGATTTGCGATCTCGATTTCATTTCAATTAATCATGCGGCATTAACACCTACAGTAACTCTGCTGTGAGCTGCGTTTCAGACGTTCAAATATTTCCTGTGAATCAAACCAAATCTACAGTTTGAGCTATAGGAACATCCATCTAAGCCATATTTCAGGGTAGAATAGCAAATAAAATGCTGAGTTAAAAGACAAAGACACAGTAGTTACATGATGAATGGGGGGCTTCCTGCTCGGAGAAACACAGCAAAGCTATTCAATTTGCCGCATCTGCACCGTTTCAATAATTCACGGCGTTTGGTGGCATTTTAATGTTTTATAAGTAAATTGTGTACTCTTACGGAACACGGAATGGCATTTCATTTGCAGCTGTTGGGTGTTCACTTTATCTTTCATAAACAAGCTAAACACGAATGCTGCCGTAATGCGTTTTTGCACAGCCTGTTAACCCTTCGTTGTGCTCGCCAGCATTGGAGAAATTCAGTTTGCGTTCATGTAGTCGCCTGGTCTCCACAGATCTCCGCATTATAGTGTCATTCTCACACAAGGTCATACTGTGAGCAGCTCCATACAAATGCTACAATTAGCCAGTACTATGCGTGGTTTTAATAACTTATCATTTAGCACGTGGCTAAAGATGATGTAAAAGCTAGCAAGGACACGACGCCTGCATCTCCGTCTTTGCATTCCAAGATTCCATCATCTGTGTTTGTGTTCGGCTCAGTGACTGATTATCATTACCTTTTCTTGCAAATATCTGGCTCATTATGACTAGCTAGCTGCCAACGCGAGCGCACCAAGCCCATCTCTCTGGGAGAGGAGGAGAGATCGGCCCAGCCTAGGCTCCTGCATTTGGCTATTAAACACAATGAATGTGCTGCTTTGTTATTAACATCTGTTCATCAGGGATGGAGGCTGGATAATCACCCCTCACACCTTCTGTTTCTACACTCCAACTCCGACAATCACGACCATCATTTGGCAGCTGGTTGAAGCCACTAATGTCTCTCTTTTCCCTGCATTCTCTCATTACTCTCTCACTCGCTCTCTCTCTCTTTCTCTCTCTCTCTCATTTCCTACAGCTTGATTTCCACCTTCCTCGCCCTGTTATCCTGATTTCCTGTTCTCAATGACATGTTTACACTTTAATAATTTCAGAAAACAAAATTCAGTTTAATCTGATTGCTGAATTTAAATGTATAACCTGTTTGTACCACGCTCTCTCACCTGTTTAAACTTCGGGCCAAGGATATTTGTAATGGAAAAAAGAAAGATAGTCATTATTGTTACCATGTTTTTGCTGTAGTACCAGCCCGATCTTACTAGAAAACTTAATTATTTTACATTTTGTCATACTGTAAAACTTAATTAGTTAAGATAACTCAAACAGTTTAAGGAAACCGATTGCAATAAATTATTTAAGTTCAAAAACTAATCCTAATGAGTACTGTGAACTTAATCCATTTGAGGAAACAAAGCAAATTGAGCACAGTAAAACCCAATAAATGAAGAGAACTCAAACCAACTGAGTACTGTAAAACCCAATAAGTTAGGGCAACTCAAACCATTTGAGGAAACCGATTGCTACAAACCATTTGAGTTAAAACACTAATCTATAGGAGTACTGTGAACGTACTCCATTTAAGTTAAAGTAATGAGGTATTTAATTAACTTTTACTTTTTTTTTTTTTTTTTAACTAAATTTAATTAATTTAGCTTATGCATTTCACCTACAGCGCAGACTTTGGACTGTGGGGGAAACCGGAGCACCTGGAGGAAACCCACACGAACAAGGGGAGAACATGCAAACTCAACACAGAAATGCCAACTGACCCAGCCGGGGCTTGAACCAGCAACCTTTTTGCTGTGAGGTGACAGCGCTACTCACTGTGCCACAGTGTAACTAATAAAATATATTTAAAAATGGCTCTTTTATTGATGTTAGGACTTAATATAGTACTAAACAGTGGCCTTGCATATGTGTGTGTGTGTGTGTGTGTGTGTGTGTATATATATATATATATATATAGCTGCTAAACTACAAGTTGTTATTTGTTTGCATTATGTCATGTTCTAAAATGCTCTTATTTAGTGATATTGCTCACAATATATTTCTGAAAGCAGGAAGTCTGACTGAGCCAGCAGACGAACAAAGTTTAGCAACTCAGCAAGGCATCTCAGTGTGTAACTGACATGTTTTTTTTTTCACTCTGACATATCTAAAAATATATACCAAGAAAGGCTTTACTTGGCAAATAATAAAATAATATGAAGCAGTCCAAAATATACCATAAAGATATATTACATTTTTATTTATTCTTTCATGAATATCCTAGAAGTTCATTCATTCATTCATTTATTCATTCGTTCATTTTCCTTCGGCTTGTCCCTTTAATCATCAGGGTTCGCCAGAGTGGAATGAACCGCCAACTTATCCAGCATATCTTTTACACAGCGGATGCCCTTCCAGCTGCAACCCAGTACTGGGAAACATCCATACACACTCATTCACACACATACACTATGGCCAATTTAGTTTATTTAATTCTACTATAGCGAATTGATAACATAATATAATATAATGAGATGCACCCGGTGGAAACCCACGTGAACACGGGAGGAACATGCAAACGCCACACAAAAATGCCAAATGACCCTGCCGGGACTCGAACAAGCGATCTTCTTGCTGTGAGGTTGGATTGAAAGGGAAACCGACTATCAATCAATCATTGAGTATTCATTAACATCCCTAGTGTCAACATATAGCATAGTTTCAAGGTACTAACGGTGACCGGAGTTCGATTCTTGGCTCAAGGTCCTTTTCCAATCCTTTCTCCCCCATGCAAAGGGTTATCCACAATCAATCAATCATCGAGTATTCGTTAACATCCCTAGTGTTGACATACCACTAGTGTCGAGGTACTAACGTTGACTCGAGCTTGATTCCTGGCTCGAGGTCCTTTTGCAATCCTTTTTCCCCCATGCAAAGGGTTATCGACAATCAATCAATCATCGAGTATTCGTTAACATCCCTAGTGTTGACATATAGCACTAGTGATGAGGTAGTGTCCCTAGTGTTGAGGTACTATTGGTGACCCGAGTTCTATTCCTGGCTCAAAGTCCTTTTCCAATCCTTTCTCCCCCATGCAAAGGGTTATCCACAATCAATCAATCAATCAATCATCGAGTATTCGTTAACATCCCTAGTGTTGACATATAGCACTAGTGATGAGGTAGTGTCCCTAGTGTCGAGGTACTATTGGTGACCCGAGTTCCATTCCTGGCTCTAGGTCCTTTTCCAATCCTTTCTCCCCCATGCAAAGGGTTATCCACAATCAATCAATCAATTGAGCATTTGTTAACATCCCTAGTGTTGACATAAAGCACTAATGTCGAGGTAGTGTCTCTAGTGTCGAGGTACTAACAGTGACCCGAGTTCGATTCCTAGCTCGAGGTCCTTTTGCAATCCTTTTTCCCCCATGCAAAGGGTTATCCACAATCAATCAATCATTGAGTATTCGTTAACATCCCTAGTGTCGACATATAGCACTAGTGTCGAGGTAGTGTCTCTAGTGTCGAGGTACTGACAGTGACTTGAGTTCGATTCCTGGCTAGAGGATCTTTTCCAATCCTTTCTCCCACATGCTTTCCTGTCTCCACTATACTACCCTTTAAAATAAAGATTAAAAACCCCTAAACAATAATTATGAACTCCTTTTTAAAAACTCTGCCTGATGTCCGTCTGCTATTTCTTTTATATTTCTATCAGTTAGATTTCACAAATCTCTTTATGTCATGATGTAAACAAGCTATTGGTCTGTAGACCTTGACCGCCAAATTTTTGTCACTCTAAACTGAACAACAAGCTAATTTATGACGCGTTTCCATCTACCAGATGTTTTATGATCATAATGTGACATTTCAATTACTCTTTTTTTGGGTTGTGTCAAGATTTGAGTCGCACATTCTTTGGCTGTAATTTTCTCACTCAAACACACAGTCGCTGCACACGCTGTTGGCCTGACTGTAAGTAACTTGTCTTTCTGATGGTGGTAAGCTGTTAGATTTACTGATGGGGTCTATGCGCCTCTCGCTGGGTGGTGGAGCTAAACTTGCTCCACTGCATCAGCCGCAGATGTTGTGAATGTGCGTGGCGCTCAGAAATGGAGAGCGATTCCCTCTGAGACGCCAGATGACATTCAGGTCAATTTAGCAGTTAAATAAGAGTGAGTCCTCTGGGAGATGCTTGTTACAGTTATTTCTGAGGTACCATTCATAGTGTTTCTATCTATACTTCTGGTACTACCATGTAAAAAAGTGTGATTTCAGCGATTAAAAACTAAAAATGGTACAGTGAAAATCTCTAACCTGGTTAACAGTAAGTGTCTTTAATATATACGGTAAACTCCCGTAAAATGGTTTTTATGTGATACTTCATTTTTTAATGCATTTTGTTGATATTACTATGGTTCTTTTTTTTTTATAAATTATGCACATTAGAGCTTTATGTTACATGTAATATTGATAAATAATGTTTATTGCATTACATTAGTGTCTTGTGTTACTGTAATGGTAGTTGTGTGAATGACACTAAACGTCTTCACTGAATGTGTACACTACCCGACATAAGTCTTGCCATTGATTCCAGCTGTAAAAGCAACAAATAATAACTTGTCTTCTAGTTGATCATTTGAAAAAGTGGCAGAAGATAGATTTTTCTGATGAATCATCTGTTGAAATGCATCCCAATCATCACAAATACTGCAGAAGACCTATTGGAACACGCATTTCTACATCCCTACTCTATTTTTATAGACCTTTTTAAAGTGTATCAATAGCATCAACATGTAAATGAATTGAAGATTGATTACATGTGTTTCTGAGTGTTTCGCAAGTGACATTATCATGGCAGAGCTTCCGCAGACAGTCCTGAGCTCATTCAAATCAGTCTGTAGAGTTTTGTAGTAATAACGTTTGCAAGGAGGACGCAAGTGTTGTATTTTTCATCAAAATATGTGTTACTCATGGTTATCCCGGATGCTGCAACCTGTAAAACCATTGTATACAGACAGCATCAGCACATGTCTGACTTTGTCCTGGCAAATACGTCATTATGAGACTGGAAGCCACATAATGAGACGGACATGAGAGACTCAAGACTGTCGAGCACAGTCCAACTGATTTATAATATTTCAGTGCATTGACAAGGGTATTCATTTTGTTTTGCCTGTAAGCTTTTCTAGACCTCAAGAGTGCTGGTACTTGTTGACTTTTATGAGCCAAGGCACAGGGAATGTACACTCAAGGAGCAAAGTTTTAGCTACAATTTAAGCCTTCATTATTGGTGTCACTGAATGGGAATGCATTGTACACCTGCACACTAGATGGGACAACCTACTATTCAGATTTTTGGCTTGACATCTGAGCAGTGAATAGTGCAGGGGTCACCAAGTTTGGTTCTGGACGGTCGTGTCTTGCAGAGTTTAGCGCTAACTCTAATCAAACAAACCAGAACAAGCTAATCAAGGTCTTACTAGGCAGACATTTTCTTAGGCCCAATCCCAATCTATATGGAATAACTACAGCAGTCACCATCGTCGAACTCATATGAAGCAAGAGATCGCGATGACATATGATGACGTATGCAGGTGCTGTAGTGCTGTCCCATTTCTTAGGGGTAAATTTTGTAGCCCTTACCCTTCACACTCTGTTTGAAGAGAATAGGGGAAGGGGTACACAAATAGAATTGGGATTGAGCCTTACTCTGCCTAGTCTCTTAGGTGATGTCCACACATATACAGGTATTTTTGGAGAGAGTTTTCAGCTCTTTCCATTAAAAAAAAAAAATCTCCGTCCACATGAAAACGCAAAAACGCACTGTGATGCATGTTAATGGAATGCCGAACCAACAGGTAGAGATAATGACAACTTTAAACTGGGTTCACACCAAATGAGGAATTAAGTATAGTCCATGTACAAGCAAGTATACAAGTCAATGCAAACATGACAACAGAGGCAGATCACCGTTCCGTGGTCTAACAATGGGGAATATGCAATACGTTTGCAGCGAACATTTGCCTCATTTGCATGTTTCCGAGTTTGGTGTGAACCCAGCAGTGTTGGCCAATCAGAAAAGAGAAAACAGCGCACACACTGACGTCATGAAGCAAAAACTCAGGTTGTGTTGAGTTTTTAGAAAGCTTCAGAGCTTCAGTTTCAGACACCGATACTCTGACACAAACTGCATAGAAAGAAGTGTGGTTTTGAAAATACCCGCGTTTGAGTGGACAGAGCCTTTAAAAACCCATGAAGCTAACTTGGTCACTTGAAGATTGTCTTAACCAATCAAATGGTGACTTTTAGTCTCATTCCCTGCTTACTGCCATGGAGGCAGCCATGGGCGTTGCTAGGCCTATTTTAGGGAGGCTGTAGCCTATATTTCTACTCAGCCCCCCTAAAACTTTTGCTATTTGCTCATAAACTGTAAACTAAATTATCGCCTCAGTCCCCTAAGTTTTAGGGGGGCTGAGTAGAAATATAGGGGGGCAGCCCCCCCAAAATAGGCCTAGCAATGCCCATGCCATTAGTTCTAATTTTTTTCTCATACAGAATATTATTTTGTCAATGATGGTGTTTTTTGTTTATGATAAAATGTTTTAGGCGAACAATCCCTGTGACAGTAGCCTATTATTTGACACTTAAACGATTTTGTTCAGTGAATAAAAGTTTGATTTTGTTTCAGTTTATTATTATTATTATTAATTTGTTTTGTTTGCATCTTGTATGTTTTGTAGCAGTTTGTAACAAAACTGAAATAGCATTAAAAGTTGTGTTTGGTTTTCTCAGAAATGGATACACAACTGTGGCATCGATCTGTTTATGTTGGTTTAGACACATGATGCCCGGTGACTGGTGCTAAAAGGCTAACGCTATATCACATTTGAAAACAACATACCACACTCATAAAACATAAACCTTAAGCTAATCAACAGCATTAAATATGTGTGATAAAAATGCATTTGCTATAGTAGTCACGCTATTTCACCTTGCTTTTACATGGCTTTGAGCTCTTTTGTCGAACTGTGTTTCACAAGATTCGTAGCACTCCAAATCTCAGGTGCAACAAGAAGAACTAGCGAGCAAGTTAAAGTTTTTATTTGGATATATGTGAGGAAACACAATATTCAAATGTACTTATTTATAAATCATACACTATATGTTAAATGTGTTTATTCATTAAAATCTCACAAGCAACTTAATGCACAATATAAGTATCAAACTGTTACAAAATTAAGAAAGTTGTGGGGAATCTATAAACATATTAGCATACATACTGTTGAAGTCAGAATTATTAGCCCCCCTTTGAATTTTTTTTTCTTTTTTTAATATTTCCCAATTGATGTGTAACAGAGCAAGAAGATTTTCACAGTATCTCTGATAATATTTTTTCTTCAGGAGAAAGTCTTATTTGTTTTATTTCGACTAGAATAAAAGCAGTTTTTAATTTTTTAAACACCATTTTAAGGACAAAATTATTAGCCCCTTTAAGCAATATTTTTTTCTGATAGTCTATAGAACAAACCATCGATATACAATAACTTGCCTAATTACCCTAACCTGCCTAGTTAACCTAATTAACCTAGTTAAGCCTTTAAATGTCACTTTAAGCTGTATAGAAGTGTCTTGAAAAATATCGAATTAAATATTATTTACTGTCATCATGGCAAAGATAAAATAAATCAGTTATTAGAAATGAGTTATTAAAACTATTATGATTAGAAATGTGTTGAGAAAATCTTCTCTCCGTTAAACAGAAATTGGGGAAAAAAATAAACAGGGGTGCTAATAATTCAGGGGGCTAATAATTCTGACTTCAACTGTATATGCCTAAACAAGCAAGAATATGAATGTTAAGATATGATCTTCACCTCTCAATATTAATTAATGAATAAATTAAACAGACAATAAGTGCGTCACTGTGGGTAGCACGATCGCCTCACAGCAAGAAGGTCGCTGGTTCGGCTGGGTCAGTTGGGATTTTTGTGTGGAGTTTGCATGTTCTCCCTGTGTTTGTGTGGGTTTCCTCCGGGTGATCCGGTTTCCCCCACAGTCCAAAGACATGCGCTATACAGTAGGTGAATTAGGTAAGCTAAATTGTTCGTAGTGTATGTGTGAGAATAAGAGTGTGTGGGTGTTTCCCAGTGATGGGTTGCAGCTGCTGCATAAAACATATGCTGGATAAGTTGGCGGTTCATTCCGCTGTGGCGACCACCTGATTAATAAAGTCGAAAAGAAAATTAACGAATGGATGAATAAAGGCCATAAAACACATTTACCCTGAATCTGAAGGTAATTTCAAAATGGGTCCCAACGCTTTATAAAAAGGTTGGGATTAATTCCATTATTTACGCTACATTCATTCTTCCATGGTGGGGCGCCACACCAAAATAACTCCCCTGCTGTTCACTTTCGTTATTCGTCCGCGACACCCCTCTGCCACCACAAATACCATCCACCATCCCCCCGACCCCCCAATCTTCACTTTCGTCCGCAACAACTCCAAACCACACCCCTCAGGTCTCTACTTCCGTGCGCGACACCTCTCCATCCTCGGGTAACATGCCGGATCCGTTACCCTGATCTGTTCCGGGACCTCGCAAACGACAAATTAAGCACTGCCCAAATGTATTTATATTCATTCATTCATTCATTTTCCTTTGGCTTAGTTCCTTATTTATCAGGGGTCGCCACAGCCGAATGAACCATATTCCAGCATATGTTTTACGCAGCGGATGCCCTTCCAGCTGCAACCCAGTACTGGGAAACACCCGTACACATTCATTCACATACACACTCCTACACTACAGCCAATTTAGTTTATTCAATTCACCTATAGCGCATGTGTTTGCACTGTGGGGGGAACCGAAGCACCTGGAGGAAATCCACACGAACACGGGGAGAACATGCAAACGCCACACAGAAATGTCAACTGGCCCAGCCGAGGCTCGAACCAGCGACCTTCTTGCTGTGAGACGACAGTGCTAACCACTGAGCCACCGTGTGACCCCATTAGTTTTTTTATATCTTTAAAATGAGACTAAACTTGGACACTGTACTGTATGTGCCCCCAAACCAAAGATTTTCAACAGGTATCTACAAGCTGCAATCATTTCATTGCGTTGAAAGGAGTAAAAGTGGTTGGTGTTTTACTGCCTCTTGTGGTCATTTCAGCTCAAAACCAACAATATGCAAAGGTTTTGTCAGTTGGAGTTTATTGGTAGAAGTAAGCTTTTCCACTGAGCCTGGATGAGTTTATGTACATGTCATGTGGTCTACTACCCATCATTTTCTGTCTGTATTTGTGTGTTTTTTTTTTTCGTCTTCGGAAAAACATACGACGCGTGTTGCATGCTTCTTCTCATGCCAGCGCGCGCAGATCGTGGCAGGTCTTGGTGTGGCCCAGCGTCAGCTCCGGCCGGGCTGCTTGGCGTTCTGCTCCTCCTTCTGTCATACACAGGAAGAGCTTGACTCCAGCATCTGTGTCTCTGTTCGTTATGTCTAAATCAGCACTCTGCGCTCTGACAGAGGACTGGAACAGAACATAATGTCTTCTCCCTTCGCGACGGGCCAATGGCGGAGCGAGAGAGGGAGCCGTTCTCTTGAGGACGCCTTCAAACGTCTGTCAGACCTCGCTCCGCTGTTCGGGAAACCTGTGCTGTGCACCATGCTGATTTGTCACTCAAAATGGCTGACACGGTTTCTGTTATCGTGTGAAAGGTTGTTCTTTTTTGGACTGTTTATTATTTTTGTGCTGGTTTTCTTGCAGAAAGAGGCAAAGAGTGCATGAATCTCATGGGTGAGCATATGCAGGGTGACTGCAGCGTTTTACCATATGTTCATGGCAAACACGTGTGTGTGTGTGTGTGGGTGGGGGGGTGCTCCATGATGGGATATGAGGAAGTTCTAGGGTGTTTAAACTTAATACATTCACATTGCAGTCAGAATTATTAGCTCTCCTGAATTATTAGCCCCCTTGTATATTAATTCCCCAAATTCTGTTTAGCAGAGAGAAGATTTTTTTTCTTACACATTTCTAAACATATTTCCCAGAGATGGGTTGCAGCTGGAAGGGCATCCGCTGCGTAAAACATATGCTGGATAAGTTGGCGGTTCATTCTGCTGTGGCGACCCCAGATTAATAAAGGGACTATGAATGAATGAATGAATGAATTTATTTAGCAGGGACAATGCACAAAAATTACATTAACCTCAAAGAGGAAAGATGCATTGTGCCAGGTTGTAGCAATATTGCTATTTTCCACCTGCAGTCCCTGGACAGGTAAAAATTAAAACAATAATATCCAATTTACTAAAAAGTCAGTTTAAAACATACAGGCATATAAACACTAACAAATTAGAAACATCTCACTCAGTGTGTACAAATCTGATTTGACAAAAAACATCTTCTAGTCAGGCATGAAAACATCTTATAATTTGTACATGTGATTATTTCTGTTGGAAGAGAATTCCATAGATTTGTGGCTTTATAAATAAAAGAAGATTGACCAAAAGAGGTCTTACGTCTAGGGACAATACATTCCCCTCTTACAATAGAACGTGTCGTTCGCGATGTTTTCTCTAATTTGGAATTTAATTTTTTTTTTAACGATGGAGCAGAAAGATTGTGAATAATTTTAAAAACAAAACAAATATTGGAATATTTAATAATATTATCAAAGCTTAAGAGACTATGCTTTTTAAAGATATTGCAGTGATGGTACAAACAATGCTTTTTATCATGAATTTTAAGTGCTCTCTTGTATAATGATTCCAACAGTGATAAAGATGATTTACATGCCTGAGACCAGCTGCTTATACAGTACAACAAATGTGGAACAATCATAGTATTTAAATACATACCAGAGGCCTCAGAAGTCAGAGAATCTCTGATATGTTTCAAATGTCTTAGATTGAATCTCAGTGTGGTAGCAAAGGTTTGAGTCCAACATGATGCCTAAATATTTGAATTCAGTGACATTTTTAATACTTTGCCCATTTATAAAAATTTCTAAAACATTTCCAACTTTATACCTGTTTGAGAAACACATGGATACAGTTTTTTTCAACATTTAAGGTGAGATTTGAATTTTGCAACCATTCAAAAACATTTTGCATTTGATTTGTTAATTTATTAGCAACTTCTGTTGGATTTTTTCCATAAGTGTAAAGCACGGCATCATCAGCGTACATTAATAAATCAGCATCAATGCATATAGCTGGTAAATCATTTATATAAATACTAAAAAGTAAAGGTACTAAAATAGATCCCCGAGGCACTCCTAATTTAACTGGTTTAAAGGTAGAGGTAGACCACTCAAGTACGATTTTATCCAATTTAGTGTTTGCTTTGAAATATAGTAACTGTTTAATTTGTAATAAAAATATCATGTTTAACAGTGTCAAATGCCTTACGTAAATCAAGAAAGACTGCTCCCATCACCCCCCCCCCCCCCCCCCCCCCCTTATCTAAATTTGTCTTTATCGTTCCTAAAAAGTAACAGCAAGCTGTCTCAGTTGAATGTTTTTTTCTAAAACCAAACTGCATGGGATGTAAGAGAGAATTTCTATCTAAATGAGCCATAAGTTGCTCTGCTACCACTAAGCCAAAAAAAAATTAATGAATGAATTTCTAAACATAATAGTTTTAATAACTGATGACAGTACATAATATTTTACTAGACATTTTTAAGATACTAGTATGGAGCTTAAAGTGCAATTTTACCCTCCTGTCGTGTTACATCCCGCCCCTTTCACCACCAATTGTTTATCAACATTCTTTAGCTGTAAACAATGTCTTAAAGTAGTGTTTAACAGAATAAACAGAAATTGTGAGAAAAATATAGAGGGGGGCTAATAATTCAGGAGGGCTAATAATTCTGACTTCGACTGTACACGAATGCTTATTATAGGTTATAGATTAGTAAACAAATTACAGAGAAATCTGATCTGCTTGTATTTCATGTGTAAGTCCCAGTGTGTGTTACATAATTACTAAATATTATAAGTAAAAATGAGTAACTACAAACACATTTTGAAGCTTTGATGTAAGAACTCATTCAACAGATTAAGACAATGATGTCGTAATTTTCCCTAACTCAAAGAGCAACTTTTTGTCTTGCAAGTAGGCCATTACTCATGCCATCAAATCACTCTTGGCACAATTGGAATCCTTTTTTCTTTCTGGGACAAAGAAGCATACAGCTTCGGCTTCAAAAATGTTCTCAGACAAAAGACATCAAAGTTATTATTTATGCAGTTCTAGCCTGACATATATGATGTCTTTGTCTTGAATGTGTTTGCACGCTATGAATATGTATGCCTAAGTCTTACCCCTGTCCTGTTGATTGTTTGTGTACCTTTTTTTAATTGAAAAAATGTTGACTCAGATTGCCTGCATCTGTTTTTTGAAAAGTAGCGTGACCACAAATAAGCATGACCTTTAAGAATGTTATTCACTGGCATTAGGGAGCTTGAACTAAATAGCAGATATGTATCAAACAAGCCTGTTGCTGTTGTGACATTGTGCAGTTTGTAGCTGAATAGAAGAATGAAACTGAAGAACGAAATCAAAATACTATTACAATTTTCTAGGCAAATAGAAGAACATCATGAAAACAAAGCTGGGGTTTTGTACTTTTTTTTATTCTAAGAACCAACAGGTCAAATCATCGCTAGTCCACAATCTTTCATTCATTTTCCTTCTGCTTTGTCTGTGATTTATCAGAGGATGCCACAGTGGAATGAACCGCCAACTATTCCAGCATATGTTTTACGCAGCGAATGCCCTTCTAGCCACAACCCAGTACTGGGAAACACCCATACACTCTTACACTATGGCCAATTTAGTTCATCCAATTCACCTATACCGCATGTCTTTGGACTTGTGGGGGAAACAAGGAGCACCCTGAGGAAACCCACACAAACATGGGGAGAACATGCAAACTCCACACAGAAATGCCAACTGACCCAGCCAAGACTTAAACCAGCAACCTTCTTGCTATGAGGGGACAGTGCTAACCACTGAGCCACCATGCCACCCACCACAGTCTTTTAAAAGCACAAATGAGAGTGGAAAGTTTTGTGAGTGATCTACTGACAATGAGCAAATTTTCATAATATTTAATGCACTACATGATGAAGCACTAATCTGGATGCAAAAAAGCAGAGCTAATGATTATAAGATACAAGTAAAAGGTTAAAGACCTTTTCCTGAGTGGTAAAGGTTTAGTCCCAACTGAAAGAGTCTGTAATATGGGGCCAAAGTCACAAAAAAGAAAGGAATGTTTAGGCCCAATCCCAGTTCTACCCCTTAGCCCTTCCCCACACACCTCGTTTTGTGTCCCAATTCTCTTTAGCTTGAAGGTGTAGGTCTAAGGTGATACCCCTTAAGGAGATCCACAAATTAGTATTTTTTTGCCATTAATACAAATTTTTACAGCAAACAAGCACATGTTTTAATATATTCATAACCGCGTTCATGTTTTACCGTCATACTTAAAAAATGCTAAAATAAAAACCGCTAAATTTCACTATCTATAATCCATAATAATAACTCCTGTACAGCAGTCCCACAACATTCTGACACTTGATGACACTCAAATACCCTGTCAGAAAAGTCTGGTGGCTGGGAATGAGCTTTTTACAGTGTCTGCTATAATGTTAATGTTGTTTTGGTGTGTTTAAATAGATGAATATGGCCACACTGTAAATGCGCAGTATAGTTACAATCTTATTGCCACATTAGATCATTATGATAACATAATAAATGCCTTCACTGATTTCCTGAAGATAAATACCAAAAAATAGCGCAACTGGAATAACCACAGCAGTCACCATCGCCTGATCTCATATGAAGCAAGAGATTGCGATGACACATGATGACGTGTGCAGGTGCTGTAGTGCTGTCCCATTTATTAGGGGTAAATGTTGTAGCCCTTCCCCTTCACACTCAGTTTTAAGGGCCAAGGGGAAGGCATACAAAAATAGAATTGGAATTGGGCCTTATTTTATTTTAGTCTTATTTTAAAGTTTCCGTTTGCAGTTTAAAGTATATTGTACTCTCAAAAACTGTTCATATCAATCAGAGCCCTGAATATAATCATCTTAAAATCGTCACAAAATAATCTCAATCTTCCCAACTTGTTACTAATGTTTCATTTATTTATTTATTTCCCCTTCCTCCTACCCCTTGTTTTGCACGTTCACATGAAGGGGTAGGGGTGTCCCAATTCTCTTTAGCTTGAAAGTGTAGGGCTAAGGGGAAGGGCTAGATAGCCCTTGAAACTGAAATTTTTTAGGAGCACACTCAAAACCAAGGGGTATGAAAATTTCCCAGAATACACCATCTACAATGGCAGCATGGCTGCACATGGAAGTCAGGAGATCCACAAATTAGTATTTTTATTTTTGTCATTATTACAAATTTTTACAACAAACAAACAAACAAACATACATATGTTTTAATATATTCATAACTGTGTTCATGTTTTACCGTCATGCTTTAAAAAAAGACGCTAAAATAAAAACCGCTTAATTTCGCTATCTATAATCCATAATCATAACTCCTGTATAGCAGTCCCACAACATACTTTCATATCTGACACTCGATGACACTCGAATACCCTGTCAGAAATAGTCTAGTGGCTGGGAATGAGCTTTTTACAGGCCGCCATCTATTATTCTGTCTGTAGGTAGCCAACTTACTCTGTTCAGAATTTGTTTACGTTCGTGAATGTGTGAAGTATCACAAGCAGTGTATCAAAATTCCACTGATTTCCTGAAATAAACTTTGCATTTCGGAATAATCCAGCGCAGCTCTTTGATAATGAGCTGAACTCTCCTTCCTCTCTATGCAGTACTAGATGAAATCTTTGGAGAAGAGAGGAGAACAAAGCATCACTGTTTAAACTGACTCTGAAATGTTTTGCATTTTTTCGTAATGGATTGATTAATACGCATCGAACTCAGTGGGCAAGGATTGTTTACGTGACAAATTTTATGCACACAAAAATTTGCCTTTACCTTTACTCTGCATTTCAACAAACAAGCCACTTGTGTTTGACTTTTCCCTCCAAATGCTCGTTCATCTTTCACAAGACTCACATTTCCCTCCACGTGTCCAGGCTGCAAATTAGATTGTTTAAAAGTCATTCTTGGCCACCTTAATTGACATCGTTTTTCTCACATCTTGACCTAACTGCCCATGGCAACGTTCATTACCCCCGTTTCCCCCCGCGTCCCCTCACAGCCGCAGCATTTCACATACATTCACCTCACATCTCCTGTGAGTAGCGCCTGAGAGACGGAAAACACCTCTCCATTACTTCTACATCTCATCTCAGACTTAATGGACAGCATTCAGCATTCATTCTTTTTCCATAACATCAACATTTGCTCGCCCGAAATGGATGCTAAAATATAAAAATAAAGAAAACAAAGGCAGATGGTTGGGTTTGCCTGCTGCACTAAGGTGTTAAAGCAATGCCCTTATGTGCTTGGCTCTCAGTATCAAGAGGGAACACGGGCAAAGCCATAAACACATACACAGTCAGCCCTGGTCCGGTGTCACGTGGATAAACATAGCCAGATGAGAGAGATGGATCACTGGGACCAGATAGATTTACCTCAGGCACTGCGGTGGCCTGCTAAACTCGGTTGGGGTCCTGAAAGACTATGTCCTGTCTTCGTCCAACCTGAGAACAGCGAGGGGCAAAACATGTTCCACCTCAGCGGCTCCGGCGTGCTAAGAGATCCATTAGAGTCAAGACACGAGTGTGAGCTAAAGAGAAAAGAGACGAGACCTCGGGCTGGCGGCGGTACAAGCCCAAACTCGCCCAAAGCTCCATGAGAGGAAAAAAACCTGGAGACTAAGAGACTTTCGTGGCCTGCTGAAGTTGACCCCACCGCGGGAGACCACATAACAGGGGGGCTGGAAGACCAGTACATGCCATCAAAGAGAATGAGGGGAAAATGAATACCTCAGCTCAAAACATGCTTACACACACAAACACGCGCGCACACACATTTCTGACCTGTTACGTTTTAACACACATGTTGAATGTTTGTCCATGAGCAATGGCTTCCTCTTCTCTGGGATTCAGCATGGGGCCGAAATTCGGTTGTCTGTTTGGATTTGAAAGATGGCTCCTTCCAAACAGGAAACAGGAAAGAGGAAATAAAGCATAGGGCAGACCAATTATACCAAGCATAAACAGGGGTCCTTATGTGAACCTGGATGCCCTTTGCATTTGAAGAGCATACATATAGGTGTTTGAGTGTCCATTCTATTCATTCATTTGGCATTTTCGGGTTAGTCCCTTTATTAATCTGGGGTCGCCACAGCGGAACGAACCGCCAGCTTATCCAGCATATGTTTTACGCAGCGGATGTCCTTCCAGCTGCAACCCATCACTGGGAAACATCCATACACACTCATTCACACACATACACTATGAACAATTTTAGCTTACCCAATTCACCTATAGCATGTGTTTGGACTGTGTGGGAAAACGGAGCACCCGGAGGAAACCCACACCAACACGGGGAGAACATGCAAACTCCACACAGAAATGACAACTGACCCAGCCGAGGATCGAACCAGCGACCTTGTTGTGCGGACTTGCTGTGTGGCGATCACGCTACCCAATGCGACACTGTTATGCCTGTCCATTCTATTCATGATGTAAATTAATACTAAAGCTAAACTTATTAATATTTAAATAAATACAAGTAGCCGAAATAAATGTAACAATGAGACTTCCATTTTTAAAAGCGGATGTTTTAAAACCTGATTTCTTTAAGACAAAAACCACAGCCTTATACAGTTAAAATCACACATGAAATACACATGGAACATACAGTATATGAAACACATGAAATGTGTTGTTTCAGATGCAAATGTTTCAAATCTAAGTTTGATGTGTGTTAAAGTTTCATGTATTTTAATCATATAATTATTACATCCTGTTACTATGGAGCCAATCTAGGGCCATATACAGTTGAAGTCAGAATTATTAGCCCCCCTGAATTATTAGCTCCCCTGTTAATTTTTTTCCCCAATTTCTGTTTAGCGGAGAGCAGATTTTTTTCAACACATTTCTAAACATAATAGTTTTAATAACTCATCTCTAATAACTGATTTATTTTATCTTTGCCATGATGACAGTAAATAATATTTGACTAGATATTTTCAAGACACTTCTATACAGCTTAAAGTGACATTTAAAGGCTTAACTAGGTTAATTAGGTTAACTAGGCAGGTTAGGGTAATTAGGCAAATCATTGTATAACGATGGTTTGTTCTGTAGACTATCGAAAAACAAAATTAGCTTAAAGGGGCTGATCATTTTGACCTTAAAATGGTTTTTAAAAAATTAAAAACTGCTTTTATTTTAGTCGAAATAAAACAAAAAATACTTTCTCCAGAAGAAAATATATTAAAAGACATACTGTGAAAATTTCCTTTGCTTTGTTACACATCAATTGGGAAATATTTAAAAAAGAAAATAATTAAAAGGAGGGCTAATTATTCTGACTTCAACTGTATACTTGCAAAATAAAAGAAAGTTTTACTAACAAAAAAATAAAGTATTGAGCAAAAAAAAAAAAAAAATCAACAAAAATCGCAAAGCGAAAATTTTTGAGAAATAAAGATTCATTTTGCTGACAAAAATAAAGAACTGCAAAAGGGAAAATGAAGCTTTAAGAATAAAAAATGAAATTTGCTAACAAAAAAAAAGAACTGCAAATAAAAATCAAGCAGTGCAAAAAAAAACTAAAATATTTGCAATTTAAAAAAACCCATATATATATATAGCCTTTACAAAACCTGTCCAGCTTTTTATTCAACCCTGAGTTTGCGATGCTGTTTTCACTTTGCACTTCAAGGCCTGCCGTCAAACGGCCAAGTTCATGACGTAAATTAATAAATATAGTTGATGGAAACGCCAAGATGCGCATAAATTTTGAAAATGTGCATAACAAAAAAGGTATGTGCATAACTGAGTAGGAAAAACTTTCTATTCAATAAGAAAAGATGTGCATAAACTACGATGGAAACACTTTTACCAAACAAATTTCAGTATGCGCATTAAAAAAGTCATGTGATTTTGATGTAAGAGATCATGTGATGATAAAAATTTGTGTGAATGGATAAACGAGCAGGATGAGCACATTGTAAAACATCTGAAATGTTGTTTTGGTCAATCTAAAATCCCTTAACTGTTTTAGTATTAGTGTTATCATATTATTAATGACCTCCAGAACTGTCAAGAGCGTCTGTGCTCTGTGTCTCACTCCTTTAAACGCCACCACGAGTTTATTGCGGCATTGTCTTCTGAGGCAGTACTTTATTAAATAAAGAAAAGATTCACACTGCTTCTCCTACCGCAGAAAATTTCATTTTTACTTTTCATATTTGGCGCCAGTTAATCAGGAGGTTACCATTTTTGACGATCATTAGATGGAAGCGTTGCTTTATTCGCACGTCTTTTTTTTAATAATGCAATATTTCAGTTTTGCACATAAATTTAATTCGCATCTTTGGATGGAAACATAGCTAATGACATGAGGTGGAAACAAATAGTAGAAAACTAGTTTCTATAGTCACACACATCAGGTTCACCATCTCGAATGTGGTGCTATAGTGTTGACCTGCCAAGGGTCAGCTTCAAAACACACACATAAAAAAAAATCTTGCAAGCACAAAGCCTCCCTGATTCTGTGTTGTTGACTTTAACACACAGCGGCCCCTGGCTCCTGAACCCGCTGGCCTTGAGGGAGGAGTCCAGCAATGTTTCTTAAGAGAAGTTCTCTCAGCAGGTGGAACTTCAAACAGGTCTCAGACCAGGGCCACCTCTGGAGGCTGGCCAGGGATCGGATGGCTGCAGTGTGGGTTGTCCTCGGTTTGACCCGCTGGAAAAAAAAAAACACAGGCTTGTTCCACGCAATTGCAGCTCCCCTACGTTAAAACAACATGATAACGTCCGGGAGGGTGCACTCTGAATCGCTGCCCCCCACACACAAAAGGCCTACTTCATTGGTTCCTGCCTTTGAAAGAGAAATGCTCGAGCTGCAGCTGAATGTGTTGGAACATATGTAGACCAGGCCAGTGTGTGAAAGTGATGTTTGTGACGTCAATGTGTGAGATGGTAAGAGTGATCCATGTGTCTTTGATCTTAGAGGTTCAGTTTAGTTCCAATGTCAAAGTCTCAAATGATTATTGGTGATTTTATTAGTGCTATTAGATCTTATTTAAAGAGCCCCTATTATGGGTTTTTGAAAATGAGCTTGCATGCAGTGTGCAACACAACTCTAAGTGAATGAAAACATCCAGCTGAGGTTTAAATCTGAAAGGGCACCTTGCTTAAAAATATAGATTTTTTTAGTAAAAGATTAGACTCAGAGTCGTTTAAATCATCCGTAGTTCGTCCGGATGTTTTGCCTGTTTGTATCGACGTCAACACGAAACAATACCAAATATGTTCTGTGTCGGATCCGGTAAAACACGAACGCGCCTTTCCTTTCAGACGCTAGCAGACTGCAGGTGTGTGTAGGACTGATCAAGACCGAAGATGAGTGAACGTTCTGGTGGTTAATGCAATAATCAACCCTGCAACGGGGATTCGTCGGCCGTTTGTTAAAGGAAGGATCAGAAAAACTATTGGTGTATGGGACTTTGTCAGAGCTTGACAGCAGTGGTGTAAAGTACTTGAGTAAATTGACTTTGTTACTTTACTTAAGTATTTTTTTGGCTACTTTGTACTTGTACTGAGTATCAAAAATATAAGCAACTTTTACTCTTTACTTGACTACATTTTTGATTGAATATATGTACTTTTTACTCCACTACATTTGAACGAATGCTTACCGTTACTCATTACATTGTGATTGTGCACGACAAGTCGGCATCTTTATTTACCACAGCTAATTTGTTGGGCGGATGAGGCGATATCGCCATCCGCAGGGTGCTGAAGGTACTGTAAGCTATTTATGAGCTAAATCATGTGAACGTGAATTAGCAGCTTGCCTAATACCAGGTGTTTAATTAGCGACATGGCTGCAGCCAGTGATGAAGCCGAAGCTTGAATTTATATGTAGTTTACTAAGTTGAAAAATAATAACAGTGCTCCTCTTTGTTTCATTTTAATACAGAGAAAACATAATTAATCAATTGAAAAACTACTCAAAATAAAATATTGCCCCCCTCTGATACAGAGAGATGAATCACATCAAAGTCAGCTCTGATTTTTTTTTACTACGTTTTACTACTTTTTTTTTTTTGATAAATTGTTTGTGCCTTTTTTGAACATTTGAGTTTGACTGAGACTTTTTGTTCTATTTTTTAAATATATTTTGTTCTGCCATTTTGAAACATTAAGGTGTTAAATTTAATTTATATATTAGGAAAATTAAACCTTTCTTGGTGTTCTTTGAGCCTACATTTAGTATGAGTAAAATACTCAAGTTCTTTTAAAATCGAATACTTTAATACTTTTACTCAAGTCTTATTGGAATTGGTGACTTGTAACTTGTAATGGAGTAATTTTTACAGTAAGGTATCTGTACTTTTACTCAAGTATGGTTTTCCGGAACTCTTTACACCTCTGCTTGACAGGAACTTTATCAGTACACAGTTCATGGATCAGTTTCTTCCTCCATTTCACAAGAGTAAGTAAGTGTGATTAAAATGGTCGCCTCCTTGTTTTTTTAGCTTGCAAAATATGTATTTAATTGTGTTTTGTTACTTGTAACCGCTCTACTGTATCTGGCTAACTCTTGATATTCTCATATTGCATCTTAAGCCACGTTGAAAATGTGACGCGTACCACTTGGTTTACAGATTTAAATGTGCTTGTGAGCTCGCAATCCTCTGTCGTTTGTCTTTGCTATGGCCACCGTCAGCTGTTCCTACACATGTGCGGCGGTCAAGTTTCAAAATAGTTCAGCTTTTGCCACTGTTTAGATTACTGAATGTGTGTCATTGTTTTTACTTATGGTTAAGAATAGAGTAATATGCTGGTGTTTAACTGTATTGCTCTAATGCACTCCTGCATTGGGCTCACACATACACTCTGCACTCTGACTACTTCAATGTTGATAAGCCGTGGTGGGCTTTCTTTCTGTCTCGCACTGAACGCAGTCGATTAATCACAACAGACTGGGTCATCGGACCAATCAGCGCAGATTAGCATCGTGCTAAGGAGGGGTTTGGGAACGAATGAATCGCTGAACGAATCATATGGGAGTTGTTGGGATAATTAGGTACAAATAAATGCATATTATAAGACAGTGAAAGTGTTTTTGACCTTGCCTGCATATTAGCCTGCTGTTGGAAAGCCCCAAAACTAAAATATGACCTTTTATAATGCATAATAGGGGCTCTTTAACCCTCCGGTTGACTTACAAGTCAAAAATGACCAGGCACCATTTTAACAGCAGAAAAAAAATGACACCAACATTAGAAAAAAAATAAAATAATAATTTTCTATTTTCATGAAGGCTGTACACATTTATCTACAACAGTTTTGACTAGCCAGCTCCAAAAAATATTTTTTTTATACCATAAAAATGACATACATATGCACACTCTAAAACCTGTTTCACACCGCAAGCGTGAGCAGAGCGTTTTTTTTTTTTCCGCGTCCATGTTATCAGATTAGAGCTTTCATACTGCATGCAGAAGCAGAGCATCAGCGTGAGGCATGTGCATCGCTGAAGCAGCAGTGCTGCGACAGTTTCGCTGCTGGGTCTATTTTTGCCACGCTGCTCACGCTCAATTAAAGTGACAGTGCATTGATAATGACCAAAAACACATTGAATGACTGGGCAATTTGAATTAGGCAATTTTACCCAATAAATGCATTGATAATATCCACTGATTTTTATATATTCAATCAAATGAACTTAACAATTTAAAACAGCAACAAATATTTAGTGGGCACGAACTACAAAACCAAATTTAAAACCAGTTTAGTATCAGTTTTGCTTAAGTTGCATACTAGTTTGCTCATGTATAAATATCATTATAACTATATTGTATTAAAACTATAGGCCTACATCATCCTGAGAATCAAAAACAAAATGACATGATATCACAGGCGACTGTCTTCTGACCGAGTGCACCTTAAAAGACATCAATGATACTCCTCAGAGCATAAGAAGCATACAGTTATTCAGGATCTATATCATTTGTAAAATAAAGACCTGCAGGTTAAGGAAACAGCATAGGAGGAAGTTGCCGTGTGCCTTGGTGCTGATGAAAAGTAATAAAAAATTGTATTAATAGATAGATAGGTAACTAAATAGGATAGACAGAGATAGATTGATCTGTGCAGCAGCTTGCGATGAGTGTGAAAGGCAAACGCCTGTGCGCTGCTTCTGTTCTCTATTCGCACCGTGCACTCGCTGCTCATGCCCTGCTTGCGCTTGCGATGTAAAACAGGCGTAACACACACACACACACACACACACACACAAAATAAGAATCTGCTCCTTTAACTTTTATGAATACTGTACTTTAAGCATTAAAAATATAGTTTATCTTTCAGTCAAAAACGAGTGTTGCCCTCTAATTAAACATTGATGAACAACTGCTCACTGATGAGGGAAGACATTCACAGAGTTTGTGATGAAGATGAGGTTCAGGATTGAAACTTTATGGCATCTGAGGATTGAAATTTAATGTAGCTGTTTTATTTTAGAGGTTTAGTGAAGGCATGTCATTTTTGACCTAAAGAACAAACAGCGTGTACAGAATTTGAAGACAACAGGAGGGTTAAAAACTGTGAAGATGAAAATGACCATCTTAAAAGAGGCCATCTGCTTTTTTTTGGATCTCCGATTGGCGACCCAAACTTGACCTTTCGTCTCTGACAGAGTCATCAGTTTGAAAACATCCTGCAGCGGGGATGGCTGTTCAGTGCCTGAAACATGCTCAGGAACAAGCCTTTCCATCTCATTGGCTCAAATTCAAAAGGCCCAGCGGAATGCAAAACATGTCTTAAATGTGCTGAGCAGACCAGACCAGACAGAACAGCCTTGAATACTCACTAACTCATCACTGGATCTTCTGATGAGTGGCTCAAAGGATGAATGCGTGGCTGAAGGGAAAATGTTAGCTGAAATGGAGCGATACTTTTAAGAATGGATGATTTTGGTTAACAAATGAAAATTCTGTCATTTGAGCAGTCATTTGAGCACTTCCTTATTCTAAGGAACTCAAAACAAGATATTTTGAGGAATGTTCCGGGTGCTCCGGTTTCTCCCACAGTCCAAAGACATGTGCTATAGGTGAATTGTAGAAACTAAATTGTCAGTAGTGTATGAGTGTGTGTGTGTGTGTGTGTGTGTCTGTGTGTGTGTGTGTGAATGGGTGTTTCCCAGTACTGGATTGCAGCTGGGAGCATTCGCTGTGTAAAACATATGCTGGAATAGTTGGCGCTTCTTTTCCGCTGTGGCGTCCCCTGATAAATAAGGGATTAAGTCAAAGGAAAATGAATGAATGAATAAGAAAAATAAATAGAATTAGACCATTTTTGTGACAATTGGCTTCCAACCTAAAATGTCAAATGGAAAAGGTAAATCATATAGTTTTGGTACAACATGACAATGACTAAATGTTGACAAAAATATAACGTTGAATTAATTATTTGGTGTTTTTATAAGTAGACTGTAAAAATAGCTGTAACATTTGCAGTATTACTGGCACATTTGGTTGCCAGTAATACTGGAAATTTGACAGCAAAATTTACAAGCGCACTGTAATTTAACAATTACATATGTGCTGTAAAACTACAAGTGCACTTGTAAATTTTACAGTATTACTGGCAACCAAAATTTCCAGTAATACTGTTAATTTTACAGCAATATTTTACAGTGTACCGTATACTGTATATACAGTTTTAGGTAAAATGTACTTATTGTGTATATGTTGTATAACACTTATTGGTGCTGTTGAGGTAGGATAAAGGTAAAGTTAGAGACAAGCTAATAGACATATGCACTATAATTAATCTGAATTCATTTAAAATAAATTTTTGTAAATGTCTAGTCTAAAACCTCAAAACCCCCCAAAAAACATAGGAGGGAAAAAAGTGCATACACAATACCTTAAACTACTTTATATACAGTTGAAGTCAGAATTATTAGCCCCCATTTTTTGTTCTTTTTTAAATATTTCCCAAATGATGTTTAACAGAGCAAGGACATTTTCACAGTTTGTCTGATACTGTGATAACCATTTAAGGTCAAAATTATTAGCCCCTTTAAGCTATTTTTTTCCCGACTGTCTTCAGAACAAACTATCGCTATACAATAACTTCCCTAATTACCCTAACCTGCCTAGTTAACCTAATTAACCTAGTTAAGCCTTTAAATGTCACTTTAAGCTGTATAGAAGTGTCTTGAAAAATATCCAGTAAAATATTATTTACTGTCATCATGACAAAGATAAAATAACTCAGTTATTAGAAATGAGTTATTAAAACTAATATTTTTAGAAATGTGTTGAAAAAATCTTCGCTCCATTAAACAAAAATTGGGGAAAAAAATAAACAGGGGGGCTAATAATACAGGGGGGCTAATAATTTAAGAGGGCTAATATTTCTGACTTCAACTGTAGTTAAGCACACTGTCGAATACCTCAATAAATTCCACTGAATAGGATATGAATATGACATGCACTTGCCTTGCATTATTGTCATTATCATTTTAGATGGTTGTTAAAAAGAAAAAAGAAGCATAAATTCAGCATCTTCCACTGCATGGTTTATTTATTTTTGCAGTGCAGGACAATACAAAAAAAATAATCAATAACCTGACTGAAACTTTCCACTCAGATTCTTTTTTAAAAACAATGCATTTCTATTCAAGCATTGAATTTGAACTTGTTCTTTAATTTGTTAAATAATATGTTAAAGTGATGCTGAATTTGAATAAATTGATCTTGCTTTCAGTGTCGACTAGTTGAAGCTGTACCATCTAGTCGACTAGACCTCACATCCTTAGTGTATATTCCTTTTTTGTTCAGATGAATCCAGAGTTATGTTTTTATTTTATTTTATTTTTATGTCATTACAGTACAAAGTTGGGAAGATGTAGGGTATTATTTAAAATAGCTAAGACTGTTTTATCTTAAAAAACTAAAGAAAATATAATTTTTTTTTACTAAAAAATAAAGTAAATTGTGATACAATTACCTTTTTTTTTAAGAGAACTGTTTCTTTAATATACTATAACACACTTAAATACAGTGCGACACGATGGCTCAGTGGTTAGCACTGTCGCCTGAAGCAAGAAGGTCGCTGGTTCGTGTCCCAGCTGGGTCAGTTGGCATTTCTGTGTGGAGTTTCCATGATCTGGTTTCTCCCATAGTCCAAAGACATGCGGTATAGGTGAATTGAATAATCTAAATTGGCCGTAGGGTATAAGTGTGTGAATGAGTGTGTATGGGTGTTTCCCAGTACTGGGTTGCAGCTGGAAGGGCATCCGCTGTGTAAAACATATGCTGGCTAAGTTGGCGGTTTGTTCCGCTGTGGAGACCCCTGATTAATAAAGGGACTAAGAATGAATGACACTTAAATACTCTCCACAGATTGCTACTGTGATGTATTTTATAAGGCCAACATTGTATGTTCAATAGATAAAATCAAATAGGCTATCACAACAACTCTTGATACATTAATGTTTGAGCTAGATCAGTTTGATTAGTATGAAAACACATCCATGCTGTAAAAGCAGAGTAAATGAGCTATGATGATGTTTAACATCCCAACAGCCATCATTTAGACATGTTGTCGACCATCTTGTTCACGACAAGTAAAAGCTTGATAAAATAAAAGCCTTCAAAAGTATACAGTATGTCAAAGTACTCACTGTTACAGTTTTCATTTGCTTCAAAGGGTCCAAAGGTTTGTTGTTTGAAGCGCCGATTTGAACTTGCATTCAACATTATGGGACATGCTTTTAATATTCACTGCATACTGTGCATTTTTAGTGTACAGATGTGTCAAAACTATCACAGCTGTTTGGTGCGCTGCTATTGTGAAGTGAATTCCATTGAACACAACATGTCTAATTTCTAATTCAGACAGATTGTGTGCATATTTTAGGACGACACAAAATCCATTTAAAAGTGCGCTGATATCAAAGGCCTTGTACAAATGTTCTCATCAAAGCAGCCAGACAAAGAGAAAAAAGACTCGGGCGTCCTGACTGTGATAGTGCGTTTCATCAATACAGCCAAAGAGGGAAAGAGGACGCGCACACTCATACATGCATGTTCTTTATGTTAGCAAATTGCATATTTTCTTGGCAAAAGGAATATGAAGAGAGATAATGACTGCCAAGAATAAAGACACAATAAAAGGCCATTTCATTGTGATCGACAAGGAACCCATTTGAGATGATGCAGTGAGGAAACGAGGAACGCGAGTGAATGCTATTTGATCTGATGCTGATTATCCAGCAATTTGAATTGGTGATATGAACTCGAGATAATCTTCGGGGGGGCTATTTGAAACCGGGGAGAGGGGGGCGTAGTACCCGATGAAAAATGTCTGGTTTTCAAAAAAAACACAGCAGGTACGTAGGTCACCCTGACTACCATCTCCGGTCCTGAAAGGCCTCGGCATTGTGAAGGACACCGGTTAGCGAGCAAAGCACTGGTCATTAGTGCCGGCCTTTCTAATCCAATCCTGGAAAACTCGCCAGGCCTGCTCAGGGTCTAGGTTGTCATTTGAAGTCCCGTTCTTGCGCGCCAGAGGAGTTCCGAAGGGCTCAATTGGCCAAAATTGCTCCTCTGAAGGCTTCTGACTTCTGATTTTGACTTCTTTTAGAGTTCCAAGGTCATTTAGCTGCAAGGCTGCTTTCTGAAAAACTCGAATGCAGTCTCGGGTGAAAAAAAGAAAAAGAAATAGAATAAAAAAACAAGTGTCCACGCGAACAGGGTTACTTAAAAAAAACTAATTTTTGTAATGTAATGTTGGCCAATTTTCCACAAACAAATGCAGTATTGTGTCACTAAAACCAAAACTTTTTTAAAAAACTTTCCTTTGTTTACAAGACGGTCAACGTAACCAAATACTTCTGCTAATAACTGTACTTGACATGTACTGATATGGACAGTTTAATTTCGGAATAGAGGCATCAGTATGCAACCAACTGGAACTGATAACCCTTTTTAAGGATTTTGATTGGCCAATATGACTTTACATTTGGGAAAATTTTACCACCTGTTGCTTTAGCATGCTCTTGAAAACACTCCATAGAGCGTTTTTACATTTTTAGGTCTGTTTTTTTTTTTTTAACTATGCAGCTAATGACTAATTTTAAAATAGATTTTTTTTTTTTATTAATCTGAATAATCTGACTAAACTAAATACTTTTTTTTTTATTGACATTTGCTTGTTATAACTATATAAAGCCATAAATCAGGGTATGGAGAAAGCTCATGCTGAATGGTATCCTCGCGCTGAAGATGTTCTGTTTAGCCCACCATGTAAATAGCAAATGTGCCTTGGCGTGATGCAACTGACTCTTAAAGGGAATGGGACATTCTGATTGGTTTAATGCATATTTATACTCAAAACACACCCATAACTCATCAAGAGAATAAGCACAATCCTGTTAGACCATGCAGCGGGTCGCAGAACGTATTTTTTCGTCCTTAAAATAGCAAAAGTGGATTCAGACATGCCCTTAATGCTTTAGACTTTGTGCCTAGATTGTTAAAATAGAGCCCAATGACCTAAATCTAACCTAATATTAACATCTTATGACATTGTGTGCCTGCTGGGTATTAGGCAGCAGAATTTGTTAAAAAATATCAAAATTATAAATGAACAACAAATCAATGACAGCATTTGTTGACAACAAATTTCATTATATATAATTATCAATTTTATCAATTAGTTGTTGCAGCCCTAAAACCATAAATGTTCATTCATTCATTCATTTTCTTTTCGCATTAGTCCCTTTATTAATCAGGGTTCGCCACAGCGGAATGAACCGCCAACTTATCCAAGATATGTTTTACGCAGCGGTTGCCTTTCCAGCCGCAACCCAACACTGGGAAACATCCATACACTCTTGCATCCACACACATACAGTACGGACAATATTCAATTCACCTATACCGCATGTGTTTGGACTGTGGGGGAACCAGAGAACCCGGAGGAAACCCATGTGAACACGGGAAGAACATGCACACTCCACACAGAAATGCCAACTGACCCACCCGGCACTCGAGCCAGCGACCTTTTTACTGTGAAGCAATTGTGCTACCCACTGCGCAACCGTGACGCCCTAACCATGAATGTGTGAGCAAGATTTTTCATTTATTTTTTAAACAAAGGAAGATAAAACTTTACAAAAATACCCATGTAAGATGCTGGTTTCGTTTTAGACTGGCATGAGCTATATTGGTTTGGTTGTGGTCCACTATAGACTTTCTGTCTCCCAGTGTGGTCTCTCCGGTTGACCAAGCAAGTCTTGGACAACCAACCGAATGTGTAGAAGCCATGAAACCAAGAAAGAAGAGTAACCTCAGGTGGTCAGAATGTACTTTTGTCTTTCCACAAATGTAATGGCTGGTGGTATCATGCAAATATGGCCCTGCTTTACTTGAGTTTCTCCACTCTGGTGAGTGTTTATGACTTTGTGGCTTTTGTGGCGCTAGTTAGCTATAGCAAGCTTCATCTGTATCCTCGAGTCAAGAGCTGACGATGGTTGTCAAGGCATCGGTCTGATTATTTTTGCAAAGTAGATGGTGTTGGAGCCAATCAAATGTGTCAGACAAAGACAGTGCTACATCCTCACCTTCCCATCTTGTCACCAGTACAAAGAGCATGCGAGATTTATTCCTTCCAGCGCTCTTTTAACCAATGGGAAAAATTGGCCCGTTTTTTTTCCATGTTGGTGGTTTTGGCTGAATTAAAGCAAAGGCGGCTGTCAGACTCGCGTTACTTTACCCATCCATAAATTCACGAGGCGAATTATCACTTGATGGCAAGCATGAGGGACAGTGCTCTTTTTAATCGCCTGGCAGAACAAGCAGTCCATAAAGATGTCAAGACATTGTTAAATATTCATGGAGACAAATGAAGTAATGAATTAATGGACACATGAGTAATGGCCGGCTAATGTGATTAGAACAGACAAGTAATGCCCTTTGCCAGATCAATCTAACTCCGAGCATTAACCTGCAATACATCTTCCTCTCCCACATCGCAGTGACTTACACTGGGATAGTGTGCTGACATGCTGGAAACCATTCAGATTTGATGCAATAGCATGCTATTACTTTGTTTTGTCCATAGGGCTGCACAATATATGGTTTCAGCAATGTGATCATTCACAATAGTTACACTGTAGGATATGCAATGTTGAGTTTGTATCACAATTTATCATTTGCACACGTTTTTGATGCCTGTGGTTTGTATAATGATTTTGAAAGCATTCAGGTATAAGAAATTGTACCATTTGTGACCTTAAATACAATTATTTTTATTGAATTATTTTTATTTTTATCATTCAGGTACTGTACTTAAATACTGTTATGGTCTGTTTCTACTGAGTGGAATGGTACAGGTCGGTACGGGTCACCTTTATCAGGCTTGCGTTTCCACTGCCAAAAGGGTCCCAATGGTGGGCATGGTGTACGACAGGAAGTTTCAGTCGACATCATTCTCGCTCAAGAAAATGTCAAAGTAATGATGCACGGGTCGTTCACATATCATAGAAGCACTTCTCACAAAACAGATGCTTTATACACTTAAATACTTGTGTATAAATGTTCATTACTAACCTTTCTATGAACATGATTTGATTATAACTGCAGATCAATGACATTGCGAAATAGCCTACTGTAACATCTGCGATTATATAAAATAAATAAATAAATGCAACATATATGAACACATACAGACCCTTACAGTCTCCGATATGTTACCAAGTACAGAAAAACTACACACAGCATACATTTAGTCCTTGTTTGGGTTCAAAAACAACACGCAACATATAGCCCACAGTCAGTGCAAACCTCTCATCTGTATCTGTAATCTTCACCAGCACATGTGACCTCTGTTAGAAAGTAACTCTGTCATTCAGAGTTCATAATAGTCCAAAATGTGATGATAATACTTAAACATGGCAGTCTGTTTATATTTTGGGTTGCTGAAAGAATCATTTGCTCCTTTGTTTTTTTTGGCTTCACCTTTGTTCTTTCACACTTCACTTTTGCGTTTGTCCGTTTCTCAAAGGATGTGAGAAGCACTTCAATAATCATGCGCACATTATTATCATCAGCTCAAGGAGTTCGTTATTCCAAATACAGACACACGTGAGCGATCGTAAGCTCTCTGGAGACAAAGAAACCGCTCACTCTTTTAGACAGCCTCGTAAAACAAAAACAGGACATGGAAGATTTTGTTCTTGGCCTTGTGGTTGTTCATCAAGACGACGACAAGGTTTGTTTAAGCTCGGGTCGACCATGTCTTGTTATTATATGTAAATATTATTACGGTGTAATGTCTCGGCTGTGTATTTAAAATTGCTTGTGTACGCACTAGTGACGGTTCTCTGTAAACCAATAGCATTCAGCTGCGCATCTAGCTTCACCTTTTGGTACCTTTTTGTCGTGCTAAGTACCCTTTCAAAAGGGTACCCAAAAAGTGGTATGGTATGGTGCGGTTCGCTTTTTGGTACCTACTGACAGTGGAAATGGCCTTACAGTAAAAGTGTACCGAACCATACCGTACCACTCAGTGGAAGCGGGCCTATAGACTTGGGAAACGATAAAACCTTTTAGTGTAATTGTATCTTTTTCTTGATTGTATTTATAGATTGTTATGCATGAAAATACTCACAACACATGCAAATACAGAAATGAACTGCAAATAGTACAGACCACAATGAAAATGGGTTGGGGGACACCAAAAAGTTTATAGATTGTTTATTAGACTTTATGGAAATGCAAATAGTAAACATTATTTCAACAATCTCTGACTAAACACGTGCATGAAAATACTCACAACACATGCAAATACAGAAATGCCCTGCAAATAGCACAGACAGCAACGAAAATGGGATGGGGGCCCCAAAAAAGTTTATAAACTATTTATAAAATTTTATGACATGCACTCCCACTGCAGAATCATCCCAATCGATCTAACATTATAAATGATTTCCAAATAGAGAAATTAAGTCATCTGGTGAAACTGTATTCATATGCCAATATACAGTACAGTATATTGCAAAATTTTTGTAAGTAGAAAAACTGAACGCTTCACTAGCGAGAAAACAGTTAAACAGACCATCTGCAGCGCGAGGATAAAAAAAAACGAGCCTCCTCCAATCAGCCTCTTTACTTTCTCCTTACTTTACTTTTACTCTTTACTTTCGTGAATAAGGAAATGGTGTTGTACACACTGCACTGAAAGCATCCATTAGCCTACTTATTTAATTTTGTTTGTTAAGCGCAAAGATTTGTTTCAAAACTATTTCTAAATTCAGTTCTAATATCCAGCAAACGAATGAATGAACAATATTAATGAAGTGTGGTCAAAAATATGTTAATTGATATTTGCAATATCAATTTACAGTATTACTAAAATAAAAATGGGATATTTTAATATTATTTAATGAACTTGAACTAACAAGAGCCAAGAAATAACAATAAAAAGTACATTTAATCCCTATAACCTTATAAAAAAAATGTAACAAATGTATCCAATTACATTGGCTCTCATGAAGTCAATCAGTGCTTATTAATTTATTGTTATTATTATATTGTATTTCAATGTTCAGTAAAGCAGCAGAATGTTTTTTTTCATTCAAGAGAATTATATGGATAATAAAATAAAAAATAATATTAAAATAAATGTGTAATATAATATAGTTATATAGGGACTAAGCCGAAGGAAAATGAATGAACGAATAATATAATATAATATAATATAATATAATATAATATAATATAATATAATATAATATAATATAATATAATATGATATAATATAATATAATATAATATACAGTGGTGCAGTGGTTAGCACAATCGCCTCACAGCAAGAAGGTCGCTGGTTCGAGCCTCAGCTGGGTCAGTTGGCATTTCTGTGTGGTTTCCCCAACAGTCCAAAGACATGCGCTATAGGTGAATTGGGTAAGCTAAATTGTCCATAGTGTATGTGTGTGAATAAGTGTGCATGGATGTTTCCCAGTGATGGGTTGCAGCTGGAAGCTGCGTAAAACATATGCTGGATAAGTTGGCGGTTCATTCCACTGTGTTATTCCCAGATTAATAAAGAGACTAAGCCGAAAAGAAAATGAGTGAATTAATAATATAATATAATATAATATAATATAATATAATATAATATAATATAATATAATATAATATAATATAATATAATATAATTTTCATAAAAAATATGCAACAAAAGTATAATATTTTTCCCTCTCCACATGGGAATATGTGGCAAGACCTTTTGATGCTCTTTAGACAATATGCTTCTCTCAAGCGCACTCTAGAGATCAACATTGGTATTACTTTTTATCCCTTTTCTTCATACGCTATCCCATAACCCCACAAAGGGGTTGGACCTGCACGGTACCCCGGAGACACTTGTGTTTATGAGTTTGTGGTGCGCTCGGGGGGCTAAAGTAAGGTGAAAGTGATGTGATACATGATGAGTGTTAGAATTACACGGAGGCTGCGGCGAACAAGATAAATACGAGCAGGACGGGCAACATTGCGTTTTATTAGCAAGTGTCTATGGCTTTGATATAGTGTGTCTGCGGTTGTCTCTCGGTTTAAAACCCCCCGTTCCCCTGTAGCTTTATTAAGCTGGGCAGCTGAGCGCTGTCTGTTCCTCAAACAGACCTCGACACCCCCACCTCACACACACACGCACACACACACAGCAGCTGCACACACTATCTCAGTTTTGCCCCCTCGCTTTGAAGTTCACTTTGTGTCCCACACTGATCAGGGCCACAGGCAAAATATCAACTCCGGTAATGACACAAGCAAACACCGAGAGTTTATTTACATGGGTAAGGAAAAGACACTTGTTTGAAGGCTTCAGAGAAAACAACATCCCCGCATTTGGACACAGCGGGGTCTCCGTCTGATTGACTGAGTGGACAAAGTTCTCCTACTCTTTTTGTTTGACGCCTTTTGAAATTCTCCCAGTCTGGGAATGAAGCGCCTGTGGCAGAGGATGATAAATTAGAGGTACATACATTTTCCCCCCTCAAAAAAAAAAAAAATTCGGCTCCGTATGACAACATTTTCGAAGATGCTATGAAGACGGACGCCTCAGATTCATTTCAACCCCCCAAAAAATGAAAGGACAAAGAAAATGTCACGCTCCTGAATCATATATTCATAGGCAAAACTGCATGCTGTTGATATGCTTCATCATGTCTGCGTCGGAAATATAATATATAGCTTTATTTCAGTCTCATCGGTGAGCTAATTCACGGGGAAATAACTTTTTTCCTTGTGTCGTAAACAATTCAGAATGCTAGCCTATAATGTGTTATGCTACTGTTCCTCTTATTGAAAAAGCAATCAGTGCGTTCATTTTGATCATATCAGCCTGATGATGGAGGTAAATCTAAACTAAATGCGACGCTTCTGCACGAAATGTAAATGAAAATATGACATTATTCAAATGAAGGCGCTTTAATGTGCTTAAATCTAAATTACCAGGTTCCTCACTTTTCTGAAACGCCGCCATCGCTATATAAATGACTCGTGAAAATCAAAACATACCTCTCCGGGTTTATCGTCGTTTATTTACCTCGTCTTATTTTCCAAAATGAAACGGTAAATGAAAACAGAATTTGCATGTGCTGATGTGTAAATTGTAAAGGAAGTCATTAAATCTTGCTTTAATGTTCTATTTTAAATATAAAACACTGATATATGCTGTCAAATAAAATGTAACTTGCCATTACTTCCTTAAAGAGCTATTTCTGCCAGATTTGGTTTGCTAAATTGATGTCAATAGGTTGGTCTACTGATGTAAATAATGTTCTTGACCAGTTATTTTGCAACTATTTTACAGTAACCAGCTCCACCATGTTATCAACAAACTATTAACTATGATTATTAGCTCAATAAAGTACCAATTAGCTGCTTATTAATACTTAGTAAGGTAGCTGGGTTTAGATTTTAGGTTGGATTAAGGAAGTATAGTAAGATATAACTACTAATAAACAGTTAATATTTTAATAGTAGACATAATAATTGACCAGTTATTTTGCAACTATTTTACATTAACCAGCACCGCTATATTTCAAGTCACAATTCATGTCATTAACAAACTATTAACTAAGACTATTAGCTCAGTAAACTACTCATTGGCTGCTTATTAATAGTTCAGGTAGTAGTTAGGTTTAGGTTTTGAGTAGGATTAGATTAAATCATACTTTATAACTACTAATAAACAGTGAATATTTTAATAGTAGACACGTAATAAATGAGTAGGTAACTGAGTGGATTGTAACCTAAGGTCCTGGGAAATTATTATTATTATTATTAGATGCTGTTAGTTTTAAGGATATCTATAAACTTGTGTGCTGTAAATGAAAACTATTTTACAGTAACCAGCTCCACCATGTTATTAACAAACTATTAATTAAGACTATTAGCTCAATAAAGTAACAATTAGATGCTTATTAATAACTTAGTAAGGTAGTAGTTGGGTTTAGGTCTTGGATAGGATTGGGGAAGTAGATTAAGATCATACTTTATAATTACTAATAAACAACTACCATATTACACTCCCAGAAATAATGGTACAGGAGCTGTCACTGGGGCAGTACCTTTTCAAAAGATACATATTTGTACCCAAAGAGTCCACAGTGGTACCTCAAAGGTGCATCTGAGGTACGATTATGGACTCTTTGGGTACAAATATGTATCTTTTGAAAAGGTACTGCCCCAGTGACAGCTCCTGTACCTTCATTTCTGAGTGTAATAGACACATAATAAGTGTTGTAACTTAGTAAATTGTAACTTAAAGGTCCCGTTAAATTTAAATATATATTTTTATGTAATGTTAGTTTGAAGGATATCTATAAATGAGTGTGCTTCAAAACAGTGACAATTGTTAGTGTGAATAAACATTCAAAGCTTTAGGTTTGTAACCTCCACCTAAATGAATACATTTTTTTTTTTTTACAATTACCTCACATTTCAGTTTCTCATCAAATCTTCTGAGCAATCAAATGCAAAAAAAAGTATCTGACATGTCCCACCGGCTTCAAGGCACTTCCCATTTGCTTTTCATTTGATGCTCTTGATCTCAACCACTCTTACAGGCAGAGTTGTGATGAAAAACGAAACACTAGTGGCGATTTTTATAAAGGGGAGGAGCAACTATATGTTCCACCCTGTCTTCATGTTTCAGTTGAAATTACTTCAAATTACTTTAAAAATGTGCATTTCAAAGCCTTTCACGGGACCTTTAAAATAAAACTACCAATTAACAATGACAATGACAAGTAAAAACAACCCAAGTTGACCAATGTGCTTAACAATAACTAAAAACCACAAACAACAAGAATAAGATGAAGACAAAAACTAATTAAAAATAGAAATAATAGAAGAAAATAAAAGCTTTTACAATATCAAAAGTCAGTAAGATATTAAATAAAATGAATTTATGTGTTAAATGCTTTGTCAAACAGATGCTAAAAGTGTTTAACTTAGATTCAAAAACAGACAAAGATGGTGCCAGTCTAATAGAAATGGGGCTGCCTGATTAACCTGTCCAGCATGGTTTGCACTGATGATATAATGTTTATTGCTGTTCTGGTATTTATTGCATATTAACCTCCTCTGATGTACTCTGATGTGCTATAAACATTGTTCAAATGCTCTTCAAATGGCTTGTTGTAAATGGGATGGGGATGACACATGCTCCACGAGGCCTCTTAACCTCAGCTTGTGTGAAGTTACTTATAGAATGTCCTGAAGGTAAAGGCACAGCAGTGCAGTTGACTGTACTGCGGTAATCTCTGCACTGCACATCGACCACTGACAGGAGCAGGACCTCAGGAAAACCTCTATACCTTTACATTGACATAGAAATGTATATATTACTATATAAAGGTGATTTTTACAGCATAATTCTAATTTCTAATTGTGAAGAATATTGTAATACTGTGAAAATACATTGTTCTACTGTGAAAAACATTTTATGAAACAGAACACTTTCATGTATGCTAATTGTTCTTTTTGTAGGATATTCTAACAAAGAACCTTTTATTTTACCAGTGTAGAGCACACTAAAACAAGGAAAAATCGGAGTAAATAAATAAATAAGATAAATCACAGGAATACATTACAACTTGTGATATTAAAGTACAAAATATTACTTTTAAATTGTAGTAATATAGTTGTAAAAATATATATATTTACCACGGCGATTTTAGAATCATGTTTGTCTAAAATGTTCAAAGTTAAATCATGTTTGTACTAGCAACTTTTTAACTGTAATTGCACCATGACATTATTTACCCTTATGATTCATTCATTCTTTCATTCATCCATTCATTCATTCATTCATTCATGTTTTTACCCATTGCAAATCTCTAAAAAAAATTATATATATATATATATATATATATATATATATATATATATATATATATATATATATATATATATATATATATATATATACAGTTGAAGTCAGAATTATTAGCCCCCCTTTGAAATGTTTTTTCTTTTTAAAATATTTCCTAAATGTTTAAAAGAGCAAAGAAATTTTCCAATATGTCTGATAATATTTTTTTCTTCTGGAGAAAGTCTTATTTGTTTTATTTTGGCTAGAATAAAAGCAGTTCTTATTTTTTAAAAGCCATTTTAAGGTCAAAATGATCAGCCCCTTTAAGCTATATTTTTTTTTCCGATAGTCTACAGAACAAACAATCATTATACAATAACTTGCCTAATTACCCTAACCTGCCTAGTTAACCTAATTAACCTAGTTAAGCCTTTAAATGTCACTTTAAGCTGTATAGAAGTGTTTGGAAAAAGATCTAGTAAAATATTATTTACTGTCATCATGACAAAGATAAAATAAATCAGTTATTAGAAATGAGTTATTAAAACTATTATGATTAGAAATGTGTTGAAGAAATCTTCTCTATATATATTTGTTTTAGACCTATTGATTGTGGACATGAAGCACGTCCAGTGGCACTTTTTTTATTTGTCATAAAACACACAAACCTGAGGTTACCTGCACAGTGCAACCTAGTGGTCAGGATATAAATATATAAAATCTATATAGCCTCTTTAGAAAAAAATAAATAAATAATAGCTTTTGATTTGTCTGTTGTCATCATTATTTTCTTGACAGATTCACTTTATCATGCCAAGAACATCAGTATCATTTATACCAATAAGCAACATGCACTGTTTATTGTGGGAAACTTTTTAACACCTAGAGTGTTGCTCTTATTTACATCACCTTTAACTCTTAAACATGTTGGCAAAAAAACAAATCAATTCAAGTTTATTTTAAGTTGATTAAACTGATTTTATACCATGACGCAGTTTGCATCTTAACTTGTATCTCTGCAAAGCTCTGCCATCCTGACATTAAACTCAATTATTCATTGCAGTAATTCTGATCTACCCGCCATGCTCAGTTCCTTATTCTGTCTCTGTTGTGCTCGAACCTTTTATTGCTACTTTACTTTTTACATAACAATCAATCCACGTTGAAACACTCCCAAAATATTTTTGCTGCTTGTTTAAACAACTTATTTAAAATGAGCCAAATCAACACAATTATTGAGTTTTTTTTGACAATTTAATTGTTTTATGGCTAATTCATTAAAGTTGTAAAAATATTTAAGTTAACTTAATTTGTGTTGGGACAACATGAAGGAATTGTGTGGAACTGCAAGACGTAAGAAGACAACAACATCAATATTTATATCCAACTTAAACATTTATATCCGTAGAATGTAAAAATGTTGGATTCAACACAATTCCTTCATGTTGTCCCAACACAAATCGATTAAGTTACCTTAGTAGTTTTTACAAATTTAAGTGGATTGAACATAAAACAATTAAGTTGTCCCAAAATAAGTCGTCCCAGAATTGTGTTGTTTCAACTAATTTTAAATAAGTAGTTTGAACAAGCAGTGAAACAAAATTTTTTAAGTGTATAAAAAACAAATTTTATATTGGTTGCATTTATTTTCTCTAATTTAAAAATCAGCAATTCCTCATGAATCTTTCTAGAACATAACCATACCTCTGCTTGCAGACTCTCTTCCTGTAGCAGAAGGACAAAGACCTCATCTTCAGCATTGAACTTACAGCCCTTCCTCAAGCAATCCTCGGCTCGGGCCTAATGGCTTTTATCATAAATATCAAAGCTGGAAAGGTTATGTTTAGATGGATACGTCTTTTTTTGTCCTTTTTAGAGTGTGTTTGACTGATACTGCGCTCGGGCTAATAGACGCCGCCTGATGGAGGAGGTTTTGGTGCGACTGCGTTAACAAGCAGGTTACATGTGGAGGTAATACAGTGCACATGAAATATCAGTGCTCATGTAAAGGTTACTTCAATATAACTTTCCACTAATGCAGCTTTGTCTGTTTGTGTGTGTGAGAGAAAGAGAGAACGCTTGCTAGTCCAGCTTTATGCATGGATTTCATGCACTCTTTTGGTTAGGCCATGGTGGTTGTTTGCACATCTGATGTATGACATGTCGTAAAAATCATTGATAATCCATTATTAAGCCTTCATCGCCTTAGCATGATACCCATCAGTGTTAAAGTATGCCTGTCAGACCCATGTACATAATGACTTTATTACATAGCAATAATAAAGCAAGCCATTCCCTGAGGGAAGCGCTACAAATTAAATCAATACTTGACCTTATGGCTGTTATTCACTGTGACCGATCTCACGAGATATCAGAGATCTGCGCTCAGATGACTGCTGCGCGAGTGTGTTCAGAGGACCGGAGTGTCGATTTTTTTAATAATTTTTTTGCAGGTTGAATTGCCAACGAACAAAAACAATACCTTTCGCTGCACTCTAACTCCCAGGTGCCCATTAGCCGAGACCTTTGGGGATGTAGTAAAATCTCCCGGGCAGGTCTTTCTTGCCGCATCGAGTAAATGGGTCATTAGAGATGACACTAATGCATGATGCTGATTACCGGCCACACGCTTCCCTGACCACATGACACCTGACCCCTCCACCACTCCGGCTGCATTAGGGGTAAATGATGAGGAAAAAGACGTGACCTTTTGCAGTGCGGCAGAGACTGACGACGTCCAGAGGACAGGACACGCAAGTGTGTTCGCCCGGCTGCACGATGAATGACTCACTCTGAGAGTTGGATTTGCAACTTCAGAGGATAGTTTTGTTTTTTCAGTGGAATATTGATGTTGGTTGATATTATAACAGAGCATAAAGCACATCCTGATTATCTTACATAATCTGACATATTTCAAATATTTAGAGTACAATTTCAGTCAAGATGTCCTCACTGCAGTCTGTAGCTTTAGTGAAAACTAACTACTAACTGAAAACGCCTATCCAAAAAGTTCACAATTTTAGAGGCAGCGGTTATAAAGCAGTCTTTGCCCACTTTTTGGAGTGTGTCCTTGCTGCAGCCTGTAGCACAGGGGTGTCAAACTCAGGCCCAGTTTACACTAATACGTTTTAGTTTTAAAACGGCGTTTTAGAATGAAAACGATTCATGTCCACACTAGCGTTTCACCCAGTGTTTCTGAACAACTCTGAGTCTACATTACACCGCTGAAAATGCACATCACATGACCACACACACACACACACACACACACACACACTCTGGCATGCACTGCAGCTTGCTTTGAGCACATCTATCCAGATGAGAGGTGTGCACGTCGGACTGTTCATCAAGCATCTACCGCTGGATCCAATCTCACTATAGTTGTTAAACGTGATATTTAATTCATCATGTTGTTTATATCTAACGACATATTCCCCGACTTTGGTCTTTTGGATCTATTACTTGTTCTCAGGTAACATGTTTTAGCTGAGCGCAAAGATAAGTTAGATTAATATATTAATTAATGTAACCGCGGACACTGATTCTGCATATTTGACTGATTGCTTGCCTTTATTTCCTATATATTATAAACTGATTGTACGTTATACTTTTATAATGGCCATTATTGATTATTAAAACTGATATTCAGCAAAAGAGAGGGCATGTTTCGCATTTTTCAATGAAAATTAAAGGAGGCAGTGATGTTATGGGCTCTGTTTTGTTATAAATATGCATGCAGTAAAGATGACGGTCATATAAATATGAAGCTACACAACGCCTCAACATTTCTGCTGTCTGTTAAGTTGCTAATATCAAAATGAAAATAGGCAGTTCCTTAAATCATATTTTCATTTTATTGTTAAGATAGTGAAACAACGTAGCCATGATGATGTGAATAAGGTTATAAAGTACACTGCTCCCTTTGAAGATTTACCCAACGTGTCCTCTGGAGTTTGTTTTCCCTTTGAGACTTGTGAAGTCTGAACTTACAAGGAGAGGATGCAAGACTGAACTTTGTGTAGGCTACTTAATATTATAAATATACTTCATATAATAATACTTAATCACACAGGCGAATGTCTGCAGCCCCACCTCCGTCTTCAGATGTCTCCATTTTCCCCCATCCACACTGACACGGAGCAGCAGCGTTTTAAAATGAAAACGGCCTCTTCAGCATTTTCAAAAAGCTCAGTTTTCGTCGCTCGAAAACTCTGATTTAGTGAGGATGGATGGCGTAATCTTAGCAAAACTTATGCGTTTTAAAACGAAAACGTATTAGTGTAAAGGGGGTCTTAGTTCCTGGAGGTCCACAGCTCTGCACATTTTAGTTCCAACCCTGATTCAACACACTAATGCCGAGTTCAAACTGCATGATTTTAGCCCCGATTTTGACTCGCTGAAAGCTTTTGAGAAATCGCAGACAAATGCCTGAAATCACAGGCAAATCGGTGCTCATTCACATGAGTAACAATCACACAGTGTGAAATATCAAAGATGAATGGATGAATGGAAGTCTATGGGAAGAAAAGTCCAGTGTGACTGCAGCTTCAGGGTTGGGGTAGGAGTAGGTGTAGACATTAATAACTATGAGGGTTTGGTTTAGGGTTGGGTTAGGTGTAGACATTGATAACCGTGAGGTTTGGGTTAAAAGTTGGGGTAGGTGTAGACATTGATAACTGTGAGGGTTGAGTTTAGGGTTGGGGTAGGCGTAGACATGGATAACTGTGAGGGTTGAGTTTAGGGTTGGGCTAGGTGTAGACATGGATAACTGTGATGGTTGGGTTTAGGGTTGGGTTAGGTGTAGACATGGATAACTGTGAGGGTTGAGTTTAGGGTTGGGGTAGGTGTAGACATGGATAACTGTGAGGGTTGAGTTTAGGGTTGGGGTAGGTGTAGACATTGATAACTGTGAGGGTTGGGGTAGGAGTAGGTGTAGACGTTAATAACTATGATGATTGGGTTTAGGGTTGGGGTTGGCATAGACGTTACTAACTTTAAGGGTTGGGGTAGGTGTAGACGTTAATAACTGTGAGGATTGGGTTTAGGGTTAGGGTAGGTGTAGAGGTGGTAACACACATGGTAATGGGTAATTTAATTAATATAAATAATTCTCGTTTCTAGCAACAATCGGTTGAATATACATGTCCACTATGTATTGGGCCTGATCCAGTGTGTCATCATCTTACAGGCTGCAGCAAGGACACACTCCAAAAAGTGGCCTAAGACTGCTTTATAACTGCTGCCTTTGAAATTGTGAACTTTTTGAGTCAGTAGTTTTTTCTTTCCTTTTTTTTTTTGATGTTGGCTTTGACGTGACCTTTCGGTGTGTGACAGAGACTGATGATGATGAGAGGACACGCAAGTGCGCTTGTCCTGCTCTATGATGAATGGCATTCAGAGAGTTTATCTTTAGTTGCAAATTCAGAGTGTACTCGTCTCAGAGATATAATGATCTTGGCTTATGCCAAATGTAAATTCGCAACCTGTTTTACCCTGACAAACTTTTGAGTGAAATGAGTGGATTATAAAGAATTTTTTTTTTTATAAGAAAATTGCATTATTTGTTTATTATATTATTACTTAATATTTGTTTTTCCTACTATGGAAGTCTATGGTTAAAGGTTTTCAGCATCCTGCCAAATATCTTCTTTAGAGTTAGACAAGCTTTAACGAAAAAATTATTCTAAGTGGTTTTATAAATAACAAGCTACAGATTTTTGCTTTTAAATGCCTTTTCCGTTTGTCGTAAGTGCTTTTATGTAAAGAAAATGTAAATTACTGTTTGTGAAAATCACCATCATGCTACAAATGCCTCCAAGTGAGCTCAACTTTATGCTGAACTCTAAATATTCCTTTAACGTACAAAAAAAAAAAAAATAGAAAAATGACACGCATCACCTTTAATCTGAAAATATATTTCTTTCTTGAGTATGTTTTTGTGAGGTGTGTGAAGTGGGTTTCTGTTGATGCTTGTCACCCCCGCTGTGCGGCGGGCTCCTTGACCTGGCTCTGAATGCGCAAAATGTGTGTTTGTGTGAACGAGTGTGTGTTCGTCTGTCAGGAGAATGCAGTCAGACAGGTGATGTGGGTGAGTATTCCATTAAGCTGATACAGAATACCTTCCCAGCATGCATCTGCCTGCGTTCCAGGATCAGGCCTGTCAAAGCCAGGGGCCGGAGTGATGGAGCGCTCCCACTATGGTGCATGCCGCCCTGGTTTTCACCCGTGCTCGACCGCTGGCGCACCACCACTGGAGGCCAGCAGACCTCACAATGTAGTCCAGATGTAGAAGTGCGTACAGTAGGATCAGTGGGAGTACGCCAGCTTCTACCTCTGGGTCAGGGGAGTGCTTGAAAGCAGATTATGATATTATTTCCCCTCTGTCCTCGACTGACGTCTCTGGGGTCTGCCGTATTTCCATTACAGCTCCAGCACTTACACCAGTTTTTTAAGTCTGTCAGGCAATAACATGTTGTGGCCAAACTTCCCCAGTGGAGGCTTGGACTGACCGATACGCATAAAAAATACGCATCTTCAAATCCTAATGGAGGTTGTTTGGTTGTAGGTTGCCTGACAATTTAGCATCTAAAGTTTAAATTTAAGACAAAAACAAGTTGTACAGCTCAAATATTACACAAGTATGAACAGGCGGAGAATAAGTATTTTGGACATACTTTATATTAGGTAGCTTAACAACAAGCATTTCCATCCAAACATGTGAATTACACTGTAAAAAAATATCCGTTAATTTACATGTTACTTTCCATATTTTGTGATTCACAAGTGTTTTCTGTTCATTTACGGTTGTGAATTGCATTATGGGATGTTGATCTCTGCTCTATCGCCTTTTAATGTTGGAAATTCTTAAACAGTTTAACAAAGTGACATTTTATTGAAATTTTAGTAGTTTAGTAGAAATAATACAATGTATTAGGGGTGTTACGAATAATGGTTGATCCGTGATCCGTACGAATCACAACCCACAGTTCGGAACGCACGTGACCCGCGTCCCCCATCCAGACTGACACGGAGCAGCAGTGTTTTCAAATGAAAACAGCCTCTTCAGCATTTTCAAAAAGCTCCGTTTTCGTTGCTCGAAAACTCCGATGTAGTGAGGACGGATGTCGTAACCTTAGCAAAACTTATGCGTTTTAAAGCAAAAACGTATTAGTGTAAACGGGCTCTTAGTTCCTGGAGGTCCGCAGCCCTCGACATTTAAGTTCCAACCCTGATTCAACACACTAATGCCGAGTTCAAACTGCATGATTTTAGCCCCGATTTTGACTCGCTGACAGGTTTTGAGAAATCGCAGACAAATGCCTGAAATCACAGGCAAATCGACGCTCATTCACATGAGTAACAATCACACAGTGTGAAATATCAAATATGAATGGAAGAATGGAAGTCTATGGGAAGAAAAGTCCAGTGTGACCGCAGCTTCAGGGTTGGGGTAGGAGTAGGTGTAGACGTTAATAACTATGAGGGTTGGGTTTAGGGTTGGGGTAGGTGTAGACATTGATAACTGTGAGGGTTGGGTTTAAAGTTGGGGTAGGTGTAGGTGTAGTCATTAGTAACTGTGAGAGTTTGGTCTTAGGGTTGGTCTAGTGTAGACACGGATAACTGTGAGGGTAGGGTTTAGGGTTGTGGCAAGAGTAGGGTTGATTCACAAGTGTTTTCCGTATATTTATGGTTGTGAATTGCATTATGGGATGTTGATCTCTGCTCTATCGCCTTTTAATGTTGAAAATTCTTAAACGGTTTAACAAAGTAACATTTTAGTAGAAATAATACAATGTATTAGGGGTGTTACGAATAATGGTTGATCCGTGATTTGTACGGATCACAACCCACAGTTCGGAACGCACGTGACCCGCGGATTAATAACTTTTTTTGAACTTGTAGACAGGGACGGGCAGTATTTATGATATATGTATCTAAAATACGTATTTTAAATACAAAAAAGTATTTAGTGATTTTTATTTGATAGGGTTTATGAAAATGGGTTAATATTTTGTATCAAAATACTTTAGTGTCTTGTATTTTTGTATTTTAAAATACTGTAAAATACTTTGTAATAAGTCTACATGACGACATCATAAAAATGGGGCTTCAGATTTGCCTAGGCTTAAGATCTGAACAGAAAATTGATTAAGAAGGTGGTCAATGCTAGGAGTATGAATGGAAATTATGCAACACACATAAAGGGTTAAATTTTATTGATCTAGGCGCAGAGTTTAAGCGTATGGCGCAAAAGCATTAAGGGTGTGTCTGAATCCACTTTTGCTATTTTAAGGATGGAAAAATATGGTTTGCACCACGGCGCATAGTCTAACAGGGTTGTGCTTATTCTATTAATGAGTTATGGGTGTGTTTTGAGCATAATGTGCATCAAACCAATCAGAGTCCCATCTCCCATTCCCTTTAAAAGTCAGTTGTGTCCCGCTGTAGGACATTTACTATTTACATGGCGACTTTTCTATTTACGTGGCGGTCTCCACTGAAGATATCCATTAGCCTATATATTTGATATTGTTTGTTAAGCGCAAAGATTTGTTTTAAAACTATTTCTAAATTCAGTTCTAATATCCAGCAAACAAATAAATGAACAATAATAACGAAGTGTGGTCAAAAAACTAAGTTATATGCAAACACACGTCCTATTCTTATGCCACATATAGTAATACAGACGTCTCCAAACCCCGACAGGTAGACAAATCTAACCTTGTTTTTAATAAAAATATATAAATATGCATATAATAAATAATACTGCATATAATAATAACATTATACAAATGCAGATTGTCATGAATAAACTGAAAAAAGCCCCCCGAGGTGAAGAAGGCATGGAGGCAGTGGTTTTTATATTTATGTAGAAAATAATATTTTTGTAACATTTTAATCCTTTACGTTTTTTCATATGTGAAGATATTTGTGTATTGCTGTACATCCTGTGTGTATTAAGCAATGTGTACGCATTTAAGGCGCACAACTAACGTGCTCTGCGCTGGACTTTAGACCTGCTTTCAACTGGTCAATTGCAAAGTCTATTTCAGTTCTCCAAAATAGCAACGCTTCAACAATGCACCTTAACACACCTCCTTTCTAGACCAGAACACCCATGAGTCCACACAATAGCGCAAATGGATTTTCTATTTAAACAACGTGGTGCAAAACGTTAAAATTAAGGTTGCGCTGGTCTGAAAATAACAACACGTCGCAGCAAACACGTCTTGCATCTTATTGCGCCGGGTGTATGACAGGGCCCAAAGAAAATAACTGACAAATGGCATAGGAAGATTTGGGAACAAGTCCACAATCATTGAAAATAGTTTACTGCACAGTGCTAAGACCAGTAATATGTAAGGCAGGTTAGTGTACAATTTGGCATCAGCATCTTTGCTTAAGAAATGAAATGGCACGGCAACTTAATTTTTTTTGTTAACAATGAAGTTAACTTAATTGATATGTTTTGGGACAATGTGAAACAATTGTATTTGAAGCAATTGAATTGCAATGCATTTAGTTCAGATTATTTTATACAATAGTTCAGTTCACAAATGAGTATTTTTACTTTGTTTAACAGTGAAAAACTGATCATTTTGCTTGCAATGTATTCACTGCAAAAAATACTGGGTTCCACACAATCCATTCATGTTGTCCCAAAACAAATGGATTAAGTTAACCTAATTTAAGTGGATTGAACATAAGACAATTAAGCTGTCCTCCAAAAAACTCAACAATTGTGTTGTTTCGGCTCATTTTAAATATTTAGCTTGAACAAGCAGCAAACATATTGTTTTGAGTGTACAGTTGAAACCAGAAGTTTACATAAACTGTATAAAAAGGCACATAACCATTTAAAAAAAAGTCAGATGTTAATGTGACTAAACTTTTTCTCTTTTAGGTAAGTTAGGATTATCATTTTTTTTTTGTTATGGTTAATAGCAGAATAACGAGAGAGATATTCTTTGATAAATTGTTATAACTTTTCTTGAAAGTCAAGTTTACATACAATAAGATTATTATGCCTCTGAAAAAGATCAGATGATGGTGTCAAGGTTTTGGAAGTTTCTGATTGGCTAATTGACAACATCTGAGTTAATTGGAGGCACAAATGTAAAATAGTATTTAAGGAAAACCTCAAATACTCTGCTTCCTTGTGTGACAACATGGGAAATCAACAAGCCAGAATCAACAAAAAAGCCGGATTACAATTTGCTAAATTACAAAAAGACAAAAAAGACAAATTAAAGACATGTTCTGTGGTCTGATGGAACTAAGATTGAACTGTTTGGCCATAATGACCAGTGTTACATTTGGAGGACAAAGGGGAAAGCTTACAAGCCTAGGAACACCATCCCAACTGTGAAGTATGGAGGCGGCAGCATCATGTTGTCGGGCTGTTTTGCTGCAGGAGGAACTGGTCCACTTTACAGTATAGATGGCATCATGAAGAAAGAACATTATGTAGAAATACTGAAGCAACATCTCAAGACATCAGCCAGGAAATTAAAACTTGGCCACAAATGGGTCTTCCAAACAGACCATGACCCTAAGCATACTGCCAAATTAGTTAAAATGTGCTTTAAGGACAACAGAGTGAATGTTTTGGAGTGGCCATCACAAAGCCCTGACCTCAATCCTATAGAATATTTGTGGGCAGAGTTGAAAAAGCTTGTGCGAGCAAGACAGCCTATAAATCTGACTCAGTTACACCAATTCTGTCAGGAGGAATGGGCCAAAATTCCTTCAAACTATTGTGAGAAGCTTGTGGAAGGATACCCAAAACATTTGACAAAGTTACACAGTTTAAAAGCAAAGCTAAAAAAATACCAAGGAAATGTATGTAAACTTTTGACTGTCTAGAAATTAATAAAAAATTCTCAATTTAGTTTTTTCTCATTATTCTGGCATTTAGCAAATGTAAATGATTTAGGTAATCCTAACGGACCTAAAATAGTAAACGTTTAGTATGATTTACCATCAGACATTTAAAAGAAAATGGTTATGTTCCTTTTTTTAGAGTGTGTGTAAACTTCTGGTTTTAACTGTATATTGAAGACAACACTTAATATAAAGATAAATCAGCAAACAAAGCTTCTGGAGTTATTTGTTTCTAGTTTTTTTTTTATATATCGCTATATCTGCAAATGTCAACTCCAGATCGGTTGATTGCAATGCAAAGTGTATTTATCTTATGTGAGTTTAAAAGCTCCCGAGTTTATTTTGTGCAATTATTCTGATATCAGCGCGAGCATTTCCCTACTAAATGAGGTGGAGCAGTTTTGTTTATGCTAAGGGAGAAATATTAATCTTTAATACTTCGCGTGGGATGGGGTTGGCAGATTGACCCAGTAAGAGTCGTGTTCGGGTGGGGGTGGGGGGTCTCCATGAGAGATAGAGCTGCGCTTTTCTGACAGATGTAATAGTCGAAGTGATTTAGCCGCTAAGAAGACAACATACTCATTAGAGAGCCATCCCTCGAGACCGATTAGAGCAGGAGAGATGCAATAGCAACTTCGGTAATTGATACCAACTTTGAGCTTATGACACTTACTTAATGATTTTCCAGAGAATAAAAAAAGAGAAAGAAACAGGTATCAAATGAACGGCACAGTGAGATGTTCTTCCTCGCAGATGTTTGGGAATGAATTTGATAGAATTAATACTATCAAAGAGATTGTCGTATCAGAGGGGTGTACCCTGGGAGAATATTGCATCTTAAAAATCATATTAGCCCCATTGTTAGCCTCATATATTTGCATATCGTTGATTAAATGAGGAGGAAATAAACAAGCTGTCAGTGTCGGTTTTGTTTTTATGATGTGGTAGACGGGATTTGATGATACATACTCATGATATTGAAGCAAACTCGGAAACAATTACGACTCGATTTACCATGATTGTTGTGCGTTAATGCTGATTTAGGCTATAATAAAGTTAAACGTGGATGTTATAAAACAGGAGGGAAGCACTTTTACTGTCATTGCACTATCAATACTGTCATTATGCTTTGCTCCATTTTAGGGCATCATGGAATGGCATCCTTTGGACTTATATGCAAAGTTAAAACCTATACACTGTACACAAATGTTGGGTTCCACACAATCGATTTTAACATAAAGAATTAAGTTAGCTTATGAGTTTTTTAAATGGATTGAACAAAACAATTAAGCTGTCCTCCCCCCAAAAAAACCAAGTGTGTTGTTTCAGCTCATTTGGAATAAGTAGTTTGAACAAACAGCAAATGTCATTTTTTGAGTGTAATATAGCTATATATGATGTACTACAATGATAATTCCCACAGTAATTAACGTTACATTCGACACTTACAATAGTAAAGTGAATGGCACCAGTGTTATTTTGGGTTTGGGTTGTAGAGAGGTAAAGTGTGACTATAAATGTTGATTAAACCTAAGTACTTTAAATGGCATTATTTTGTATCATATGGTTGAGGACCACTGAACTGTCACGGTCAAACAGGTGGGATTTTTTTTTTTCAGTACATATTTAATAAAATAGATGTTTTAATAATAATGTCACAATAGACCTTTTTCACAGCGGAATAGAACACCGGAAGAGCCCTTCGCAGCAGTGTGCCGCTATTTCCGGCTTCGCCAGCGTCGCTGAAACAGGACACCCTCCGGACAGTGGATGACATTCTCGCTGTCATCTTTGCCATAATTTGGACAAGAAGACGTTGTTCGGTGATTGTGTAAAAGTGACGTAAATAAAACAGCATTTAAAAGATGATACTGATTTGCAGAATTTGTGCAGAAAGTCTGTCTAATACAAAGCGTTTGCCACTGTAGGTTACAGTAAGGTGTGCAGTTAACAACATACGATCTGCTCATTCAAGCCATTCGTAAGCAAGATTAACTAGGCTATTTAACATCCAGCAGGATTAGTTTTGTGTTAGTAGTCCCGTCCGTAAACTGTGCTCCTTTCTTTAATGCAGGTGAGTTGCGATCGGTCAATATGAAAGAACGAGGAGCCTCATAAATTACAGGTTGTTTAATGCTTGTAAGGTTTTGTCAAGTCTGCAAACATACTTTAGCTGCTACTCGCGGAAAAATAAAGGTATTCATTGTATTGTTTTACATTATTTATTTAAAGAACAGCAAATAACATTTTACAATACAAAAAAAAAATACACATGCCAGGGGTAATTATAAATAAAATACAAATATACAAAATGTACATCTTTAATAATTAAATAAATGCATTATAGAGTTCACAAATTATAAAGTGGGTCGAGCTTTCTTTTTAAGATGGTCTCTGATACTGGTACAAGCATATTTCAGTCATCAATTTCTTAACATTTGGTTTCTGTTTATTAAATTTACATTTATAAATGTACAGTTTTGTTAACAACATAAGCAAATTAAATAAATAAAACTATATTCCTCTTGATTAGGATAGACAGTAAAGCCAAAAAGTACATTTTCCCATAATGATGACAGAGGTTTTGAACACTGAAAGTTGTTATTAATAAATTTTTGCACTTCACCACATAAGTTGACTATACATAAAGCCAAAATAAGTGTAAAACAGCCTTCTCATATTCATTAAAAAAACAATTCACAACAATCCTGCTTTTACATTTCTGTAAATAATGTTTTGCTGGATAAAATCTGTGGAGAAGTTTATAGAACATTTCTTTAATTTGATTTCTAACATGATATTTTTGTAGTAACAGACACACTTTCTTTCTTTCAGCACCCTTTAATAAAGACATCCAATAAAATAGCATATAAGGTACAGTAATGATTTCTCTTTGGAAAAAAGTACAAATAGCTTTATTATTACTCTTGGTATTTATTGTAAAACAAAATTTGCCAACATTAGATTTAGTAATATCAAAAGACGATCTATCAGAAGGATGGTCTAATACCTCTAAATAACACGAGTCTCTTCCTCAAAAGGAATTGATTAAGACCATAATAGATTAATGACCATGATAGGAGCACTTGTTTGTGGAAGGCAGATCATTTAACTGGAATTTTGTCTATATTATAATTACCCATCAAAATAAAACCAAGACCAGCAGCGTTTGATAAAACATGACGATCTCCGCTTTGAAGTGCATACGGCACATGAACGTACTCCCGCATATAACTTGAAACGACGTTCATCCCGTCTAATTAATTTCACCCATGATGTTCTCTGTCCTTCGTCTTTCGGGAAATCGTGGAAATTGAGGTAAGCGTGTCGTTTTTTTTTAATTGGAGCAGCCGGGAAGGCTGCAATAACAGCGATGAGACGACTCTGCCATTCATTCTTACTCCGTTGAATTGGAACCGGATGTTGTGGTACGCTGTTTCGCTTACCGGAACCAGGAAGTGTGAAAAAGGCCTATTATGAGGTTACATGGTCATGGTAAAAAATTACAATCAAACAATGCTTTAGTGCCTTGTTTTTAACTGTTTCCACTCACTTTAAGTCCAACATAGGCTCATTCTGAAAACGTAGCCCAATATACATTTCTGGAGATCATAAATTATGTAGCCAGAGCTACGCATGGCTGCATTTCATCTTTAAAACGAACACTACGGGGCGGTAAAATGTCATTCCTTTTCGCGCTTACCAGCTGACCGCTTACCTCTGTATGGACGGCTTTCCTGCTGTTACCAGTTTGTCTAGTATATGGACATGCATGTCGGAAGACTTGAGATGCAGAGAGGAGTTGACCACTGCAACAGGGTTCGAGTCTAGCAAAGAAAGGTTCCAGAAAGCAGGTAAGACAAAAACAGAAGCCAAAAATAAAAATAAAAAAGTAAATAACGGTGAGAATGTGGAAAAATCAGAAAACGTGGTAAAAATCAGGCGAGGACTTTTCTTTTTCTGGATTGCTTTTTAAAACTGTTGGTTGGGTTTAGGGAAGTGGGTGGGTGGGTCAGTCGATCAATCAGTCAGTCATTCAGTAAGTCAGTTGACAGCGGCCTCTTGTGGATTTACGTGAGAACAGCAGGCACGAATGGCACTCGCAAGAGAAATTTGAGATATCAAAAAGCGTACACAGCGACCTCTGGTAGATTTGCGAAAACAATAACTGCAAAAAAAGTAGCTCCTGGGACTTATTTGGCACTCTCCAGAAATGTATATAGGGGTACGTTTTCAGAATGAGCCTGTGTTGTTTAAAGCAGGTCGCACACCAGAAGCGGCGCTCGGCGACGCGACGCGCAGCGCCACGCATTTCAGAATTCTAAAAATAGATTTCAATCAGAGTACACACACCGGCGCCGCAAGTCGGCAGCTGTCCGCGGCGCCCAGCCACGACTCAGGACACTGTTCATATTTCTGTTGCGCCACAGAGCGCCATCTGATTAGTTTCGTTTTAAATTGCCTGCAAATGTGCGCGTCTGGTGTGCGATACTTTCAACTGTCATGTGCGCGCCGTGTCGCGGCGCTGAGCGGCGCATCCGGTGTGTGACGGCCTTAAGTCCCTCAGTGACACCTCGACAACATATATATATAAAACTTATTTTAATAAGTTAATCAGGTTCCAATATTTTTTTTTAAGTTATACCAAGTTTAACTTAATATTTTAAGTCAGTTTGATTGATATAAATTGAGATGACTAGAAAAGTTAATTTTGATTCAACCAAAAAAAATGTAAAACAGCAAGAATTATTTCACAGTGTATAAGTGCACAATATATATATATAATAATATATAGTTCACTTTTTTTTTTTAAACGTTATTAAAAGTGTTATTAAAACAATGAAATCTGTGTTTGAGTGGAGCTGCACCCTCACTATTGATAAATGTAGTAAACGTGTGCTATTACTACTTCTTAACACTGCAGGACAGGTTAGCGCAACACCGTCTTTGTAAATAGGCTAATCTTTGCCTACTTATGTCCTACCATGAACCGTTATGGTCCAGTCGACCTTCCTTCCTGTGCCAAAAATGTGAGCTCATCCTGCAGCATGTTCTTCTTGCAGTAAATAAATATATTACTGCTCCATGCATATTCCAGAATACAAGCATCACATATTACCATGTGTTCCCTTGGCAGGCTAAGTGTTGGAGCTCATGCTTTGGGATTTGGGTTTGGTACAGTTCTCACCGCAGCGGGAGTCTGTGGCAATCCGGCTGGGTGGGTAATGATATCAGATGCCTCTCTTCACAACAACAGGTGCCTTGGCATGGCCGCTCTCCACCTCCACGCTGGGGTAATGACATCAGCAGCAAGCACTGTTTAATTATAGTCCTCTAGAGCTCAACCCTATAATGCACGACATCGCAAAGTGCAGATACAGTCTAAGTCAGAATTATTAACCCTCCTGAATTACAACACCAAATCAGGAAATGTTGGGACACTATGAAAAACGCAAATAAAAAAAGTATTAATTTCTAAATTTACTTTGGCTTGAATTTTATTGCAGTCAATACAGGAAATATTATTTAATGTGTTGCTCATGATTTTTATTTTTTTATTTTTTAAATAAACACATTCCAATTTTGGTTCTTGCAACACATTTCAAAAAAAGTTGGGACATTAAAGCATTTACCACTTTGTAATGTTGCCATTCCTTTTCACAACACTTAAAAGACATTTAGGGACTGAAGACATAAAGTGATGAAGTGTTTCAGGTGTAATTTTGCCCCATTCTTCCTGCAAACAAGTCTTCATGTGGGCAAAAGTATGGGGTCTTCGTTGTTGCATTTTGCGCTTCAAAATGCACCACACATTCTCTATTGGAGACAGGTCGGGACTGCAGGCAGGCCAGTCAAGTACCTGTATCCTCTTCCTCCACAGCCAGGTCTTGTAATGTGTGCAGAATGTGGTTTTGCATTGTCTTGTTGAAATATGCATGGGCGTCCCTGGAATAGAAGGCAGCATATTGTGCTCCAAAATCTCTCTGTACTTTTCAGGATTAATGATGCCATCACAGAAGTGCAAATTACCTTTGCCAAGGGCACTGACACAACCCCATACCATGACAGACCCTGGCTTTTGGACTTGATGCTGGTAACAGTCTGGATGATCCTTTTCTTCCCTGGTCCGGAGCACACAGTGTCCATTTCTCCCCAAAAATTCTGATTCATCTGACCACAGTACATATTTCCACTCTGATGGTCCATCCCAGATGCCTCCAAGCCCAGAGAAGATGACAGCGCTCCTGGACACCGTTAACATAGGGCTTCCTTTTGGCACAGTGCAGTTTTCAATGGCATTTGTGGAAGTAACTCTATATTGTGGTACTTGACAAAGGTAAGCTAAAGTAGTCCTGAGCCCATGTGGCGATATCGTTTATTCACCTTATTCTCCACGTACAAGTGGGCACAGCCATTTGAATCTTTTTAACTTGAGATTTCCAGTCTCATTCACTTTCATTCATTTTTAGACGTTAAAAACGGATCATTTTGCTGCTTGATGTTGCAAACTGATATTGAATTATTATATTAATCTATTTTGTCTGTATAGTCATGCAAACACTTGTTTGTAGAGCAAGTAATTTAAACGTTTTCTGTCGTTCATTATTCCTAGTCATTTATCTCATAGGCAACTGAATCGGAAGTTCTAAAACAATCGCAAAAAATGAGTGCACTTCCGCATTCAAGAATAAGGTCAATAGATGAATGAGGATTCTTGATGCAGTGCCGACTGAGGGATCGGAGATTACGGATGTTCAGCTTAGGCTTGCACCTTTGTGCTTTAAGCACTGAAGTTCCTCCAGATTCCTTGAATCTTTTAATGATGTTATGCACTGCTGAAGGTGAAATATCCAAATGTCTTCCTATCTTTCTTTGAGGAACATTGTTTTTAAATAGTTCAAAAATTTTCTCACGTGTTTGTTGGCAAACTGGTGCTCCTCGGCCCATCTTTGCTCCTAAAGGACTAAACCTTTCTTGAATGCTGCTTTTGTACCAAATCATAATTACAATCATCTGTTGACATCACCCGTTTCAAATCACAACATCATTTAATGAATTTACCTGATTACTAGCCCTAAATGGCTTCTGTCCCAACATTTTTGAATTTTGTTCACTATGACTCATTGGATGGAAACCCTGCTTTATGCGCACGTCTTTTATGCGATATTCCGGTTTTACGCATAAATTGAATTTGCATCCTTGGATAGAAACATAGCTACGGACTGTCAATATGATTTCCTTTTAGGGTGAATGAATTTTTGCATTAATGTCATGTGAACCACTGAAGTACAAAGGTATGATCTGCTTTTGCCTAGAGAGATGTAGCAAAGTGTGAGTCAACTCGGACCACGGACCCATTTGAATTACGCATAAAGTTGAATTTTAACACATAAAAATGCAGACTTAGTAAAACTCTTATAGACTGTGGCTATAGCATGATGGCTTCTGCTCAACAGTTTGACTGGCAGAGTTGTGATATAAACAGAAATCTATTGGTAGTTTTTGAAAAGAGGGAGGAGCTACTATATGTCCTACCCTGTCTTCTTGTTTTAGTTGAGGTTGCGTCAAACATCATATAAAAATACACATTTCAAAGCATCCAATGGGACTTTTAAATTAGTACCTCTGGTATTACGTTTGTGATTGGGATGATCTTATTATTAATAATTTTCTAGAATGGTCTTTATCCATGACACTAGTAGTGCGGATATTCAGATAGGAAAGTAGTTATTATTGAATTTACTGTAATTTTTTGTTAATATCTATTTGTGGACATTATGGAAAGTCACATAGAACAACCTAGCAAGGGCAGAGCAGGTGTATAGCAATCCCTAAGCATCTATTCATGCACCACAAGAGAAAATATTTACTGTACTCTCGACAAAGGTCAAAATAAATGAGGAGAAGTATTGTGGAAAATAATATGGCAGCCCATGACATCTGGATAGATTAGATTTCTCAGTGGAACTCTGAGTTAGCGGAGAAGTAGTAATGTTCTGCTTCATTAACGAATGAAAAACAAACAGCAAACAAATCAATCTATCTATCTATCTATCTATCTATCTATCTATCTATCTATCTATCTATCTATCTATCTATCTATCTATCTATCTATCTATCTATCTATCTATCTATCTATCCATATCTATCTATCTATCTATCTATCTATCTATCTATCTATCTATCTATCTATCTATCTATCTATCTATCTATCTATCTATCCATCCATATCTATCTATCTATCTATCTATCTATCTATCTATCTATACAGCTAAACATCTATCTATCTATCTATCTATCTATCTATCTATCTATCTATCTATCTATCTATCTATCTATCTATCTATCTATCTATCTATCTATCTATCTATCTATACAGCTAAACATCTATCTATCTATCTATCTATCTATTTATCTATCTATCTAACTATCCATCCATCCATCCATCCATCCATCCATCCATCCATCCATCCATCCATCCATCCATCTATCTATCTATCTATCTATCTATCTATCTATCTATCTATCTATCTATCTATCTATCTATCTATCTATCTATCTATCTATCTATCTATCTATATATCTATCTTTCTACCCATCTATCTATCCATCCACACACCCACCCACCCACCCACTTATCCATCCATCCATCCATCCATCCATCCATCCATCCATCCATCTATCTATCTATCTATCTATCTATCTATCTATCTATCTATCTATCTATCTATCTATCTATCTATCTATCTATCTATCTATCTATCTATCTATCTATCTATCTATCTATCTATCTATCTATACAGCTAAACATCTATCTATCTATCTATCTATCTATCTATCTATCTATCTATTTATCTATCTATCTAACTATCCATCCATCCATCCATCCATCCATCCATCCATCCATCCATATCTATCTATCTATCTATCTATCTATCTATCTATCCATCTATCTATCTATCTATCTATCTATCTATCTATCTATCTATCTATCTATCTATCTATCTATCCATCCATCCATCCATCCATCCATCCATCCATCCATCCATCCATATCTGTCTGCCTGTCTGTCTGCCTGTCTGTCTGTCTGTCTGTCTGTCTGTCTGTCTGTCTGTCTGTCTGTCTGTCTGTCTGTCTGTCTGTCTGTCTGTCTGTCTGTCTGTCTGTCTGTCTATCTGGTGAACCAGGTTACACTGGTTGTGCTGTGTTTTGAGTGACCAAAACCTGTTTCACTGCATGCATTTGCAGCACCTGAGGACAGCTTATAGAAAGATGTTTTCATATTATTTTATTGCCGTACGCTCTCTTTTATACCATCACAATGAAGCTACAGGGGGAATAAAAACAGGTTACATTTGTATACGTGCTGCTGAGGCAGATTGGGTGCTAACAGTTTTTTCATAGGATGGAAGGGTAGTCAAGAGGAATTGATAAATACAAATATTACATTATACTAAGACTTAATTCTGATTCTTATGAGTAACAGCAACAGAATTAACAGCTACTGTCAATTTGATTGTTTCCAAATTATGCAGAGGCAGTCATTTCACAATTCAATTCAAAGCTTTTAGAAAATGTTGCATTTTTAAGTTGTAATTACAAGTTGAGGATTGTAACGTACAGACGGTAACAACGGAGGTGAGGATACACGTGCAGTTCTTTAATGATAAGAGTAGTCAGACAGGCTCGGGAGCAAAACAGAAGCATAAAGGTAATCCAAAATACGTGGTCAAAATACAGGCAAAAGGTCAGGCTAGGCGGCAAAGAATCAAATTGGTTAAACAAAGCAAGGATCGAAACAGGGCAAGACAAGCCAGGAAAACACTTTGTAATGTTACACGGGGAAAACAAGACTCAGCAATGTGTGTTGCAAAGAGAGGTGTCTTTATAGTCCAGTTAATGATTCACTGAGTGTCTGTGTGTGTGTATGTCATCATCAGTGATCCGGAACAGGTGTGTGTGTGTGTGTGTGTGTGTGTGTGTGTGTGTGTGTGTGTGTGTGTGTGTGTGTGTGTGTGTGTGTGTGTGTGTGTGTGTGTGTGTGAACAGGTAGAATGGGATTTGTAGTTCCTTTGGTGGCAGATTTGTAGTTCTCCTGCGATCTGTATGGACTAGATCTGTATGGACTTGTGGACTATTATGAACTCAGAATGACGGAATTCTTCCTAACAGAGGTCACATGTGCTGATGTAGATTAAAGATACAGATGAGAGGTTTGCACTGACTGTGGCCTATATGTTGCGTGTTGTTTTTGAACCTGTGTAGTTTTTCTGTAATTGATAACATATCGAAGACTGTAAGGGTCTGTATGTGTTCATATATGTTGCATTTATTTATTTATTTTATGTAATCGCAGATGTTACAGTAGGCTATTTCGCAATGTCATTGATCTGCAGTTATAATCAAATCATGTTCATAGAAAGGTTAGTAATGAACATGTATACACAAGTATTTAAGTGTATAAAGCATCTGTTTTGTGAGAAGTGCTTCTCATATGATATGCGAACGACCCGTACAGCTTTACTTTGACATTTCCTTGAGCGAGAATGACATCGACTGAAACTTTCTGTCATACACGACATCCATCATTGGTACCCTTTTGGCAGTGGAAACGCAAGCCTGATAAAGGTGACCCGTACCGACCCGTACCATACCGTACTGAAACCAAAAGGTAACTTTTCCAGTCCTCTATCGCTGTTAAAGCGATACTTATGGATCCTGACACGTGAGTGAGTTTTCTCCACAGTGTCTATCACAGATCAGCTGTGATAGCTGCACAATGTGCACTTTTTTACGTGCATATAGACTGTTACAGCGCATTCTTCAGTGTCCGCATCACTCATCGGTGAACAGCGCTGACAGTTTTAGAGACAAGGGCTGCTCTTTCTGTTGAGCGTGTGAACACAATAACCAATCATAGGGATGTAAGAACACACTCAACAATGCTCAAAGAGCCAGCAGAATAATATTTACATTCGTTTATTTGCTTTAAATGCTCATGTTGTCTTATGTGATTTTATTTGAATTTTGTTTGAAACATTCAAAAAGAGTGTTTTCTTTGAGCAGGTAAAATTAAAGGTACAGGTCATATATCTGACTGCTTCTATTAAAGGACAATATTGTATTCTAAAAATATAATTGTGGATGGAAAGCATCATCAATCCACCGTGATACATTGAGATATTGAATTGAACCAAATCGATGGCATGATGATCGTAACTGAACCGTGAGACCAGCGTCGGTTCACACCCCATATTAGCCCTCCTGTATTATTAGCCACCCTGTATATTTCCCCCCAATTTTTGATTCACAGAAAGATTTTTTTCAACGCATTTCTAAACATAATAGTTTTAATCAACTAATTTCTAATAAAGATTTATTTTATCTTTGCCATGATGACAGTACATAATATTTTACTAGATGTTTCTCAAGATACTAGTGTCACGATCACCAGCAATCCAGCCTGTGCAGATCGCTGGTAAACACATAGGACTATAAATCTGCTGGTAAATGGACTACAAAACCCAGTCATGCACCCCACACATACACACAATCAGTTCCAGATCCTGACTGATTACACACTCACAGCTGATACTCATGATCATTGATTATTTGGACTATTTAAACCCCTCTGTTGCGTATGGATGCTATGCACACAGAGGTAGTTCCAAATGCAGCTTTATTATGAGAATGGTCAATCAGGCAGGAATCAAATACCAGCATAAACAGTATAGTAGACAATCCAGAAGGGTAATCCAAAAGCAGGCGAAAGGTTCAGGGCAGGCAGCTAAGGGTCAAAACACGATAAACAGTCCAAGGTCCAAGAAACAGGAAACAAAGAGAAACGCTTACATACGGACAGCAACAGCTTAACAATACTCAGCAACATGTGTGTGGAACAGAGTGGTTTAAACAGTCCAAATAATCAATGATCATCAGCTGTGAGTGTGTAATCAGTCAGGATCTGGAACCGGTTGTGTGTGTGTAGGTGCATGACTGGGTTTTGTAGTCCATTTACCAGCAGATTTGTAGTCCTATGTGTTTACCAGCGATCTGCACAGGCTGGATCACTGGTGATCGTGACACTAGTATTCAGCTTAAAGTGCATGTTAAAGGCTTAACTAGATTAATTAGGCAAGTTCGTGTAATTAGGCAAATTATTGTATAATGATGGTTTGTTCTGTAGAAAATTGAAGAAAAAAATATTGCTTAAGGGGGCTAATAATGACCTTAAAATGTTTTTATAAAAATTAAAAACTGCTTTCATTCTAGCCGGAATAAAACAAATAAGACTTTTTTCCAGAAGAAGAAATATTATAGGAAATACTGTGAAAAATTCCTTGCTCTGTTAAACATCATTTGAAAAATATTTGAAATAATTTAGATTTTAACTGTATATCCTTACAATGACAGAAGTATTAATTAACGTTTAGTAAGCATACACATTTAAAATGTCATTTCCACTAAAATAAAATGATGAATCAAGATCATTTCTCACTTGTTAGAAATTAATGCTTGCAAATCAGGCTTTTGCTTTTCAATATTGAGTTTGTTTTCATAAGAAACATCATCAACAGAACATCCATAAAGCCATTTCAATAGGAAACCCAAATCAAATATAAAGAAAAGGCAGAACAATGCTTGATATCTTTGAACCCGAGTGCAGTTCCTTTTTATTTGAATTTCCTTGACAAACCCAGTATGGGCTCCTTCACAGTTGTCCATTACATTTGCAGTCTCTGCCCTGTTTTCACCCGCATCTCCATTTTGCTTCAGCGTTTTCTGTGTGATATTAGCAGCAAAAGCGGGAGGTTGTTGTGCGGATGCGCAGGGGGTCGTGTGACTGTGTCTGTTAATCCCTTCAAACGGGCCGGTCGTGGGCCAGACGTGGCTGAAGGCTACAGCCCAGCCATAATTACACACCACCTTCTATTATTGCAGGCAATTACAGTAGCTGTGCCTTTTTACATGCAAAACAGCCCAAACGAGGGACACAATGACAGCGGATGAGACGGGCTAACGGCAGCGATGGACTGCCGCCATGCACATCTACTGCAACGAGATGCGAAGCTAATCCTTAACACCGAACATTCAAAAACATCACAGTTCATTTTTGGAGTGTAACTATGAAACATTCTGATTATTATACATTCTGTTGTGGATTTTTATTATATTATATTTATTTATATTATTTTTATCCAATTAAATCATAAATAATATGCCACTTTTTATATTATAGTATATTATATTAGGGCTGCACAATATATCGTTTCAGCATCAATATCGAAATGTGCGCATTTGCAATAGTCACATTGTCATGTTGGGATTATAATTAACCAGTAACCACAGTTCAGTACACATGATTTCAGAGTCGTTCTAATAATCTCTGGAGTAATCTGGAGTAATCTAATAGTGTGAAAGATTTTTATTTGGACGTATTTTTAAGACCGGCAACTGTAAGATTTAAAGCAAATTTTTTTAATTTGGGCACAAGAAATTATAAAGTTTGCTGCTTTTTCCAAAGATTATCAAAGATTATTAAGTTCATAAAATAAGGATTACATTGCCAGTGTTGGGAAGGTTACTTTAGAAAGTAATGCATTACAATATTTAGTTACTCCCCAAAAAAGTAACTAGTTACATTACTTAGTTACTTTTTATAGTAAGTAATGTGTTACGTTACTTTTGAGTTACTTTTGCGTTACCTTTTTATTACCAGGCTGAGGTTTGATCTCTTTTAAAACTTGTTTTTTTTCTTCTTTTCTTTTTTTAATAGAGGAGTTCTGCAATTAGCAAAAAATAAACACAGAAAAAAAAATATTTTAGGATAATGATATCTGAGAACTTCCTGACCCCAGAGCTCTACATGGCGTATATACAGATTATTGAAAGTTTAAAGCAATGTGTTTGTTACCTTTGTACCATTGGTCTTAAGCAGAGATATCCAAAGTAAAGCCTGCGGGCCAAATTGGCCCATTGTAACCTTTCTTTTGGCCCACCATCCCATCTGACGTAATCTTTTTTTCTTGGTTGTTTGTTTTATTGCTGAGCTATTAAAACTGAATTTAACGTTTCAATTAAATGTTGTAAATTAATCTGATTTTGTAAAACGTAAATACTGTCACTCGATGGATAGAGGCCTATGCAGAAGATTGGCGAGCAAATCAAGGCAATAACTAGTGTAACTTCATTCTGTTATAAATGAGATGTTTTTTGTTTTTACTGAAATAAGTTTATTATAAAATGTAAAAAAAAAAAATAAATAAATAAATAAATATATATATATATATATATATATATATATATATATATATATATATATATATATATATATACAGTTGCAATCAGAATTATTAAACCCACAGGCATGTGCACACATAGGGCTCAACCTGTGCAGTGTACATGCCCTTTTGAGTCTGTGATATAAAGTGCCCTTCCAAACTGAAACTGACGGCCAGCTGGGACAAGTATTGGATAAAGTGTCAGAGAGATGAAGATTTCTACAGGTGGTTTGTCAAGCCCACTCACCTGTGTGAGTGACACTCAGTTTGGGGTTGGCGTGTGGTGAGATGGGGGGAGAGAAGAGTGGGTTTTGGTTTTGTTCAGAGGGATTCAGGTGATCTGGGTGAGTTTTTAGTTGTCGTTTAAATGATACAAGTGAATCTGCAGTCTGTGTCGGAATGAGAAGATCATTCCAAGCTGAACTTTCACAGCTTGTGTTGGGCATTTGGATTTGTCTGGTATTTGGTTAAGCATTTTCACAAATAGTATTTTATAGTTTGTAGTATATTTCTAATTCGGCATTCATGTTGTGATAATGCTAGATAATGTTTTCACTATTTTATGAAAGTATATCCATATTCATTAACCTTTTAATTCTTATTTAGTAAACAGTGAAATAATAAACAATAAAACAAAAATAATAAACATACAGTACAATAAACATATATGTGACTGCATTCTGCATTATTATTATTATTGTTAATATTGTTATTATTATTAACATTGTCATATTTGTTATGATTATTATTATCATAATCATCTTCATTATGATTATGATTATGATCATGATTATTATTGTTATTATTATTATTATTATTAATATTATTATTATCATCATCATCATAATCTTCATTATGATGATGATGATGATGATCATTGTTATTATTATTATTATTATTATCAGAATCGCCATTATGGTTATTATTATTATTATTATTATTATTATTATTATTATTATTATTGTTATAATTATTATTATTATTATCATCATGATCTTCATTATTATTATTATTATTATTATTATTATTATTATTATTATTGTTATAATTATTATTATTATTATTATTATCATCATCATAATCTTCATTATAATGATGATGATGATGATGATGATTATTATTAATATTATTTTATTAGTATTGCTATTATTATTATTATTATTATCATCATCATCATCATCATCATCATGATGATGATGATTATTATTATTATTATTATTATTATTATCATTATTATTATTATTATTATTATTATTAACATCTTCATTATGATTATTATGATTATTTTATTACTATTGCTATTATTATTATTATCATCATCTCAATTATGATTATTATGATGATGATGATTATTATTATTCATATTATCATTATTAATATTATTACGTTACAAATTAATTTGTGTTGGGACAACATGAAGGAATTAACTTAACTTTTAAGTGAATTGAACAAAACAATTAAGCTGTCCCCGCAAAAACCTCCAGAATTGTGTTGTCTTAGCTCATTTTTAATAAGTAGTTTGAACAAACAGCAAACGTCATTTTTTGAGTGAATAAAAAAATGTTTCGTTTTTTTATATTTTCACTGACCCTGTTTTATTAAAGCAATAATGCCAGCTGGCCGTCCATTACTCATTTACCTGTGATAAAATCACATTAATGAAGAGCCACGATTACCTCATTAACCTCTTCTTGATTTATTACACCCTAAAAGAGACACTCATTTCCCGACTGCGAAAACTGCACGCTCACATAAAAACCATATTACAGAGAAGCAAACTGCCTTGATTCAGTAAATCTGCGACAGTGTGTCAGTGTGTGTTTATGTGCGCGCGTGTATGTTTGTGTTGGTGTGTATTTAGACGCAGCATTTGGATGACCATATGGAACTGGCGGTGGCGCCAGGAGAGCATGCGGCTTGGAAACCTGATCTCCATCTCCCTGGTGACAGCTGGAGTCTTTACACTATCAGAACATTTGTAGACTTCTAATTTGTCATAACCACCTCCTGTGGCAAAGAAATATGCTGCCGAATTAGGTAAGAGAGGCTGAAATATAGAGCAGAAAGAAGAGGAGTACAGCGAGAGAGAAAAAAAAAAAAAGGAAGAAAAGTTAGAGAGACATAAGTGCATGGTGGCAAACAGAATATGTCTTGTGAATTCCTTTACTTTTTTTTTTTGCTCTCTTGTTCTGTCTGGGGCTTTGTTCACATTCACTGTATACAATGCTGGGTTCCACACAATTCCTTCATTTTGTCCCAAAACAAATTGATTAGATTAACTAAATTGTTTTTACAAATTTAAGTGGATTGAACATAAAACAATTAAGTTGTCCCCCCAAAAAAACAAGAATTGTGTTGATTCAGCTAATTTTAATTAGGTATTTTAAATAAGAGTGTTGTTTTGTTATATTCGTATCTTAGACATCAATGTTACACTGTTTAATGTTTTAATACATATTAAGTGTCAAAAATATGAGTTGAATAATGTTTCATTGTGATTCAGCGTAACAGATATATTTATGTAAACAAATATATAAATAAATTAAAAACACACTGAAAAAAATGATGTCTGCAAAATTGTTGCAAACAATTTATACGAGTTGGATTTTAAACAAACAAATAAAGTTTAGTAATGTTCAACTTAATTTGTTTGTTTAAATTCAGCCTAAATTAATTGTTTATACCCACTTAACTTAAAATATTTTAGTAAATCCAAGAAGTCATCTTTGAATAATTTTTTTCAGTGCACTTATTACACTGTAAAAAAAATGCAGGGTTTCACACAATTCATTAAAGTTGTCCCTACACAAATAGATTACGTTAACGTAACAAATTTGAGTGGATTGAACACAAAACAATTAAGTTGTGCCAAAAAAATCTCGAAAATTGTGTTGTTTCAGCTCATTTTAAATTAGTTTAAACAAGCAGCAAAAATAATTTTGAGTGTTGTTTCGTTATATTCAGCTCCAGTGTTACAGTGTTTAATGCTTTAATAAATATTAAATGTAAAAAATATATGAGTTGAATAATGTTCCATTGTGATTAAGCTGAAAAATATATAAATAAAATAAAAACACACACTAAAAAATGATGTCTGCAAAATTGTGTCCAAACAATTAATGTGTTGAATTTAAACAAAAAGATTTATTTAGTAATGTTCGAATGACATTATGGAAAAAAAAAAAACTTTTTAGACATTTTCAATAAAAGGTAATTTAGGGAGCATAAAAATGGTTCTTCATGGCAGTACTACACTGTAAATTAATAATTAAAATTTATTGTAAAATTTACAGTAACTTACTGACAAATTTGGTTGTAACACAATTAATGCACAGTCCACTTGTAAATTTACTAATTTAATTTACAGTAAAATTTGCAATAACTTATTGGCAATATCGATTTGCAGTAAGTGTGTAATGTACAAGGTGTGAAAATTCTCTTATAATTGTGTGCTTTAGCATGATGTTACTTATTACAGAACTAATATCCTTTAAGATATTATTCCTAAGCATAAAGTGAATGCTGTGTTTTTGGACACTTAACTGTATGTTGATTGCAATAAAACATTTTTAAAAATGTATTTCATTGTAAACAACACAACAAACATTATTTAATGTGTTCCTCGTGATTTTTGCTGTTTTTTTTTTTACTCCAATTTTGGTTCTTACAACACATTTACAAAAATGGAGCAGTGAAACATTTAATCTACCACGTTGTAATGTTGCCATTCCTTTTCAAAACACTTAAAATAAGTTTAGGGACTGAAGACACCAAGTGATGAAGTGTTTCAGATGTAAATTTGTCCCATTCTTCCTGCAAACAAGTCTTTAGGTGGGCAACAGTACGATGTCTTCGTTGTCGCATTTTGCTCTTCAAAATGCACCACACATTCTCTATTGGAGTCAGGTCGGGACTGCAGGCAGGCCAGTCAAGTACCTGTATCCTGCAGCCAGGACTTTGTAATGTGTGCAGAATGTGGTTTTGCATTGTCTTGTTGAAGTATGTTGTGCTCCAAAATCTCTATGTATTTCTCAGCATCAATAGTGCCATCACAGAAGTGCAAAGTGCAAGTTACTTTTGCCAGTGGCACTAAAACAACCCCATACCATGACAGACCCTGGCTTTTGGACTTGTTGCTGGTAACAGTCTGGATGATCATTTTCTTCTTTGGTCCGGAAAACACAGCGTCCATTTCTCCAAAAAAAATACCTGAAATACTGATTCATCTGACCACAGTACTTGTTTCCGCTGTGTGATGGTCCATCCCATATGCCTCCGAACCCAGAAAAGTTTAAGTTCGCTCCTGGACACTGTTAACATAGGGCTTCCTTTTGGCACAGTACAGTTTTAACTGGTATTTTTGGATGTAACTACGTATTGTGGTACTTGACAAAGGTTTGCCAAGGTAGTCCTAAGCCCATGTGGTGATATCGCTTCTAGATGAATGAGGATTCTTGATGCAGTGCCGCCTGAGGGATCGGAGATCACGGTAGTTCAGCTTAGGCTTGCGCTCTTGTCCTTTACGCAGTAAAATTCCTCCAAATCTTTTAATTACGTTATGCACTGTTGATGGTGAAATATCCAAATGTCTATCACTCTTTGAAGAACATTGTTTTTCATTTCAATAATTTTCTGACAAATTTGTTGTCAAACTGGCGATCCTCAGCCCATCTTTACTCCTAAAGGACTAGACCTTTCTTGGATGCTGCTTTGATACCAAATCATAATTACAACCCCTTGTTGACATCACCTGTTTTAAATCACATCATTATTTAGCCGATTTACCCGATTACTAGCCCAAACTGCTTCTGTCCCAACTTTATTTGGAATCTGTTGCAGGTCTGAATGACAGGAAAGTATGTAAATTCATAAATGAAATGAAGTTGACCAGACAAATCATTAAATATTTTGTGTTCATATTGTCTGCAATGAAATACAAGTCAAAGTAAATTTGGAAATTACTACATTCTTTTTTTATTTGCGTTTTCCATCCTGTCCCAACCTTTACTGATTTGGGGTTGTAGTAACAGGATACACTAAATACTAACTGAAGAAACTGATCTGAATTAATCACTCACTAGACCAAACAGCAGTGAGCAAAGCCTGCCCTAAACATAAAAAAGAAAAGAAAAAATCTAGCTGTAATTTGTGTGTAGTGTGAACAAAGTGTTTCAAGTGTACTAAAAAACAACAAGCACTAAAAGATCAAATCAATTATTTAGCTCCAAATACAAACCAACAAGCTAACAAAAAAACCTCACTGGGCTGTAGTCTGAAATCTAAAGCATGTCAGCAAAGCATGTGCCAAACAAAGGGCCGAGTGGTGTAGTGTGCCCTAGAGAGGGCGACTCTCCAGGGAGGACATGCTCACCTCACCGCCAGCTGGAATATTTACAGTAGCCAGAAAGCAGGTCTTGGCCTTTTCCTAATTTTACCTCATGCGTCCGAACATATCCATCCCATGCAATCACGCAAACTGTACCCACACACACGTCAATCACATGTTAGCGTTCTCCCAGGACTGCTTTAAAATGACATGTCTGTGAGTAAATATCTGATTAATATTTCATGCGGCTGTGTTTTCTTTTTTCCTCTGGCTTTTTCCTGAGCGTAACATCATGTTTTTGCCTTTCCATTTGTCTGAATAGAGCGTGTAGCTTTTATTGCTCATCAGACGAAACACGTCTCCTTACTTCACATCCCAAACTCCTGGAAGCTCGGGGACACACGGTTGCTTTGACATTGTTGTAAAGGTAATGCCAGAGAGAAAATGGAAAACAGGCTTATTATGAAATACTGTGCAGTATATTGTATCATGTTTTGTATTCGAAATGTCAAAATATCAAATATATCGAACCTCAATATCAAAATATTCATTTTGAAATTGCTAATAAATTGAACAACCATTGCAAGGATTAACGCATTGCACTATATTTCATTAAAACTTGCATTAAAAAATATGGAGCAGAATTAAACAGTACTTTCAATTAATCTTCCTTTCTTTCTTAAATCTAAAAAAAAGTAAGAAAGAAGAAGTTGCCAATTAATTTTACCATTTAAAATAGATGGTGAGTATCACAATAGCAATGAGCATCAGCATAAAAAAAGATTGTCAATCAGTGTAACAATAGTTTGTCTAATATTTGTCTATTAATAGAATTGTCTACTACTATTTTATAGTGAATGCAGGTATATACAGTATATATATATATATATCGTTAACCCAAATTTCTAATCAGCCAATCACATGGCAGCAACTCAATGCATTTAGGCATGTAGACATGGTAAAGATGATCTGCTGCAGTTCAAACCGAGCATCAGAATGGGGAAGAAAGAAGATTTAAGTGACTGTTAATGGGGCATGGTTGTTGGTGCCAGACGGGCTGGTCTGAATATTGCAGAAACTGCTGATCTACTAGGATTTTCACGCACAACCATCTCTAGGGAAAGGAAAATATCATGTGAGCGCCAATTCTGTGGGCGCAAATGCCTTGTTGAGTAACTCAAAATAACCACTCATTACAACCGAGGTACTGTATGCAGAAGAGCATCTCTGAACACACAACATGTCCAACCTTGAGGCAGATGGGCTACAGCAGCAGAAGACCACACCGATTGCCACTCCTGTCAGCTAAGAACAGGAAACTGAGGCTACAATTCACACTGACTCACCAAAATTGGACAATAGAAGATTGGAGAAACGTTGCCTGGTCTGATGAGTCTCGATTTCTGCTGCGACATTCGGATGGTAGGGTCAGATTTTGTCATAGACAACATGAAAGGATGCATGCCTTGTATCAACAATTCAGGCTGCTGGTGGTGGTGTAATGGTGTGGGGGATATATTCTTGGCACACTTTGGGCCCATTAGTACCAACTGAGCATGTTGTCAACGTCAAAGCCTACTTGAGTATTGTTGCTAACCATGTCCATCCCTTTATGACCACAGTGTACACATCTTCTGATGGCTACTTCCAGCAGGATAACGCACCATGTCATAAAGCACAAATCATCTCAGACTGGTTTCCTAAACATGACAATGAGTTCACTGTACTCAAATGGCCCTCACAGTCACCAGATCTCAATCCAATAGAGTACCTTTGGGATGTGGTGGAACGGAAGATTCGCATCATGGATGTGCAGCCGACTAATCTGCAGCAACAGCGTGATGCTATCATGTCAATATGGACCAAAATCTCTGAGGAATATTTCCAGTACCTTGTTGAATCTATGCCATGAAGGATTAAGGCAGTTCTGAAGGCAAAAGGGGGTCTAACTAACACTAATCAACTAAAACAAAAATCTATTTATTAGTAGTGCAAATTTATATGTTATGGAAAAATATTAAATAAAAAATTTTAAAAAGTGGAAAAATCTAGAGAAACTAAAAATATATCAAATTTTGTTGACATTTTGTAGTTAGTATATATTTTTTTGCAATATTATATATGAATTTAAATGTATTATATTTTGTTTTTAAAGATGTTCAGTGACTAAAATATTATTTTAATAAACATATATACAGTATATGTTTAAAAAATGTGTTTTGTTCAAATGTACCAAAAATATTAACTATATTTACTGAGAAATTGATAAAATACATTGGGATATACTTTTATAAATGCTGAGCACATTTCTAAACATAATAGTTTTAATAACTCATTTCTTATAACTGATTTATTTTATCTTTGCCATGATGACAGTAAATAATATTTTACTAGATATTTTTCAAGACACTTCTATACAGCTTAAAGTGACATTTAAAGGCTTAACTAGGTTAATTAGGTTAACTAGGCAGGTTAGAGTAATTAGGCAAGTTACTGTATAATGATGATTTGTTCTGTAGACTATCGACAAATATATATATATATATATATATAGCTTAAAGGGGCTAATAATTTTGACCTTAAAATGGTTTTTAAAAAATTAAAAAGCTGTTTTTGTTCTAGCCGAAATAAAACAAATAAGACTTTCTCCAGATGAAAAAATATTATCAGACATACTGTGACAAATTACTTGCTCTGTTAAACATAATTTTGGAAATATTTAAAAAGAAAAAAGAATTCAAAGGAGGGCTAATAATTCTGACTTATACTGCATATATATATATATATATACTGCATAACTAATAGAAGTGCGTGCTATTATGCTATATTGCGCACTTAAATGATGATAAAAAATATTCTTCAGCAAATTTTAATCATAACCAAGGTCTAAAAATATATCGATGTAAAAGCTAAAGGATTGAAACTGCCAAAATAATGGTCTGAAAAAAACATAGGTGGCTGTTTTCCTGCACTTAAAATAATCAACACCTAGAACTTGCAGTGTATTATAGAAAGGACTCACAGACATTTGCTTTAATGGACATTAGCTCAAAATGCTTTTGCTGAGGACGTTTTCTCTCTGCCGGCGCGTTCAGAGGGGAAATGGCTGGTAATGCTCTTTAATTCTGATGGCCTGAGCTCTGCGGGCAGTCTCTGTATTCTCTGGACGACTCTTTCCTGGTATTGGCTGAATTAAGTGCTGGAGAGCCAACGGTGACGTCTGACTTACTGTGCTATTGCATCAAAGGAAGAACAATCGGGTTGTTTCTATTATATTTATTTCCTATCTTTATTTATCACAACAATTCACACACAAACTAGAAGAACAAGGACACAGGTAGAGGTCTAGATTTGAACGCAGAAAAAAACGCAGGCAGCAGAAGTACCTTATGAGACATGGCTGTGGGTCCTAATAGCTGCGGCATCAGTGCTATGCAGAGAGAGATAAAGAAAGACTCGCTGTTCGTCATCGGTTCTCCACAGAGATAACTGACTTATTTGTGCTATTTTCTCCACAAGCCTCTTTTTTTTCAACCTCAGACTCCCACAAGGCTTCAAAGCTAAAATAAGGAAAGTTAGGTACTTATGTTTTCCTCAACAGAGATAAATGCTGTGAAACTGCACCAAAACGTCTTTTCATTAAAGGGTCTGTGCTTAAATCTTCAGGCGCGGTGGGAATTGTTCTTCGGATGCTGTTTTTGTACTTTGGAATGTCTTTCCATCGTTTTCCACAGCGTTATCATTTGTGTTTTGTATTCATTCATATGTAAAGTGTACTTACGATAGACACCGAAACATATCATTTCAACACATCATTATGCATAATGTCAAACTATTGGCATAAACCCTTATAGAGCTTCTTGCAACTTGTGGGTGAATCCTCTGACAACTTTTTGAAAAACTGTTTTGCAAAGGTGACTGGCTTAAATTGTGGAATTAATTCTATATTTTATCAGTTTATCCTACACTGAAAGTTTTTGTAAATAATTTATATGGGTTGAATTCAACAAACTAATTAAATTTAGTAATGTTCAACTTAATGTGTTTGTTTAATTTCAGCCCAAATAAATTGTTTACAACCACTTAACTTACAAAAAGTGAGTAAATCCAAGGAATCACTTTTTTTAAGTGTAGAGAGACAGTTTTTAATGTATAAATAATGCAATTTATTAATAAAACTCTTACTAATGATTCAATTTCATGTTTTTTTTTTAAATCAGTTTGACTGATTTAAGTTGAGATGACAAGAAAAGTTTATTTGATTTAAAAAAAAATGTCAATGTCAAAATTATTATTTTTTGTAACATTTGTCAAACCTTAAAGGATGAGACCTCACAGTTTGAGTATTTTTTTAATTGAATATTAAATGTAAGTAAAGTGTCTACTTTAATATTTGAAATAAGTTTTGTAAAAATATTAAAATATGTCAGAATCAAAATTTGCAATGCCATTGTACAAAATACAACAAAATTTGTGTTTGCCCTTCTTTTCAGGGACGTCTTGTCTAAAACAACAATACTAGCAGCAAGAAGAGATAAGTCATAAAATATTACAAATAAAATAAAATAAATATGTTCATAATAATGATGATGATGATGATAATAATCATTCATTCATTTTCCTTCAGCTTAGTCCCTTTATTCATCAGGGGTCACCACAGCCGAATGAATCGCCAACTATAGCGCTTGTGTTTGGACTGTGGGAGGGAACCGGAGCACCCGGAGGAAACCCACACAAACACGGGGAGAACATGCAAACTCCACACATAAATGCCAACTGACCCAGTCAGGACTCAAACCAGCGACCTTCTTGCTAACTCATGGTAAAAAATGTACAATGGTCCTATAAATGAATGAATGAATGAATGAATGAATGAATGCCTGAATGAATGAATGCCCAAATTATTGAATGAATGAATAAATGAATGCATGAATGCATGGATTAATGAATGCACAAATGAATGAATGTATGAATGCACGATTGAATGATTGAATGAATGCACAAAATAATGAATTCACTTATGAATGAATAAACAGAAGAATGAATGAATGCACGAATGAATGAATGAACAAATCAATGCACGAATGAAAGAATGAATGCACGAATGTATGAATGCATGAATTAATGAATGAGTGAATGCATGGATAAATGATTGAATGAATGCATGCATGATTGGATGCACGAAAGAATAAATGAATGAATGCAGGAATGAATGAATGCACTAATGAATGAATTAATTAATGCACAAATGAATGAATGAATTAATGAATGAATGCACGAATGAATGAATGCTTGGATGAAGGAATGAATGAATGCACATATGAGTGAATGCACGGATGATGGAATGAACGAATGCACGAATTAATGATTGCATGAATTAATGCACAAGTAAGTGAATGAATGCACGAATGAGTGAATGAATGAATGCACAAATGATAATGAATGAATGCACAAATGAATGAATGAATTAATGAATGAATGCAAAAATGAATAAATGCACGGATGAAGGAATGAAGGAATGCATGAATGAATGAATGCACGAATGAATGAATGCACAAATGAGTGAATGCACGGATGATGGAATGAATGGTTGCACAAATTAATTATTGCACGAATTAATGCACAAATAAGTGAATGAATGAATGAATGCACAAATGAATGAATGAATGAATGAATGCATGAATGAATGAATGCATGGATGATGGAATGAATGAATGCACGAATTAATGCACAAATAAGTGAATGAATGAATGAATGCACAAATGAGTGAATGAATGGACAAATGAATGAATGAATGAATGAATGCACAAATGATAATGACTGAATGCACAAATGAATGAATGAATTAATGAATGAATGTACAAATGAATGAATGCACGGATGAAGGAATGAAGGAATGCACGAATTAATTAATGCACGAATGAGTGAATGCACGGATGATGGAATGAATGAATGCACGAATTAATGATTGCACAAATTAATGCACAAATAAGTGAATGAATGAATGCACGGATAAATGAATGAATGCACAAATGAATGAATAAATGAATGAACACATGAATGAATGTATGAGTTAATGAATGCACGAATAAATGAATGAACACACGAATAAATGAATGTATGAATGCACGGATATATGAATGAATGCACAAATGAATGCACAAATGAATGAATGAATGAATGAATGAATAAATGCACGCATGAATTAATCAATGAATGAATGAATGGATGAACGAATGAATAATACATTCTATTGTGTGTCGAATCTAACTAAAAAGCTGTACCACACTGTTATTTATTAACGCTTGAAAAACCTTTTCACCATGACTCTGATATGAGCATGACCCTGATATGTAATGAATGCAAGAATTCATATAGACTTGCAGTATAATGTGAGAACAGAATACTAATGAGATCCCATTGATATTATGACTTTGGCATCGTTGTTTTTAATCTCTCAGACGTTTGGGAATGACTGACGCCGACGCTCTGTTGCGTCATTGTCATCTTTTCTTAAAGAAAAAAAAGAATTACCAATCCTTCACTTTAGCTCTGCTGCACAAAAGCCAGAAGCGGAAAAAAAGTGTGAAAGAAAAGCCTTGAAAGGAAAACATTCAGCTTTAAGGGAAAAGACTGTACCCGTGATATGTAGTAGTGTAAGGGGGGAGAGAAAGACAGCTATGGATTTTAATCCATTCGTCGATAAAGGTCACTACTCCAAAGGGTTTTATTTCTCTGCCACACATCAAAGTGTAAATCCGCTGATTGCTGCCGCTGAATGGGGAGACAACAAGGCCGGGTTTGTGGGTCGTTTCTATGGCGCAGTGTGTGAGGAGAGAGCCCATAATGTGCAGGTTTTCTATCAGGGGCCCCCAGATCAATGGGCAGCCTGACCTTTGCATTGTGTTCCCGGCTTTGCCCGTGATGTCATGCCATCTATCCGCCGCTCTTCTTAAAGGGACGAGAAAAAGGGAGGCACAGTCCCACACTGTCATCCCACCACGAGATTGACCAAAAAAATATTATCTGCGCATATAACCACCTGAAACCGCCCGATTATCTGTCGCGCCCTGAAAAGACGACTTCTCAAGCAACATCCCAACATACTCATATGACAAGCATTGTGATATTAAGATGCAAAGTGCGCGTCTGAAAGCTCCCCGGCACAAGTCGTTAATCAAATAAGGCCAATGGTCTTTAGTTTAAGATGTTTGTCAGGGATTGATCTGCCTTTGGAGTTAATATACGCCGGAGCAGATCTTAAGAGGATGAAAGGGGGTGAGCTTCTCATTGTTCGTCCCTGAAAGCTCTTCTTTGTAACTGAGAGGGCCGATGGCAGCTGGTAGGGTCCTCTCCGCTCATTGAACATGGAGAACTTTCTCAGAGTGGCCAAGTGCATTGGAATGGAAATCTAAAGAGGTAGGCGTGAACCATTTGTTTAGCCATGTTTGTGTTTGCTGTCAACATGCCTGTCTGTTTTTGTGGGGCTGCCGCATTCGGATTCACAATAACCAATGTGTGTGTGTCCATCCTTTCAGTTGTGAAGGGGGATTGCAGTGTGAAGCGAAGACTCCGTCCGCGACAGATGTTGTAATTGCCAGCTGATTGATGGGAGGTCATTACAGATGGAGAGATCTCCAGGACGAAGAGGGTTAAATGATGACTTGGAAAAGGAGGGAATGGGGCCGGATGACCAGTGGTGTCTTCAGGATCAGAGATTCGTAATGGGTTTGGGGACGTCAGTCACGGGATGGAAAAGAGTGGAGGATTTGGTCAAGTTTTCAAATTAGACATGCCCTCCCCCTATTGTGCACAGAAAACAAACTGCTTATGCAGCCTTTTATGTTGCCAACAATTATCACGCTTGAGTCTGCAGTGTCTGAAAGAGTCAGTTAGTTACCCATGAAACCTAAAGAGGTGTTTGAAACACTTAAGTCGCACTTAAAACTGGCTGAATGCCATTGCATTAGACATCAGACAAACAAGTGAACTATAGGACTTGCCATCCCAATCTCACGAGGAACTATTTTACATTTGTTATTTTAATGGCTAATTCGTATAAATTTGTTCGTCAACTGAAATGTACGATTTGTAAAAAGCAGCCAAGGCACCAAACCACACCGTCACTGGGGGATGAGCAAATCGAACTAAAATGTACAAATGAGATCGTATAAATGCATACGAATGAGCCACTTAAATAAAAATAAAAAAATCGAATTGGAATGCGATAGCGTTGGAGCTACACTGTTAGACTTTGCCACAGTTATTTACTGCAAAAAAACGGCCAGTACAACAATTATCACGCTTGAGTCTGCAGTCTCTGAAAGAGTCAGTTAGTTACCCGTGAAACCTAAAAAGGTGTTTGAGATACTTAAGTCACACTTAAAACTGGCTGAATGCCATTAGATATCAGACAAACAAGTGAACTATACTTACTGCCAGCCTGATCTCACGAGGAAACGTAACTATTTTACATTTTGTCAGTTTGGTGGCTAATTCGTATAAATTTATTCGTATAACAAAATGTACGACTTTTAAAAATTAGCCGTGGCATCAAACTCCATCCCTAAACCCAACCACCATTGGGAGATGAGCATACAAATTAGCCACTAAATCAAAAAGTTATGAATTGGCGTGAGATAGCGTTGGAGCTACACTGTTAGACTTTGCACAATTTTACAATTATTTACTGGAAAAATGGCCAGTAAAACAATTATCAACTCGAGACTGCAGTGTCTGAAAGAGTCAGTTAGTCAGTTAAAGGTGTTTGAGACATTTAAGTTGCACTTAAAACTGGCTGAATGCCATTTGATATCAGACAAACAAGCAAACTATAGGAACAGCCAGCCAGATTTCACGAGGAAACGTAACTATTTTTGTCAGTTTAGTGGCTAATTCGTACAAATTCATTCGTATAAAGAAACGTATGATTTTTAAAAAGTAGCCATGGAACCAAACCCTCCGTCATTACAGATGGAGAAATCTCCAGGACGAAGAGGGCTAAATGATGACTTGGAATAGAATGGGGTGTGCTATGGCTGGATAACCAGTGATGTCTTCAAGATCAGAGATTCGTAATGGGTTTGGGGTTGGAAAAAAGCGTGCAGGAGATGGTCAAGTCTTCAAATTAGACATGCCCTCCCTCTATTGTGTGCTGAAAACACACTGCTTTTATGTTGCCAAAAATGATCACGCTCCAGTCTGCAGTGACTGTAAGAGTCCGTTAGTTACCCATGAAACCTAAAGAGGTGTTTGAAACACTTAAAGTCACACTTAAAACTGTCTGAATGCCATTGCATTAGACATCAGACAAACAAGTGAACTGTTGGAACTGCCAGCCTGATCTCACGAGGAAACATAACTATTTTACATTTTGTCAGTTTGATGGCTAATTCGTATTAATTTATTAGTGTAATGAAATGTACGATTTGTAAAAAACAGCCATGGAACCAAACCCCACCCCTAAACCCAACCACTATTGGCAGATGAGCAAATCAAACTAAAGTGCACAAATGAGATCGTACAAATCCATTCGAATTAGCCACTTAATCAAAAAGTTACGAATTGGCGTGAGATAGCGTTGGAGCTACACTGTTAAGACTTTGCCACAATTTTACAGTTATTTACTGCAAAAACGGCCAGTAAAACAATCATCACGCTCGAGACTGCAGTCTCTGAAATAGTCAGTTAGTTACCCATGAAACTTAAAGAGGTGTTTGAGACGCTTAACCCGCACTTAAAACTGGCTAAACGCTATTGCATTAGATATCAAACAAACAAGCGAACTATAGGAATTGCCAGCCTGATCTCACGAGGAAACGTAACTATTTTACGTTTTGTCAGTTTGGTGGCTAATTTGTGCAAATTCATTCATATAAAGAAATGTATGATTTTTAAAAAATAGCCATGGAACCGTTACAGATGGAGAGATCTCCAGGACGAAGAGGGTTAAATGATGACTTGGAATAGAATAGGCTGTGCTATGGCTGGATGACCAGTGATGTCTTCAAGATCAGAGATTCGTGATGGGTTTGGGGATGGAAAAAAGAGTGCAGAATATGGTCAAGTCTTTAAATTAGACATGCCCTCCCTCTATTGTGTGCTGAAAACACACTGCTTTTATGTTTTCCAACAGTTATCACGCTGGAGACTGCAGTGTCTGAACGAGTCAGTTAGTTACCCATGAAACCTAAAGAGGTGTTTGAGACACATAAGTCGCACTTTAAACTGGCTGTATTCCACTGCATTAGATTCCAGACAAACAAGTGAACAATCTAAAAATAGTCGAAATCTACGAAGTAGTTCGCTTAATTTTTTTTACAATTAATATAGATGTTTTAAGGCTGTAAAACCCCTCACTGCACACTTTATACACATTCCTCCGACAGGCATTAACATTTTCACACTTTTCTCTCTTGTTTAAATGCTTTAAAAGTTCAAACTTTCGTAGAAAAAAAAGTCCAGTATTATAGAATGAAACCAAAGATCCAAACCTGTTGTCAGGCGCAAACATTCATCGCTGTCAGCAAAAGGTTCATAAAGCTTTTTTGTATTTGTGTGGATAATGTTGGCATCCAGTGTAATGTTCTTTTCCTGCAGTCACTGATCCACAAAGCTAAAGCAGACTCCATCCTTAAGAGGGTCGCACACCAGATGCATCGCGCTCATGACAGTAACACACACCGGACACGCACATTTGCATGTTATTTATAATGAAAGTATTCAGATGGTGCTCTGTGGCGCGGCAGAAATATGAACAGTGTCCTGAGCTATAGTTGGCCACCGCAGACAATCGCCGACTTGCGGTGCCGGTGTGTGTACCCTGATATAAACCTATGTTTACAATTATAAAATGCCTGGTGCATCGTGGCATGGTGCATCCGATATGCAACCCTCTTTACGATGGTCTTGCTACAGACAGTTACAACCCTTTTTGCATCCTTACTGGAACTCGCACTACTAGCGATCAAAGATTTATGTTAATTTGGCAAACTAAACGCATTCTGTACTGTACAGGAGACATGGAGGAGATTGATTGACAGTGGTCCACAGCCAATCAGGAAGCAGAACACAATGCGCTGTAAAAAAATTCAATAAATAAATCCACGAAACTGCGAGGGCGGGAAAAGTACATGGAAATGTAACTATTTTACATTTTACATTTTACAGTTTGTCACTTTAGTGGCCAATTCATTCACATTCATTTTTATAACAAAACGTAAGGTTTTTTTAAAAGCAACCGGGGCACCAAACCCCACCCCTAAACCCAACCACTATTGGGAGATGAGCAAATCATACTAAAATGTAAACCGAGATCATACAAATAAACACGAATTAGCCACTTAAATCAATAAAGTTATGAATTGGCGTGAGAGTGTTGGAGCTACACTGTTAGAACATGCCGCAATTTTACAGTTAAAAAAAACGGCCAGTGAAATACCACATATATTCTTTTCAGTTCACTACTGTAATATGCACTGCATTTTAAAACTTTTACAGTAACTTACTGCATATTAGAAACTTGCGGTATTCTACAGTAATCAAAGTAATGAAGTTCTGCTACTGTAGCTGAGGACAAAAATGAGACAGTTGATGAATTAAACAGTAAATAATAAAAATACTGTATTTTTTGTACTGCTAGTGTAAAATGTAAATAAATGTACTGTAAAAAGTGTGATACTGTCAAATTAAAATGTAGAAAAGTGTATTTTACCATAAAAACAATTTGCGGTAAGGCTATTTTACTGTGAAATGAGATTGCAGTAGGGCCCTGCTGCTATAAAACACATTTACAGGTAAGTTACTATAAATGTTGCGGTAACAGCCGTAACATTACCAAAATACAATAAAATACAATAAAATACAATAAAATGTCTAACAGTATACACATTTATATTATTCAGATTGTGTCATGTTTAGTGGATTTATGAAGCCAATATATCTGCATGGGGGCATTTACACAACACTGTTTTCAACAACAACAAAAAAACATAACTTTTGGTATGTGTTTTGGCCATACCGTCACCTTAGAATTATAAGGTTCTATCTCCAATCTGAATGCTTTGAGATATTGAGCTTCAAAGTTTTTGTGTTCCATAGCAAACAGTATGTGTGTAACATTTGTTTTTTTAAATAAAAAGTCTTAAAATGTAAACAACTTATAAAAAAACATCCCATAATGTAAATAAGTTGTCATTTAATAAGAATATGTCAATAACTCAGTTGTGATGAAAATGTCAGATAGAACCTTTTAATTCTATGGTGACGATACATTTATATTCATTCATTCATTTTCCTTCGGCTTAGTCTCTATTTCAGAGGTCACCACATCTGGAATGATCCACCAACTATTCCGGCATATGTTTTACACAGCGGATGCTCTTCCAGCCACAACCCAGTACTGGCAAACACCCATACACACTCATTTAACTCACACTAAAACACTGCATGTCTTTGGACTGTGGGGTAACCGGAGCACCCGAAGAAAACCTACGCGAACACGGGAAGAACATGCAAACTCCACACAGAAACGCCAACTGGCCCAGCTGGGACTCGAACCAGTGACCTTCTTGCTGTGAGGCGATAGTGCTAACCACTGAGCCACCGTTTCGGCCCTGCATTCATTCAATTTATAAATTCATAAACTTATTGTGGGGGCCTGAAACAATATACTTCTGAGAACAGATTGCGCAGATTTCAAGTGCTACATTATTTTATCTTATATTTGGGTATATATATATATATATATATATATATATGAAGAGTTCAGATGCAAATGCCACTAAACGCCAGTTCTGCCAAATATGAGCTAAATGACATTGAGCGAATGCTTTAGGCATGTACTACATGTCATCTAATTCGCAGCGTCAGCGCATTCAGAAATAACAGTTTGTTGGCAAAAGCCTCTAAACGCCACTTGCCTTTGACAGCAAAAGCCGTTAAATCCCGAGAACCAATCAGAAGGCATGAATCGAATCATATGTTTTCAATGTAGCAGCGAGCTGATGAGCTAGCTTTTTATTCCGCTTTCGATTTAGATTTTAAAAGATGGAGTTTGATGAACTGCATAAGCCTATCCGACTGTCAGTGAATGGCAGATGAAAATGTCCCGTATGTCAAAACTCTGTGCATTATAAGAAAAAGAAAACACGCTATACAGTCGGAGGTGTAACATGCATTCATAACGTGCTTTTGCGCAGTGACGCTACTTTGAATGAGTCCGATTTATTATATATTAAACAGCAACTCGGTTTCACGAAAGACGAAGTTAAGATTTCGTTCTTTTATCCCACATCGATGCTATGAGGATAAACAAGAGAAAAATTATTTATTTATTTATGTTTTTATTTATTTGTTTTATTTATTTATTTCTTTATTTACTTATTTATTTATTTGTTTTATTTATTTATTTATTTACTTATTTATTTATGTTTTTATTTATTTGTTTTATTTATTTATGTTTTTATTTATTTGTTTTATTTATTTATTTTTGTATGTATTTATTTTATTTATTTATTTACTTGTATTTATTTTTATTTATCTATTTATGTATTTATTTATGTTTTTATTTATTTGTTTTATTTATTTATTTATTTATTTACTAATTTATTTATTTATGTTTTTATTTAATATTTAATTAATTATTTATGTTTTTTTCAAAAATTTTCTGTGATGTTATTTGGCTTAAATAACATAGAAATTAAGTAAAAAAGCAGTAAAAATAATACATTTTATATTTATTATATTTTTATATAGTTTTTAATCTCATTTTAAATACATTTTATTAATTAAAAATATGCCAATTTAAAGCTATAAATTACACATCACATGCTATGGGAAATATTAGAGAAATGTATATATAATATGTACATATATAGTCAAGCCCAAAATTATGCATAGCCCTGGGGTATATGGTATGTATGATAACCTTTAAGCTATATTTATTAGCACCAATTTATGTTATGGTAATACATCTCATTTCTGCATGTACACTGAGCTGTTCGGAGACACAAAAAAAGGCTAAGTAAATACAAATTTGGCTGCTTAAGCAACTTGATACTTTAAATTGCTAATGAATTATGCTGAACTGGAAACAAACAAGCAAAGAAAGAAAAATTAAATAATAATAATAATAATATTCCTGCTCCTTTATTGCTGCTAAACATGATGCGTCAGCAATGCGAGAGAATCTTCCTTTCACGATTAACAAAAAAATGCAATCAACCCAAAGCGTCTGTTGTACCCTTGACTCAGCTCGTCCTCTTAAAAGAGCGAGAGAGAGAGCAAGAGAAAGAGAGAGAGACAGGGAGGTCTATTCTCCGGGGACACATTCAGGGTCATTTGAGTTTGTGTCACAGTTACACAGGGTGTCACTCCACACCAAAGTGAATTGTCAGTTTGTTTATACAAGCTGTGGGATTGCGTAAGATGTTTGCTCCCCCTGAACGCTCCCCAGAGGTCAATTAGGACAGATGAGCTTTTCTCCACACAAAGGAAAGCGCTGGCCTTACAGCAGTTAGGGGAGGCACGTAATTAACAGTTATAAAGTACTTTGGTTTGTTAATTGAATTAGTTAATCCTTTTTGCAGCCATCTTCGGCTGAAGGGGGGCATTATGGGAGCTCTCTTGTACTGTCACACACGTGGCGGACTCGTCTTCAGCTCTCCAGTGAAAACTCGCATGGTTTCCGGAACGCCATTCAGAGGGAAAGAAAGAAAACAAACGGAGGAGAAAGGAGATGATAGTGCGATTCTCAGGCGACCTTAGATAATTACGAAGAAAGTGCTATTGTGCGAAGGTTGCTCTTTTAGGAGACTTGAGGGCATTTACATGACACCATTATCTTCTAAAAGCTGAAAACACTTGTGTGTTTTGGCCACTCATTTGCACAACAAGGGCCATTTTGAGGGCCTGTGAACACAAACTTTTTAATGCACTTCAAAACGCAAGTTGTCAAAAACAATACAGTTGTCTCTATGTAAACTAAAACCACAATTTTGTAATCATGGATGTACATGTATATGTATGTATACAGTGCTCAGCATATACAGTTGAAGTCAGAATTATTAGCCCCCCTGAATTATTAGCCCCCCTGTTTATTTTTTTCCCCAATTTCTGTTTAACGGAGAGAAGATTTTTTCAACACATTTCTAATCATAATAGTTTTAATAACTCATTTCTAATAACTGATTTATTTTATCTTTGCCATGATGACAGTTAATTATATTTGACTAGATATTTTTCAAGACACTTCTATACAGCTTAAAGTGACATTTAAACTTAACTAGGTTAATTAGGTTAACTAGGCAGGTTAGGGTAATTAGGCAAGTTTATATAACGTTGTATAACGATGGTTTGTTCTGTAGACCATTGAAAAAAAATTAGCCTAAAGGGGCTAATAATTTTGTCCTTAAAATGTTTAATAAAAAATTAAAAACTGCTTTTATTTTAGTCGAAATAAAACAAATAAGACTTTTTCCAGAAGACAAAATATTATCAGATGTACTGTGAAAATGTCCTTGCTCTGTTAAACATAATTTGGGAAATATTTATAAAAAAGAGAAAAAAAATCAAAGAGGGGCTAATAATTCTGACTTCAACTGTATGAGTACACCTCTTACAAATCTCTCTCTTACATTAATATTTCCTATAGGATGCCTTGCAGTATTTGTCCATATACATTAGATTAGTCAGTACTGAAGTCAAATCTGGAGCTAATATAACTAAATAACTTAAGGTAACGGTCCAAAAATTAGTAGTTCAAATGTATGCTAGGGAAAAATATTGAATACAAATTTTAAAAAAGAGGGAAAAAAATCAAGAGAAACAAAAACATATATATATATATATATATATATATATATATATATATATATATATATATATATATATATATATATATTTTTTTTTTATTTTTTTGCAATATTTCACATGAATTTAAATGTATTAGCTTTCTATTTCTAAAAATGTTTGGTGACTAAATATTATTTTAATAAATATATCTATTTTGTCCCAAAATATATCACATATATTCACTGAGAAATGGATAAAAATATTCTTTTTCAAAATGGGGTGTACTCAATTATGCTCAGCACTGTATATCCTGTCCACCCTACACTTTAAAAAATATCTGATAATTAACAGTTTACGTATTTTGTGGTTCACATGGTTCTCATTACTGACATTTAGATACATGTAAAGATTCATTAATGATGTCCCTAAAACAATACTACAGAAAAACCATGTCCTTTGACAAATATCAGTTTTTTTTTACAGTTCTAGGTTTATTGCTACGTGACCATCAACTGTTTTCTCAGAGGATGACAAGCTGACAAAACATTGCTCTCACTCTGATACTGTTGACAAATGGTTTGCGGATCTATTCCTTGGCAGTTGGTGGGTCCTTACCTTTTCCCCTTCGCAAAGAAACTTCGCAAAAACATCTGTTTTTGCTAGCTTGTGAATAAAATTTTTGCGCTCAAGTGACTGATATATCACAGAGAGAATACAGTCATTTTTTTTAATAAAAGATTTTTCAAAATAAAAGATCTTTCAGACTCAGATTATAAATAAAACAGAAATAATTCATGATTTCTTGTGCGGCCCGGTACCAATTGATCCACGGCCCGGGGGTTAGGGACCACTGCTGTAGACAATACTGACATTTAGGGTGCTTTCATATATGTGGTTCGGTTCATTTGGTCCGGACCAAGGGCAACAAATGATACATTGTAGCATTTTTCTGCTGTCTTTGGGTCCTTTTCACACCACACTGATTACTTTGGTCCAAACCAGTTGAAAAGAACCAATATGCAGTCATGTGACAAAACCCACATCACTCCTTGGCCAGATGTTATTGAACGTATTTCCTAAACTGCTTTTCGATTAGTCAGAATTAACGTGTGGGAAAATGCCAATGGAACTCCCGCAAGTAAACAAACCAGCAGACACAAAATGTCACTTTTTACTATGGAGGGACGTCACATTAGACTGTAGTTTATACATCTGGAGAATGAAGCACGGCTGCTATGTTAAAACTATGTTTAATGCATTGCAAACGGCGAAGGCGCAAATTAATTTAGCTATACTGCGGAAATATTAATGATCCATCATGTTTTTCCCTCTCTCTCGGTTTAAAATAGTTGGTTAAGCGCTGTCAACAAATATTTTTTCTCCACACCCCATAAGATGGGACAGTGCATCGCACTACGGCAGCTGGATTAATTCAAAAAGGCGCAGTACTTTTTGCGGTTGGGTCTGTTTTAGTTCAGATCATGTTCTCACCGCTCCAGGGTTCGTTTTCTCTTCAAGGAGGTCTCGGTACGCTTTTTTGGTCCGCTTTTGGTGCGCACTCGAGTGCAATTGCTTCATTCACACCTGCCCAAACGATCCGCACCAAGAGAGAAAACGAACTCTAGTGCAATTCAACTGAACTAAATATGACAGGTGTGAAAACACCCTTAGGGCGTACTCACACTATGTACAGTTGCGTTGAACCGGGCCAAAGCACGCTTGTCCCCCCTCCCGTCTCCCCCGACGACCCGCACTCACATTACATTCGGGCCTGGGCACGCTTACGTCATCGATGATGCGCTATTCAGTAAGCGCTTTCACTCAGCACAGTGGAGATTTCTTTAGTTATATCGTTTAAGTCGTTTGATATGCGGTGACACGCAGTCAAATATTTCGCCAAACAGATCAGCCACTTTTGACGCTCATAAAGTCCTCGTGCTGCAGGAATTAGGAGGTTTGCTGAAGGTGCAGCTGTCGTGCAGTGAGGGATTTGCGTCTTTAATAATCTACGACAGTTTGCGTTCATTAAACAGTACGAATGATTAATTAATCCATATGATACAGTCCCTTAAAAGTCACGTCTCGCTTTTAGTTTCGGGCTCAGGCACGCTTGCACTCACACTGCAAGCGTACCACACCTGAGCCTTTCAACCGGGAAAGGGCCGGCCAAGTGAACCGTGCCTGAGCCCGGTTAAGAACACTCACACTTCTCAAACGATCAGGGAAACGGGCCAGGTCACGGTTCGGATAGCATAGTGTGAGTAAGCCCTTAGATATATGCAAAGATGTGCTGTTCTCTTTCCTCTCAGTGCTACTGTTATAATCTACTGTTATAGCTGTGGATTCCTATAGAAAATCTTCTAGAAACAATAATAAATGTAAACACACCTTGTCGATTTGAAAATCCCCATTTGCTCTTCATCTCATCTTCTTGCTGTCTTACCTTCCTAGTCGTTTCTCCTATCAAGTCAGTTTGCATATTGTTTTATGCTAGCTTTAGCAATCAGACCATTTCAAACTTTTGTATCCAGTTACCCTTTATGAGTTAGCATCGATTATGTATGTCTCGCATGCACATAAACCACTTGTATTAAAGCATAAAATCTAGACACTGTACAAAAAAACCCCTAAAAAATCTGATTCTTCCTCTGGTATCGCAAAAGGAACTTTGAAGCTGTCAGGTCCTCGCCATGTCCTCTTGTCGACCCCCCTCGGCCCCTGTCTAGTGCACACTATCCCATCACCTCGCCTTCAAAAGGATATCTCTGCCATCCCTTGACAAATTATTCAAATGTGCCCGGCTAGCAGCACACTTATTTCACAGCTCCACTTGAAGCGCAGGTTCGAACGAGTGCATGAAATCCTGTGTAATTTAGACGGTGGCCTGCTGGCCCCCTTTTCACCGCCGTACACCTTCTGAACCTCAAACGCGCGCAGTTGTAATCAACGTGCCACACACTCTTACCTGGATCCCATTACATGAGCCCGTCGTCCATTGAGACTTCGTTTTCCGTCTGTCTGTCAGGTGATTTCATGGATGCCTATAGGGAGGCGAGGTGTGATCTCTGGAAAAAAAATAAATAAATCAAATAAATCAAAATATGCATAACAGGACACCCTTGGCCATTTTACTTGGCTGAAATTTACAGGGGGCTTCAAAGCAAACATCAACACTATTAGGGATGTCTTGCGCTGCCTTTATGCGCATGTAAATATTTGCTTGTGGTATTCTTAGCACCTTTATATTAGTTTTTCAGCACATTAAGCGCGCATCACGAGCCCAATTCACCGTGTCTGACAATTGAGTGGCAGGGGAATTTGACGTCTTCACACTTCCTGTGCTGCTACACCTCTGACAATGGCTATGATTATGAAGTGTAATTTCAGGTTTGTTCCTATCAGTGCGTGCGCTGATGCTGTTAGCGGTGTTATTTACTTTTCTGCGCATCATGACATGCATTAGGCTTGTTGAGTCACTCGGAAAGGTGTTACATGATTAGGATACAAAAAAAGCTGACTGTATTGACTGTTAAAAAAATGTCGCAAAGACAATTTTACTCAGACACTTACAACAAATTTCACAGATAATTACAAAGAAAGCAACTCAATGAATGAACTAAATGTGTAATTATGAGTAGAACAAACTTGACTAGTAATTACTTGCAAAACACACTCACTCACTTTATTAGGTACACCTGTCCAACTGCTCGTTAGCACAAATTTCTAATCAGCCAATCACATGGCAGCAACTCAATGCATTAAGGCATGTAGACATAGTCAAGACGATCTGCTGCAGTTCAAACTGAGCATCAGAGTGGGGAAGAAAGCTGATTTAAGTGACTTTGAACGTGGGATGGTTGTTGGTGCCAGACGGGCTGGTCTGAGTATTTCAGAAACTGCTGATCTACTGGGATTTTCACGCACAACTATCTCTAGGGTTTACAGAGAATGGTCTGAAAAAGAGAAAATATCCAGTGAGTGGCAGTTCTGTGGGCGCAAATGCCTTGTTAATGCTGGAGGTCAGAGGAGAATGGCCAGACTGATAGCTGATAGAAAGGCAACAGTAACTCAACCACTCGTTACAATCGAGGTATACAGAAAAGCATCTCTGAACACACAACATGTCCAACCTTGAGGCAGATGGACTACAGCAGCAGAAGACCACACCGGGTGCCACTCCTGTCAGCTAAGAACAGGAAACTGAGGCTACAATTCACACTGACTCACCAAAATTGGACAATAGAAGATTGGAGAAATGTTGGCTGGTCTGATGAGTCTCCATTTCTGCTGCAACACTCAGATGGTAGGGTCAGATTTTGGCATAAACAACATAAACGCATGGATCCATCCTATCTTGTATCAACGGTTCAGGCTGCTAGTGTTGGTGTAATGGTGTGGGGGGATATTTTCTTGGCACACTTTGGGCCCATTAGTACCAATTGAGCATCGTGTCAACGCCACAGCCTACCTGAGTATTGTTGCTGACCATGTCCATCTCTTTATGACTACAGTGTACCCATCTTCTGATGGCTATTTCCAGCAGGATAACGCGCCATGTCATAAAGTGCCAATCATTTCAGACTGATTTCTCGAACATGACAATGAGTTCAATGTACTCTAATGGCCTCCAAAGTCACCAGATCTCAATCCAATAGAGCACCTTTGGGATGTGGTGGAATGGGAGATTTACATCATGGATGTGCAGCCGACAAATCTGCAGCAACAGCGTGATGCTATCATGTCAATATAGACCAAAATCTCTGAGGAATATTTCCAGTACCTTGTTGAATCTATGCCATGAAGGATTAAGGCAGTTCTGAAGGTAAAAGTGAGTCCAACCCAGTACTAGTAAAATTAATTAATTAATTTATTTAGAAAATCCAAACCTACATAAAAAATATTAATATTTCAAAATGAATAGCGTTGTTTATCGACACATCTAAGACTGTAATTAACAAAATAAAAAACAACAATTATCTGGTTAAAATCCTGAACATTAATAAGTGTTTGGTAATTATGATGGTATTATAAGTAGAACTAAATATGGACATTTTTATCCATTAAGGGCTCAAGTGTTCATTTTTTAAATTTATTTATTTATTTTTTATGTAACACTACAGTACATAAAAAATATGAATGTTTAAAATGAATAGTGTTGATTATTAATGACACATCCAACACTGTACTTAACAAAAAAATAATAATCTGCTTAGCATTTGGTATATGGAACATTAACTAATAAATTAAACATTTTTTTTTTTTTTTACATTTTTTAAACAATCCAGCATTTAAAGGGTTAAAATTCAGAAAATTAAGGATTGTTTGGTAATTATGATTAGTTAAAAAAAATCACATCAGTGAAAGTAGAAAAAAGTTTAATATATGAGGTTTTTAAGACAGTTTTTGGACTTTTGGGGGATGCACAAGGGTTAAATAGCATAATCCAACATAATTAGTTATATTATGATAAAATTAGACAACAATTATTGTTTCAGCAAGTAATTAGTAAGTTGTACTCACATAAATGTTTAAAGTAACCCTCCGCCTCATGCCAGAGCAGTGTTCCTAGCATAAAATATTACAAACAGCGCAATCACCAACATTCTCCAGCATTGGATCAGCTGACGGGGTTGTTTATTTGCTCAAAAAGAGCAAGATGGGGAAAAATAGACTATTTCTGATTGCATGGTAATCATGAGATTTTTCCCCACTCTCTCCTTGGTGGAATGGGTTAATTAGGCTGAGCGTAAATCACTGGCACACCTGTTAGGCTGCTCGTGTTAATCTGGACTACACACACACTCATGCATACATACACACACACACATGCTCCTCTAACAGGCCCAAATTAGACATCACGCAATTAAACCCACCTGTCTTGCTGCAGAGAATCTGCCTTTGCGTCTTCAAATGAAAGATTCAAGAGCACTCAAGTGTCGCCTTGTTTATCAGTGTCATTTTTTCTCTCTCTCTCAACTGTACACAGAATGTACATTAGAGGTCTACAAGTCATTACTGCGTTTTGGAGTATATTTTGTTAGCGTAATACAGTTCCTGATAAAACCATGGCATTTTTGTAATAAGAGGCTTTGTATATTTAAAATAGATCTGACAATGAACTGGTCAAAAATGGTAGTAGCAGGTTTACTTAAAGTTGCCATAGAGAAGCTAAATAAATAGCTGGATGATAAGAGTTCAGTATGAAAATGGCATACCGTTAACCTCAAACACCATTGTTTCCTCATTCTTAAGTAAATCCCATAAGTGTAAGATCTTGGTGAGAAACAGGTCAATCAAAACAAAACTCAGATGCACGGGATTATTAATATGCATGCCTCAGGCAGTGTTTGATTGGCCACAATCTTTTCTAATGATATTAATACAATGATAATTGTTTTCCTTATTTTTAACGATGAACTTATTTTTTTTTTAGGTTCATCTAAGCTTGTAATTACACTTACTATGTGTGTGGGACGCTTATTTTGAAAATGAGACCGACATTATAAAGCTCTTAGGTATCTCAACCAGGTATTGAGCAACTCATCTCCTCATAGCTTTATTCATAGCCCCCTAAGAGTCATAAAGTCTGTTTATAGGGCCTATGAAGTGCTTTGAAACGTGCATATTAATTCGATGTCTGACGTAATCTCAACTGAAACACGGAGAGAGGGCGAGACATAGAGTAGCCCACCCCCTTGTAAGAAAAAAACAGCCAATAGTGTTTTGTTTTTCTCACAGCTCAGTCAGTGAGAGTGGTTGAGCTCAAACGCTTCAAATGAAAAGCAAATGAAAAGCATCTTGAAAGGGGCGGGGCATGTCAGATTCTAGAGAGTATTTGATTGGTCAAGCTCTGATGAGAAACTTAAGTATGAGGTGACGTTAAAAAAAAAGGTGGCAGTGACAAACTACACGCTTTAGATCAGTGATGTCAAACTCAATTCCTGGAGGGCTTCAGCCCTGCACAGTTTAGTTCCAACCCTGCTTCAACACACTTACTGGTAGGTTTCAAACAAGCCTGAAGGACTCAATTAGTTTAATCATGTGTGTTTAATTAGGGTTGGAACTAAACTGTGCAGACTGCGGCCCTCCAGGAATTGAGTTTGATATCCCTGCTTTAGATGTTTCTATCAGTTTTCTATCTTCTAAACGTGAATGTTGTCATTGTTCTGGAGCACACTAGCTTATATATATCCTAAAGACTAACATACGGATACTAACATCTAAAAAACATCTTTAATTTTTCATTTTAAATTCACTGGACCTGTTTTGATTGTTTAACATGTATATTGTGAAATGTGATGCATATGTTTGTAATGAGGCAACAAATACATGTAAACTCTGAGTACAAGTGTTCACATTTATGCACAGTGTCATATCACTCAGCTCTTACTGTCATTTTTCTGGAATGAAAGGATGCCAATAACTTCAAAAATGTATGTGAAGGTTGATATGAATTCCTGCATCTGTTTTCATATACACTAAAACCACTAAATACAAATCGAAATACTTATTTGCCTGTCTTTTTATTGCGTCTATTTATAATTTAAGAGAAAACTGTAATTTCATGTCATGTTGTTCTCATTCCTCCTAAATAAAATAAAGTTCTTCAGTTAAAAAGATTGTAAAATAAGAAATGTACACAATTTGTTAAAATATTTTGTTAAAAGAAATATGATTATTTTGTATGTGTGTATTTTAGAGTATATCACGCTCAGTGTGTGTGTGTGTGTGTGTGTGTGTGTTTGTTTGTGGGAGAGCTCATTAATATTCATGACTATTCCAAATATGGTCAAAACTAATTTCTGTGGTTATAAATGAGCATAATAAAACTGATTCTGCAGTACTTTTGCACTTACCTAAGCTACATATCTACTACGCTGATATTAAAGAAGAAATAAATATATTGAATCAATGTACTATATGGCACCTTAAACACAATACAACAAGATGGAGGTGTTATAAAAATGTGTCATAGTTTGAAAAATGTTTACATATTATAATACGGACTAAAATGCTGTATTCGGTGACATTATCAAGCTTACACAGGAAATTTAGTCAGTAAAGTCTCACATATACAGTCAAGCCTGAAATTATCAATACAAATTCTGACTTAAAGTTAATTTAATTCAGCCAGATAGTGAAATGACACAGGCTTCTCCCAAAAGAAAATGAAACAATGACAAGAGGCATCATTGCAGGAAAATAAAAATATTTCTCAGCTTTTGTTAATAATAATAGCTAGTAATAATAATATTAATAATAATAGCTAATAATAATAGTCAATATTTGCCAGGGGTGTGAATTCTAAACATTTTGGTTGTAAACTTGGTTGTAAACTTGAAACTTGTGCATTTAATAAATCACCTTTTCCCCTTTTCTCCAGTGAGGCCGGGTGTCTTGCGTCAGGGATTTTTGAACCCAAATGAGATGGCATGTGAAATGAGGGCCCCTCAGTGACTCCCACTGCGAGCAAAGATGGCAGACGGCAAGAGTCCTGAAAAATGTAATTAAACAGAGATAAGATTAATACAATCAGCATGTGGAATGACAGAAAGGTGGTGTTGTAGCAGAGGCATTGGAGGGCCCCAGGCCTGAGTGGAGCCCAGGCCCAGTCAATGGGGTGAGGGGTTTTGGGCTAGAGGAAAACTGCTGGGATTGAGCGCTTTCAGGTTGAGGCAGTCCCGTGGTTTGAGGGTTTAAATTAGCGCTGAAAAGACAATCCCCATTAGGAAGGATTAGGGGCCTGCTGGCAGCTGACAGGGCCCAGGCACCAAAAACTGGCAGGGGCATCTGGCGCACTGCACCCACGGCTACATGGCTAAAGTCAGTCGAAGTCAACAACCTTCTCAAACACAAATAATAACAAAACAGTGCTGTTGTGTACAGTTCACCTTGCTCTGACCTCTAATGGTTTTGACTAAACTTTGAATTCGTGGGTTATTTCATGCTAAAAATAAAGTCCCCATTATTTACTCAGACTCACATTATTATAATAGTTTTCCCTAAAAAATACAAAAAGACACTCTTGATCTTTTTGATGTAATCTATTCGGAAATATTGAAATGTTAAAAAACAGTGCCCCAGTGAGTCTACAGTACGTCCTGATGCTGGGTAAGATCTGGAGATAAACACTACTTTACAAATTATGGTTTCTATACTATCCCAGTTTTCAAAAAAATTGGAAAAACTCTTTGTTGAAAGGCTTAATAATTTCATGGAAACCTTTTAGTTGATGAGCAATATGGTTTTAGGAAAATACATCAACATCTCTGGCATTTGAGGAAATTACTAATGAGATGGATAAAAAGAAAAAGGTAAGAAAAAGTTGAAATTTTTATAGATTAAAAGAAGGCATTTGATACTATCTATCTATCTATCTATCTATCTATCTATCTATCTATCTATCTATCTATCTATCTATCTATCTATCTATCTATCTATCTATCTATCTATCTATCTATCTATCTATCTATCTATCTATCTATCTATCTATCTATCTATCTATCTATCTGGGAAGTTTAACCAATTGCAATGTTTAAGCCTGCAATACTGTACATTTTTGACTGCCATTTTTATTGACTTTGGAGCCAAAAAAATACCATTTGATCAAATTAATTTATGCATACATACGTAATTAAAAACCGATTACTCGCATTTATCTCACGTTTGTTCATTTCAGCTGTTTTTTTATTGTTACAGCTTTGGTGCATTTCTCACAACACTATTTACATTTGCACAACAGTTAATGCATTTCTCAAAACAATTAGTACAAACTGCAAAACCTAGCTGATAACCTGCAAAATCGTGTCACTTGCTCAAAATGGATAGCTCATTCCTCAAAAGCAAGTATTGATGTCAATGAAAGTGTCAGAGTCATCAAGATGAAAAGTCCTGACACCATTGTTTATGAACAAGACAGTCAAATGGCTTTGTCATGTTTTCATTATGACAGTTTACTCTGGACATTTTTTCCAATGCAAAAAAAAATCTGATTTTGATGATACTTCCTGAAAATGATCAAGACAACACTATATACTGTACTATTTGCACAGCCATTTGAAAACTACAGTAAAGTTAGACATCACTGTATTTAGTGAGGTATCTGAGTACAAGACACTGCATATGTGTGTTTCACATTTTTACTGCATTTGCTGTTTGCAATTCTAATTTATTCACAGCATTGTGCAAAAGAATAAACACACCGTTATTTACAACATACACTTCCTTTGAGGAGAGCTGTGCACAACAGTAAACAATATTACAGTACATATTGGAAGTGAACCTAAAACATACACAGGTCTGTAAATCATTCATCAAATTGTTCAATTTAGAAGACATTTTCAGGGAAAAAAAAGACAATTGGTTTTTTATTTTTTATAAAATTAGCTTGACTATTAGTTTTATATGGAATGACTGTTCAGCATTCACAAGTTTAGTTAATTTTGACTGACATGACATAAGCGAATGATAATATTATAAAACAGCAGAGAGTTGTATGAAAGCAATTGATGCATGTCCAAAAGCATTTGCAATTTGTTGGAAGGAATGAGAAACTGCTACTATGATGTGCACAAATGACTAATTGTTTTGAGAAATGCATTAACTGTTGTGCAAATGTAAATAGTGTTGTGAGAAATGCACCAAAGCCACTGAGAAAAACTGTAATATTAGAGAGCACCTTGCGCATGTATATAATGTAATATTTAGTTTTAACTATCCTATTAATTAATTAATTTCCTTTTGTTTATTCAGTTTTTTTTTACGTTTTAGTTTTAAAATATATCGCACAAAGTTTTAAGAAAAAAAATCACAATCGTTTAAAATTCCTACACATGTAAAAAAATAAAAATAAAAATAAATAAATAAATTATATATATATATATATATATATATATATATATATATTATATATATATATATATATATATATATATATATATATATATATATATATATATATATTAGAAATGTAATTCATTCATCCATACATTTTCCTTTGGCTTAGTCCCTTATTTATCATGGATCGCCACAGCGGTATGAACTGTCCAGAAATGTAATTATATTCTAAAATATGTTTATAATACAAAAGACGAGCACAAGGGCAAACAAAATAGAAAAACTGAAATATTTCATACATATTCAGATTACTTAAATTAGTAGACTGAATTTACTGTTACCAGGCTGAATCTACATAATTAAAAACAGATTACTCCCATAAATATCACGTTCATTTCAGCTTTACTTTTGTTAATATTAAATATCATCTTTCACAAAAAAAGACCTGCTGAGCTGAACGGCTTTAAATTACAAATCCACGTGTCTTGTGCAAACTGAGGATCCACAGTATCTTCTCAAACACTGTTACAGACACATTCTAGACTGACGCTGTGCATTTACTATATGTTTATTTATCTATATCCCCAACTCCCCGCTTGTTCTCTTGCCGCTTTAATTACTGTGGATGCTCCAACAATGAAGACAGAGCGCTAATCCACAATCCATACCCTGTTTATCATGTTGTTTTAGCAGGGCGAAAAAGTTCATTTATTCCCTTTCATCTCCTATAGGGTTCTGCTTGTCAGGGGGCAACAGACAAGAGACCCACTGATTGTCATTAGCATCCACCCTCCCGCCCGGCTAATTTAAAGAGACAGCGTTCAGGTCTTGAGGTGAGCCGAGGGGGGGCGACCCGTCGAGAGAGAATAGAAAAGCGCCTGAAGTTTTTCCAAAACCCACCGGCAGCTTTTTTGTTGGGGGGTTCGAAAGGCAGTATTGAACAAAAACAAGTGCAATCCGATTAAAAACGGTCTTTTGATTAACGTTTATTTGCATGATAATAAGCACGAGACGATAAGCGATAAGACCGCCATCTCTTTTTTTTATTTCTTTACCATCCAGGACACATTTTTTTGCAGCTTTTCAATGGCCTGTCTTTCCATCCAGCTGTGTGGATTGTCTTAAATGTGTTGTCTTCTGCCCGGTAACTCGCTAACAGGAACTCCTGCCGTAGCAGAAAGCAAGATCAGCGCAGGAGGAGACCGCAATATCTCGACGGAGGCAGACCGATGACAGCCTCGATGTCATGGGGCGATTAAAGATCACGCCGTGCATCCAGCGCCAGCGTCTACCCATCATGCATCTGTGCGCCAGAGTCCGTCTCGAGCCCCTCTTAATGTAATGAAGCAAAACCTCCACTTCATACCGTACTTCGTTATCACCGCGGTTGCATTATGGTGTTGGAGCTATCAGAACAAAAGCAGCACATGGAAAGTGTGTGTGTGTGTGTGTATTGTTGTTGTGAGCTGAGAGGCAAGCGACAGGGGATTTCACCGCTTGGTATTTCTGCAAAGCTCCAGAGAGAAACATGCCTCGAGCTATCGTCATGTTACAGACAAATGAAGAAGGGGCGATGTGTGATCTCTGCAAATTTGCTCTCTCTCTCTCTTCACTTACTCTTTTATTTTTTGTATATTCTTTCACTCTCTTTTCCTCCGCTCCCTCACCGCAACGCTTGACTCTCAAGTGGCACAGAAATCAAACAATTAGCAGGAGGGAAATAAAGGTCCTGCTTTGCCCTCTGGCACTTGTAAACATGGCAACCATGTTTGAAATGTCTTGCCTTTATTATACAGGTTTTGCTTTGCTCTGTCTGTCGCGCGGGCGCCATCTTTCTTTTTTAATGATTTTTTTTTCTAGTTTTGCGTTTACACAAAAAGTTGTCACTTTGGTTTTCTAAAAACAACAGGAGAAGTTGTAAATTGTGCATTCTTACACTGCTCTGTGAAATACGCTGGGTTCCACACATTTGATTTGTGTTGGGTCAACATGAAGGAATTAAGTTACCGTATTAGTTTTTACACATTTACAGTAAGTGGATTGAACATAAAACAATTAGGTTGTCTCAAAAAAATAAAATAAATAAACAAATAATTAAACTCTTTTTGTTTAATTGAATTGTGTTGTTTCAGCCTATTTTTTATACATAGTTTAAACAAACAGTAAGCATATTTGGAGTGTGAATGCACATGTATGTACTGTAATATTTACTTTCAACCCATTTAAGCCCACCGGCAGCTAGTTGCTGAAGTTCATAGGTGCAACTTTCCTTTTATTTATTTGTTTATAATTATTCTTTAGGGGTTTTCACCGTTATTTCTATAGGAGAGTAGAGATTTTACAGACAGGAAAAGGTGGGGAGCAGAGAGAGTGAAGCATGGGCAAAGGACCTCGAGCTGGGAATCGAACTCGGGTCGCCATGTGCTACGTGTTGAATCTCGGTGCTATGTGTCAATGCGCTGACCAATAAGCTATTGGCACCAACCATTTTCCTTTTATCAGTAATTATCTAATTTGCATCCAGTGCATCCGGGGGAGTCTTAAAAAGTCTTAAATCCACATAATTATTGTGTTGTAGGTATTAAATCATTCACTGTAAAACCCAACAGTCAACTTTATCAAAAGAAATGAGTGTAGTTAACTCAAAATTGACTAAAAAGTTAATTCTACTCATTTGAAAAGAGTTTTAAACTCAGTGTTGAAGGTAATGAGTTAAATAAATACCTCATTACTTCAACTTAAATGGAGTAAGTTCACATTACTCATATAGATTATTTTTTTTAACTCAAATGTTTGTAGCAATCGGTTTCCTCAAATGGTTTGAGTTGCCTTAACATATTGGGTTTTACAGTACTCAGTTGGTTTGAGTTCTCTTCATTTGTTGGGTTTTACTGTGTTCAAATTGCTTTGTTTACTCAAATAGATTAAGTTCACAGCACTCATTAGGATTAGTTTTTGAACCTAAATGGTTTGTTGCAATCGGTTTCCTCAAATGGATTGAGTTACCTTAACTTTTTGGGTTATACAGTGTTTTAAACAGGTCTTAATTTTCCTATGTCCACGTAAAGCTACCCAATTGGGCGAACACCCATCCAATCAATATTCCATCTCAATAAAAGTTAACAAAATTTTATTTATTAACTCTTATTTATTAACTCTAACAACTATATTTATATTTATAAACATATGGTTTCATTATCTTCCTTACAATAATGTTTGTTTTTAATGTTTTTTTAATGTTTTAACTGGGCCATTAGAAAAAATCCTTAGCGTTTAGCCTTGAGTAAGTCTAATATTTCATTCACAACGGTCTTAAAAAGGTCTTAAAAAGTTTGAAATTTGACTTGATGAAACCTGTGGATACCCTGTCATCACTTTAGGACAAATTAATTAGTTTTCATATTCATGAACTTATACTTTTTTTGTTTGTGTGTGTGTGTGTGTGTGTGTGTGTGTGTGTGTGGGGGGGGGGGGGGGGGGTCATATCAAACTGTTTTAACTTTTAAATATAATAAACATGTTAACAAGGCTATATCCATGCAACCATTTAGAAAAATTTGGACACAAATGGGTTAAGTATGCTATTCATCTTTTTTATCAATCATTCATTCATTCATTCATTTTCTCTTCGGCTTAGTCCCTTTATTAATCTGGGGTCGCCACAGCAGAATGAACCGCCAACTTATCAAGATATGTTTTACGCAGTAGATGCCCTTCCAGCCGCAACTCAACACTAGGAAACATCCATACTCTCCTGCATTCACACACATACACTACGGCCAATTTAGCTTATTCAGTTCACCTATACCACCTGTCTTTGGACTGTGGGGGAAACCGGAGCACCCGGAGAAAACCCACACAAACACAGGCAGAACATGCAAACTCCACACAGAAATACCAACTGATCCAGCCGGGGCTTGAACCAACAACCTTCTCGCTGTGAGGCAACATTGCTACCCACTGTGGCACCATGTCGTTTTCATTAAATTATATGATAGATACTTTTTTGGGGGGTTCACATCAAACAGTTTTCTACTTTTACATACAATCGATGTGTTATCAAGGCTATATGAAAAGAATTGTGTTGTTTCAGCTAATTTTAAATATGTATTTTGAACTGAAAGCATCATTTTTGAGTGTACCGTAAAAAACAATCACTTTAAAAAGTGAGTAAACCCATAACCTTAAAAAAATGACAAGTTGATTTTACTTAAAAAAATATAAGTATTTCTGTTGTAACTTAAAATTGTATGCATAATAAGTATGCACATTTACTTAGTAATTTGAAGGCAACGAGTTTTCTCACTATTTTCAACGAATCGCTTTTTACAGTGTACTAAGTGTTCTGTGTTTGGGCGTTTGGGACAGTGTATTGAGTGTATAAAGGGAACAGAAGTCTGTCTAAGTGAGTTTCTTAACTCTGGGAGCTCCTCACAGCAAGGAGTTTGCATGTACATAAAAGAGCAGGTCAGCTCTCAAACATTGCACTCGGGACCTTGAACGGGTCGCAGACTAACGCTACACGCTACAAAATGGATCGGAATCAACTAAATATATATACATGCTCAGAGAGCAGACATCTTTTACTTGAAATGTACATTTAAATGCTATTATGTTTGTAAATGTTTTTGCTATCGTTTCTTTATTTCTGCCTTTCTCTCTTAGATTACAAAGAGGGACATTTGTGGTACTTTGGGTTAGCAAAGTATTTGTTTTGCTAATTATATTTAGAAATTGCACTTATATATTACAATTTTGTTTGATTATACTTGTTTTTATTTTATATTTATAGCTATTTTACACAATTTTATTGTTAAAATCTAAATGTTTTAGTCTTAAATTCAAAAACTTTTTTGTTATTTAAAATGTTTATAAATATGTAATAGAAAATGATGTTATTATATATTGTAAATGAAACTTTATCTTGCGGTAATTAAATTATATCTTAAAATAATGTATAATAATAAAATAATGTTTATAATACAGAACAATTATCGCTTGCACAATTATTTTTAAAGGGCAAACAAAGTATGACTTAAAACTTAAATATATATATGAATATGAAAATAAATATGAATAAAGCTTAAATATTTAACCCATAGTCAAATGACTTTAATTGGAATAGATTTAATTATAGGTATACACTACCTGACAAAAGTCTTGTCGCTTATCCAAGTTTTAGAAACAACAAACAATAACTTGACTTCTAGTTGATCACTTGGTATCAGAAGTGGCTCATATGAAAGACAAAAGCCTCTAGATTACGCTTATTTTACCAAAATAAAATATGATCATGCCTTGATTTTTAATGATTTAATTAGGACAGTAAGACCTGACTTTGCTTAGACAAAAGTCTTGTCACTTAACAGAAATAATGTAGAGTATAGAATATAAAGTCATGTTGCAGTGGAAGAAGAATGAATATTGTGTATGACTCCCATGAGCTTGGAGGACTGCATCCATACATCTCTGCAATGACTCAAATCACTTAATAATTAAGTAATCTGGAATGGCAAAGAAAGCGTTCTTGCAGGACTCCCAGAGATTCATCTTCAGTGCCTCCTTCATCTTACCATAGACATACTCTATTATGTTTCAAGTCTGTTGACTGGGGTGGCCAATCTTGGAGCACCTTGACCTTACTTTGCTTTCAGGAACTTGGATGTGGAGGTTGAAGTATGAGAAGGAGCGTTATCCTGCTGAAGAATTCGCCCTCTCCTGTAGTTTGTAATGTAATGGGCAGCACGAATGTCTTGCTGTTGACGTTGCCATCCACTCTGCAGATCTCTCACACGCCCCCATACTGAATGTAACCCCAAACCATGATTTTACCTTCACTAAACTTGACTGATTCTGAGAATCTTGGGTCCATGCAGGTTCCAATAGGTCTTCTGCAGTATTTGTGATGATTGGGATGCAGTTCAACAAATGATTCATCTGACAAATCTACCTTCTGCCACTTTTCCAAATAATCAACTAGACGTCAAGTTATTATTTGTTGCTCTTACAACTGGGATCGACGACAAGATAGTAGATAGTATAGACTGAGTATCCTAGCTTTTATTATATTATTAAATCTTAATATTGAACTATTGAGGTTTTGATACAGAATGTAAATAACAAAATCCTAATAAGAAAAAAATATATAATAATAATAATAATAATAATAATAATAATAATAATAATAATAAATTAGAATACATTACAATTATTATGTTATTATTAAACACGTGTACATGAAGTTGCACATGAATACTTAAATAATAAATGTAAAAAATTTTATATTTAATACACAGTCAAATTACTTAACTCTATGAATTATAGACTGAGTGTCCTAGTTATTATTTCATTAAACCTTAATATTCAAATACTGAGGGTTTGATATGTAAATAACAAAATAATGATGACAAAAAGTCATAAGAATATATGCAGTATTTAAAAGCTTTTTTTATTTAGAAATAAATATAATGAATAAAAGTTAATATTTAAATAAAACATAAATATTTAGTCAAATTACTTAAATTAGAATAGATTGAAATATAGACCGAGTAACAAACTCTTTACATAAAGTCATAATAAATAAACAAACAAACAAATAAATAAATAAATATTATTTTTATAATAAATTATAATACATTAAAATTATTACCTTATTATTAAACAACAACAGCTAGAGTTGCACATGAATACTTGTATATAATAATTGTAAATATTTAGGTTTATGTTTATTTATTTATTAATATTTATATGAATATTTATTTAAATACAATGTAAATATTCCACAAATTTAGAAAAAGAAAAGTTAATATTTAAATAAAACATGAATATTCAGCACAGTCAAATTCTTAAATTGGAATACATTGAAGTATAAGTATAGAATGAGTATCCAAGTTAATATTAAAATCTTAATATTAAAATATTGATGGTAAGATACAGTATGTAAAGAACAAAATCTTTACAAAAAGTAATAATAATTAAAGAACTAAATAAGTAATATTATTATAGTTAATTAAAATACATTAAAATTATTATCATATTATTAAACAACAACAGCGTTGCACAAAGATACTTAAATAATACATTTACATATTTAGGTTACTATTTAAATCAAATTTAAATATTAAACACATAGTCAAATTATTTAACTCTGACTTAACCTAGTGTCCTAGTTATTATTTGATTAAATCTTATTATTTAAATACTAAGGGTTTGATATGTAACAAAATTATTGATGGCAAAAGTCAAAAAATATAAGCAGCATTTAAAGGTTTTTAAATTTGAAAAAAAAAAAAAAAAGCTAATATTTAAATAAAACATGAATATTTAACACAGTCAAATTACTTAATCTGGTAAAGACTGAATTATAGACTGAGTATTGTAGTTACTATTTAGAATTTTTTTAAATAATATATACATAATAATGAATAAAACTATTAAATATTATTCAACAATAACAACTTCTAATTATTAAACATAAAAAAGAATAAGTAAAAAATACAGTAAGAAATATTAACAGTAAAAAAAAAACAGTACCATAAAAGTTTCCTCATGACGAATAAATAAATAAATAAATCAAAGGACATTTCAGGATCACAGAATCTCCTTATGCCCCACACCAAACACATATATCACAGAATAGAATTAGATTTGCCATTAAAACGCTGATATTATCAGATAGAGGACAGAGATTGGAGATTTACCGCCACGGCCGTGTCTACCTGTAATCCAATTCTGAACAGAGATAAACTAGGCTTTATACCTCAATCTATGGAGCGCTAGATTAGCAGGCCGACGAATATAAGGAGCTTTCGAGAGCAGAAAGATGTCCTCAGCCAGAACACTTTTATTGAATCATTGATCAGGGACAGCGGCGTGGATGTGTTCGCTCATCTCCGCCAGCTTTTGAGGGATTGTCTACATTACGTCCCGACTGGAGTAATAAAGCGCTCGCACCTCTGCTGTGTTAGGTTCATTTCATAATAGCTTTGATCTTTCCGAGTGCCATCGCGGAAAATACAGTTGGCCATAAAATTAGCATTTTCTGATTGCAGGCTGAAGCTGCGGGAAACGCCGTAAAAAGGCAGATTCACCCAGTTCAAACAAAACTGAAGCGCTCCTGTTCATTTCAAGGAAAAACAGTTGTGGAGTTATTCCGTAATGTACTTTAAAATGAAAAGGGTCATTCAGATGTCCTTAAAGTCGAAAGAATATTTACATTTTAGGCCAGACTCGACAGCCACCTTGATCTCTCGGCTTCTTTGCAGGAGCTCATTTTTTTTTGTGACTAGAGTGAAGAAAGACTCAAATAAATAAATAAATAGCTAAGATTATTCTTATTTGTATAGCTAAGATATAAACTCATTAGTGATTTTAAAACCTAAAGAAAATGTGTTCACACTTTAAGTTAAGGTACAATTCTCACTATTAACAAATCATTAACTATGACTTTTTACTATTGTAATCTCCTAATTTGCTGCTTATTAATAGTTACACTGTAAAACTTAACAGTGAAAATCACAAAATGAAATAAGTTAGTTTAACTTATAATTTAAAAAAGGTTACTTTGACTTGATGAAAAAGAGTTATGGTGATGTATAAACTGATTACCTAATGTGTTATGAATTAATTAATTATATATTTTTGTATTAACTCTAATACCAAGTCATTTGAGTAGTTATATAGTTGTTTGGACTTAATCTGGACTTAAAATGTTTACGTTACTCTAAATGTTTGACAATTCATTCATTCTTTTTCTTTTCCCTTTATTAATCCAGGGTCGCCACAGTGGAATGAACCGCCAACTTATCCAGCACATGTTTTACGCAGCGGATGCCCTTCCAGCTGCAACCCATCTCTGGAAAAACATCCATACACACTCATTCACACACATACACTACAGACAATTTAGCCTAAACCAATTCACCTGTACCGAATGTCTTTGGACTGTGGGAGGAAACCGGAGCACCCGGAGAACATGCAAACTCCACACAGAAATGCCAACTGACCCAGCTGAGGCTCGAACCAGCGACCTTCTTGCTGTGAGGCGACAGGACTACCCACTGTGCCACTGCGTTGCCCATGTTTGATAATATCAACACAAATAATATATACGTACAGTTGAAGACAGAGTTATTAGCCCCCCTGTTTATTTTTTCCCCAATTTCTGTTTAATGGAGAAGATTTTTTCAACAGATTTCTAAACATTATAGATTTAATAACTCATTTCTAATAACTGATTTATTTTATCTTTGTGATGGTTTGCCATGTAAGTGACATTTAAAGGCTTAACTAGGTTAATTAAGTTTACTAGGGTAATTAGGCAAGTTATTGTATAGCGATGGTTTGTTCTGTAGACTATCAGAGAAAAATATATAGCTTAGGGGCTAATAATTTTGTCCTTAAAATGGTGTTTAAAAAATTAAAAACTGCTTTTATTCTAGCCAAAATAAAACAAAGACTTTCTCCAGAAGACAAAATATTATCAGACATACTGTGACAATTTCCTTGCTCTGTTAAACATCATTTGGGAAATATTAAAAATAAATAAATAAATAAATAAATAAATAAATAAATAAATAAATAAATCAAAGGGGGGCTAATAATTCTGACTTCAACTGTAAATATATTCATATAGTATATGAAGAGTTCAAATGCAAAAACCTCTAAGTGCCATCTTGAATTTTCTTCTACAATGAGCATATTTTTCAGCCGCTTATGTTTAATTTCAGTTATTTCATGTTAAAAGCAATGACAATAACCTATTGTTTGCCATAAAAGTAAAATTACTGAATCAAGACATACTGTAGGAGCCTGAGAAAAATGTTAATTTTAGAAGAAAACTTCAGATGGTACTTAGAGGTTTTTGCATCTGAACTCTTCATATATATATAAGTTTACAGTGTACTGAGGTAGTAATGTAGTTAGGTTTAGGTACACAGTAATAAAAAGTTGACAGCTTAAAAAATGTAAGGTAACTTGCTGCAGAGCTTTTTTTTTTGTTGAGTCAACTTTAATCAGTCAAGTGCAGTACACAGAAAAAAAATGACTTCTGCTGCTTGTTTGCACTACTTATTTAAAATGAGTTCAAACAAAACTACTGTATTATTCAGGTTTTTTGGACAACTTAATTGTTTTATGTTCAATCCACTTAAATTTGTAAAAATTATTAAGTTAACTTAATCAATTTGTGTTGTGACAACATGGGGGAATTGTGTGGAACCCAGCATTTTTACAGTGTAATGCACCTAAAAAAACACTCATTAGTGATTTTAAAACATAATGTGTTGCCCTAAGAAAATGTGTTCACACTTTAAGGTATAATTCTCACAAATTATTAACTATGACTTTTCAGTTTTGTAATCTAGTAATTAAGATAGTAGTTAAGTTACGTACACTGAAAAAAAAAGTTGGCTCAACTTAAAATTGTAAGACAACTTGCTGCAGAGTTTTTTTCATTAGTTGACTCAACTTAAAACAGTCAAGTGCAGTACACTGGGGAACAAGACTTTTGCTGCTTGTTTACACTACTTATTTAAAATGAGTTGAAACAACATTATTATTAAAGTTAATTTTAGGACAACTTAATTGTTTTATGTTCAATCCACTTAAATTTGTAAAAAAAAAAAAACAATTAAGTTAACTTAATCTATGTGTGTTGGGACAACATGAAGGAATTGTGCGGAACCCAGTATTTTTTATTTTACAGTGTAACGCACCTTAAACAAAATCTCATTTGTGAGTTTAAAACCTATAGGAAAATTGTTCACACTTTATTTTAAGGTACATTTCTCACTATTATCAAACCATTAACTGTGACTTTTCTCTATCGTAATCTCTTACTTTGTCACTTATTAATAGTTATTGAGGTAGTAGTTAGGCTTACTGTAAAAAACAGAAACTTAAAATTGTAATACAACTTGCTGCAGAGCTTTTTTTTTGTTGACTCAACTTAAATCAGTCAAGTGCAGTACACTGAAAAAAATGACTTCTGCTGCTTGTTCAAACTACTTATTTAAAATGAGTTGAAACAACACCATTATTAAAGTTTATTTTGGGACAACTTCATTGTTTTATGGTCAATCCACCTAAATTTGTAGTTAACGTAATCAATTTGTGTTGGGACAACATGAAGAAATTGTGTGGAACCCAGCATTTTTACAGTGTACTTGGGTTAAAAGTTGACTCAAAAAAAAAGCTGTGCAGAAAGTTACCTTACAATTTTAGGTTGAGTTATATTTTTTTTTACAGTGTATTAGTTATTTTGTATAAGATCATGCAGAATGTGTACTTAATAAGTACTAACAAGCCAATATTTTAATAAAAGGCCTAATAATGCACTACTAGTTAATAGTGAGAATCAGTACTTAAACTAAAGTGTTACCAAAAATGTACGAGCCAACCCATTCAGACCAATGAGTGAAGAACTTTAATTCAAACAAAACTAATGCTCTACTACTAATTTCAAGGAATATTGTTATATAAAAATGCAAACTCACATTCCAGATGCTCAAAAATACTCACACAAAATTCCTTCATGTTGTCCCAACACCAAAAAATGCTTTTGTATTTAAAAATTTAGGTGGATTGAACATAAGCATCTCAAGAATTGTGTTGTTTCAGCTCATTTTAAATAATTAATTTGAACAAGAAGCAGAAAACTATTCTCTCTCTTTTTTTTTTGGAGTGTACTAACAATTTACATATTACATCATATTTGACAGCTACGCCATAATGACCTATTAGCTTTCATCCAGGCATGTGAAAAATACTGATTTCAACAAAACTAAGACGCATCCATTTATTTCCTACAATAAATAACACAACTGCGGAGTTATTTCATATAATTCACATTTTTGAAAAGGGGACTTGGTCTTGAGCTAACTATTTTTCAAATGCCCCTTAAACTTACACAATATTTACATTTTACTAAAAATCCAACAGTCACACCATTCAGACCTCTAATGTGTGAAACTGGAGTAAAGAAAGACTCTGATTTGTTTTTATTCATTTCAAGGACGTATAATTATATTATAATGTACATTTAAATAAAAAAGGTTGAGCTTACTTGCATCCAAATGCCTCTAAAATGTTAAATTGAACATTCTACACCAAACTTGACAGCCACACAATTGTTAAATCTTAGTATCTTTTCAGGAAAGTCAGAGCCAACATGTGAGACTAAAGACAAAAAATAAGTTAAAATCTCTCTGATTCTAACAAAACTGCACATTTATGCATTTCAAGGAAGATGAAATTGTTTTGTATTACACGTTTAAAAATAAAACTAATAAAAATGATTTGAATTCGTGGATTTTTTAGGAAATTCATAGCCAGATATGTGAGACTAGAGAAAACAGTATAGTAATACAAATAAAAAAAGGTCTGAATCGTAACCTAACTCTCATTCAAATGCCCCTAAAACGTAAAAAAATATTTCAGATTTTTAACAAAACAAAACATTATTAAAAACACTAACTAGGAATAAGGCATTTTTCTTGATTTCAAAAAAGGACAGCTGTTTGGTAATACAACCCAAAATTGACAATCACACTATTTTTGAACGTTTCTTTTCAGGAAAAAAAATACAAATTTTAAAGAAGAATTGTTTTGTAATACACATTAAAGGACATTAAAAAGGTCTGCACCTTGACCTAAAATGTTCTTAAAAAGTCGAAAGTATTTAAGATTTTACACCAAATTTGACAGTCACACCATTCTGACCTCTCAATTATTTTTTTCAGAAAAGTCAGAGCTCAATGTGTGAGACTATAGTGGAAGAAGAAAAAAAAACACTCTCTGATTCAAACAAATCTAAGGTACTTTTATTCATTTCAAAGAACAACCATTGTTTTGTAATACACATTTAAATATAAATTAAAAAAGGCTTGTCTCTTGACCAAAAATGGCCCTAAATATTTAAGATTTTACTCCAAATTTGACAGTCACACCATTCTGACCTCACAATTATTATTATTATTATTTCATAAAAAGTCAGAGCCAAAACTCAACCTTCTTATCAGAAGAAATACTTCCTATTGCTTTGTAATACACATTAAAATATAATTAAAATGTCCATATCTTGACCTAACACTCTCATTAAAATGATTAGAGCGAAAACAAAACCAAAAAAAACAAAAAAACACTCTGATTCAAAGAAAACTAAGAAACTTTTATTCATTTCATTTTAAGAAAGATAGTCTGTATCTTAACCCAACTCATTAAAATGCCCCTAAAATGTACATTTTTTTAAATGTAATTTAATTTTAAGCCAAATTTGATAGTCACACTATCCTAACCTCTCGATTTCGTTTCAGGAAAGTCAGAGCCCGATGTGTGAGACTAGAGCAGAAGACAAAAAAAACACTCTCTGATTCAAACAAAACTAATTATTCATCTCAAGGAAGAATTGGTTTGTAATACACATTAAACCTACAATTTGACATAAAAATTCCCCTAAAACGTATTTAAGATTTAACAGACACACCATCCTGATCTGTCTTTATATTCAGGAAAGTCAGAGCCAAATGTGTGAGACTAAAAGAAAACAACAAAAATACTAACTTAAACTAAGGCACTTTTATTAATTCAAAATAAATATGTCTTATTGTTTTTAATGCACATTAATGTATAATTAAAACATCCATATCTTGACCTACATGTAGCTCTCAATAAAATGAATAGTGTTAAAAGCACTCTCTGATTCAAAGAAAACTAAGACGCTATTATGAATTTCAAAAGAAAACAGTAGTTTTGTAATACACATTTTAAGAAAGAAGGTCATTAAAATCCCCTTAAAAAGTCCAAAATAAATAAATAAATACATTATAAACCAAATTTGATAGTCACACCATCCTGACCTCTCAGTTTCTTTTCAGCAAAGTCAAAGCCCGATGTGTGAGACTAGAGCGGAAGACAAAAACACTCTCTGATTCAAACAAAACTAAGGCACTTTAATTCATTATAAAGAATAACAACTGTTTCGTAAAATACATTAAAATATAATAAAAACGGTCTGTATCTTGATCAAAAATTCACCTAAAATATCTAAGATTTTATGTCAAATTTGACAGTCACACCATCCTGACCTCTTGTTTTTTTTTTTTTTTTCAGGAAAGTCAGAGCCCGATGTGTGAGACTGAACTCTCTGATTCAACCAAAACTAAGGCAGTTTTATTCATTATAAAGAACAACAACTGTTTCATAATATAGATTAAAATATAATAAAAAGGTCTGTATCCTGACCTAACTCTCATTCAAATGCCCCTAAAATTAAAATAACATTAATAACATTTTACACCAAATTCGACAGCCCCACCGTTCTGACCTCTCAAGTCTAGTGAGCGTGCAGTGTGTGTGAGACTACAGAGACTCTCTGATAGATGCTCTGTGTTCTACTGCCCTCCAATGGCGGACGCTCGTGTTCTGCAGCGGGACAGTTAGTCACATAGTTAGCCTGGTCAGCGGCATGCCTGGGAGAGCTGCCCGTGTTCGGCCTCTTTGCAGCTGGCTTGAAAACTCAACGGCAGACCTCAGTGCCAAAAAAACTAGGGCTCTAATACACGTCAACTGTAGACCCGGGCCTATTATGTCACCGTCCGTCCTGGAAGAAAGCAGGATACGGAAAAAAAAAACCTGCGCGCAATGGTGGAAACTGTCATAAACCCTTCTATTCATTTAGTTACACATGCAGATCCACACGCACACACTGAAGTGAACGCAGACAGTATGCAGAGGCCCAGATGGCTGGTTCACAATGGCGGGGCAGGGCAGCCTTTGATAGGTTTGAGTGATTGATTTCAGGCTTGACTGGCTCTGATAGAGTCACCTCAGGAGGTGCCTGGCAACCACAGCTTCTCTCCACAACTTTCCATTGAGGGCCCGGGGCCGGCAATCACACTGGATGCCCAGCTGACTCGGAGCCGTCCCCCTTTAAACTCAAAATGTGTCCAATCCCCGAAAACCGCAGCTCTACAAAACCTCTACTTCCTGCACCGCATACTGCGAAAATTCTGCCCGGAAAAAAATGAGTCTTTGTCACGGCTAGCACAAAAGATTTTGTTCACTGTAAGACTAATAATTTTGTGATTGTAATTTTTTTTTATATATTAATGTATTAAATCAAGCAAATAGACTCTAACAAAAAGGATAGTTATTTTACATGGTATTATTTTAAGCATTTATATATTTCTATTATATTAAAATTGCGTTATATTATCTAAATAAATGACAATTTTGCTTTATATTAGTAATATATTATGTGATAATCATTCTGTAACAAATATTTGGACTTTTATTTCTTTTTGACTGTAGCACAATAATACTACATTATTTGTGTAATTAGGTTGGACTAAGCTTTCCTTGTAAATAAAATAAAACAAAACTCTACAGTGGTAACAATATTACATTTAGCATTAAAATAATTAAATAAATAAATAAAAACAAATAAATAAATAAATAAATAAATACAAACATTAATAAATAAATAAATAAATAAATAAATAAATACAAACATAAATAAATAAATACATGAATAAAATAAATAAACAAATAAATACATAAATAAATAAACAAACAAACAAATAAATACATAAATAAATGAATAAATATAATGTATTTAAACTTAGATTGTGCTAGTCATTCCCTGTAAATAAATCACTGCATAAATATGAAAATGTATCATGTTATTAACATTTTTGGACATACCATGATTATACCATGGTATTCTTAGAATTACATTAGAGTAATTTACTATGTAAATGCATATGTTTTCATGAATGGTAAACCTTTGCTATAATGGCAATTTTCATATGCAATAGGCCTGCCGCATATACCTATGATATAAAATAAATGATCATATTATTACTATGTTATTAATGTGGTACACCACTTTACTGTGTTATATGTTACGCGTATGGTAGAAAAAAGGCAGTATAGAAACTTTTACAGTACATTTTAAAGTAGTATATATGAGGGCAAGATTATTGTAAGATTATTTTTAAAGTGATGGTTGTGCATGAACATCCTTGTAGATCAGCAGTTTCTGAAGCACTCCCATCTTACAAAAATAAATTAATTAAAAATGCCACCTTCAAAGTCACTCATTTCACATTTATTCACAATTCTAATGCTCAGTTTAATTTTTAGCAGATTATCTTGACCATGTCTACATGAAAACATTCATTTTTTTAAATTTTATTGGCTGATTAAATACACTAAAATAATGCAATTTTGGTTAGCAGTAATACTGTAAAATTTACAAGTGCACTGTAAATTAACAAATACAATTGTGCTGTAAAACTACAGCACAGTTGTAATTGTTAATTTACAGTGCGCTTATAAGATTTAGCCAGTAATACTGTAAAAATGGCCAGTATTACTGTAAAATTTACAAGCGCACAGTAAATATGTGTTCATTTACAGTACACTTGTAAACTTTACATTATTACTAGCAACCAAAATTGCCAGGAATACTGTCAATTTTACAGCATTGATTACAGTGTGTGACCATGTACCTAATATACAGTAACTGCAAGTTACTGTAATATCAATCAATATTCGTTTAATTCCACCTGTATATACCATAAGCACAATGTAAGTACAATGTCTCTCATGTTTTCATGTACTGTAAGTACCAGTTTATACTTAAAGTACTCATTATTTAACAATACGCTTACATTACAGTTATTGTTTATGGTTTCTGTAACCAAAAAACTAAGCCGCTTATAAATACATATTTGTATTTTGTATTTGTACAGTTGAAACTGTCAAAAATGCACATATTGCACAAATATATATATATATATATATATATATATATATATATATATATATATATATATATATATATATATATATATATATATATATATATATATATATATAATACTCTTATTTAAATGTCCTTCTGTCCTCTTTTTTTGAAATGTATGTACTGTATGCACTGTAAAATCCTGCTGAGTTCCACACAATCGAAGGAATAAAGAATAAATAAAGGAATAATATAATATAATAAAGGATAAAGGAATTATATAATATAATAAAGAGTAAATAAAGGAATTATATAATATAATAAAGAGTAAATAAAGGAATAATATAATATAATAAAGGATAAAGGAATTATTTAATATAATAAAGGGTAAATAAAGGAATTATATAATATAATAAAGGATAAATAAAGGAATAATATAATATAATAAAGGATAAAGGAATTATTTAATATAATAAAGGGTAAATAAAGAAATTATATAATATAATAAAGGAAAAGGAATTATATAATATAATAAAGGATAAAGGAATTATATTAAGTCATAATAAAGGGATTACGTTAACTTATTCGTTTTTACAAATTTAAGTCGATTGAACCTAAAACAATTAAGTTGATCTAAAAAAAACCCTCAGGAATTGTGTTGTTTCAGCTCATTTTAAATAAGTAGTTTGAACAAACTGCAAACATAATTTTTGGAGTGTATGGCAACTGTACTATTTTCTAAGCTTTGCAAACAATGCCGACTACAGGCCCATGTCTGTGTTTTAATTAAGGACGAGTAAATGAGTGAAAACATTGATTCCTTGTCTCCTCAGGTCGCTGCACCTCCGAGGTGGTAATTGAAATGACATGGAGGCGGTTGGCGTCTGCTTGAGCACAGGGGTGTCATATCCAGCGTGGCGCCGTGGCGGGTCTGGCCTGCCTGTATCCAGTCATGGCGAACGGCAGAGAGGACGCAATTCCCCCCGCAGCTACAGTATCTGTCCCGTGCTTTCATATCACGTCGGTGACAACACCGTACAATCAATTAAGCGGCACGGAGCGGCTCTGATCCTCGTTCCTTGCGACTCGTCTTCCGCCACTAACAGGGGTTAAACTCAGCCTTCACCTAGTCGCCCGTCAGCTCAGATCACAAAGGAAGATGCATTGCCACTCTAATTACATGCGTACGGGTCTCGAAAATCCAATTATGTTTGCACTCCTAATCACATCGCCTAATTGTACAAAGTAAATAAATCAAGGCCGTCCCTTGCCACCGCAATGGGATCGCCGTACTAATAGCGCCATATTAATCACCTTGATCACATCAATGGCAGGCAGGTAGAGTCGCAAGCTCCGTCCCTCATTTGAATAATTAACATCTTAAAACCGTTTCCCCGCTCCCTCCGTTTCCCGCCACGTAATGCATGCTTTTAATTGCCCGTTTATTTATGCGTCGAAGTTTGCCGCCATGCATAATTTATCGGATAGTTTTACACGCGTTTATGAAATTGTCTCGCCGAATTACAAATGCTACGTTTATTTAGGATTAAATTTTAATGGCTGGAGTTTGTTGGCGGAATTGATTTGGATAATTGTGTCCTCCAGCTACTTCGTGAGTGCGTTTTATCCTCCGACTCCGCCGTAACAGCGATACCCGAAGCAATTAACCTCTTCCTAAGAAGCTCTCGGATAATGTGCTTTTCCAGTCGTTGTTTTTAACCTCTCTTGTTTAGAGTTTGTTCAAGCCAATGGGCTAAAGATCATGATGTTAGGAGACATGTTTGTTTGTCTGGTGGGCCTTTACTAGGGGCAGTAGGGAGAGTGAGTCTAATTGCAAATTAAATTAATAAATGCAACTTATGTAGTTAGAAAAAATCAATCAATCAATCAATCAATCAATCAATCAATCAATCAATCAATCACATTTGAGAACCTCTGTGTTAAGGAATGAACAAACACATCTAATTTGTAAATCTAACAGCTAAGAGTTTGAGCTGCTGGTTTGGGTTAGCTGTGGTACAGACCATCAGTGAAGTATTGATTTCAAAGTTTAATAAAACAAACAAAATAATCTATCTATCTATCTATCTATCTATCTATCTATCTATCTATCTATCTATCTATCTGTCTGTCTGTCTGTCTGTCTGTCTGTCTGTCTGTCTGTCTGTCTGTCTGTCTGTCTGTCTGTCTGTCTGTCTGTCTGTCTGTCTATAATCTATCTATTTATCTGTCTGTCTGTCTGTCTGTCTGCGTATGTGCTTGTGTGTTAATTTTAAGGTGCTTTAAGAATGCACTAATTTTTAACAATTGCATAACATTAATAAATTAGACATGAATACATTAATAAATTATAATAAATGTAGTAATCAAATTATTTCTCAAACAAACAAATATATCAGTAATATATATATATATATATATATATATATATATATATATATATATATATATATATATATATATATATATATATATATATATACATACATACAGTTGCAATCAGAATTATTCAACCCCCTGATTTATTAACCCCCCTGTTTATTTTTTTCCCCAATTTCTTTTTAACAGAGAGAAGATTTTTTTCAACTCATTTCTAAAAATAATAGTTTTAATAACTCATCTCTAATAACTGATTTATTATATCTTTGCCATGATGACAGTAAATAATATTTTACTAGATATTTTTCAAGACATTTCTATACAGCTTAAAGTGATATTTAAAGGCTTAACTAGGTTAATTAGGTTAACTAGGCAGGATAGGGTAATTAGGCAAGTTATTGTATAATGATGGTTTGTTCTGTAGACTATTGAAAAAATATATAGCTTAAAGGGGCTAATAATTTTGACCTTAAAATGGGTTTTAAAAAATTAAAAACTGCTTTTATTCTAGCTGAAATAAAACAAATAAGACTTTCTCCAGAATAAAAAATATTATCAGACATACTGTGAAAATTTCCTTGCTCTGTTAAACATCATTTGGGAAATATTTAAAAAAGAAAAAAAAATTCAAAGGGGGTTGAATAATTCTGATTGCAACTGTATATATATATATATATGTTTTTTGGTAGGGGGGTACATTTTGTTTGGGATTACATAAACAATTAGTTAAATTATATTTTTGAGTCTAATTAATATATATTTTAATTGACCAAATATGGAAATTCAATATGGTTTTTAACAGTTCTTCGCTGTAAAAAAAATCCTGTTTGCCTTAAATGTTTAAGCTAAATCAAAATAACCATGTGAGTGCATTGAACTTATATTATGTTAAACTGACTTAAAACAGCTTGCGTAACTTATAAAATTAAGTTAAAACATGATTAACTTTGTTTAGTAAGTTACAATGACCTAAAATATATGCTGTCAGGACTAATTGATCATATAATTTTTTACAGTGTTGTTACTAATGTTAAGTTAATATTCATATTAATATTCATAATATTTTGAATACGATCAGTTAATGGGTTGAGTAGAAATTATATTACAGTATATTATATTAATTATTATTATATGAGTAGAATTATAAACATATGAAAACATGAATTTGACTTTAGTTGTTTATTTACTATTAAATTAAATACACTCTTGTACACAACTTGTGCTGAAAACTGTAACTAACAATATATATGAAGCTAAAGTAAAATTTGCAACACAAAAACAATATAGTAAATGTGAAACTTCATTTCAAGTCTATTAATTTTCATCAGTGTACAAAATTATTGGATCCGATCCGAAAGGACTTGAACATTCACTGAAATGATTTTCACAACACAAGATCTTTGTCCTGTTTGTTCCCATAAACCCTGTACCTAAAATTCATCCACCAATATCAGCTCTGGTACTGCAGTCTGTGACAGAAGCAGTGATTTCTAAGTGTAGTATTATGAGGAACAGTGAGCGTGTGTGTGTGATGGAAACATGCGTGTGGAGGTGAAGGAAGGGGCAGAGCCGCTGCGCCCGCCTGGAGAGTTTGGCATGTGCCCTTCACTGCACCCCGTCGACTGCGGGTCAAAGTAAATAACTGAGCCTGAAGGTTCCGCCCCCTCCCTATTCTCTCTCATGGGGCTCATTTGAATGTCCTGCCCCATCCCGTGGCCACACCCACTATCAGACCGCCTCTTATTTGACCAGTGCAGCCGCTTCAGTGGCTCCTCGACTCCTGAAATACTCTTTTTCTAGCAGGTTTTGGTCATGGTTCGGTCTCAACAAATTATAAACCCAGGTTTAAGCCAGTGATATGAAATAGAAGTGATATCCTAGTACGGTATTTTTACGGACAATAAAAAAACAACGGGGACCGACAGTCCTCGCTGAGCAGAGCAAAAGAGGAACGTGTGATTTGCGAGAGTAAAGACAAGCAGCTCACACATTTTAAAGAAGAGCCCATATATTAATGGAACTGTTTTAATGGAAGACTTTACTATGAATGAAAACTAGTTTTAGGGGGAAAAACAATAACAACAAAATTTTGTGTGTGTGTCTGTGTATGAGAGAGAGAGAGAGGGAGAGGGAGAGGGAGAGAGGGGGAGAGAGGGAGAGGGAGAGAGGGAGAGAGGGAGAGAGAGAGAGAGAGAGAGAGAGAGAGAGAGAGAGAGAGAGAGAGAGAGAGAGAGAGAGAGAGATGTGTATGTGGGTTTACATGGTTCTCTTGTCATGTCTTTTTATTTTACCTAGATTATATTAAAATACTGTATGTTTTTATGATTTAACGAAAACTAAAAATGTGTTTTATATATATGGAAAGAGTACTAAATATATGGAAAGAGTACTGAAAAATATTACTCAAGTAAAAGTGCCATTACTTGGCCAAAAATGTAGTGCGAGTAAAAGTATCTGTTGTAAATATTACTCAAAGTATGAGTAAACACATGAGTGTTTATAGGCAATTTGTGTATGTGTGTGAAAACGTAACATTCTCTAGTGCATTTAGTGATTGCTTAAGTCCATTTGGTGATTTCAGTCCTCATACAATAGACATCCATCATCTTCATCATCATCTAAACAGTCTCTCGCTTGTGTGATGATTTTGTGTCTTCTTGCAGACTTCTAATGCTTCACACTGTACATGTTTGCTGCATTTATAAAGGGCCGGTGTCTTGGGGTTGTTCTGTATGATGCAATTTTTCTATGCATGATTTGATTAGATGAGAATCACAGGACTGATTACTCTAGCCAGTCAAATATAATAATAATACTGTAAAACCCAACAGTCAACTTTATCAAATGAAATGAGTGTAGTTAACTCAATTCTACTCATTTGAAAAGAAATTAGTGTTGAAGGTAATGAGTTATTTAAATACCTCCTTACTTCAACTTAATTGGAGTAAGTTCACAGTACTCATTTATTAGTTTTTTTTTTAAACTCAAATGGTTTGTAGCAATCAGTTTCCTGGTTTGAGTTGCCTTAACTTATTGGGTTTTACAGTACTCAGTTGGTTTGAGTGCTCTTCATTTGTTGGGTTTTACTGTGCTCAAATTGCTTCGTTTACTCAAATAGATTAAGTTCACAGTACTCATTAGGATTAGTTTTTGAACTTAAATGGGTTGTTGCAATCGGTTTCCTCAAATAGTTTGAGTTACCTTAACTTATTGGGTTTTATATATGTACTAAAATAGTGACTGCAAGTAATAGTGGAGTAAATAGTGGACTGATACAGCATTAAAAATGTACTCAAGTGAAAGTAAAAGTACACACTTTTAAAACTACTTAGTAAATCCTGAGAAAACCTACTCAAATACAGTAATCTGAGTATTTGTAATTTGCTACTTTACACCACTGTGTGTGTGTGTGTGTATATATATATATATATATATATATATATATATATATATATATATATATATATATATATATATATATATATATATATATATATATATATATATATATATATATATATATATATAATTTAATATTACAAATGTATTAATTCAAACATTTATATAATAAATTTACACACACGCAAGCTAGCTCGCGCGCGCACACACTCACGCGCACACACACACACACTACATGTAAAAAAAAAAATTAAATTACAAGTTTAATTGAAAAATAATGTAAAAATTACAAATCTAAATTCTAAATATGCTTAACTCAAAACTATTAAAAGGTAAAGTTTGCAAGCGAATGAACGCCAGAGTCAATTAAATACAATTACAAACTAAAACCAAAACAATATGCCATCAGTTAGATAAATTACAATTATACTCACTTTGCTAAAATAAAATATAAAATAAGCCTATAAAAATAAATACACGATTCTGCAAAGTAATGAAAATTAACTGTAAAAATAAAATGAGAACTGTTAAAAACTATAATAAATTAACACATTTAAACAATTAAAGATATCAATTAGACTCTGTAATGTAATGTAACTAATTGTTTATATAACTACAAACAAAATGTGCCCCCCTCCCCAATATAAAACCAAATAAAAACACAAATAAATAAAAA